>CM065687.1:11289933-11307851 GCA_017654935.2 Phymorhynchus buccinoides
AATGTTATGCATGTCACAGAGGAATTTTTACAATATTGCAAATACATCTTTTTTTTCTCTACCCCAGTTAAGTTTAATGGTATGTTTTGGGCTGCAATATGGCTGGCGGCGAAAGGTGTTAATAAAAGTATGAAACATAAATTTACATTAACAAATATGTAACTCTCACACCACACCCAATCATTCATCCGCTCTCCGCTATCTTGCTCACTCATCATGCAACCCACCACCACTTCCGCCTTCATTTTTAACCCTTTCTTTTCTTTTTTCCTTCCTTTCCTCCTTTTTTCTTTGTTCCTTTTCTCCACCCCCCCCCCCCCCCCCCCCCCCCCCACTTTTTTTTTTTTAAATTGTAGGTAGGCTTTTCCCCGCTCTCTTTCATCCTATTGTCTGTGTGTCTGACTAAGATGGACATTTCAAGAGCCTTAAGTGTTGTTATTTGATACAAAAATGTCTGGGTTTCTGTGTGACCTAGTGCTTGGTGTACTGACACATTCATACTGTGTGAAGCTGGTGTATATGTGGTGGGAGAGAGAGAGAGAGAGAGAGAGAGAGAGGAGAGTGTGTGTGTGTGAGAGAGTGTGTGTGTGTGTGTGTGTGTGTGTGTGTGTGTGTGTGTGTGTGTGTGTGTGTGTGTGTGTGTATACACACATATGTGTATACATGCAAACATACAACTTGCATTCACAAATTATATATCATACAAATATCTTAGTCTATATGCATACATTCGTAATACAACATTACATATCTACATGAATGAGATGAGATTAGCGTCCAGTTGGTCGGAGACCCTTATGGATGGTACTCCTGAAGATGTTGGGTCTTCTTGTTGATGAGGTGATGATGGTGATTGCCATACGGAATGAATGAGATGAGATTAGCGTCCAATAGGGCATTTCCCGCGTGCCAGCGACCTTGAATTTCACTCAGTTGAATTTAGAGAGTTGAGTTGGAAAGGTCAGCGTAACTCGGGCAGAACGAGTGTGGGCAAATTAGTAGTCTAGCATAGAGAACGAACACTCGTGGCAAATGCCCTATTGGTCGGAGACCCTTTTGGACGGTATTCCTGAAGATTGGGTCTTCTTGTTGATGATGGTGATGGTGGTGATGATGGTGATTGGCAACGTTTAACGCAATGAAGGGGGTCACTGAATAGTGGTGTGTGTGTGTGTGTGTGTGTGTGTGTGTGTGTGTGTGTGTGTGTGTGTGTGTGTGTGTGAGAGCGTATGTTTGTGTGTGAGCGTATGTGTGTGTGTGTGTGTGTGTGGTGTGTGGTGTGTGAGTGTGTGTGCGTGTGTGTGCGTGTGTGTGTATGTGGCGTGCGTGCGTGTGTGTGTGTGTGTGTGTGGAGGCGTGCGTGTGTATGTGTGTGGGTGAGCGTGTGTGGGTGTGGGTGTGGGTGGGTGTATGGGGTGGGTGGGTGGGGTGTGTGGGTGTGGGTGGGTGTGGAGGGGGAGTGTCATGAGTGGGCGAGCGGTGAGCACGTGATGAACGGAAGAGGCGTGATGACCAGTGAAGCATTGTAGACTTGTATGTCGGTCTTCTGTCAGTCTGTCTGTCTGTCTGTCTGTCTGTCTGTCTGTCTGTCTGTCTGTCTGTCTGTCTCTCTCTCTCTCTCTGTCTCTCTCTCTCTCTCTCTCTCTCTCACTCTCTCTCTCTCTCTCACTCTCACTCTGGCACACACACACACACACACACAAACACGCACACATACACACACAAACACACACAGACACATACACACATAACATACACACACACACACACACACACACACACAAACACTCACAGACACACACACAAACACTCACATACACACACACATGCATACACACACATGCGCGCGCGCACGCACGCAAACACGCACACGCACACACGCACACACACACACACGCACCACCTACATCGATAGTGGACGGGATGCAGGTGATGAAGGGAGGAGGGGTGACAATCAGGGTGGCATTGAACACCTCGGCAGACGAGGAATTGTGCAGGGAAACTTCAAATTCGAAGGTACTCGTGTCTCTGCAAATAATTGGTTAACATTATTATCAATTGGGTATGGGGGATGGGGGCAGTGCTAAGTAAAATAGATGTGTGTAACCAATGGCGCTAGTTTATTCTGAAAGACTATGACCAAAAAAAAGCCTGAATATACAAAGAGTTCGCAGTCCGCAGCTGACTGAAGCCGGTTTTGTTTTTTTGCACCCACCCTTTCACCTACATTACAGGTGGGAATGTTGTTGTTGTTGTCTTACCCTGGCTTAAAGACTCTCAGGATCATCCGAACAGCCGAAGCACTTGAACACTATGGTACAAATGCAACAGCCAGGGATGAGAACATTACGTGTGTGACCGTTTTTGATTACCCCGCCGCGTGGGCAGCCACACTCCGACTTCAGAGGAACAGGTGGGGATCATTGTGAACTCACTCCATGCCTATGTTACCTTAACATACACACACACACACACACACTTCCACCGTTTCGCCTTCCAGGTGGGAAGAAAGAAAGTTGGCTTCATTCTTTACAAGGATTCTTTACGAAGGAATCTTTGCAATAAAGATGATTTTGACTTGACTTGACAAGGTTGGTAGGCTGCGAAGTAATCACTCTTTGTGACATTTAGGCTATTTTGCTATGACTCTCAAATAAGTAAGCATCGCCAAAGTCTATGCTGTGGCCTAAGGAAGACTACCCGTGACCCAGAGTGGAGACGTGTTCTGGGCAAGGCATCTTGCACTATAACCACATTTTAGCATAAAATCAAACTAAGACAGTGCTTCGGAGTCTACAAGAATATTCGATGCAGTCAGTTTTGTTTTCTTCAGTTCCAAGGACACTTATACACGGCAAAAAAAACAACTTTAGCCTCTCTTTTGTTTTCAAAACAGCAGCTGTCTTCTTCATGCTTTCTGGAAGTTTCAAGTTAGATAAGCGATGATCAGACAGACACAACGACCACACGAGAGAGGAGAGAGAGAACCACAGTGCGAACTATGAGAGAGAGAAGTGAGAGAGTGGGAAGAGAGAGAGAGAGGAGAGCAGGTGGTGTAGATGAGTGATACAGACGCAGAGATAGAGCGAGATGGAGGACGGGAGGGGGGAAGAGGAGAGTGGAGGGGAGGGGTTTGAGGAGGGAGGAGGGCGGTGGGGGGGTATAAGACTCAACGAGCGAGACTGGGCGAGTGAGGGAGGGAGAGAGAGGGCGGGAGGAGAGAAAGAGAGAGAGAGAGAAGAGAGGGGAGAGGGCGTAGATAGAGGGAGGGAGTGTATTGCTAGACCAGAAAGTAGAGAGAGTGAGAGGGAGGGTGCGGAGGTTTTCATGGGAGTGAGGTGAGTTGAAAGACGTATAGCAGAGGTGCAGACCTTCTTGCTAGTCTGGATGGGAGGCGAAAGTTTCAGAGTTAGAGATTTGAGAGAGCGACAGGGAGGAGGACAGGGTGGGGAACCCACCCACCAGACACGAGAGCGAGCAGAGGGGGAGAGAGAAGAGATAGAGGTCATATTTTTTCTTCAATAATAGGCAGGAGATTGGAGCTCTGTGGTCAGATTCAGGTAGAAGCGACGGAACAGAGAGACACACGATGTGACGGAGATGAGGAGTGAGAGGAGGTGGATGAGAATGATTCGATCCGTTGAAGAGGGGATGAGAGTTGATGGGTGGGGTCGCTACGGGAGGGGGGGCAGAGGGGACGAGTTTGAGAGGACAGAGACCACGGGGAGAGGGGCGGGGCAGGGGAGAGGATCGATAGAGCGAGGGTGGGGAGAGAGAGGGAGGGAGAGAGAGTGATGCGAGGGATAGACAGAGAGGGAGAGTCTAATTTTTTGTTCATTCAAAAATAGCAGCTACCTTCTTGCTCTCTGGAAAGTTTCCAAAGTTTAGACCGGCGACCAGGTAAAGACAGGTCACCACACCAACACACACAACAACACACCCAAACACCACCAAACAACCCCACCCAAACACACCCACCCCCACCAACACACACACACACAAAAACACCAACATGCAGGGGGGACAAGGGGACACCACACCAACACAGCGAGCAACTTACCAGTAGAGGGACACTGATTTGGGATGGGTCTTTCTCCCCCCCCCCCCAATAGAAGTTTGAAAGGGAACTTTTCTTTTGGCCCTCCAATAATTACATTTCGGGCTCTTTCTCATACCCATGGGGGGGTACCCTCGGTTCTTTGGCTAAGTCTATTTATTAAACCAAGCAGGGGGGACCAAATTTGACAATAGGGGGCTATAGGAACCCCAAACCAAAGGGCTCACGTCCAAAAAAAATGTCGTTTATTGGGCTCTGTTCGGCATTGTTATGCAAGGGATTGCCTTTAGCCATGACAAGCTCCTTGCATAACATCCATCAGTTTCCAAAATCGGAGTGAGTGTCGGAGTGTGGCTGCCCACGTGGCGGGGTAATCAAAAACTGGTTACACACGTAATGTTCTCATCCCTAGCCGAGTGCATGTTGTTCCATGGTGTTCAAGTGCTTCTGCTTTTGGGATGTTCCCTGGAGTCTTTTAGCTAGGGTACAATAACAGCAATTACGATTTCTGTGTTATTTTTTCTTACCGTATTTAACGGACTATAAGGCGCGTGCCCAGATTATGAGGCCAAACAGCCCAATTGTAGTAGTCATATTATGAGGCGCACAGCCCAATTGTAGTAGTCATATTATGAGGCGTACATCCCAATTGTAGTAGTCATATTATGAGGCGCACAGCCCAATTGTAGTAGTCATATTATAAGGCGTACAGCCCAATTATAGTAGTCATATTATAAGGCGTAAACAGCCCAATTGTAGTAGTCATATTATAAGGCGCACACTCCAATTGTAGTAGTCATATTATGAGGCGCACAGCCCAATTGTAGTAGTCATATTATGAGGCGCACAGCCCAATTGTAGTAGTCATATTATAAGGCGCACAGCCCAATTGTAGTAGTCATATTATGAGGCGCACAGCCCAATTGTAGTAGTCATATTATTAGGCGCACAGCCCAATTGTAGTAGTCATATTATGAGGCGCACAGCCCAATTGTAGTAGTCATATTATGAGGCGCACAGCCCAATTGTAGTAGTCATATTATAAGGCGCACAGCCCAATTGTAGTAGTCATATTATGAGGCGAAACAGCCCAATTGTAGGCGTCATTAACAAGGCGCACAGCCCAATTGTAGTAGTCATATTATGAGGCGCACAGCCCAATTGTAGTAGTCATATTATAAGGCGCACACTCCAATTGTAGTAGTCATATTATGAGGCGCAACAGCCCAATTGTAGTAGTCATATTATAAGGCGCACAGCCCAATTGTAGTAGTCATATAACCAGGGGCCCCAATTCTGGTAAGTAGTTCATTATTAAGGGCCCGCCACAAGGCCCACAATTTTAGTTCGTCATATTAATGGAGGGGCGCCACCAGCCCAATTGTAGGCCGTCAATATTTATTTGGAAGGGGCGCACGCCCCACCACTCCCAACTTTTAGTTTAGTCTATAGTTATTGGAGGGCGAACAACAGCCCAATGTTAGGTAGGTTGTCATAGTTAGGAGGCCGCCACAGGCCCAATTTGTAGTAGTCAGTATTTTATGAGGGGGCGCACAGGGGCCCAATTGTAAGTAAGGTTTCAAATATTATGAGGGCCGCACAAACCAGGGCCAAATTTGCAGTAGTCATTATTGTAAGTAAGTTGTCGACACCAGCCCCAAGTGTATGCAGTTCATTAGTATGAGGGGTGGCGGCCACAAGGCCACAGAGTGTGCTAGTAGTCATTATTGATGAGGGCCGCCACAGCCCAAATTTGGTAAGTAGTGTAGTGTGTGTGAGGCCCGCAAATATAAAGGCCCAGGTCTTTTAGTAGTTTTCCACATTATAGTTAGTCGCACAAGGGGCATATTTAATTGTGTAGGGTTGACCATTATCGTGGATGGGGGCGCACCCTTTACAAAGGTATATGGGAGTGTTGTCACATTTTTATATGGGGAGCCCCGCACCAAAAAAAGGGGCCCCCAAATTCAAGTAGTTTTCCATTATTAGGAGCAGAAGCCAGCACAGGGGCATATTTGTCTTTGCTTACCTAGCTTATTAAAGGCGCCATCAACCCCCAATATGTAGTATGTATCCAGTGATTGGACGAGGGCCAGCTTGATCTTGGCCAGATTGTAGTTACTCATGATTATGAAGGGGCCCGCAACAGCGCTAAAGATGTAAAGTGGTACATCCATTAATGAGGCGAAATTGAGTAAATTGTCTTAGGTTCCACCTTTTATGTGGGCAGTGGCCTCTCTAACGTCTAAGCTTATGTCATAAATTATCGAGGCTCCAACAAGCAAAAAGGGGCCCCCAAATCTCGTCTAGTTATACGTCATAATCTACTGGAATCACGCCTCTATGCTTTCATCTGCTTAGCGCACTCTTCTCATTATCATAAGGGGCGCTCTCTCACCTCCACTTGTAGGTAGTCAGACTACCATGAGGCCACAAACTCACATATTCTTAGGTTAAGGTCTACTATGAGGGGGGCGCCAACAAGTCGACATTGTAGTAGTTTCCAAGAAAGTAAAGGGGGCCCGCAAACCAGGCCCCAAATATCTTGTTAGTAATTAGTGTGAGAGAGTTATTGGTGCTAATGATAAGAAAAATGGATTGTTCGAACCGTAAGTGTAATGGTCCGGCCCATATTATGAGGCGCCCCCACATCCCCAATATTGTAGGTCGTGGGTTTGTTCATAATCATATCAATCGTGCTGCACTCTCTCAATACCATCAAGTCGGTCAGGAATCTCTGATCTCCGCAAACTCTACACCCCATTTCTATCACCGTACGTGCAATATTAATGGAGATAGCCCAACAAGGCCCACAGCCTCACCCAGGTCCATAAATTTATAAGGGCGGGCACCAAGGGCCCAAATCATTAAGTAGTCAATCTACAAGGGGCGCACCCAACCAAGCTCTATTTCGTTAGTAGGTCATATTTATTAAGGCCGCACCCCACACTTTTAGGGCCCTCCATCTGTTAAAAGTAAAAGTAGATCATTCATTGTCATGAGAGTGGGGGGGGCGGAACAACATACCCTCAGAATACAAGGCAGTCGTAATTATTGAAAGGTGGGGCCGCAAACCACTGCAAGTTGTAGGTCGTTCACGGATTTGAAGGCCGCAACCCATCCCAATTTGTAGTAGTTTCACTGGATTATTTGAAGGCCGGCATAACAATCCACAATTGTAGTAGTTTCACAATTTATTGTAGGTAGCACACCCCCCAATTGTATAGTCCACACCTAGTATTGAAGGTGGGGAGGAGACCGCGCTTACACATGCCCCCACGAGAATTGTAGTTAGTCATATTGAGGATTTAGCAGCGGAGGCGGCATCACAGACCAAATGTAGTAGTTAGATGTAAGAGATAATTATGTGAGACCGCGAAGAACAGGACCGAACCTGGAAATTGGATTCATTATCAGTATGTATAGTGCGCAAGACCCCCAATGTAGTAGCGAAAATTCTTGAGGGGCCCCGCCATATTCATATTTTTTTTATTTGGATCAAATTATGAGGCGGCGCATAGCCCCGAATCTTTCGGTGAAGTCATATTTGGATGGCGGCCCAACACCCCCAAAGTGTTTAGTAGTCCATATTATAGGGGGGGCGTATAAGCTCCAAAATTATAGTAGGCTTATTACGACGGCCGCCAGGACCCCACTTGGATTAGTGAGGTTTTCATATTATTGAGGGCGCCCACAGCTCCACAGGTGGTAGTCATCTATGAGGCGCCACAGCCCAACTTGTAGTGAAGTCATATTGGATGAGCGCCTGGGACAGGGCCACTCAATTGTCCAGGTAGGTCATAGTACGAAAGACGCGCATCACAATTGTTAATAGGTCCTTTTAATTAAGATTGCGACACAACCCAATTGTGAAGTTATGGAGAAGTCCGATTTAATGATGGCCGGCATTAAGCCCCCAATTGTCCGAGTTTCTATTTTAACGGGAAGTGCAGAACCCCACTTTGAAGGAATACACGATCATTAATAGAGAGGACAGCATAGGAATAGACAAACAGCAGCTAGCCCAGGCGACAAAGATGAGGTAGAAGAACACGTGACAGTAAAACACCAGTTTAGCAAGATGGCACTATTATGAGAGTCGAAGTAGATCGGAGCCTGTTAGAAGGTCTTAGCAGTAAAACTGTCTTAACAGTTGGCCAGCGGGTTACGAAAAGCTAAAGACACCAGTATAAGGCGCAGCACAAAGAGGCTAAGTGTAGTCACTTTGATTACACGGAATAAGGCGTACAGCTTCACTGAGCCCAAGTTGTTGAAAGGTCTGTCATAAAGCGGTACCAACCCCGCAAGATAGTAAAAGTGTGCTTCAGTATGGTTTTATTGATGCAGCGTCGCACGCCCAATGCCAACTAGATGATGTAGTTGGCACCTTAGCCTACTGCTACGAATATCATAGGCCCAAATTGTAAGTAGGCTCCATTTTTACTTGAGGGCGCCCACAGGACTCATCATCATTGCGTTAGTAGTTCATATTATGGGAGGGCGGGCACAAAAAGATTCCTTCAGTTGTAGTCATTATTATAAGGCGTCCAGATAACTACGCCCAGATTCTGTCCACTTAAGGGGGATCAGTTGTTGCAGGGATTATGAGAATGGCACAATGCTTGGTTTATGATCGTGCCCACCCAGATGTGTGTGTGGGGACTCTGCAGTCATAGAGAAAAAGAAAATTAAAACTGGCTCCCATGGATGTGGACATTTACGCAAGAGGACTCCTGGCTGCATCCAGTATCCGCAGCCCAATAGTGTGGTCACCAAGCCGGTAGTCAGTAAGTATAGCTATGCATTCCACTGTTATTTCTTGACATGGGAATGATCCCGGTGTGTCAGTATGCTCCCTTGTGAGTAGGTCCATATAAAGGCGACAGCCCATCGGTCATGTAGTCAATTATTAAGGCGCACAGCCCAATTGTTAGTAGCAATATGAGGGCGCACACCTCCCTCTTGTAGTAGTATAGTATGCTGGCCAAACCAATGTAGTCGTCAGATTATGAGCTGCGACTCCACCTTGTCGTAGTTCATATATGCGGCCGCACAGCCCCTGGGTAGTAGTCATATATGAGCGGCGCAACGCCAAGTTTAGTCAGATTATGGAGGCGCACAGCCAATGTAGTAGAGATATGACGGCGCACTAGCCACTGTCAGTAGTCATATATAAGTGTCTGCACAGACAATGTAGAGTAAGACTATGAGCGCACAGCCCAGCTCCGTAGTACTATATGAGGGCACACACCCCAATGTAGTCTACATTATATGAGGCGCACCACCAATCGTGCTGTAGTCAAATAGAGGCGACACCCACTTGTCTATTCCATGAGGCGCACGCCAATGTAGTAGTCAATACAGGCGCAAATCCAAGTAGAGCATATATGACGGCGCCACAGCCCAATTGTAGTAGTCCAATCATGAGTTCTTCAGCGCAAGCCCATGGGAGTTAGCAGATCTGAAGCGAAAGCCCAATGTAGTAGGCTATATTATAAGGCTCCACAGCCCAATTGTAGCTAGGTATTCTTATGAGGCGCCAGCCCAAGTAGTAGTCATATATTGAGGCGCAAGCCCAATGTAGTAGCGATCCATGAGCGCAAAGCCCAAGTGGCAGTATTCTAGATTAGTATTGCGCAAAGCCCAATGAGTAGTCATATTATGAGGCGCCCACACCCCTAATGTAGTACCGTCTAGAATGAGGCGCACTACACCACCAATGTAGTAGTCTATTATAAAGGCGCACACCCCAATGGTCAGTAGTTCCATATAGAAGGCGCATTTCACCCCAATTGTAGTATCCATATTATGGAGGCGCACTACCCCAATTGTGTTAGTCCTTAGGTAGAGTAGGCGTACACCCCAATGTAGTAGTCATTTATAAGGCGCCAAACACCAATTGTATGTAGTCATATTATAAGGCGCAACCCAAGGTAGTAGTCATATTATGAGGCGCACACCCAATTGTGGTATAGGTAGTCATATTATGAGGCGCACCCCCCAATTGTAGTATCATATTATAAGGCGCACACCCAATTGTAGTAGTATATTATGAGGCGCACACCCAATGTAAGTAGTCATATTATAAGCGCAACCGTGTTCAATTGTAAGTACTAGATTAGGAGGCGCAAGCCCAATTGTATCAGTCATATTAGGAGGCGCAAGACCCATTTTTGTAAGTCATATTATGAGGCGCACACCCCAATTGTAGTAGTCATATTATGCAGGTTGCACAGCACCAATTGGTAGTAGTCAGATTATGAAGGCACACAAGCCCAATTGTCAGTAGTCAATCTTATAAGCGCACACCCCAATTGTACGAGTCATATTATGATGCGCACACCCAATTGTAGTAGTCATATTACGAGGCGCACAGCCCCAATGTAGTAGGTAATACTATGAGGCGCCACCAGCCCCAATGTAGTAGTAATTAGTTATGAGGCGCACACCTCAAATGTAGTAGGCTATTTATTATAAGGCGCACACCCAATTGTAGGAGTCATATTATAAGGCGCACCGCCCAATTGTAGTAGTCAATTATTATGAGCGCACACACCAAATGTAGTTAGTCATATTATAAGGCGACACACCCACGAATTGTAGTAGTCAATTATAAGGCGCAACAGCCCAATTGTAGTAGTCATATTATGAGGCGCACACCCCTCGATATTGTGTAATCCATATTATAAGGCGCACACCACAAGTAGTTAGTCATATTATAAGGCGCACACCCCCAATATGTAGTAGTCATATATGAGACGCACACCCCAATTGTAGTGGTCATATCATGAGGTCGCCCACCCCCAATTGTAGTAGTAATATTATGAGCGCACAGCCCGAATTGTAGTAGTAATATTATGATAGCACACCCCAATTGTAGTAGTCATATTATGAGGCGGCACAGCCCAATTGTATTAGTCCTATTATGAGGCGCACACCACAATGGAGTAGTCATATTCTAAGGCGCCAAGCCCAATGGTAGTAAGTCATATATGAGGTCGACACCCCAATTGTAGTAGTCCGATTATGAGGCGCACAGCCAAATGTATTAGTCATTATATGAGGCGCACCACCCCAATGTAGTAGTCATCTATGAGGCGCACACCGCCAATGTAGTAGTCAGATATTGAGGCCGCATCACCACCAATTGTAGTAGTCATTTATAGGAGCACACCCCAATTGTAGTAGTCATATTATAAGGCGCACACCCCAATTGTAGTCGGTACATATTATGAGCGCACACCCCAATTTAGTGTCATATTATGAGGCGTTACACCCCAATTGTAGTAGTCATATTATAAGGCGCACACCCAATTTTATTAGTCATATTATAATGCGCACACCACCAATGTAGTAGTCATATATGAGGGCGCACACCCAATTGTGGTAGTTCAATGATGAGGCGCACAGCCCAATTGTCGCTAGTCATATTATAAGGCGCACACCCCATTGTAGTAGTCAATATTATAAGGGCGCACAGCCAATGTAGTAGTCATATTATGAGGGGAACAGCCCAATTTAGTAGTCATATTATGAGCCGCACAGCCCAATGTATAGTAGGTCATATATGAGGCGCAAGCCAATGTAGTGTCCAGATTATGAGGCGCACAGCCCAATTGTAGTAGTCATATTATGAGGCGCACAGCCAGTTGTAGAGTAGTCATATTATGAGGCGCCACACCCCAATTGTAGTAGTCATATTATGAGGCGCACAGCCAAATTGTAGTAGTCAGATATAAGGCGCACAGCCCAATTGTAGTAGTCATCGTATAAGGCGCACACCCCAAATGTACTAGTCATATTATGATTGCGCACACCCCTAATTGTATAGTCATATTATGAGGCGCACAGCCCAATTGTAGGAGTCAATATGGAGGCGCACACCCAAATGTAGTAGTCATATTATAAGGCGCACAACCCCCAATTGTAGTAGTCAATTAAAGGCGCACACCCAATTGCTAGTAGTCATATTATAAGGCGCAACCCCAATTGAGTAGTCAATATTATGAGGCGCACACCCCAATTTGTAGTAGTCATATTATGAGGCGCACAGCCCAATTGTAGTAGTCATATTATGAGGCGACAGCCCATTGTAGTGTCAGATTATGAGGCGCACACCACAATTGTAGTAGTCATATTTATGAGCGCGCCACAGCCCAATTGAGTCGTCAGATTATGAGGCGCACAGCCCAAGTGTAGTAGATATTATGAGGCGCACACCCCAATTGTAGTGAGTCATATATGAGGCGCACAGCCATTGTAGTAGTTAGATTAGAGGCGCACACCCCAATTGTAGTAGTCATATATGAGGCGCATAGCCAATTGTAGTATGAGTAGTATATTATGAGGGGGCGCAAACCCCAATTGTAGTAGGTCATATATGAGGGCGCACAGCCAATGTAGTAGTAATATTATGATGAAGCAAAGCCCAATTGTAGTAGTCATTATGAGGGACAGCCAATTGTAGTAGTCATATTATAAGGCGCACAGCCCAATGTAGTAGTCATTATAAGGCGCAGTCGGTCTCAGTCTGTGAAAAAGCTAGCGCCATTATAGTCCGTTAGCAACAGTATACATAATGCACTTTGTATTTATGCGTGTCGCAGTGATTGAGTCATGGTATGTTTGTCTTCAATGACAATCATGTAGTTTTGTCTCATATACATTATGATTGCTCCGTTTTCCCCTAGTAGGGTCGCAACGAACCCCTTTGCAAGAGTGAATCCCTTGGTGGGTGGGGAAGATGGTCAGTACTGACCAAAACAGGGGGGATATCTCTCGCCAGTAACCCATTTGATGCCACTTAAAATGGCTGCCTTGCAAGAGTGAATTTCCCGTGTCAGTACTGACCAGCAAGGATCACCCACTGTCAAGGGCGTTACTAACCTAGTTGCAAGAGGCCATATTAGTGTTGTGTACAATGCTTTAGTCGATTGTGTGTGTTCTTAGGCTAGCTGTGTAGGCATCATTCATTTTTTCAATGATTAGCTCTGAGCCACTGCGAGGGAGCGAGCGCTTCTAAATGTCCTAATATAGATTATTATCAGTATCAACAACCAAACTACCCCGGGGCATTACCGGGCGGTCTTCGTACAAACTAGTTTCCCCACCTTCGGTAGTGCGTGTTGTAACTCATCTAATCTGTCACTCTATTTGACTCTTGCCTTTTCCCTTTGCTACTGCATATGCTGTATTTCTATATTATGGTCCATTCTCCTGCCTTTTTTTTTACAAATTCTTCGAAGATTTCTTCAGGCCGAAGTCGGACATGCTGAGACTACTGTTTCTTAGTTAGGCGCTAACACGGAATCATGTACGATTCGCTCATGTGACAGGAAACTGTCTGAGGGAACGAGAAGAAGAAGAAGAAGAAGGAAGAAAGAAGGGAAACAAAAAAAAGAGAAGAAGAAAAAGAAGAGGAGAGATAACAACAAACATAGACAGCGCGCCTACCATCAGTGGAGTTGAGGGTGGCAGTAAGGTTGAAGAGGGCCTCATCGTTCCATCGCGGGTGACGAAGACGGGCAGGTGAGGATGGCCAAGGAGGTCCGCGGCCTTCCAGCCCCACGCTGACCGTGAAGTTGGCCCCGGTCCTCCGCCCGCCGCAGTCGCCATCTTGCAGTCCAGCTGAAGTACGCCAGGTCGTCGTCCGTGCCCGGGTCGCCGCAGTCGTGGAATACTTGGGACCAGAAGAAGAAGAAGAAAGAAAGAATTACAATGACAAAATGTTTAAGTGAAGTACGCAGGGGTCGTCGTGCCCGGGTGCGCCGCCACGCAGTTTCGTGGATACCTTTGAGAAGAAGGAAGACGAAATGACAATGACAAATGCTTATTGAAGTACGCCAGATCGTCGTCGGGCCCGGGTAGCCGCAATCGTGGGAATAACTTTGCGAGAAGAAGAACAAGAGAAGAAAAAATGACAATGACAAAATGTTTATTGAAGTACGCCAGGTCGTCGTCCCGTGCCCGGGTCGCCGCAGTCGTAGGGGACTAAAACCTTGCGAGAAGAAGAAGAAGAAAATCGTGGCTTGGAGTCAAAAGGACTATCTAAAACTATCTTTAGTCTTGACATATTATTGAACTTATTACGAAAACTACTTGAAGAAAAAAAAGTCTGCTGAAAGCATAAAAAAGCGAATACCCATTTTTATATTTCGGCAGTCATGTTTGATACAAGTTATAGTTTTTTGTAATAAATCCAATTGGTAAAAGATAAGTCCGTTTTTGACTTCAAGCCATCGAAATGGACAATGATAAATGTTTACTGTATATATAGGCCGTGACCGCGTTACAATTCAGGTAGAACTCTTCTCGATCGCTCGGACAGGAACCCCCCAGTGGCCCGGACGAAGGCTGCCGTCCGCCCCGAAGATCCTCAAAGAGGCCAAGATCTTTTCCTGACCCGGTGTGCGCCGGCCAAGTTTCGTCTGGAGGTCTGGAAGGTTCGAAATGAAGGACAAACAGTCATGTCAGCGTCCACAGGGGCACACAGGGGGAGTCTCCAATGGGAACTTTGTATACATGGGATGTGTGAGTCTGGATGTGTCAGTCCTCAGTCTTCAAGATACTGATCTTGACTGGAGAGGTTGGTGGAGCGCCATTCACTGGAGCGGTGGTTTGGATGTTGTTGCAGCAAAGATAAGAACAAAAGGCAAGGGATTAAGGATGCGTGCGTGCCTGCGTGTTGTTTGTATTCATTTATAGTCAATAGCTTAGGGGACTCACCAAAAAGGACTGAATATACGAGTCTCAGCCAGTTAGGTTTTTTTTACTCCTACCCTTTCACCAAACTATACAGGTGTGGAGGGGGGGGGGGGTCGTCGTGATCTCACTCACTGCCTACGGTACATACTTAACGCTTCCATCTTCCCCTTTCACCCTCCCAGGCGGGGAAAGTAGAAACTTGGGCTTCCATTCTTCGCGAGGTTATGCAGGCCGCGAAGTAAAACTCTTGTTGGCATTTAGGCGTGTACACACATAAGCGGATATTCCATGCAGGAAACCTCTGTGCGCAATTCATAAATAAAGTGAAACAAAGTAAAGGAAACGATATGCAGCACGTGTCCGAATCTCTATATGCGTAACTTTGATCTCTTTCTTCCACTTATTTAGAGTTTCCGTACGGAAACTTAGGTCTAAGTATGAACCCCGGTGTGAAAGATATTCTGCCTCATGAAATAAGTACCCATTCTCATTCGAAATGTTTGCTGTCCGCCATGTGAATTTTACGAAACTAGTGGCATGGATTTGTTCCATCGAGTTCTTGCAGATGGTAGATTTTCACACAACAGTCCGCTTCATTCTGGTCTTTCCTTGGTTAGGGTTGGGTCAGAGTCAGGGTTAGGGTTAGGGATGGCTAGAGTTCGCATGCGAAGGGTACTTATTTCAGGGAGAGCTACTTATTCTCATGACACCGGCCTTAGGCTTTTTGGACTCCACCGACGTTGCGTAGACGCCGAGGGAGCAGTCGGCCTCGTCCATCTGCGAGGTCCCCAGGGTGGAGGGGGCGTGCGAACCAGCTCCCCTTCCTTTGCCGTGACCCCTCAGATTGCTCCACACGCTGATCAGCCCAGGTCAGAGTACGTCATGCACGCTTGGACGAGTCCGCGTCCATGCCTGACGTCCAGCTGAAGTCAGAGGTGACGTAAGGAGGGAGGGTTGGTGGTGAAGGTCAGGGTGTACGCGTCACGGGGCGCATGCTCAGCGGGCCGGTACGGTCGTTGACGCTGAGGACGATGGTCCGCGACGGTGGTGCGCTTTCTGGGATGGAAGGTTAAGGTTAAAATGATAGCCCGTCGACAGACGATAAGCAATGTCGGGGGGTGTACCGGTTAAATCTTACCACGTATTTTTTTTTAAATGGATAGAAACAAACAAGGCAAAAACAAAATCCAAGGTGTTAAGTTAAAAAATACTTGATTTAAAATACTGATACATCCAGAGCCAAAGAAAGAGTAGAACCAAAAACATTTGTAGAAACTTCTACGCGAACTGGACGACCAGGTCTGTATATAAGGAAAAAGGTTTAAGATTTGATTGAATCTAGTGTTTCTGCGTACTTTCGAACTCAGTCTGTGGGGGAAAGCAGGGGAGAGCTGGCTTAAAGAACTTCTCAGAGAAGAAAAAACATGCCCTTCTCCGAAGTCAAGCGTTCGTTATTTTGAGTTCATGATGAAAACAATTGAGGAGAGCTGAAGAAAAGAAAGCCTTTGTGAAAGAAACCCCACCCCACCTACACTGTCACAGCCCAAAACTCTTGCATTTTTAAAACGGCTTGGACGGAGATTGGTCATATCTGTGGAAAACCCCAGGGGAAATACCAAAGGGGGGGGGGGCATTAAAAGGAGTGTGTGGGCCTTTGTCAATCAACAAATTGCTCATTTCATGAAACTTGGCGAATTTCTGCATAGTTCGCACACACAAAAAACCCACCCAGGATCGTGGCTACAGCTTAATATTAATTATGATATAAAACGTTCGAACTAACAAGGCCTACTGGAGCTTAGGCCTGAAATCAAATGGCATCAATCATTGGTTGACATTAAACTGACGTTAGGGCCAACAGTTGAAACGAAGAGAGTGACAGCTGTGTGACCAATGATTTTCGGCAACAAAGTGAATTAGTTACACAGGGTGACCTAATTCTAGGAGGCATTGCACTGCTGCATCGGGGGGGTGGGGGGGGGGGGTAACCCTCTGTTTGCCACGGACCAACTTCAAACCAGCTACCTTGAAGAGAGAATAACCCCACGGGGGATACCGGGGAGAGAGGTTTCGTACAAATAGTTCCCCTAAATTATGGAAGAACCACTACAGGGAAAACGGGGGGGGGGGGGAGGTTTTTTTTTTCGTACAAAAAGTTCCCCTAACTTCTGGACGTTGTGTGCTTGTAACTTCTCTAATCTATCACTTTCTTGACATTGCGTTTCCCCTTTCGCTTCAGTCATTCCACTATCTGCTCTGCTTTACTGGTTCATTCTGGCTGCCTTTGCTCTAGGACTCTTTCAAGATTTTCTCCAGCGATGACGGACCATGCTGGCGAACTATTTTTAGATAGGCGTTAACGCAGCATGGCGCTTCTGCGCTCATATGACAGGAAAATGTACTGAGCGACGACGACGAACGTGAGAGAAGGGAATGTAGGCTACTCCGCGAAGTATTCTCACAATAAACAAAAATTCGGACCATTATTATGGAATAGAAAGTGTATCTCTGCTTTGAGAGGTCATGACAGCTCGCGGCGCCGCGCACGCCCGACGCACACACAAACACACACCCACACACAACACAACACACACACACACACACACAACACACACACACACACACACACACCTAACAGGTAGATGTCGAGAAGTTGAAGATATCCACAGTAGTTAGTGAAGGATCTGAGCGGAGGATGGTGATTTCAGTGTCATTCACGTCAGGGTGGACACACAAACACACACACCAACACACACACACACACACACACCACACACACATCACACAGCACACACACACACACAAGAACACACCAACATACACACACAAAAACACACAGATAACACACCCACACACATACAACACACAGACAGACCACACCACACATACATATTACACACACATACAAACATTATAACACATACCTACACACATATACGCAAACATACACACATACACAACATAAATACAACACACACACACAAACACACACACACACACACACACAACACACACACACACACTAACGGTTAGATGTCGGAGAGTTGGCAGATATCAACTGCATCCAAGGACTGCTGGAGTGAGGTGATTTTCAGTGTACGTTCACGTTCAGGGAGGATAGACAGACGTGAGTGAGAGAGAGCAGAGATGAAGAGAG
>CM065687.1:11308351-11350851 GCA_017654935.2 Phymorhynchus buccinoides
TCCCACACATACATCTAACTTAGGGACATATAGCGAAGTGGGAGTTTTACCTCTCACAGAACTCCGTAAAGCTTCTGCTTCAAAATTTGTTTTGAAATGTTTTTCTCAAAACAATTTTTGCTCAGAAGAGGTATGTTTAAAATCTGAAAAGGATTTTGGAAAACGTGCACAGAATATTCAATCCACAAAATCTATTTATTCGTTTTCCTCCGATCTTCTAAGAGATACAAAACTAAATAAAAGTAACATCACTAAAAAACCCACATTTTCTCCCATTCCAAAATGGGAGCAATCAAAAGCTGTCTTTGATATTGATTACTCTCATTTATCTAAAAAGGGTTCTCCCAATATTTTGAGAACGTCTGTGTACACGCACTTAGAAAATACGTACAATCAATATTTAAAAATATTCACAGATGGTTCAGTTTTAGAAGATAATAACTCGGGAGCAGCTTTCATTATTCCTAGCTTAAAAGTAGAATATCTTGGTAAAGATTTGTCTATATATAGCGCTGAATTATTTGCTATGCTTATGTCCTTGGATTTCCTTTTAAGTTTTCCTATAAATAACAGACACATCTTAATATGTGTTGATTCTAAAGCAGCAATGTATGCTATTATGTCTCCCAATTCATGTATCCGACTTGACATGATAATTGAAATTAAACATATAATACACATTATTTCCTTGAAAGGCATCACCATTACTTTTTGTTGGGTGCCTTCTCATTGCGGAATATCAGGAAATGAACGGGTAGACCAAGCTGCAAAAAATGCAGCTCAAAATAGTGACGACGCAGTATCAATTAATGTTCCTTTAGATCTGACAGAATGTTTCTCAATTATAAACAAAACTTCTCATGAAAATGTCAAAACTGAATTGATGAACTCAGACGTTCAATATTATAATAACTGTATTAAATCTAATGTTAGAGACAATGAGATAATATTACACAAACGTGTTACTTTCTCGTCCAGGGAGATTGAAAGTCTAATCCATAGACTACGTTTAAATTCATTTAAAACAAAATACTGTATTAATGTTAAATGCATGTGTGGTGAATCCTTGAGTGTCAGTCATTTACTGATTCAGTGTCCATTAGCAAGAGAACTTTTCAAGAATTCGGGTATTGATGGTTTTATTGATGGATCGACGCCATTGTCTCTACCCAGTATTCTAAACAATTATTCTGTTCTTGATTCAGTTTGTAAATGTTTATTAAGTAGTTCACTTAGTATGTATCTTTAACATTGTTCATTTATCGGTTATATTCTTTAAATGTAATTTTTTTTTTTTTTTTTTTCTTGGGGGGGGGGGGGGGTATGATTAGGTCTGCATCACTATCCTATCACTTACTCTAATGCTTACACACATTTACAGACACACCCACTCACACTCACCACACCAACATCAAACTACAATATATTGTCTGAATCACTTTTAGTGGAAGGACGTTAAACTGAAGAACAACACACACACACACACACACACACACACACACACACACACACACACACACACACACACACACACACACACACACACCACACAAAACACAGCACAAACACAAACCTCTTAGTCAATCTTCCTCTTATTCAAGTTATTCAAGATTGAGAGAGAGAGAGAGAGAGAGAGAGAGAGAGAGAGAGAGAGAGAGAGAGAGAGAGAGAGAGAGAGAGAGAGAGTCTTGCAAATCGCTACTTTTCACACTTTTATCACCAGCCGTCTCCATTCTCCCGCCATATTTAGTGTTAACAAGTCCAAGGAAAATCAATCTGCCTGATTTGCCTGATTTGATTTACGCAGTAGTACGTATTTATAACAGTTTTAAAATTACGTTCATTTGCACTGATTCGTTTATTCCTTTTTTCGTTTTTGTTTGTTTGTGAAATCACTGAACAGAAGACGAAGTAGAACATGAGACTACAATGTACTTCAAAAAGAAAATCTTCATCCCGTGGCTCAAACTGTGCATGTGGCGTTATATGGTTTTTAACCCTTTCGCCGCCAGCCATTTTTCAGCAAAAAAATGTCCATTAAGCTTACATGGGTAGTGAAAAAATATGTCTGTAATATTGGGGATTCTTCTGTGACATATTTAAAGTAAGGCCTATCCTTACCTCCCAAAATTAAGATAATAGGGTCTTCGGATAACAAACCCTGATTTGATGCCTTTTAGTAACATGGGTGCTAAATCATTGTGGTGCAAAAATGTGACGTTGGCGGTGAAAGGGTTAATGATATATTTATGACAGTTTTAAAATAACGTTCACTTGCATTGATTCGTTTATTCCTTTTTTCGTGTGTGGTTTTTGTTGTTGTTGTTGCGAAATCACTGAACAGAAGACAAAGTAGAACATGAGACTACAATGTACTTCAAAAACAAATCTCCATCCCGTGGCTCAAACTGTGCATGTGGCGTTTTATGGTTTTTAATGATATACTAGCGCAACGCTGATGGCCGGTAACGCCTAGTAACTGTAACGCCAAGTACTGGTAACGGTGAGTACAGCAAATGTAAAGCAATTCGGTTAAGAAACGGCAGAGTTATAAGGCCCCGTTTCCTGTTGGCGCTGCTCTGAGAGTGACGCTCTCTCCCTAGTAACGGTAACGCCTAGTAACGGTAACGCCAAGTACTGGTAACGCTGAGTACAGCAAATTTGAAGCGATTCGGTTAAGAAACGGTGGAGTTATAAGGCCCCGTTTCCCGTTGGCGCTGCTCTGATAGTGACGCGCTCTCCCGATTCTCTTCAAATTTGCTGCCAGGCTTTGCCCCGCAAATTGGAAGCGATTCGGATAAGAAACGGCGGAGTTATTTGTGAAAAGGTAAAGCGGCGTATATCACGCGCGTTTCTGCTTCGATTCGCTTCCGGTTTGGCACACCGATAGTCACTGTCCCCGGTCATCTACCTGCCACATTTGAAGACAATCGGTCCAGAAATACCGGAGATACGGGCGCCGAGAGGCCGGCGGATATGCGTTTCGCGCATTTGCGAAACCGCGCAAATGACACGGCCGCCTCGGTTGCCGTTGCCATCGCCCCGTTAGGGCTCACAGCAAATTTGAAACGATTCGGTCAAAAAACGGCGGAGTTATAAGGCCCGTTTTGTGTTTCACACACACACACACACACACACTCGGACACTTGGCTTTTTACTATATGAATGATGATTTACTACGTTGATTTGCATTGATTCGTTTATTTATTTTTTGTTTTGTTGTTGTTGCGCAATCACTGAACTAAAGAAGAACATGAAACGACAATGTACTTCAAAAAGAAAATCTCCATCCCGTGGCTCAAACTGTGCATACAGCATTTTCTGGTTTTTAATTACATATTTATGACAGTTTAAAATTACGTTCACTTGCATTGATTCGTTTATTCCTTTTTTCGTTTTTTGTTGTTGCAATTTGAAGATTAACATTATTTATTGTTAGTCATTTTACGCATTGGACTATAGAGGGGAAGTATTGTGTTTTTTATTTTGATCTTGTTGGTTTTTTGCTCCTTTTGTTGCCTGCTATTTGCTCCTTTTGCTATATTTGCTGTTTAATTGTTTGTCTGTGTTGATAAAAGCGCATTCGCCGAAATATCCAGTAGTTTTGTTTTGTCTCTTGTGAATAAAATAACGTCACTTTACACTTGTTGTGTAGTTGTTTGCTTGTTGTATTGTTAGTCTGTTAATGTCTCTGTGTTTCACCGTGTTCTTCAACACATGTTGTACAGTGTTGACCTGGACAGCAGTAAGAGGTTGTACGATTATCACTGTCATCCCCGTCGTGGACACAGTGCCCTGACCAGGTGAAGATGATCTTGGAAGGCATTCTGGCCCAGGTGGGCGACTCTGGCTGCTTCCAGCTCATGTTCTGCGCCCTCATCTACTGCATGGAGATGGTCATGGCCTGGAGCATGATGCAGGGGTGTGTGTGTGTGTGTGTGTGTGTGTGTGTGTGTGTGTGTGTGTGTGTGTGTGTGTGTGCGTGCATGTGCGTGTGTGTGTGTGTGTGTGTGTGTGTGTGTGTGTGTGTGTGTGTGTGTGCGTGCGTGCGTGCGTGTTGCTGAGAGTGACCTCAAGAATTGCTCTTATGACAGAAATTGCATATTGCCAGCATTGCCTAACAACCTCAGAGAAGCCTTAAATCTGGACTGGTCCAGCCACAGGGACCAGGTAGCAGCATATTATGATCTGTGATTATGATCTCGCCTTTGAGGAGAATGAAACGTTTGAATTTGACCCCAAATTGACTGCCAAGAGTCAACAAGAAATATCTGATTCCTAAGCGTGTTCATCGATTAATGGTACTGAAAAACTTTATTTAACAATGATAGCGATTTTACGTGGAAGCCTATTCTTTCACTCTGTCCTTGGTTAGAAGAAGACAAAAACATTGACAAGAGAAATAGAGCTAACATTCATCAGCTGAGGCAAAGCGATGTCCACTCTTCATAAAATGCGTGTCAATATGCAAACATTGTACATGTATTGGAATGAAGACCAGGTTCATATTTTCAGAGACACCGGTTTGGGCCAAAGACTATTCCCTGTGAGAGACGCCCAAGAGAGGCCACTCAAGCTGGCTGTATCAGCTGTATTGTGACAGCTACCTACTTTCTGTTTTTCATCTCATGCTTCAAACATTGAATGTTCTTATGAATATCTTGTGTTCCTTCATATTCTTTTACTCATGCGCGTAACTTGTGTTCTGTCAGATTCGTTACTCTTCTCTGCTTCATGAAACTGTTTCAGTGCAACATGTTTCTTTGACGGATTCTTTTGTTTATCTACTTATACTTTTATACGACGAAAACTTCCGTGTGTCGTGATCATTGCAGGCGGCCATTTTTGGGGCCACTCCTGACTGGTGGTGTGTTCCTTCTTCCTCCTCAGGGGACAACGTGACCCTCACCAACCTCACCCTCCACCAGTGTTCCTTTGCCTCCTCTTCCAAAGACCTCATTAGTAGTCGTAGCAGCAACATCAGCTATAACGCTGCAACATCACCCTCCGAATCCCCATCTGCAGACTGCGTGCATGCCTTTGATCCATCGTTGGTCACAGTGGTTAGCGAGGTAAGAGGGACAGGGACGAGTTGCCTAGTTGTAGCACGCTTTAACACTGTTTGCAAACAAAGCGCTCAACCGTTCTGCCTCTTAAGGAAATGAACCACGATCAGATACTGCTAGTGCCAAGTATGTTGAGTCACTTGCAAAGCTCTTATCATCAGTTCGCTACTGTACAAACTCGTTGCAAATATAGCCTTGCAAAACATGCATATTGGATCATGTGTCATGCCTCATGTTTGATTGTGTCCGAACCACGATCAGATACTGCTAGTGCCAAGCATTTTGAGTCACTTGCAAAGCTCTTATCATCAGTTTACTACTGTACAAACTCGTTGCAAAACAGCTTTGCAACACATGCATAGTGGATAATGTGTCATGCCTCATGCTTGATTGTGTCCGCTTAACGCAAACTCGAAAGCACAACTAATGTGTATGCTGCATAATTTGTTCGCAGTGGGACCTGGTGTGTGACATGAAGTACATCAACGCGCTGATCAAGTCAATACAGATGGCTGGGGTGCTAGTAGCATCGGTCATTGCCGGTCAGTCCTCGGACACTGTGGGTCGCCGTGTGCCCCTGTACATCACTCTTCTGCTGCACGCACTCAGCAGCCTCCTGGCTGGACTGTCCACCAGCTGGACCATGTTTGCTGTCTGCAGGTGAGTAGACAGTAGAGAGTTATAGATCGTCGATTTTCGACAACCGCAGAGGGAACCCCAACCGGTGACGTCACAGAAATATGCCAACTACGTCACGCGTAGTCCCTTTTTCCAGACGTTGCTACCGCAAGCATGGCCTCCAGCCGTGCTGGACAACGGGTAGGTTATTTTGTGAAATTTAGCCCTTTTCGGACACAAAGTGATACCTAAAAAGATATATTTACACACTAATAGCCCATACAACCATCGTTCCTGTGTTTTGGGGCCACAAGAGGTGATCATGTGGTACTTGTATTGCATTGATTGCATCTATCAAGAGACTGCTGCAAAATGAAAATCGAAAATGGCAGAGAAATTCTCAGAAAACCTGGAATGCTTGGCCTACTTTTGCTGTTTCGTCGATGAATACTGCAGAGTTATTGATCAGGTCAGGTCTGTTTCGCGCAGATCTTCCCTAAAGTTTTACAGCGACATAATAGTCAAAAGTGACTGTACGGAAAGAAAGGTCAGACTCTTAGGGAATTCTAAGCCTCACGGCCTCTTGATCAGTTGATGTGCCCTTTCTTTTGATGTTCAGATTTTGTTTTGGATCAGAATATGAAAACAAAATGTGCGCATGCATAGACACACAGATTCACTGTATAAATAGTGTTATGAATGTATGTGCAGGCACACACACACACACTTGTAAACACACACACACTCACTCTCTCTCTCTCTCTCTCTCTCTCTCTCTCTCTCTCTCTCTCTCTCTCTCTCTCTCTCTCTCTCTCTCTCTCTCCTCACACACACACACACACACGAAAGGGAGTTAAAACTCGCGTATTTACCACAATGAGTTACTTCCCTTGTTTACGTGTACTGCGGACCTACGTGAACAAATCTTTACAACTTTGTACATCGGCGACCCATGACGTCACGACTTCTTCGCGCACCCGCTGGCGCTGCCGTAGTACTGGCGACATCTATAACTAGTGAAGAGCAACTGCAACATAAGAAGCTACACTTTGATCCACTCGTGCTGGCTCCACAACCTAGTCATTAATAATAATATATAATGATTATATACTAAGTGGTGGTCTGTTTATGTCAGATAACCATGGACTGTGCAAAGTGCAAAGTAATGGAGTAAAAGTCGAAGAAGAAGTTCTGACCCGAGAAGGAAAACATTTTTGGAAGACATTTGGTAACATGGAGAGTGAAATGGTAGGCTAGGGACTTGGAATGAAAAAAACCGCTAGGGGGTGGGAAATGGATGGGAGAAGCTATCTGGTGAATCGGAAAGGTGAGTACAATTCAGACAAGATCTGGCAAACACCATTTTCAGCTACCCCCAGCACTTCAGAATGTACTCTGCCTTGGATTACATAAAATCAATCGCTTTTTTATGGACCACTTATGACATGCCAGAAACATACAATCTGAATCTGGGCTTCAATTGCAGGTTAGGATTCAGAAATAGGATTGGCAGTAGTGCTGCTAAGCAGCTTACAAGATCAAACAGTAGACACTATGTCCTTTCTTCGGGTCCTTCTAGAGCTAAGATTGTAGAAGTACATATAATAAGTGTGCACCACAATCCAAAATTGAAACCTTGACAGTTGGATTGCTTCTCACAAAGGCTGATGCTTTATCGTGTGTCTGGCATCTTTCCCCCAGGTTCTTTGTGGGCATGGGCATTGGGTCTTTCATGGTGCTGCACCACGTGTACATGATCGAGTTCGTCAGCCCCACCTGGCGGCCCTATCTGGCCAGCATCCCTGGGTGGCAGGTGGGCTCTGGCCTGATGTGTCTGACGGCCTGGAGGATGCCCCACTGGAGACATCTGCACTACATCTGTGCCGCCCTCTCCCTTCTGCTGATGCCTGGATGGTTGTAAGTAGTGATTCAGACTGTTTAATATGCAGCACAATTGTCATTGCGTGTCTTTCTGTGAGTTTGAAATATGTTGCCCAGTTTGGTATCAAACGCACAGATGAAATTATTTTCATTTCCTCTCCAGCATATCCCCGGAGAGTGTGCGATGGCTGGCAGCCAAGGGTCGGATCGCGGCAGCGGAGCAGGTGGTGGAGCGGATCGCGCGGATCAACGGGCGGAGCAAGGCGGGCGACACCAGGGAGCAGCTGGCCCTGCTGAGCCAGAAGGAGAAGGCGCGGCACGGCCACCGCGGCCAACAGTACGCCTACCACACCTTGTGCCGCAGCTGGGGAAACACCATGAAGACTCTCATCAACATCTACGTCTGGTCAGTGACTGAGGTCCATCTGCCTGCTTTTGTCTTTTAGAATGGAAAAAAGTTTTGGAGAAGGATGTTTGGGGTTTTTCTTTAGAGATAGACTGTTTTGTGCTAGTGATTCTTCACGCGTGGTCAACTTGCTTTTTGTGTGTGCGCCTCGAGATAGATTGTTTGGGTAACAATAATATGTAGTAATACTAACATGCAATGTCTTCTTTCTCATGCTCCTTATCACCATCGTCATCATCATAATCGATATCATCAACATCGTTTTAAGTTTTCCTGTTCTTTTTCAGGATGACCATGGCGATGACCTACTAAGGCATTTCCTTTGGGGTGTCTGCTCTCTCTGGCAACATCTTCCTCAACTTGTTCCTGCTCTCTGTGGTTGAAGTGCCTCTCACTACATTCACGGCAGTTCTAATCACTCGGTGGGTATGGTATGAGGAGTAGACACGGCCACATACACCCACACCCCACATACACCACTGCATTCCCTGAAAAAGCTTAAAGACACACTGACTAACCACGATTAAGTCCCTTGGGTTTTGTTCTGGGTAGCTGTGACCCACATACAAATGACCCCAACTTATTAATTGAGGCTGCTCTTTAAAATGATGTTTCGTTTTCAATTTGGGGACATTTGTATGGGATTCAAACCTGGTCAAAACAAGATTTCTTACCAGCTATAAGAGGGAATACACATGAAACCCGTGATTTTGACACGTGACCTGGTGGGTCTTTGATCACCACCTCGTTGCATCTCCTCCAGTTCTTTTGGCATCCCTTTCAATCTATCCCACGTAACTTTAAAGACCCACCCGATCACATGTCAAAATCACGGGTTTCACGGGTTTTCCCTCTTATAGCTGGTAAGAAATCTTGCTTTGACCAGGTCTGACTCCCATACAAATAATGCCCCCACCAAATTCAAAGCGACACATCGTTTTAAAGGGCAGTCTCAACTACAAGTTGGGGGCATTTCTATGTTGGTCACAGCTACCCACAAAAAACAAAGGGACTTAATCGTGGTGTGTCAGTGGGTCTTTAACCACTGCTCCTTTAGCATACTGTGTGCCTTTAGCCATTCATTGCTAAGCTATTGCTCATCCTGATCTAGACGCGTGCTTTATCGTTTCTTCTTCGTCTTCTTCTATGTCATATGGACATAATGGGCGTAATACATCATATCATGAATGCAACCTTCCCTCGAATACAAGGCG
This sequence comes from Phymorhynchus buccinoides, assembly GCA_017654935.2. Lineage (NCBI taxonomy): Eukaryota > Metazoa > Mollusca > Gastropoda > Neogastropoda > Raphitomidae > Phymorhynchus > Phymorhynchus buccinoides. Next base: position 11,317,537 of record CM065687.1, read on the forward strand.
CCGCCTGTTTTTCAAAATTTTGACCACCCAAATTTTTTTATTCAAAGTTCAAGGGGAAAAAAGTGTTGAATTATCACTTTACAAGCCTGGAATAAGCTTCAAATGGAGTATGATTTTGCTTTTCCTTCAGCGTGACCCCCCTATAGGGGCGTGGGCAGCCCCTGGACCGCTTGCCTTGCCTGTTGTTTGGATTTTGTTCAGTTGCATCCATGTAATATTATGTGCTCGGTCTCCAGTTTACATGTCTCTTCGCTGCTTACGGCTGGCATATTTCGATTTTGGATGAGTTCAAAGGAAAACAATGTTTAAAGATTTGGTAGAAAAATAGGCAGCAGAATGGGCCAATAATTAAGGCAGAAAAGGGTAGACGATGAGAGGAAAGAAACAAGAAGGAAAAGGCAGAGTTAAAGAGAGCAATAGATTTGAAAAAACAAAATTGTAGCACAGAACTTCCAGAAAACGGAGGAACTGTCAGCACTAAAAGACACACACACACACACACACACACACACACACACACACACACACACACACACACACACACACACACACACACACACACACCACCTCGGTAGATCCCAACGGATAAGGAGCTATCAATATGCTATCCTGACCTGACCTTTTGGTGCTTTAACAAGTGACAAGAAAATGTAGTGGTTAGCGTCGCGGACTACTGGCTGGGATGTCTTGGGTTCGAATCCCATCAGATTTTGGTCCTGGACATACTCCTACACAGAGAGTGCCTATGGGCTCAATGGGAAGACTGAAACCACACAGTCTAGTTTCCGCGATGGGGACCCACCCGATCACCCGATCACCCTTCCGCGATTCTGAGAGTGTTGCTCTAATTTCAAGACCAACACTGCTGGTGTCTGTAGTTCTCGGGCCTGGGTAACACCGAGACATCATTATGAAAGGAAGCGTAGAATACAGCCCTGTCATGCAGTCTCAGACCGATACGGAACTCCATAGCATCATCATCATCATCGTTGTCATCCGCCTCATTTCATCAATCATTAAGAAAGAAAAGAATGTCTCAAATTATGTGGCTTTGCATGTCCTGCTCTCATGGTGACCTCAGTTTCGGTTTCTAATCCAGTCTATGCCTTGGTGCGTTCGGGTCAAAGTCATGGGGATCAGTGTGTTCTGGGGAGCTGTCGGTGGACGGTCGTGGTGGCGCCCTCGGAGGAGGACCTCACTCACGCTGGCTCCGCGACAAAGAGAATAGTGTCGTCTGTAGGGGGCTTAGTAGGTGGTGTCCTGAACAGGCTCCGCTGAACTCCACCGAAGTGACTCAGCAACAGTGCAGTGTCTCCTCGGTTGGTTGCCTCCTGGCGGCATAACATAGATTCGCTCCCCTTGGACTCGGATTCTGCGACTAGAACAAGCCGGGGTGTAGCTGCGAATTGGGATCCGGAATGAGCGGCGTGGGAGCAACGCCACTGTACGACCCAGAAGATGGGACAGAAAAGAAAAAAAAGTGACAAGAAAAGAAACAAACAAATAACCTACAATAATGACCAGCCCTTTTGTTCTCTGTGTTTGGAAATACATTGCAGTTTCGGGAGACGGATAATCTCGAGCGTGTTGCTACTGGTGGCTTCAGTAGCGTCTTTTGGCATTCTAATCATCGATCGCACAGGTAGGCCTGTTCCCGTTTGTTTGTCACTGGTATTTCCATATATAGCAGGTAACGTTTGCAGGTTACGTTTTTACCATTCAGTTTTATTTGTTTGTCTGTCAGTCTGAGAGCAACTTCTATAAAAAAATAAAATTAAAAAAAGAGATTTTGATGCGTCGTATATTAGAGCAGTGCTGCACTGTTTTAGAAATCCAATGTTATCATTAGGGGTGAGCACACGCCACCTGCCAAGTGTGACCAGTCAGTGGACTTCAAACGTCAGAAAGAAAGCCCCTGTCCAGTATGCATACCTTGAAGAAGACGACGAAGGTTTCTGTCATGGGTGAACCAGGGCAACATTCTGAGGTACATAGAGCATAGTAAGACAAGAAGACTAGAAGAGGGCCGCAGATGAAGTGGACTTTCTGAAACGAGAGACTCATGCCTACATGTTGTTCTATTATCAAGACGTTTCAAGCTCTTGATTCATTATACATGACTGGATATAAACTACAACTTAAGTAATAGTAAGCCAAGAGATGCAATGCATCTGGGTCTGTCTGGATCTTAAAAGGGCCTTTAACACATCACCTCGTACACAATACTGATAAACCAGCTGAAACGATATGGTGTTCTATGGAAAAATAGGTCAAAGATGTTTATACGAGTATCCGTATGTGAAAAGAAACACCCGAAGGTGTTGATGCTGCCCAGAGATCAACCACGCGACGCCTGTACTAGCAACACGAGCGCAGCCTTGCTCCAGCCCTAGAAGTCTGTGTTGTGTTAGTGGGGAGCAGACACACACGGGACATTCCATTAAGAATACAGGGGCACATAGCTACTCCCGGCTTGGTGACCATCGGATACGATGCAGAGGAGTCCTTGCTAAATGTCCCCATGGGCCAGTTTTTCATGACTGCAGAGCCCCCAACACACCCCACTCAGAAACCAAGCACGCATCCAACAGTCCCCAAGGACAGGCGATATCTGACGTAAAGGATGAAGATGACCACGAGGACGATGGAGATGATAATGATGATGATGAGTATGCTAATGGCAGGTTCTGAAGAGGCCAAGGGCACCATCATCAGCGCAGTAGCCATAACCAGCAAGGCTTTTACTACTGCTGGGTGGACCGCTATGCAGACCTTCACCTCTGAACTGTACCCTACTGTCATCAGGTACTAGCTCTTGCATGGAAATGTGTCTGCTTTGACCGTACCCGTACATAGACATTTACTGCTAAGCTCGATTCAGCTATCAAGGCCTCTGCTTTATTGTTACTCGTGTTCTTCCTCTCTTTGTCTGGGACCTGTTTGTCTGTCTAGCTGTCTCTCTATATGTGTATTCCTCTCTCTCTCTCTCTCTTTCTCTCTCTCTCTCTCTCTCTCTCTCTCTCTCTCTCTCTCTCTCTCTCTCTCTCTCTCTCTTCCTCCCGCTCCTCCTCCTCTTCTTCTTCTTTGTGTTCTTCAATTGATATTGGTCTTTCAGTGTTTTTCTGTATGGAAACAAATACGTCTGTATGTATGCGTGCACTTGTGTCCAAAGAATAAAGTGTGGGCACAGAGAGAGAGAGAGAGAGAGAGAGAGAGAGAGAGAGAGAGAGAGAGAGAGAGAGAGAGAGAGCGAGAGAGAGAGAGAGAGAAGAGAGAGAGAGAGAGAGAGGGAGAGAGAGAGAAACAGAGAGAGAGAGAGAGAGAGAGAGAGAGAGAGCACTGCACACTGAAAAACTTTATTTCACAAGGATACAGATTTTAGGCGAGGCTTATTCTTCCAATCAATCAATCAAGAGAGAGAGAGAGAGAGAGAGAGAGAGAGAGCGAGAGAGAGAGAGAGAGAGAGAGAGGAGAGAGAGAGAGAAACAGAGAGAGAGAGAGAGAGAGAGCGAGAGAGAGCACTGCACAGTGAAAAACTTTATTTCACAAGGATACAGATTTTAGGCGAGGCTTATTCTTCCAATCAAGAGAGAGAGAGAGAGAGACAGAGAGAGACAGAGAGAGAGAGAGAGAGAGAAGGGGAGAGAGAGAGAGAGAGAGAGAGAGAGAGAGAGAGAGAGAGAGAGAGAGAGAGAGAGAGAGAGAGAGAGAGAGAGAGAGAGAGAGAGATGGATGGATGGATAACCAATGCATGATTAATCGACTTGATTGATCAATTGAATATTCAACTGTTCGACCAAACAGTGTCTGATTGATTGTTTGATTGATTAATTAATCGATCGAAAGTCTTATTGATTGATTGAATGATTTTTTTTTTCTCAGGAGTATTGGGGTGGGCACGGCCTACACTGCAGCTCGCGTTGGAGGCATCCTGGCCCCCTTTGTTCTGGAAATGGTGAGAGAGAGAGAGAGAGAGAGAGAGAGAGAGAGAGAGAGAGAGAGAGAGAGAGAGAGAGAGAGAGAGAGAGAGAGAGAGAGAGAGAGAGACACTGGACTGGACACTGGACATTTTTTTAATTGACAATAGCTTTTTACAGCCTTAATGCCAAGGGGGTGCATTAGATAACAAAACATACTAACGGCGAACGAAATGATAAGAAACAGAACTTATAAACATAATGCCTGAAATGAAAGAAAACATGTATTCAAGTAACAAGCCATCAAAACAATCGACTTTGGAGCACAGACGATCCATGAAAGCCAACGTATCCCCACGACTGCACTACAGAGGAACCAATATGCAACGAGTAACAGATTTAGGGTCATGCCGTTTCTCAAAATAATCTATGAACCGACTTCTCTACGCTGATGAACACAACACAAAACTTCTGAAAGTTCCAAAAACAAATCTAAAATCATTTGGTGACCGCAGTTTCAGTTTCAGTGCCCCTGCTGTTTGGAATTCCCTCCCAGTCGATCTCCGCCATGAACCAACTATCTCTACTTTCAAAGCTAAGCTCAAGACTCACTACTTTCAAAGCTCAATCGGTGTGTAACTTTTTCCTTCTTGATCTTGTACCTGGGTGAATGATTGGGTAATGTCTTGTGTGACTGCGGGTGTATCAGTGAATGGAAGCGCCTTGAGTGTCAATTAATTATAGAAAGGCGCTATAGAAATACTATCAATTATTATTATTATTATGAAAGCCATTGGCCTTACATTTCTCACCGTCACTGTAGAATTAGCGCAGTGTTATGTCAACGATATGTTTGTGATTAGTACTCAATGAATTAACCCTTTTACCGCCAATGTCGCATTTTTGCACCACAATGATTTAACACCCATGTCATTAAAACCCTTGAAATCAGGGTCTGTTATCCAATGACATTGTGTTTATAAATTTGGGCAGTATGGATCAAATCAAATCATCTTTATTATCTCATAACAGAGAAATTGCAGCCAGGTGCACATAAGAAAAACAACAATAAACACATTTATCAACAACAATTAAAGAATATAAACTAATAACTAACAACACTGCAATATTGTAATTAACAAACTGGACGATTGACCCTATTTTAATACGTCACAGAGAAATCCCACAATATTGCAGATGAAATCTTTTCTGTAGCCAAGTAAGTTCATGGAAACTTTTGGCTCAAAGATGGCTGAAAGGGTTAACCTAACTGTGTTTATGGCAGTACAGTCATTGCCCTGTGTTGTTGTTGTTGACGTCAGGAGACCCCTGACGACACGGTGAAGTGCTACGTCATCGTGGGCAGCCTGATGGCGGTCAGTGGGTTCCTGGTGCTGCTGCTGAAGGAGACCAAGGGCAAGACCCTGGCAGACACCCTGCACCAGGACAAGGCCCGGCTGCACATGTCCATGATGGAGAACCACCCAGCATCTCCCTTGCAGGACGACCAGAAAGATGAGCAATTGTGAACTTGGAACCAAACCCCATTTAGTATTATTTAGTGGACTGCTTAGGTTAGGTTAGTTAGGCTAGGTACATTATAGTCACAGAGGTGTCTCTGTGAAATTCGGGTTGTTCCCACATGGAGAGCGCGTCGCAATAGCTAATTTGCTAAAAACGGTGCAAATTCTTTTTTTTCTTTTTTTTTGCATGCGATTATTGTGTGACCGATGAGGAAGGAAGGTAGGGGGGTAACTTTTGACCAAATGACAACTTTTTCCTTGCCACTGGGTTTAGCGTGTGCTAAGTGCATGAGCACACGGGGCCTCGGTTCATCGTCTCATCCGAAAGACTCCACATTCAGACCGCAAGGCCTAGTGCAAAGTGAGAGGAAAAATCCCCTGTACCCAGGTTCGAACTCGGGTTTATTTGACACGAAGCGAACGCGCTACCACAGTTGTACTCTACACTAAGCCTATTCAACCAGCTTTGAACTTTGACGACGACAGGTCGATTTGCATAAACGGAAACTTTGATCACACCTCATTTGCATGATGCAGAATTTGATTTTTAGCTTGTTTGCATAGTTCGGAGTTTTTATCTTTGTTAATGTTTATTACTGCTGAAGTTTGAGCGATGTCCACTTTTAAACTATCATTTATCGCTTCTCATGGACAATTTTATCGCTTCTCCATTCAATACAGGTGCTATGTCCCCTTTGCATGCATAACACGTAAATATCGGTACCAACTCGGTGTATTTTTCTCTATATGTGACCCAGCACTACCAAAGGGACATTAAGTCGCTGGGCTAGTTTCTCACAACAGGCTTGCAAAGTCAAAATTCTTTTTTGTCTAAATCAATTTTGAGATATGGGTGTTTTCGTGCTCTCTAACATCTCATCTTTCAAATGTATAAAGGACAATCCTTGTTATGGTCTCTAAATACTCCAAAAAAGTGCTTTAAAATGAGTAGGTTGATGCATTTTCTTCAGCTAGGCTAAACTTTAGACTGTGATTTGTCAAAATGGCCGACAGTCACCCTACCAACTTTAAATGCTCATAACTCTACAACGGAAAACGTTACAAGAATGGTTCTTATATCATGTGAAAGAGAATTGTCTGAAGTTGCTAGCTGTACCATTATCTCAGAATGGTCATTTTGACACTTAATGTCCCTTTCGTGATGCTAGGTCACATATAGATTTGAAGCCGATAAAATCATAGTTCATTGCAGTCCTTGATCAATGATAATGCCAGATATCCAAGCGATGTTTATTTCGCATTTAATCCTCGATTTCTCATTGCTTCTCCGAGTTTTATTGCAAAAATCACGAATTAGGAAACGCACTACAAGACTGTTACTTGTGTATGCGGCTGAAGCGTGTAGGCCTACCAGATTCGATACACAATGCAAAAACAAGTAAGAAAACTAAACTTCGTTTTGCAAAAAAGTTGCTAGCATTTTGCTCGGAGATCCCACTATTTTCACGATCTTTGTATATAGGCCTATATATATTTAGTGTCTTGTTTATGTATATAATTATGTAACTTTGATGTTTATACCATGCAAACCTTCTATCATAATGGTGCACTTAATCCGCTTGATTGAAACTGAGCCAAGTGCGAACCATTATGGTAAGTAGTTTGTTTCGACTTACAAGTCCTTTTCAACAACAATGAAATCAAAACTGCTAATAGAAAGGACTGCAGTATCAATACACAGGATTGAAAGATCGAAGCTGCGCGTGTGTAACAAGTTCCTTTTGTAGAACAAAGTAAAATCAGTATAATCACCCGAATTAAAAGACAAGAGCCCCCCCCCCCCCCCCCGTGGGATACCGGGGGGTCTTTTGTATAAATAGTTCCCCCACATTCTGGAAGTTCTGTGCTTGTAGCTTCCTCTCATCTGTCACTCTCTTTGACTATGCCTTTTCCCTTTGCTTAACTGTCATCTACTATCTTTCTGCCTTACTGGCCCATTCTCCTGCCTTTTTTCACGAAAAACTTTCAAAACCATTTCCTCCAGCCGAAGTCGGACTTGCTGGGCCTAACTATTTCTTAGTTAGGCGCATAACGGCAGCATGACGCATCTGCGCTCATAATTGACAGGGAACTGTCTGAGCGATCGAAGAAGAAGAAGAAGAAGAAGAAGAAGAAGAAAAAGAAAAGACAAGAGATAAAACCTACAATTACACTTAAAAAACACGAATTCCTTTTACCAACACATCGGTCTACTATACCCAGCACATGTTGGGGTGTGGGTGGAGATGGATGGGGAGCTGTGAGTGTTACATAATTGTGTTATATTCTGTAACCGTTACGTTACATCGTAATCGTTGCATTACGTTTCGCAATGGCACATCGCGTAATTGTGTGTGAGGGTGTTTGTGTATGTGTGTTGGTGTATGTGGTCAGTCCATGCGGCTCGGTTGCTGTGGCTTACCGAATGGGGTATGAACGAGTTGGCGTCAATAATTGTGTGTGTGTGTGTGTGTGTGCGTGCGTGTGTGTGCGTGTGTGTGTGTGTGTGTGTGTGTGTGTGTGTGTGTGTGTGTTAGAGAGAGAGAGAGTTGCTTTGTATATGCGCTGTTGCTGGTTGGTGTCACTCTTGAATGTTGTTTTTGTTGTCTGTTGATGAATAATTGATTGTAAAGCGCTTTGGGCTCATCTGAGGTAAAGCGCTATATAAATGTACTATTATTATTATTATTATTATTATTATTATTATGTCTTCTGGAAGAAGAAACCAGCGCTTAGCTTACATTTGTATTGAGCTTGATTTACAATGACAAGAATAATATTAAGCAATTATTTGTTTAGTGATATATTAAAGTATATATGTTATATATGTGAGTGTGCATTTTAATCATATATTGAAAGGTGCATTGCGTACGTGCTTCGCAATTCTTCTGGAATCAAAAACTAACGGTATGTCTATAATGAACTTGATTTATAATGACAAAATGATCATAAACACAAACATTTTAATAGTAAGTTAAAACATATATACAGTGGAACCTCCATTATAAGACTCCCTCCCACATAAGACCTACTTCTCTGAAACATTGCCCTTCTTTTGTATTAAAATTAACTCCCTTATAAGACTCCTCCCTTATAAGACCTTAAAAAATCATCCCAAATGAGGTCTTATAAGGGAGGAGTCTTATAAGGGAGTTAATATAATACCTCATTTTGGACGATTTTTAAGGTCTTATAAGGGAGGTTCCACTGTATTAAGGATGCTGGGAAGCAGAAAAGGTAGAGGGGGGAGAAGTGAAGAGCCATGCACAAACACACTCACACTTTCTCACATAAGGGAGAACGCAAACGCACAAGAAATATAACACAGCACCACCACAAAAACAGCAGAAAGGATTTTATTTATAGATCACAACTGTATCCACAATAGCTAATTTGCTAAAAACGGTGCAAAACGTGAAAATTCATTGTTTTTATATAAATGTAAATTTTGCTAAGCTGACTCCATTGAAATACATAACTTGTTTTCAGTCCTCCTCCTTTCCTGTAACAAGGTTTGCTTATTATTTATTAAAGCAGTTTATTTTGGACGGAAATTGATAAATATAAGAGTGGCACATGCCCAAATATGTACTGTACATGAGAACAACAAAGCATTTTATTAGATGCTGACATCTTGTTGATCATTGCATAGCCTGTGTGTATCCTTTATGTAGAGTTTAAAATATCATGAAATCTATTTTATGTAATTTCGAATAATAAGAATAATAAGAATATTAATAATAATAAAACTAAGAAATATGTGTGTGTCTGTTTAATTATTGTATCATTATTTTTGTGCAACACTCCAACCTCCATTGGTTTTACTGATGCAACTATCAATAAACAAACTAATACACAAATGAATAATTACGAGTTTCCCTTTACATAGCTTGAAATACAAACAAAAGAAAAGATACCAAATGAAACTTAGTGCGACAAGTTGATTTCCTAGAGTTGAGTCAATGCTTTGAAACTAAAATATATGCTTATAAGCTTACAGCTTGTTGTGCTCATACAATAATTTGTGTACACTGCAATGTATTATGTTAATAAACTTTGTTTAAACCAAAGATATGCATAATTCACTTTCATCTGAAACATTTATTTTCCTAAACAGCGTTTATTACAAAGTATGCGCGCTGTGTGTGTGTGCCTGTGTGTGTGTTTGCGTGCGTGCATGCGTGCGTGTGTGTAGCAGTTCCACCAATAACACATGCATTTTCTTTTAATATTACAGTCATCGTCCAAGTGTTAGGGTTGTACAAATTGGCTTAATTATATATATAACACAAGTCGAAAATGAATAGTGCTAAACATTGAACGTTAATATTGTTATACAAATGTATAACATGAAAAGATACGCATATATCTGGTAAACATTGTTCTTGAAGCAAAGTTATGGTATAGTAGACGTAAATAAAAATGGTATTAAAAAAAAGAAGCTTTTAAAGTTAAGAATATAGATGACAGAAAAGACAAAAAGCAGTAATAGTAGTAGTAACAGTACACGTATTTAAAGTGATAGTAATAGCAAAAAGTAGTAGTCTCCATCAAAGTAGACACTAATGTCCTTTATGTGCCTGTGTTCAAGATCATAAGGTGGTGAAACACCACTAAACAGGCATCAGAACTGTCAGAGGATCAGCTAATTTCAGAGGATTGAGAATTTCTGTCATAGGTTTTGCCTTTTTATTTAGAAATATATATTTTTCTTAAATAGCATTTTATAGTGATTTCTCACTGCGTAAAGCCTTTTTGGTCATGTTGGGAACTGATTTCAGTGTTGTCCCTCTATAGTCTGGGGCCTTGATGGCCCTTGGACCGCGGTTTTCAGAGGATTGGACTTCAGACTGTTCTGATGCCTGACTAAACAAGTAGTAGTGGTGGTAGTGGTAGCAGAATTATTAACAGCAACAGTAATAGAAGCATCAGCAGCAGTAACAGTTGTGTTAAAGGGCCACCCTGACGGATGAGTTTTTGCAAGAAACACGTCCAGATCAGCAGGAAAACACCCTTTACAGAGATCGCCAACACTCACTTTGCTCTGGTTTCCCAGACATCAAGCCATCAAAAAGTTGATTCCTCCTTGGCGGAGGTGCTGGAAGTCAAATTCTTTCACCCAAAGAGAAGGCGTTTGCCGTCTCTTTTTGAATGGCTGCCTGTGTTTAGACCAAATCGTTTGCACGAACGTTTCGCAATACAAGCCTTATTTTCATTATTTTAAATTTTATGCAATTTATCTAAAGGAGTTTCGCTCACAACAAAGGAAATAGCTCCTTTTTTTTTTTTACTGCACTACAAAAAAAGAAAACGCTTCAACCACAATGAGTGACCTCCACCCACCCCATACAAAATGGCTATTCTCTCCGGCATCTCCGCCAAGGAAAAATCGCCGTTTTTACGGTTTAATTTCTAAGAAACCAGAGCAAAGTGAGTGTTCCTATACTTGAAAAGGCTGTCTTACTGGCGATCTCGACGTGTTTCTTGCAAAAACTCATCCGTCCGAGTCCACCTTTAGCAATGTCAGGCAAAGAAGAAGAAAAAATACACTATGCCTACTGCAATGTCTTGAAAGGAGTTCTATCGCGTCGATGATAAAAACACCTTTATACATAATGTCACGACAATCAAACAACGAAAGAACTTATGGACAACACCAGACCCTCTCTTCAAGTTTACGAACACAACACCTGACTGCCTCTTCAACTTTACGAAGACAACACCTGACTGCCTCTTCAACTTTACGAAGACAACACCTGACTGCCTCTTCAACTTTACGAAGACAACACCTGACTGCGTCTTCAGTTTTACGAAGACAACACCTCACTGCCTCTTCAACTTTACGAAGACAACACCTCACTGCCTCTTCAACTTTACGAAGACAACACCTGACTGCCTCTTCAGTTTTACGAAGACAACACCTCACTGCCTCTTCAACTTTACGAAGACAACACCTCACTGCCTCTTCACATGACTGGCTCTTCAGTTTTACGAACACAACACCTGATTGCCTCTTCGATTTTACAAAGACAACATCTGACTGCCTCTTCAAGTGTTGCATGCGTAGTCTTGCAAAAGATTTAAAAGGAGGGTGTTTGCATAGACAGTTTCATTCTCAGACCTGCCAGGCAACAATACCATTTTACTAGTTTCGTTAACGACGGTGGTCATTTTCGTCGTTGTTGTCTTTGTCTTCGTCGCTTTCTTCTGTTCCTCTTCCTCCTCCTCCTCCTCCTTTTATTCCTTCTCGTATATTACTCTTTCTTCTTCCTCTATTTCTTCTGTCCCCGTTCCTGCTTTTCCCACTCTTCCTATCTTATCTTCTTCTCCTTTATCTTCCTCTCCATCTGTCTCTTCCTCCCACTTCTTTTCATCTTCTTCCTCCCACTTCTTTTCATCATTTCTTCTTCTTCCTCCCACTCTTTTTATCCTCTTTCATCTTCTTTCTCCCACTTCGTCATGTTCTTTTCGTTTCTCATTTCCTAGTTCAACCACAGAAGTTAATAAATATTTCACCTAGAATTGTACAAGGCTACACAAATTACCGCCGTTAGCTTTTTACACAGTTTTGTTTAAATCAAAGACAACACTAAAACCATCGAAGTAAGAAATAAAGCATAATTATATTACTAGTCTAGTTAAACACACACTGCCATAACATTGACTAGAGCTTCTCAAACGCCGCATCACTTAGATGACGACTTTCTTTAACCCTTTCGTCGCCAGCCAATGTTTAGCCAAACGTTTCCATTAAACCTATCTGAGTAGTAAAAAGATTTTGTCTGAAATATTGGGGATTCCTCTGTGATGTATGAAATAAGGCCTACCTTTACCTCTCAAAATGAAAAACACTAGACCTTTGGATAATAGGCTCAGATTTCAAGGCTTTTAATTTATTTCAAGGCTTTTAATAACATGGGTGTTAAATCATTGTGGTGCAGAAATGCGACTTTGGCGGCGAAAGGGTTAACAATAATAGGCAGATTACCAAAGAACATCACTAATTATAATAATAATAATAATTTTTAAAAGGTCATCTTGTGTCTTTCGTTATAGCTCACGAAAGTGATGAAGTCCGCAAGACTGGTCTTCAGGCTTAACTAGCGTAATGGCCGCCTCATTAACAGCAGTCGAACTTCATCTTGTTCGTCCCGCTCTGCTTCAGGTATTCGAAGTCGACTGGAAGAAAGGAAAACAACATCACGAGCTTTATTTTTGGTTGTTAACATTTGTACGTTGCATTTAAGATCGTTTCATTATGTTGAGTAAAGGCGGAAAGTCATCCGTTGATCAGCCATTTTTCTTCTGCCATGCTGAGTCACAAAAGTGTTCTACCTGTTAAAAAAATATTGGAAGGGTTTTAATCGTAATTGGGCCACACACATATCAAAGCATTCAAATAAACATACAGTTGGGTTCTCCATTAACATGTTCTACTGTAGAAGGTGTGACGAATACCAATCCATAACTGTTCTTTCTTTCTTTTTTTTAAACAAAATAAGCACAAATCATTTCTCAAACGGTAAACAAAACGAATATCACTGTTCCATAATACCAGATGAACAAGACAAGACGACTGCACTTGATGACAGAGAAAACCGAAAATGACTGACCAACAAATCCAGCAAAATCAACAGGCTTCAATTGATGAAGTCGACTCGTTCCCTGGATGTGACCCTTGTATTAGACACCGACAGGCAATACAAGCAAAGGCAAAAGATGGGCAAAATCACTTCGCCAGTCTCCCCGAGGGGATAACGGGGGTAGGGGGTCCGTACAAATAGTTCCCCCACTTTCTAGAAGTTCTGTTCTTGTAACTTCCTCTAAACTGTCACTCTTTTGACTCTACTCTTTTCCCTTTGCTTCCTGTCATCTACTATCTGTCTGCCTTTCTGGTCCATTCTCCAAACATTTGTTCTAGAAACCCTTGCAAATATTTTCGACTGCCGAAGACGGGTACGCTGGGCCTATTTTCTTAGTTGGGCGCATAACGGCAGCATGACACATCTGTGTTCATGTGACAGGAAACTGTCTGAACCATCGACAAAGAAAAAGAAACGAACTTCCCCAGTTGTCACTGACAAACAATAGTTATAGAGACAAGCGCAAGTCCACGGTAGATCAGCTCACTTAGATCCCAGTTGTCACTGACAAACAGCAGGGCTTCTGAAAACGTACATATTGTGCGTATTTACGCACTAGAGCTCTCTCAGATCATCCCCTAGAATATGAAACTGTGCGTGAGATTTACCCTTTAAAATCTCATTTAGGGGGTGAGATGACGTATTAAAATGATGACGCGTGCGTGAACACAACCGTTACTTATCAGTAGGTTAATGTGTACTCTAACTCCAGTGTAGATTGGCACAGTGGTAGCGCGTTCGCCTCGTGTCAAGTAAACCCGAATTCGAACCTGGGTGCAAAACATTGGTTGCGATGCGCTCTCCAGGTGGGAGCAACCCGAATTTCACAGAGACGCCTCTGTGACTATAAAGTACCAACCTAACCTAAAGCCTAACCTAATGACGCTCTACGCATTTCTATCGTCTGTTAGGCCTTTCTGCCACAAGCTGTCCAGGCTAGATCTAAAATCAGTTCTACTGGATCGCGCAGAAAGCCCAAATCATTGAAAGCTCGTTGCGCATGGGGTGGGGTGGGGGATTTGCAGGGGATCGAGCTTCTCCCATGTTTTCGCCTTTACCCCTTAAAATATGCAACTGGGTGTGAAAATACCCGTTAAAATTCTAAACAGGGGGTGAGCGTACCCCTTAAGAGGGGAAAAGATCAGAAGCCCTGCAGACAAACAGTAAACGCCCCCCAGCAGGACAAACCCACTCACTTACCCCAGGTGAACAACAGACAAAGACAGACAACAGTGAGACCCCCCCCCCCCCCCCCCCCCCCCAGCACATGAGCTCTCTCCCTTCCCCGTTTGTCGCAGCACCGAGGTCGGCAGGACAACACAAACAGCATGAAAGCCTCAGAACAGAAGGGTCCACTATTTTAGCCAGCAAAGACAGACACCAGCAAAATCCTCCAACAGATGACGCCCGATCATTTCCCATGGTTGTCCCTGACAGACAACAGTTAGGACCTCCAACAGATGACGCCCGATCATTTCCCATGGTTGTCACTGACAGACAACAGTTAGGACCTCCAACAGATGACGCCCGATCATTTCCCATGGTTGTCACTGACAGACAACAGTTAGGACCTCCAACAGATGACGCCCGATCATTTCCCATGGTTGTCCCTGACAGACAACAGTAAGAACCTCCAACAGATGACGCCCGATCATTTCCCATGGTTGTCCCTGACAGACAACAGTTAGGACCTCCAACAGATGACGCCCGATCATTTCCCATGGTTGTCCCTGACAGACAACAGTAAGGACCTCCAACAGATGACGCCCGATCATTTCCCATGGTTGTCCCTGACAGACAACAGTTAGGACCTCCAACAGATGACGCCCGATCATTTCCCATGGTTGTCCCTGACAGACAACAGTTAGGACCTCCAACAGATGACGCCCGATCATTTCCCATGGTTGTCCCTGACAGACAACAGTAAGGACCTCCAACAGATGACGCCCGATCATTTCCCATGGTTGTCACTGACAGACAACAGTTAGGACCTCCAACAGATGACGCCCGATCATTTCCCATGGTTGTCCCTGACAGACAACAGTTAGGACCTCCAACAGATGACGCCCGATCATTTCCCATGGTTGTCCCTGACAGACAACAGTAAGGACCTCCAACAGATGACGCCCGATCATTTCCCATGGTTGTCCCTGACAGACAACAGTAAGGACCTCCAACAGATGACGCCCGGTCATTTCCCAAGTTGTCCCTGACAGACAACAGTTAGGACCTCCAACAGATGACGCACCATCATTTCCCCATAGTTGTCACTGACAGACAACAGTTAGGACCTCCAACAGATGACGACCGATCATTTCCCCATAGTTGTCACTGACAGATAACAGTAAGGACCTCCAACAGATGATACACCATCATTTCCCCATAGTTGTCACTGACAGATAACAGTTAGGACCTCCAACAGATGACGACCATCATTTCCCCAGTTGACCCTGACAGACAACAGTAAGGACCTCCAACAGATGACGCACCATCATTTCCCCATAGTTGTCACTGACAGACAACAGTTAGGACCTCCAACAGATGACACCCGATCATTTCCCATGGTTGTCCCTGACAGACAACAGTTAGGACCTCCAACAGATGACACACCATCATTTCCCCATAGTTGTCACTGACAGACAACAGTTAGGACCTCCAACAGATGACGCACCATCATTTCCCCATAGTTGTCACTGACAGACAACAGTTAGGACCTCCAACAGATGACGACCGATCATTTCCCCATAGTTGTCACTGACAGATAACAGTAAGGACCTCCAACAGATGATACACCATCATTTCCCCATAGTTGTCACTGACAGACAACAGTTAGGACCTCCAACAGATGACGCACCATCATTTCCCCATAGTTGTCACTGACCAACAGTTAGGACCTCCAACAGATGACGACCGATCATTTCCCCATAGTTGTCACTGACAGATAACAGTAAGGACCTCCAACAGATGATACACCATCATTTCCCCATAGTTGTCACTGACAGACAACAGTTAGGACCTCCAACAGATGACGCACCATCATTTCCCCATAGTTCCCTGACAGACAACAGTAAGGACCTCCAACAGATGACGCACCATCATTTCCCCATAGTTGTCACTGACAGACAACAGTTAGGACCTCCAACAGATGACGACCGATCATTTCCCCATAGTTGTCACTGACAGATAACAGTAAGGACCTCCAACAGATGATACACCATCATTTCCCCATAGTTGTCACTGACAGATAACAGTTAGGACCTCCAACAGATGACGCACCATCATTTCCCCATAGTTGTCACTGACAGACAACAGTAAGGACCTCCAACAGATGACGCACCATCATTTCCCCATAGTTGTCACTGACAGACAAAAAAGACAACAGTTAGGACCTCCAACAGATGACACACCATCATTTCCCCATAGTTGTCACTGACAGACAAAGCAGACAACAGTAAGGACCTCCAACAGATGACACACCATCATTTCCCCATAGTTGTCCCTGACAGACAAAACAGACAACAGTAAGGACCTCCCAAAAAGAAGGGACCACCAATTTCGTTTTTTACCCAGAAACAGGCAACAAATAGCTAAAATCCCTTGAAGAGGACAGAAGAAAACAACAAACCACATTAGCCCACTCACTTGTCCAGTCGTCGCCCTGGTACTGGGCATTGGCCAGCTGGGACCCCTGGATGTAGGGCACGTTCTTGGCGTGCTGGAAGCTGGCCTTGGCGCGTGCCTCCTGGGTGACATCGGGGTGCACGCTGCTCCACGTGCTGCCCTGGTCCTCGCTCACCATGTGGCTCACCCGGTTGGCGGCCAGCGCGTGCACGCGGCTCGTCTCGGAGTCGTAGCCCAGCACGCTCGCCACGCTGGCGTCCATGGCTGTGCCGTGGACCCAACAAGGACGTACTTACTTAATTAACCCTTTCACCGCCAGCCACATTTCAGCACAAAACATTCCATTAAATGTACATGGGTAGAGAACAGAATCCATCTGCAGTATTGGGGATTCTTCTGTGACGTACATAAAATAAGGTCTGTCCTTACTTCCCCAAAACTAAGACAATAGGGTCTTTGAATAATAGACCACAATTTGATGCCTTTTAGTTAAATCACTGTGGTGCTAAAATGCGACTTTGGCGGTGAAAGGATTAACAGGGGGGGGGGGGGGGGGGGGGGGGGGGGGGGGGGGAATGTGTGTGTGCTTTAAGGGCCAGCTAAAATCGCACGACTGTACGATACGATTCGATCACGTGGTCTCGCAGCGCGAATCACATTTGTTCTTTTGATCGAATCGTATCGTACAGTCGTACGATTTTAGTGGACGTGTGGCGGGCCCTTTAGGCGTTTTATGTGCAGCGCTGTATTAGAACACAAGCGAATTTTCGGTCTGTTGTAAAACCTTTAAAAACAAGCTGTTGGAAAAGCATCGCATTCTTTAAGTGGACATTAATGGTTTTGAACTGATTTGGATTGAAATTGAAATGAATGAAATTGCAGGTATGAATCCTCGTGAGCAACATAGCAACAAAGAAAAAAGAAAGGAGGGAAGCAACAACACAAATGTGATCTGGACGAAGTTTGGGCTCAGTAGAAAGCTGAAGTTCATGGTCATAATATTTGCATTCAGATAAATTAGGCAACATTTTCTTACAAACAAAATATGCTGGTCGCCTCGCAGTAGAAAGTTCATGATCGTAATATTTACATTCAGATAAATTAGGCAAAATTTTCTTACACAAAATCTGCTGGACCAATATTGTGTGCATAGGGTTTGCTCAGTAACTGTAAAGAAATAATTTGCTGCATGTTGTCTCATCCTGTAGTATTGTTTTGTAATAATTGCGTTGCAGTTTTAAATTTTCTTTGTGCATATTCTTTTTTTTGCATACTCCAACATTATAACCTGAGACTAGTTTAAGAACCACTTCAACTTCTAACGTGAAAACGTTGCCATCAATTCGTTACAGCAGTTTTTATAATCTGCGAAACAGTCACAACGGTGAACTCGTATGGTCTATCTTAATTCTTACCTTTGAAGTTCTTGAACATGCGATAAGGGGTAATAAGAAGGCAAGTGGGGAGGGGGAGGTGTCAAGTTGGTGAATGAAAAGAAAGAGAGAATTGGGAGAGAGAGACGGAGATTGAATGAAAGAGAGAGAGAGAGAGAGAGAGAGAGAGAGAGAGAGAGAGAGAGAGAGAGAGAGAGAGAGACCAAGACCAAAAGAAAAGAGAGAGACAGAGACAGAGACAGATACACACAGAGAGACAGATACACAGACTGAGAGAAAGAGAGATAGACAGAGAGAGAGAGAGATCCAATCCAATCCAATAACTTTTATTGATTAGGCCTTTCTGCCCGTATCAAGTAGGGAAAGAGGGGGTGTAAAGATAACAACAAATATATGGTGATTACAAGGCACAAAGAGACATAAGAAGATACGTTGGGGTTGGATGGGGGAGGGGGATGAGGTTACTACACATACATACAGAGAGACAGAGAGAGAGACAGAGAGAGAGAGAGAGAGAGAGAGAGAGAGAGAGAGAGAGAGAGAGAGAGAGAGACATACACAGACAGAGAGAAAGAGATAGACAGAGAGAGAGAGAAAGGAAAAAAGAACACTCACGCGTCCAGACCGATCCATCACTGCGGAAGCATCGTTTGACAGGACCAGTGCCGGCAGACGACAGGCAGGACCCCCTGTCAACAGCAGTATTACGTACAACAATAAACTACACTCCTCAACAGAAGGTAAGGAACACTTGTGAAATAGCGAAATAGTAGGAATGAACTACTAGGCCTACAACTGCCAGAGCTAGGAAGGAAGATTCGCTGTGGCCTATTATAGTAAGGCACAGGCTTAACAATATACTGTTTTACAGCGTTTTAATGTATTTCAGCTATTGCTCAATTTAACTATCGTATAATTCTGGCGTGTGTCATCCGTTGGCAGAAGCCCCTTGACACACTGTTGCAATAGTACTATGGTATATAGTTCTGGCAGTTCACGTGTCACAATGCAGTAAATACAGACAGAAATGCTACAGTTCGAAGCTACTCTGTATGTCCAAGTGGAAACGAAACATTTCAAAACCAGGGAGAAGCAATAGGATGGGGGTACAGCAATCTTGGAGCAATAGGAGTACAGCAATCTTGTACTTTAATCACCGCCCTTCATGTTTACGACTTTACGATTACGACCCTCAATCTCAAAGTCTGCTTCTTTTCAGTTCCTTGTAAATAATCCTAGGCTGATCCTAACCCTATCCCGTTCCCAAACACGGCAGAATGTTGCTTCTCGGTGAAAATGTTCAAATGCGAAAATCTAAAGGAGGAGGGGAGGGGGGGGGGGGGGGGGGGGGGGGGTAAGGTAACTAAAGACACGGGGAACACAAACAAGAAGAAAAGACCACAGAAATCCGAAGGATGCCTGCAAGAACATCATATCCGCCTTCTATATTTCTGTAAGCGTAAGACGTTGTTGCAGGCAAATCGCGGAGAATGCTCACGTGTTTTGCACCACTCCATCGCACGCCATGACGCCCCATGGCCCCTCCAGATAGCTCCGCTCGTAGAACAGCGAGTCTGTTAGCAACGGACACAATAGTAAATAGTCTACACAATTCTACCAAAACCAGTGTGATGTCATGATAAGAAGAGAATAGCAAAAAGACAACTTCACTCAAGCAAAAGTGTGTTTTCATCTTTGCTGGCTTACCTGTTAGTCGAGTCTGTTTCCGTGGTTTTCTATTTTTCTCTGTTTCTACTTAGAAAGGTTATGCGGGGGTTTCGGTAAAATCATAGTTAGTTCACCTAAAGAGCGTTCCATTGTGTGTTGGCCTACTGTATCTGGATCGTCATGCGGAGAAGATGTTATTTTTGGTTGTCGATTTTATTTAGTTCTTCTTCTTTCATACAGCATCCTCCTACAACCTTGTCAAGATTCTGATTCTTTTCGTTGATCAGTTTAGAATCATAGTTATAGCTTGAGTTGTTTTGCTAGTTGTTAGCTTCTTGGCGAAGCTAAATCATGATTAAGTCGTGTGGACCATGGGGTCTAGGCCATTTCCCCCCCCGGCCATTTGCCCACGGACACTTCCCCCCTGCCATTTGCCCCCCCAGACCATTTGCCCCCCGGCCATTTGCCCCCCAGTCCATTTGCCCCCAGGTCACTTACCCCCTAGTACTTTTGCCCCCCGGACACTGGCGGACATTTCCCCCCTTTGACACACCCCCCTCCCCCTGTGTGTGTGTGTGTGTGTGTGTGTGTGTGTATGTGTGTGTGTGTGTGTATGTGTGTGTGTGCGTGTTTGTATGTGTGTGTGTGTGTGTTTGTGTGCATGTGTGTGTGTTTGTGTGTGTTTATGTGCGTGCGTGTGTGTGTGTATGTGTGTGTATATGTGTGTGTGTCTGTCTATGTCTCTGTCTACCTGTCCGTCTGTCTGTCTGTCTGTCTCTCTCTCACTCTCTCTTTCTTGCCCCCGAGTGTGTGTGTGTGCGCATGCGTGTGTACGTATGTCTGTGAGCACATATGCATGCATATGTGTGTGGCTGCGTCTGTCTGTGTGTGTGTGTGTGTGCGCGTGTACGTGCGTGCGTGTGTATGTGTCCTCAGTCTCTCTCCCTGTCTCTGAGTCTGTCTTTAAATGTTTCTGTATCTCTCTCTCTTCTCTCCGTCTCTACCATTTGGAAATAAACAATAGACAGATGATAGAGATACAAACAAATTATATATGCAAAAAGACTAAAAGAAGAAGAAAAGCAATAAAAAAAATTCTCTCTCTGTCCAGCATATCGTCAAGTAAAGCTAAAAGACAGACAGATGACAGAATGACACACACACACACACACACACACACACACACACACACACACACACACACACACACACACACAGGGGGCAAGTAAGAGAGAATGAGAAAGAGAGAGAGACAGACAGACAGACGGACTGACAGGTAGAAGAAAAAAGACATAGACATAGGACACACACACACACACACACACACACAGGGGGCAAGTAAGAGAGAATAAGAAAAGAAGAGAGAGAGAGAGAGAGAGAGAGAGAGAGAGAGAGAGAGAGAGAGAGAGAGAGAGAGAGAGACAGACAGACAGACGGACTGACAGGTAGAAAAAGACATAGACATAGGACACACACACACACACACACACACACACACACACACACACACACACACACACACACACACAGGGGGCAAGTAAGAGAGAATGAGAAAGAGAGAGAGAGAGAGACAGACAGACAGACGGACTAACAGGTAGAAAAAAAACATAGACATAGGACACACACACACACACACAGGGGGGAGGATGTCCAGGGGGGAAATGTCCGCCAGTAACGGGGGGCAAGTGTCCGGGGGGCAAAAGTACCAGGGGGCAAGTGACCGGGGGGGCAAATGGACTGGGGGGCAAATGGCCGGGAGGCAAATGGTCTGGGGGGCAAATGGCTGGGGGGGGGGGGGGAATGGCAGGGGGAAGTGGCCTGATACCGGACCATCATTGGAGATAGCAGTTATACACACTTTGGAGTCCATTGTTGTCTTCAATCATACACAGTTCTTTTTCTTTTTGTGTACCTGATCTGAGCACATGTGCAAAAGCAAAACTAGAGTTATAAAGATAAGCTCGTTAAGAAAATGAACCACTAAATACCTTACCACAACCACCTGGTAACAGTTTGGCTTAGAGTATTCTCCCCTTAAATGAGTCACACATTTCTTATTAGTTATAATGCTTTACAATAAACATATTTATAATTCAAATGAAACAAGATAAGAAAATACAAGAAAGATGGTAATGCCAGTGGAAATGTGAGAAAGACATAGCGTAGAGATTTATGTGGTTGAAAGAGTCTCCCAAACAGTTTTAATTAGTACAAATACAAGTAAAGCGCTGCATAAACACTACCTTTGTTATCTTATTTTTCTATTTATTTCAAGCAAAACTTACCAGAGTTACGGGACGGGAAGGCGCTAGTAGCTGCCGCACAGACGGCAACGTTACCTGTAACATCACGCAGTAGGAAAAATGTAACACAATACCACATTCAGTCCTCACCCTCGCTTTCGCAAGCATTATGCCAGTCTCCATATAATTTCCAGACACAGCGCGTTCTGTTTTCAGCCTCAAATACTTAAAATCCATTCAATTTCCAGATATAGCGCATTCTGTCTTCAGCCTAATACACTTCAAACAGGGCCGGACCTAAAGTTTTAAGGGGTGGGGGCTAATTCATTGAAGGTGCGAAGCACCAAGACCCCTAGGGGTGTTCGGGGGTATGCTCCCCTGGAACATTTTTAAATCCGAGAAGCAAAATAGTGCGATCTGGGCATGATGATTAATGCCATTACTGTTCATACCCCTATTGAAACATGTTTTGAACCATTAAGTACACATCATGCTGCTTCCACACTGCTAGGCATAGCCCGCAAGGACATTTAGCTGCCGCTCTGCGACAAGAATTTTTTTAGGGTGGGGGATGCAGCCCTCTAACCCCCCCCCCCCCCCCTCCTCATGGATGTCCGGCCCTGTCAAAATCCATACAATTTCCAGACATAGTGTGTTCTGTTTTCAGCCCCAAAGACTTCAAAATCCATACAATTTCCAGACACAGCACGTTCTGTTTTCAGCCTGAAATACTTCAAAATCCAGACAATTTCCAGACATAGCACATTCTGTTTTCAGCCTAAATACTTAAAATCCATACAATTTCCAAATATAGCGCGTTGTGTTTTCAGCCTGAAATATTTAAAATCCATACAATTTCCAGACATAGCGCGTTCTGTTTTCAGCCTCAAATATTTTAAATTCATACGACAATTTCCAGACGAAACACACCCTGTGTTCAGTCTCAGATACTAAACAATCCATATAATTTCCAGTGCGCTAAATCTTCAGCCTCAAATATTTTTAATCCACATCTTCCAGATATTGCTACTGTCTCTTGTCCCATATATTGTAATAGGGCTCAGTACTGTGAGGACTGTCAATGACAAATAGATGACATCGTTGAAAAAATCATTAGTTAAGAGATTATTCATAATTTTAACGCTATCGATGACATGACTTATCATCACGCACATCACACACAGATACATTTCATATTACACAAGATTGACTTTCAGAATCTAAACACTGTGTGTGTGTGTGTGTGTGTGTGTGTGTGTGTGTGTGTGTGTGTGTGTGTTGTTGTTGTTCTTTAATTTAACGTCTTTTCACTTAGAAGTGATATTAGACATGAAAGTATGTGTGTGAGTGTGTGCGTGTGGGAATGTGCATGTGTATCTGTGTGTGCTTAAAGTGCATATTTATAAGTAACATTAGGGGATGTATGTTTAGTTAAAACAGTTAAAAAACAAAAAACAAAAACAAAATAAACCATCATAATAATAATAATAAAATAAAATAAAAACTCCAGAATTGAACTATTATAAAATAAAAATGCAAACATTCTATCAACAAAAACCCAACAGCAATCATAGAAACGAGCCAAATGGACTTAACATTAAAGTTTGTGTGTGTGTGTGTGTGTGTGTGTGTGTGTGTGTGTGTGTGTGTGTGTGTGTGTGTGCGTGCGTGTGCGTGCCTTCGTGCATACATGTGAAGTGTGTAAGTAAATCTGCACATACGAAGCCATGAGCATCACTTTCAGACAAACGCAGACTTACCCGTAGGTCCGCCGGTGGATTTCGCACAGCCGAACAGCTCAAAGGTCAGCTTGACCTCCTCGTTGGTGGGCGAGGTCTCTATGATGTAGATACGCACAACGTGCGCGGCGCGTGGGTTAGACACAGCCACAGTCTCTGAACTTTGACCCGCCAGGACGATCTGCACGATGAAAAAAACACAAGTAAACAAGAAGAAGGTTTCAGTGCCGTTCTGCCAATGGATAGAGCTCTTTTGTGAAGCTATGTTGCGTTAAAGACCCTGCATGTCACATTCCCTCTTATGCTAGGAATATTTCTTAAGATTGCTTACTAGCTATGAGAGGGAAAACACGTGAAAACCGTGATCTTGACACGTGACGTGTGGGGTCTTTAAGCAATGTCTTGCTGAGCCGCTATGTTACGTTGGACTGTGTCCTGTGTCCTGTTTGGGTATATTAGTTAATAATGCAATGCTTTCCACTTACCAATGCCTTCAAAGCATGTTTGCACAGGCCTCCAGAATCTTAGGACTTTTACTCATATAGCTTTTATCATTGGTTGACAATACCCCATTATGGTCAAACATACATCAGAAGTGAACATGCGGGACTAAAGCATGCTGATTTTGGCAACATTTTGGTCCATGTTTTTAGTATTGCAAATTCCATCTCGAAAAAGAAGCCAAACATAGAGTTTAATGTTATTATCCAGAGTTCAGCTTTTGTTGAATTGGGGGACCATATTTATTATTATTAAGGTCTCCAAACAACAACCTCTTAAAATGCCTATCTATGTGTGCAAAATTACTTCATTGATGATGTCAAAACTTCAATGCAAATTGACGTAGGAGGGCAGATGTTTGGCATTAGAACACCAAGAGGAATATTTTAATGTTTATTTTGGCAGAAAGACTCTAACAGGTATCTTTTTCATTTCATGATTATAAAAAATATATAATCTCTGCCAAAACTCAGGAAGTGTGGGAATTAATTAATAAGAGGGGCCTTTTTTTATCGGGAGAGGGGGGCCTCATACCCCATGCTCCCCATACAGAAGGCCCTGTGTCCAAACTATGCTCACTCTGTCTCCGTCGTCCAGGCAGTAGCGGGAGGGGGCCTCATACCCCATGCTCCCCACACACAAGGCCCTGCATCCAAACTATGCTCACCATGTCCCCGTCGTCCAGGCAGTAGCGGGAGGGGGGCCTCATACCCCATGCTCCCCACACACAAGGCCCTGTGTCCAACTATGTTCGGGGGTGAGGCGGGCTTCATACCCCATACTCCCCACACACAAGGCCCTGTGTCCAACTATGTTCGGGGGTGAGGGGGGCTTCATACCCCATGCTCCCCACACACAAGGCCCTGTGTCCAACTATGTTCGGGGGTGAGGCGGGCTTCATACCCCATACTCCCCACACACAAGGCCCTGTGTCCAACTATGTTCGGGGGTGAGGCGGGCTTCATACCCCATACTCCCCACACACAAGGCCCTGTGTCCAACTATGTTCGGGGGTGAGGGGGGCCTCATACCCCATGCTCCCCACACACAAGGCCCTGTGTCCAACTATGTTCGGGGGTGAGGGGGGCTTCATACCCCATGCTCCCCACACACAAGGCCCTGTGTCCAACTATGTTCGGGGGTGAGGGGGGCTTCATACCCCATGCTCCCCACACACAAGGCCCTGTGTCCAACTATGTTCGGGGGTGAGGGGGGCTTCATACCCCATGCTCCCCACACACAAGGCCCTGTGTCCAACTATGTTCGGGGGTGAGGGGGGCTTCATACCCCATGCTCCCCACACACAAGGCCCTGTGTCCAACTATGTTCGGGGGTGAGGGGGGCCTCATACCCCATGCTCCCCACACACAAGGCCCTGCATCCCAACTATGCTCACCGTGTCTCCGTCGTCCAGGCAGTAGCCGTCGGTGCCGTAGGCCAGCTTGATGCGGGTGGCCTTGGCGGAGTTGAGCTGGTTGACCTCCACGCTGTCCACCCACACCCTGTTGGGGAAGTACACCTCCCAGTACCGCTGCTCGCCCAGCTCCCCGCCACGCACGTACGGCACCCAGCCTGCAGGTAGACAATGTGCCAGGTGAAACCCCACACAGGGGCGGATCTGGAGGGGGGGGCTCCTGGGTTTCCGGAACACCCCCCTCTACCCCAAAATGTACCTTATACAAGGGTGAAAAGTAAGAACATGGCTCGATTTGTGCCTTAATAATCACTAAATTGCAAAATTGTCCGGGGGCATTGCCCCCTGGGCCCCCAGTAGGGCATTTTCCTTTAACCCAGAACATATACACATGGGTGCAACTACACAAAATGAAGAAACCTGAAACGCCGGGGTCTAGGAGTAATGTCTCACTGCAGCTGATGAAAAAAATGATTTATGAAGGTATTTTAGCTTTCTTTTTCTACAATTTATACAAAATGCTTATTTTAAAGTGTTTAAAAAATACAGTAGACACAAAAAGATATTGTTTGACAAGTTTTAAAAACAGGAAATTCCTTTCTGGTAAAATTCTAAAACAGGAAATCCTTGTATACCAGGAAAAGTTGTACCCATGTATACAGCTCCCTAGACCCCTGGCCAAACCCCCCCTTTACGAATCATTTGGTCCGTCCCTGCCCACAATACCATCACTTTTTTGCCATGTCCATTTACAAAACGCACTCACATAACAAAAAAGCTCAACGCTCGCATACAAACACACTATAACAACACTACGTTCAGAAAGCTCAATGCCCCACACATCGCTCTTCCCTGGGTTAGGGGAAAAGAAAATACATTCCAAAATAACTGCTGTTTACGTGGCAGGGCTCCCAATCGTCCCACAAAACAAGGGGTCCCAGGGACTCCTTCACGTACAGCATAGAGGGTCCTAGAGGCGGGATAGAGGGTCCCAGTGGCATTGCGAATGCTGAAAAGAATGTTTCTAGTGCATCCCTGGGGACATTCTTTTAGAGAGTCCTGTAGAATTTTAGTACTTCATAGACCACCAAATGGGGGTCCCTGGGAGCCCTGCGTGGGCATTAAGGTGTTGTTGTTTTTCTTCTATGGAAGTACTTTCACAAAAAGGAATCAAGAAATCAGAAGAGTACATTTTTGTTTTCGGTCGAACAAAAAAGGTTTACTGCCAGAAGACGCTAACGTTCTTGTCGAGTGAAAAGCCAGAAGGTACTGTCACTACAAAGGGAATAGGGAAAGCTCGTATTGTGGTGATAACTTGAGGGTTACATCCCAGAAGGTGTTATTACAAAGAGAACAAAGAAAGCTGATGCTACGTTCTGGGTAAATTGGGTCTGATGATATCACATAATCTCTCTCTGTCTCTGTCTCTCTCTGTATCTATTTCTGTAACTCTACAGCTCTGTCTCTCTCATTCTCTCTCTCTCTCTCTCTCTCTCTGTCTCTCTCTCTCTCTCTCTCTCTCTCTCTCTCTCTCTCTCTCTCTCTCTCTCTCTCTCTCTCTCTCTCTCTCTCACACACACACACACAACAACAACATACAGTATTTATACGGCGCTGAATCTTGATAGAAATCAAATCAAAGCGCACACACACGCTAGCATTCATAACGCATTCAAACAAAAAATGCAATCCAAAGCGAAAACACACGTATGACATAAATGGTATACATCAGAAACAGACCTAAAGGCAAGAGAGAGAGAGGAGAAAGAGAGTGGAGCCTCAATGACGGGGGAACAGGTGGGTTTTGAGGTTAGATTTGAAAGCAGAGAGGGTCGGTCGCTGACGGAGGGAAAGAGGAAGTTTGTTCCAAGATGTCGGTCCTGAGACAGCAACAACACACTCTCTCTCTCTCTCTCTCTCTCTCTCTCTCATTGTTTACCTGTGCCCACCCACCCCACCACCTCCTTTCACGTTTCCCCCTGATCTTCTACCTGCTGGGCGCAGTTAATATGGTAACATTAGAGCACGGTGTGTTTCCCCCCCCCCCCCCCCCCACACCCTTTTGTTTCACTTTTCTTTTTGCCGCCAATGAAGAGTATCATTTTCAGTTCACGTTTCCTCGCCATTACTTTAGAATTGGTAGGTTCACGGTAGTTTTAAGCCATTTCCATGTGATAATCAAGTTGCCTGTGCCGCCCTTTCTGCCATCCACAGCCTGGGTTTGTTGTGGTGGGCTGAGGCACGTGGGCGGAGATCTGACAGTCACAGATCATGATACCAGTCCACCACACACAATATCTCTCTATCATCATCATCATCATCATCATCAACATCATCATTGTCACTCGTCTCTCTCTCTCTCTCTCTCTCTCTCTCTCTCTCTCTCTCTCTCTCTCTCTGTGTAGCTTATCCTTTTTACCCTCAATAAAACATTCGTATTCTCTCTCTCTCTCTCTCTCTCTCCCTCTCTGTTTTCCTCCTTCCACCTCTCTCTCTCTCTCTCTCTCTCTCTCTCTCTCTCTCTCTCTGTTTTCCCTCCTTCCATCTCTCTCTCCTTCCTTTACTCCTTCTCCCTCAGCTTTCCGTGTATGTCTTTGCTGTCTCGCTCTACTATTTCTGTCTCTACCTCCCCCCTCTCATTCTTTTCCTCTTTACTCCCCCTCCTATTCTTCTTATCTTTCTTTTCTTTTCTTACTTCATGTTTTGTTTTGCTCCTAGATGCTCACTTATTTTCGGTCCCTCCACATCCCATTTGTTAAGTATTTATGTATAATGCTGAATTTATTATGTGTCTGTTTATATTGATAATGTGCCTGCTTAGATGATAATGTGTGTTCGTTTTCTTTGCTTTGCATGCCTTTCTTGTTGATTGAATTCTTCGCTTTTGATTTTCTTTTCCTTTCTTTTTCTTCTTATTGATGACTGGATGAAAATGTATTAATTATTTTATACTTACTCTATTATCCTCAGAAAATAAGTTATTCATTCATTCATTCATTCATTTCTCTCTCGCTATCATCATCAATAAAAGATGATACTATCACTATCCCACCACATACAACCGCTCTCTCTTTCTCGTCATCATCATATTCATCATCATTGTGACTCTCTCTCTATCTCTATCATCATCGTCGTCGTCGTCATCATGATCATTTACCTGATCTCTCCTTTCTGCCATCGACAGCCTGAGTTGTTGTGGTAGGCTCAGGCGCAGAGGCAAAGATATGACAGTCAAAATGACAATATCCCACCACACACAATATATCTCTGTCTCTCTCTCTCTCTCTATCGTCATCATCATTTTCTCTCTCTCTCTCTCTCTCTCTCTATCTCTTTCCATCATCGTCGCCGTCATCGTCGTCATCGTCGTCATCGTCACCATCATCATCATCGTCATCATTTACCTAATCCCCCCTTTCTCCCATCAACAGCCAGAGTTGACGTGGTGGGTTGAGGCGCAGAGGCAGAAATCTGACAGTCAAAGACGCTCCCGTCCTGCAGACCCAGTGCTGCCGAGGTGCACGAATCACCTGCACGCACGATTAGAGAGAGAGAGAGAGAGAGAGAGAGAGAGAGAGAGAGAGAGAGAGAGAGAATGACAATTGTTTATTCATTAAGGCCTTTGCCCCTCATGAAGGGGGTACAGGATAACAAAATATAACGTAGTACTGACTGTAACAATATTTACAAAATGAACATTTCTTACGACATCATGACTGATCGTACGTGTAAAGCTTTATATACATACATTGATAGGTTTCGCACAATTCTCTCATTCGTAGAAGCAAAAAGCAGGCTAAAACGAAACTGGTTTGGATAACTGAAGAATTTTTGTGGGATATATCGTTTTCTTAGATCATACAAGACAGGACAACACAATACAAAATGAATATCATCTTCTTTTGCATTTTTACAAAGAGGACAAATTAAAACTGTTTCAGTGTTTCTTATAGCGATAGCGATGTACTGAAATCTCTGAAACTCCACACCTAAACCTTGACATAATGAATTTTAAATGTTTATCTAGCTCAATTTTCAAATATATTTTAACATCATGTATTCTACAAAAGGTTCTGTACACATTAAATCTCTCACTGTTATTAATATGAGAGTTCCAGTCTTGCCATCGACATGCAACTAATCTTTCTTTAAAAACATATAAGAATTGTTTTATGTCTTGTACTCACACACACACACACACGCAATCGCGCGCACGCAAACATACATACACACACACACACACACAGAGAGAGAGAGAGAGAGAGAGAGAGAGAGAGAGAGAGAGAGAGAGAGAGAGAGAGAGAGAGAGAGAGAGAGGAGAGAGAGAGAGAGAGAGAGAGAGAGAGAGAGAGAGAGAGAGAGAGAGAGAGAGAGAGAGAGAGAGAGAGAGAGAGAGAGAGAGAGAATAGAGAGAGAGTGAGAGATAGAGAGAGAGAGAGAGAGAGCTTCTTTACAGAGAGAGAGAGAGAGAGAGAGAAGAGAGAATAACAAGAAGAGGGGGGGAAAGAGAGAGAAAGAAATGCAGAGAGAGAAATAGAGAGATAGAGAGAGAGAGAGAGAGACCCCAAAAAGAAATTGAAGAGAGAGAGAGAGAGAGAGAGAGGCAAGAAGAGAGAGAGAGAAAGAGAGAGAGGGGGTTCAAGTACTCGCACAGAGAGAAAGAGAGAGATAGAGAGAGAGAGAAAGAGCAGAGAGAGAGAGAGAGTGACAGAAAGAGAGAGAGAGAGGAGAGAGAGAGAGAGAGAGAGAGAGAGAGAGAGAGAAAGATAGAGAGACAGAGAGAGATAAGGCGGGAATAAAATATAATAACAATACACAAATTTGTGTGTGTGCGTATTTCTCTTGAACTCATGTAATAATGATAATTATGTAAATATGAGTAACTGCGGTTGCTCTTCTTTTTGTGATGTTATTTCTGTGCCCTTGTTACTTGTCATAAATTCTGATGATTTGTTTTTACTTCATTCAATACCTACGCCTTGGCATAATGCTGTGTCAGACCAATTGACATACGCTAGAACGCCAAGGCTACATCAAAATGTTGTCACGTTCTGCATAAGTTATGCGTGGATTGTCTTTAGCCATGGCAAGCTCCTAGCATAACATCATCAGTCCAAAATCCTCCGAAGTCGGAGTGTGGCTGCCCACGGCGCGGGGTAAAATATAAAAACGGTCACACACGTAAATGTTCTCATCCCTAGTGGTGCATTTGTACCATAGTGTTCAAGTGCTTCGGCTGCTGGGATCATCCCAGGAGTATTTAAGCCAGGAGTATTTGACAAGGACATGTCATTAGGGGGCACAAGGACATGTCATTAGAGGGGCACAAGGACATGTCATTAGAGGGGCACAAGGACATGTCATTAGAGGGGCACAAGGACATGTCATTAAGGGGGCACAACAACATGTCATTAAGGGGGCACAACAACATGTCATTAGAGGGGCACAACGACATGTCATTAGAGGGGCACAAGGATATGTCATTAAGGGGGCACAACAACATGTCATTAAGGGGGCACAACAACATGTCATTAAGGGGGCACAACGACATGTCATTAGAGGGGCACAAGGACATGTCATTAAGGGGGCACAACAACATGTCATTAGAGGGGCACAAGGACATGTCATTAGAGGGGCACAAGGACATGTCATTAGAGGGGCACAAGGACATGTCATTAGTGGGGCACAACGACATGTCATTAGAGGGGCACAAGGACATGTCATTAGAGTGGCACAAGGACATGTCATTAAGGGGGCACAACAACATGTCATTAGAGGGGCACAACGACATGTCATTAGAGGGGCACAACGACATGTCATTAGGGGGGCACAACAACATGTCATTAGAGTGGCACAAGGACATGTCATTAAGGGGGCACAAGGACATGTCATTAGAGGGGCACAACGACATGTCATTAGAGGGGCACAACGACATGTCATTAGAGGGGCACAAGGACATGTCATTAGAGGGGCACAACGACATGTCATTAGAGGGGCACAAGGACATGTCATTAAGGGGGCACAACGACATGTCATTAGAGGGGCACAAGGACATGTCATTAGAGGGGCACAACGACATGTCATTAGAGGGGCACAAGGACATGTCATTAAGGGGGCACAACGACATGTCATTAGAGGGGCACAACAACATGTCATTAGAGGGGCACAAGGACATGTCATTAGAGGGGCACAAGGACATGTCATTAGAGGGGCACAAGGACATGTCATTAAGGGGGCACAACAACATGTCATTAAGGGGGCACAACGACATGTCATTAGAGGGGCACAAGGACATGTCATTAAGGGGGCACAACGACATGTCATTAGAGGGGCACAAGGACATGTCATTAAGGGGGCACAACAACATGTCATTAGAGGGGCACAAGGACATGTCATTAAGGGGGCACAACAACATGTCATTAGAGGGGCACAACGACATGTCATTAAGGGGGCACAACAACATGTCATTAGAGGGGCACAAGACATGTCATTAAGGGGGCACAAGGACATGTCATTAAGGGGGCACAACAACATGTCATTAGAGGGGCACAAGGACATGTCATTAAGGGGGCACAACAACATGTCATTAGAGGGGCACAACGACATGTCATTAGAGGGGCACAACGACATGTCATTAGAGGGGCACAACGACATGTCATTAGAGGGGCACAACGACATGTCATTAGAGGGGCACAACGACATGTCATTAGAGGGGCACAACGACATGTCATTAGGGGGCACAAGGACATAACATACCCTATACCCCTTCCCTGACCCTTCCCTAACCCATTCCCCTTTACCGGAGTCAGTGACGGTGGGCACGGTCATTCTGAAGAACTGCAGGTGGCTGGCCAGGCGGGCGGAAGGGTTCCCTCCGCGGCCGTGGGTGTCCCCCACCACCTGATAGACCACCGTGGCGTTCTGGCCGCTGACCCCCGGGGGCACCTCGTAGTTGGCTGTGGGGGAGCAGTCCACCTGCTGCCTGATCTGGTCCGTGAAGTACACGGCACCCAGCTGGTGACATACGGTGTCATGAGAAATAAGTAGCTCCCATGAAATAAGTACCCTTCGCATGCGAACTATAACCATCCTAAATCCCTAACCACGGAAAGAACCAAGAAATAGAGCAGGAGGGTGTAAATCTACATATTTTCCGAGAAATCGATGTACAAAGCCATGCCACTTAGTTTTCGTAAAATTCACAATCGCGGACAAGCAAACAATTCGAATGAGGAATGGGTACTTATTTCATGAGGTAGAATATTTTCTTCACAACGGGATGAATCAATCAATCAATCAATCAATCAATCAATATTTTTATTGTCCATTTGACAGGAAAATCTTTTTGCAGCAATAAAACAATCAACAAAACAACACAAGAAAGAGACATAGTATAATACAGAAAAAACAAAAACAAAAAAGAAATATGCGACTATTTTAAACACTGTGCGCACATACAATTCTTGGTCACACACACACACACACACACACAAACGCACATATACACACACACAACACACACATCATGTGCACGCATACAACCATTTAACCACCCATCCATCTAACTTATACATATATAGTCATAAGTCATAAGTTTCTTTATTGTCCATTGGCATTGTACAACGCACATGGAAACTTGTCTTCCACCTTAA
>CM065687.1:11355851-11365851 GCA_017654935.2 Phymorhynchus buccinoides
AGCCCAATTGTAGTAGTCATATTATAAGGCGCACAGCCCAATTGTAGTAGTCATATTATGAGGCGCACAGCCCAATTGTAGTAGTCATATTATGAGGCGCACAGCCCAATTGTAGTAGTCATATTATGAGGCGCACAGCCCAATTGTAGTAGTCATATTATGAGGCGCACAGCCCAATTGTAGTAGTCATATTATGAGGCGCACACTCCAAGTGTAGTAGTCATATTATGAGGCGCACAGCCCAATTGCAGTAGTAGTCATATTATAAGGCGTACAGCCCAATTGTAGTAGTCATATTATGAGGCGCACAGCCCAATTGTAGTAGTCATATTATGAGGCGCACACCCCAATTGTAGTAGTCATATTATGAGGCGCACAGCCCAATTGTAGTAGTCATATTATGAGGCGCACACCCCAATTGTAGTAGTCATATTATGAGGCGCACAGCCCAATTGTAGTAGTCATATTATGAGGCGCACAGCCCAATTGTAGTAGTCATATTATGAGGCGCACAGCCCAATTGTAGTAGTCATATTATAAGGCGCACACCCCAATTGTAGTAGTCATATTATGAGGCGCACAGCCCAATTGTAGTAGTCATATTATGAGGCGCACAGCCCAATTGTAGTAGTCATATTATGAGGCGCACACCCCAATTGTAGTAGTCATATTATAAGGCGCACACCCCAATTTAGTAGTCATATTATGAGGCGCACAGCCCAATTGTAGTAGTCATATTATGAGGCGCACAGCCCAATTGTAGTAGTCATATTATGAGCGCACGCCCAATTGTAGTAGTCAGGCGCACACCCCAATTGTAGTAGTCATATTATGAGGCGCACACCCCAATTTAGTAGTAGTCATATTATAAGGCGCACACCCCAATTGTAGTAGTCATATTATGAGGCGCACAGCCCAATTGTAGTAGTCATATTATGAGGCGCACAGCCCAATTGTAGTAGTCATATTATGAGGCGCACCCCAATTGTAGTAGTCATATTATGAGGCGCACACCCCAATTGTAGTAGTCATATTATGAGGCGCACAGCCCAATTGTAGTAGTCATATTATAAGGCGCACAGCCCAATTGTAGTAGTCATATTATGAGGCGCACACCCCAATTGTAGTAGTCATATTATGAGGCGCACAGCCCAATTGTAGTAGTCATATTATCAGATTATGAGGCGCACACCCCAATTGTAGTAGTCATATTATGAGGCGCACACCCCAATTGTAGTAGTCATATTATGAGGCGCACAGCCCAATTGTAGTAGTCATATTATAAGGCGCACAGCCCAATTGTAGTAGTCATATTATGAGGCGCACAGCCCAATTGTAGTAGTCATATTATGAGGCGCACACCCCAATTGTAGTAGTCATATTATGAGGCGCACACCCCAATTGTAGTAGTCATATTATAAGGCGCACAGCCCAATTGTAGTAGTCATATTATGAGGCGCACAGCCCAATTGTAGTAGTCATATTATGAGGCGCACACCCCAATTGTAGTAGTCATATTATGAGGCGCACAGCCCAATTGTAGTAGTCATATTATGAGGCGCACAGCCCAATTGTAGTAGTCAGATTATGAGGCGCACAGCCCAATTGTAGTAGTCATATTATGAGGCGCACACCCCAATTGTAGTAGTCAGATTATGAGGCGCACAGCCCAATTAGTCATATTATAGTAGTCATGAGGCGCACAGCCCAATTATAGTCATATTATAAGGCGCACAGCCCAATTGTAGTAGTCATATTATGAGGCGCACAGCCCAATTGTAGTAGTCATATTATGAGGCGCACAGCCCAATTGTAGTAGTCAGGCGCACAGCCCAATTGTAGTAGTCATATTATAAGGCGCACACCCCAATTGTAGTAGTCATATTATGAGGCGCACACCCCAATTGTAGTAGTCAAATTATGAGGCGCACACCCCAATTGTAGTAGTCAAATTATGAGGCGCACACCCCAATTGTAGTAGTCATATTATGAGGCGCACACCCCAATTGTAGTAGTCATATTATGAGGCGCACAGCCCAATTGTAGTAGTCATATTATGAGGCGCACACCCCAATTGTAGTAGTCATATTATGAGGCGCACAGCCCAATTGTAGTAGTCAGATTATGAGGCGCACACCCCAATTGTAGTAGTCATATTATGAGGCGCACACCCCAATTGTAGTAGTCATATTATGAGGCGCACACCCCAATTGTAGTAGTCAAATTATGAGGCGCACACCCCAATTGTAGTAGTCAAATTATGAGGCGCACACCCCAATTGTAGTAGTCATATTATGAGGCGCACACCCCAATTGTAGTAGTCAAATTATGAGGCGCACACCCCAATTGTAGTAGTCATATTATGAGGCGCACACCCCAATTGTAGTAGTCAAATTATGAGGCGCACACCCCAATTGTAGTAGTCATATTATGAGGCGCACACCCCAATTGTAGTAGTCATATTATGAGGCGCACACCCCAATTGTAGTAGTCATATTATGAGGCGCACAGCCCAATTGTAGTAGTCATATTATGAGGCGCACAGCCCAATTGTAGTAGTCATATTATAAGGCGCACAGCCCAATTGTAGTAGTCATATTATGAGGCGCACACCCCAATTGTAGTAGTCATATTATGAGGCGCACACCCCAATTGTAGTAGTTATTATGAGGCGCACACCCCAATTGTAGTAGTCATATTATGAGGCGCACAGCCCAATTGTAGTAGTCATATTATGAGGCGCACACCCCAATTGTAGTAGTCATATTATGAGGCGCACACCCCAATTGTAGTAGTCATATTATGAGGCGCACAGCCCAATTGTAGTAGTCATATTATGAGGCGCACAGCCCAATTGTAGTAGTCATATTATGAGGCGCACACCCCAATTGTAGTAGTCATATTATGAGGCGCACACCCCAATTGTAGTAGTCATATTATGAGGCGCACACCCCAATTGTAGTAGTCAAATTATGAGGCGCACACCCCAATTGTAGTAGTCAAATTATGAGGCGCACACCCCAATTGTAGTAGTCAAATTATGAGGCGCACAGCCCAATTGTAGTAGTCATATTATGAGGCGCACACCCCAATTGTAGTAGTCAAATTATGAGGCGCACAGCCCAATTGTAGTAGTCATATTATGAGGCGCACACCCCAATTGTAGTAGTCATATTATGAGGCGCACAGCCCAATTGTAGTAGTCATATTATGAGGCGCACACCCCAATTGTAGTAGTCATATTATGAGGCGCACACCCCAATTGTAGTAGTCATATTATGAGGCGCACACCCCAATTGTAGTAGTCAAATTATGAGGCGCACACCCCAATTGTAGTAGTCAAATTATGAGGCGCACACCCCAATTGTAGTAGTCATATTATGAGGCGCACACCCCAATTGTAGTAGTCATATTATAAGGCGCACACCCCAATTGTAGTAGTCATATTATAAGGCGCACAGCCCAATTGTAGTAGTCATATTATGAGGCGCACAGCCCAATTGTAGTAGTCATATTATGAGGCGCACACCCCAATTGTAGTAGTCAAATTATGAGGCGCACACCCCAATTGTAGTAGTCATATTATGAGGCGCACACCCCAATTGTAGTAGTCATATTATGAGGCGCACAGCCCAATTGTAGTAGTCATATTATGAGGCGCACAGCCCAATTGTAGTAGTCATATTATGAGGCGCACAGCCCAATTGTAGTAGTCATATTATGAGGCGCACAGCCCAATTGTAGTAGTCATATTATAAGGCGCACAGCCCAATTGTAGTAGTCATATTATGAGCGCACAGCCCAATTGTAGTAGTCATATTATGAGGCGCACACCCCAATTGTAGTAGTCATATTATGAGGCGCACACCCCAATTGTAGTAGTCAAATTATGAGGCGCACACCCCAATTGTAGTAGTCATATTATGAGGCGCACAGCCCAATTGTAGTAGTCATATTATAAGGCGCACACCCCAATTGTAGTAGTCATATTATGAGGCGCACAGCCCAATTGTAGTAGTCATATTATGAGGCGCACAGCCCAATTGTAGTAGTCATATTATGAGGCGCACAGCCCAATTGTAGTAGTCATATTATAAGGCGCACACCCCAATTGTAGTAGTCATATTATGAGGCGCACAGCCCAATTGTAGTAGTCATATTATGAGGCGCACAGCCCAATTGTAGTAGTCATATTATGAGGCGCACAGCCCAATTGTAGTAGTCATATTATGAGGCGCACAGCCCAATTGTAGTAGTCATATTATGAGGCGCACACCCCAATTGTAGTAGTCATATTATGAGGCGCACACCCCAATTGTAGTAGTCATATTATGAGGCGCACAGCCCAATTGTAGTAGTCATATTATGAGGCGCACAGCCCAATTGTAGTAGTCATATTATGAGGCGCACACCCCAATTGTAGTAGTCATATTATGAGGCGCACACCCCAATTGTAGTAGTCATATTATGAGGCGCACACCCCAATTGTAGTAGTCATATTATGAGGCGCACACCCCAATTGTAGTAGTCATATTATGAGGCGCACAGCCCAATTGTAGTAGTCATATTATGAGGCGCACACCCCAATTGTAGTAGTCAATTGTATTATGAGGCGCACACCCCAATTGTAGTAGTCAGTAATTATGAGGCGCACAGCCCAATTGTAGTAGTCATATTATGAGGCGCACAGCCCAATTGTAGTAGTCATATTATGAGGCGCACAGCCCAATTGTAGTAGTCATATTATGAGGCGCACAGCCCAATTGTAGTAGTCATATTATGAGGCGCACAGCCCAATTGTAGTAGTCATATTATGAGGCGCACACCCCAATTGTAGTAGTTATTATGAGGCGCACAGCCCAATTGTAGTAGTCATATTATGAGGCGCACAGCCCAATTGTAGTAGTCATATTATGAGGCGCACACCCCAATTGTAGTAGTCATATTATAAGGCGCACAGCCCAATTGTAGTAGTCATATTATGAGGCGCACACCCCAATTGTAGTAGTCAATGAGGCGCACACCCCAATTGTAGTAGTCATATTATGAGGCGCACAGCCCAATTGTAGTAGTCATATTATGAGGCGCACACCCCAGGCGCACACCCCAATTGTAGTAGTCATATTATAAGGCGCACACTCCAATTGTAGTAGTCATATTATGAGGCGCACAGCCCAATTGTAGTAGTCATATTATGAGGCGCACAGCCCAATTGTAGTAGTCATATTATGAGGCGCACAGCCCAATTGTAGTAGTCATATTATGAGGCGCACAGCCCAATTGTAGTAGTCATATTATGAGGCGCACACCCCAATTGTAGTAGTCATATTATGAGGCGCACACCCCAATTGTAGTAGTCATATTATGAGGCGCACACCCCAATTGTAGTAGTCATATTATGAGGCGCACACCCCAATTGTAGTAGTCATATTATGAGGCGCACACCCCAATTGTAGTAGTCATATTATGAGGCGCACAGCCCAATTGTAGTAGTCATATTATGAGGCGCACACCCCAATTGTAGTAGTCATATTATGAGGCGCACACCCCAATTGTAGTAGTCATATTATGAGGCGCACACCCCAATTGTAGTAGTCATATTATGAGGCGCACACCCCAATTGTAGTAGTCAAATTATGAGGCGCACACCCCAATTGTAGTAGTCATATTATGAGGCGCACACCCCAATTGTAGTAGTCATATTATGAGGCGCACAGCCCAATTGTAGTAGTCATATTATGAGGCGCACACCCCAATTGTAGTAGTCAAATTATGAGGCGCACACCCCAATTGTAGTAGTCATATTATGAGGCGCACACCCCAATTGTAGTAGTCATATTATGTCAGGCGCACACCCCAATTGTAGTAGTCATATTATGAGGCGCACAGCCCAATTGTAGTAGTCATATTATGAGGCGCACACCCCAATTGTAGTAGTCATATTATGAGGCGCACAGCCCAATTGTAGTAGTCATATTATGAGGCGCACAGCCCAATTGTAGTAGTCATATTATGAGGCGCACAGCCCAATTGTAGTAGTCATATTATGAGGCGCACACCCCAATTGTAGTAGTCATATTATGAGGCGCACAGCCCAATTGTAGTAGTCATATTATGAGGCGCACAGCCCAATTGTAGTAGTCATATTATGAGGCGCACAGCCCAATTGTAGTAGTCATATTATGAGGCGCACACCCCAATTGTAGTAGTCATATTATGAGGCGCACAGCCCAATTGTAGTAGTCATATTATGAGGCGCACACCCCAATTGTAGTAGTCATATTATGAGGCGCACACCCCAATTGTAGTAGTCATATTATGAGGCGCACACCCCAATTGTAGTAGTCATATTATGAGGCGCACACCCCAATTGTAGTAGTCATATTATGAGGCGCACAGCCCAATTGTAGTAGTCAAATTATGAGGCGCACACCCCAATTGTAGTAGTCATATTATGAGGCGCACACCCCAATTGTAGTAGTCATATTATGAGGCGCACACCCCAATTGTAGTAGTCAAATTATGAGGCGCACACCCCAATTGTAGTAGTCAAATTATGAGGCGCACACCCCAATTGTAGTAGTCATATTATGAGGCGCACACCCCAATTGTAGTAGTCATATTATGAGGCGCACACCCCAATTGTAGTAGTCATATTATGAGGCGCACAGCCCAATTGTAGTAGTCATATTATGAGGCGCACACCCCAATTGTAGTAGTCATATTATGAGGCGCACAGCCCAATTGTAGTAGTCATATTATGAGGCGCACAGCCCAATTGTAGTAGTCATATTATGAGGCGCACACCCCAATTGTAGTAGTCATATTATAAGGCGCACACCCCAATTGTAGTAGTCATATTATAAGGCGCAAGGTTGTAGTAGTCATAGCCGTGAGGCGTGCGCAGGGCTTATTCATTGTATTTTGTCTTCCCCAATCATGTATTTTGTTCTCTATATACATTATGATTTCTCCGTTTTCCCCTATTAGGGTCTGCAACGAACACCTTTTGCAAGAGTGAATGCCCTTGGTGGGTGGGGGAAGATGGTTCAGTACTGACAGGGGCTCTCGCCAGTAACCCCTAAATCGCAAGAGTGAATGTAGTCAGTTGACCAGCAAGACTGTCAAGGGCGTTAATAACCCTAGTTGCAGAGGCCTATAGTTAGTGTTTGTGTACAATGCTTTAGTCGATGTGTGTGTTCTTGTCTCATATGTGTAGGCATCATTCATTGTTTTTCAATGATTATCTCTGAGCTCCCTGCAGAGGGAGCAGAGCGCTTTATAAATGTCCATAATTATTATTATTATTATCATTATCAACAACAACTCCCCCCGTGGGCATACCGGGCGGTCTTTCGTACAAACAGTTCCCCCACCTTCTGGTAGTTCTGTGCTTGTAACTTCCTCTAATCTGTCACTCTCTTTGACTCTGCCTTTTCCCTTTGCTTACTGTCATCTGCTGTCTTTCTATCTTACTGGTCCATTCTCCTGCCTTTTTTTTTACAAATTCTTACGAAGATTTCTTCAGCCGAAGTCGGACATGCTGAGACTAACTGTTTCTTAGTTAGGCGCATAACGGCATCATGACGCATCTACGCTCATGTGACAGGAAACTGTCTGAGCGAACGAAGAAGAAGAAGAAGAAGAAGAAGAAGAAGAAAAAGAAGAAGAAAAAGAAGAGGAAGAAGATTAACAACAACATAGACAGCGCGCCTACCCATCAGTGGCGTTGAGGGTGGCCGTAAGGTTGAAGAGGGCCTCCTCGTTCCCATCGCGGGTGACGAAGACGGGCAGGTTGAGGATGGCCAGGAGGTCCGCGGCCTTCCAGCCCACGCTGACCGTGAAGTTGGCCCCGTCCTCCGCCCCGCCGCAGTCCGCCATCTGCACGTCCAGCTCGAAGTACGCCAGGTCGTCGTCCGTGCCCGGGTCGCCGCAGTCGTGGGAATAACCTTGGGACAAGAAGAAGAAGAAGAAAGAAATTACAATGACAAATGTTTAATTGAAGTACGCCAGGTCGTCGTCCGTGCCCGGGTCGCCGCAGTCGTGGGAATAACCTTTTGGAGAAGAAGAAGAAGAAATGACAATGACAAATGCTTAATTGAAGTACGCCAGATCGTCGTCCGTGCCCGGGTCGCCGCAATCGTGGGAATAACCTTTTGCGAGAAGAAGAACAAGAAGAAGAAAGACGCCAGATCGTCGTCCGTGCCCGGGTGACGTGGGAATAATGACAAATGTTTAATTGAAGTACGCCAGGTCGTCGTCCGTGCCCGGGTCGCCGCAGTCGTGGGAATAACCTTGCGAGAAGAAGAAGAAGAAATCGATAGCTTGGAGTCAAAACGGACTATCTAAACTATCTTTAGTCCATTGACATATTATTGAACTTATTACGAAAACTAACTTGAAGAAAAAAAAGTCTGCTGAAGCATAAAAAGCGAACCCCCTTTTTATATTTCTGCAGTCATTGTTTGATACAAGTTATTAGTTTTTTTGTAATAAATCCAATAATACGTCAATGGTAAAGATAGTCCGTTTTGACTTCAAGCCATCGAAATGACAATGATAAATGTTTAATTGTATATATAGGCCCGTGACCGGTTACAATTCAGGTAGAACTTCTTCTTCGATCGCTCCGACAGGAACCCCAGTGGCCCGGACGAAGGCTGCCGTCCGCCGAAGATCCTCCAAAGAGCCGAAGATCTTTTCCTGAACCGGTGTGTCCGACGGCCAAGTTTCGTCTGGCAGGTCCTGGAATGTTCGACAATCCTGAAGGACAAACAGTCATGTCAGCGGCTCCACAGGGGCACACAGGGGAGTCTCCAATGTGGAACTTTGTATACATGTGATGTGTGAGTCTGGAGTGTCCAGTCCTCAGTCTTGTCAAGATTACTTGATCTTGTCTGGAGAGGTGGTGGTAGGCATCACTGGCGCGGTGGTTTGGATGTTGTTGCAGCAAAGTAGAACAAAGGCAAGGATTAAGGATGCGTGATTGCCTGCGTGTTTGTTTGTCTTTCATTTCTAGTCAATAGCTTAGGGGACTCACCAAAAAGCCTGAATATACGAGTTCTCAGCCAGTTAGGTTTTTTTTTACTCCTACCCTTTCACCAACACTACAGGTGTAGGAGGGGGGGGGGGGGGGTCGTCGTGATCTCACTCACTGCCTACTGTTACCATACTTAACGCTTCCCATCTTCCACCTTTTCACCCTCCCAGGCGGGAAGTAAGAAACTTGGCTTCATTCTTCGCGAGGTTATGCAGGCCGCGAAGTAATCACTCTTTGTGGCATTTAGGCCGTGTACACACATAAGCGGATATTCCATGCAGGAAACCTGTGCGCAATTCATAAATAAGTGAAACAAAGAAGGGAAACGATATGCAGCACGTGTCCGAATTTCCTCCTATATGCGTAAACTTTGATCCTTCTTTCTTCCACTTATTTAGAGTTTTCCGTACGGAACTTACGCGTCTAATGTGAACCCCGGTGTGAAGAGAATATTCTGCCTCATGAAATAAGTACCCATTCCTCATTCGAATTGTTTGCTTGTCCGCCATTGTGAATTTTACGAAACTAAGTGGCATGGATTTGTACATCGAGTTCTTGGCAAAGATGTAGATTTTCACCCTCCTGCTCTATTTCTTGGTTCTTTCCTTGGTTAGGGTTAGGGTCAGGGTCAGGGTTAGGGTTAGGGTTAGGATGGTTATAGTTCGCATGCGAAGGGTACTTATTTCATGGGAGCTACTTATTTCTCATTTACACCGGCCTTAGGCTTTTTGGACTCACCGACGTTGCTGTAGACGCCGAGGGAGCAGTCGGCCTCGTCCATCTGCGAGGTCCCCAGGGTGGAGTTGGGCGTGCAGACCAGCTCCCCTTCCTTGCCGTGACCCCTCAGATTGCTCCCCACGCTGATCAGCCTCAGGTCAGAGTACGTCATGCACGCTGACGAGTCCGCGTCCAGCCTGACGTCCAGCTTGACGTCAGAGGTGACGTAAGGAGGGAGGGTGG
>CM065687.1:11370851-11375851 GCA_017654935.2 Phymorhynchus buccinoides
ACTAATCAGATTCGTGTAATCAAGGGGTTTACACAATTAGTGAACGAAACTAGTAGGATTTCATCAGATTCATGTTGACAGCAATAAGCTTATTTCATCAGCATTATGCCTCACAGACGTCGCAGCTGGATAATCGTGTGGATCTTCCTCTTCAGGGGCCAATAAATTATTTTGATAAACTTAGTGGCTGTGGCCTAGTCTGTGTGGATTTTTTTTTAAAGTATGGTTGGTATGTACCTGAATAATTTGTGTATTTTATTTTCCACAATATTTTTTGGTGATGCATTTGTAAAGCGCGATGATCCCACTATGGGGTATCGCGCTATATAAATATTCGTTATTATTATTATTTATTATTAGTCAGTGCTCACCTGGATTCGTAGGTGGCTGCGCTGTCCCCGCACGCTCCGACACAAGGCATGTTCCTGCCGGCAGAGCTGACGCCGATGTAGAGGACCTCCAGGGCGTCGGACACGTCCACGGGGGTCATGAACTTGACGGACAGCTTGGTGACGGAGCCCGGGTAGGTCCACAAGCACAGCTCCAGCTTCATGGTCTGGCCCGCCACCACGTCCGTGCCCGTGTCCGTCTCCGTGACGGGCGCCACCGACAGCTCCGCCCGGCTCACGTTCACCGCCACCTGGAAGGTAGGTAGGTAGGTAGGTAGGTAGGGTAGGAAGGTAGGTAGGTAGGTAGGTAGGTAGGTAGGTAGGTAGGTAGGAAGGTAGGTAGGTAGGTAGGTAGGTATGGTAGGAAGGTAGGTAGGTATGGTAGGAAGGTAGGTAGGTAGGGTAGGAAGGTAGGTAGGTAGGTAGGTAGGTAGGGTAGGAATGTAGGTAGGTAGGTCGGTACGTAGGTAGGTAGGGTAGGTAGGTAGGGTAGGAAGGTAGGTAGGTAGGTAGATAGGGTAGGACGGTATGTAGGTAGGTAGGGTAGGAAGGTAGGTAGGCAGGTCGGTACGTAGGTAGGTAGGTAGGTAGGGTAGGTAGGTAGGTAGGTAGGTAGGTAGGTAGGTAGGTAGGTAGGTAGGTAGGTAGGTAGGTAGGTAGGTAGGTAGGTAGGTAGGTAGGTAGGTAGGTAGGTAGGTAGGGTAGGAAGGTGGGTAGGTAGGTAGGTAGGTAGGTAGGTAGGTAGGTAGGTAGGTAGTAGGTAGGTAGGTAGGGCAGGAAGGTAGGTAGGTAGGTAGGTAGGGTAGGTAGGTAGGTAGGTATGTAGGTATGTATGTAGGTAGGTAGGTAGGTAGGTAGGGTAGGAAGGTAGGTAGGTAGATAGGTAGGTAGGTAGGTAGGGACCAAACAAGCCGTGAAGCTTTTTAAACAGTCCCATCTTTTATGTATTTTCTGGTAAATTTTCCTTTCGGTCAAGGTTGATGCAGCATACATTTTCCTAATAAAGCATTTATTAGTCATAGCTTCTAAAACCATGTTAGTATGAAGTGCACATTTTATGTCAGTAGGCAATTCGTTCCACATGTTAGTAATTCTGTTACCAAAGCATTTTTTTTCTTATGTTAGTATTATATCTTTTAACAAAACCTTTACCATGGCGTTTCTAGTCATATTGT
This sequence comes from Phymorhynchus buccinoides, assembly GCA_017654935.2. Taxonomy (NCBI): domain Eukaryota; kingdom Metazoa; phylum Mollusca; class Gastropoda; order Neogastropoda; family Raphitomidae; genus Phymorhynchus; species Phymorhynchus buccinoides. The sequence continues at coordinate 11,372,416 of CM065687.1, forward strand.
ATTGAGGAGATGAAAAGAAATAACTCCAGGATACATCCACATGATTGTTGAATATTTTATGAGCATGGGAATGGCCAGTCACATAATACATCACTCAACAATTGTTATGAACCTTCTTCTTCTACTTTTGTGTTCCCTGGCCACGCCTAAATCCTCCCAATAAGGCTATTTACGACCGTAGGAGAAATAATTTGGTGACCAAAACAAAAACAAAAACTACACAAGCTGCTCTCCCCGTCAACAGATTATATTCTCTCAAGATCAAAGTATAAGGGCACTGTTATCAAGTTAGCGAGCAGGCCTGCTCTCAACAATTCTTCTTCTTCTGGCTATGCTGCTGCTGCTGCCTTGCTGATGATGGTGAATATGATGATGACGACGATGATAATAATAATGGTGATGATTTATATTAGCCCCTTAATTTCAGAACTAAGCTACTAGTTTTCCTTTTTAACTCACAGCCCAAAACCTTTTACCATTACCTCCGACACTTTGGGCCAGTTACAGGCCAATTTAACATGCTTAAATCAATAATTATTGGAAATCAATTTGTTTTCATAGAAGAAAAAAACTCCAACTCGCTCGCAGCACAATTGGCAGGCGTCCTCAGGGGCGGACCAAATGATTCGTAAGGGGGAGGCGGTCCGCGGGGAGTCTGCATAATTATGTCCTGGGTTAAAGTGTGGTGGCTTTGTGGGGGGACCCAGGGGGCGAAGCCCCCCAAAAAGTTTTCAATTTAATTATTATTAAAGAAAAAATGTAGCAATTTTCTTACTTTTTACCCTTGTATAAGGTTCATGCTTGGGGAAAAGGGGGGGTCCGGAAACCCTGGAAACCCCCCTCAGATCCGCCCCTGCGTCCTCGTACAACACAACATTGTATGAATAATGTAAGCTTTCGATTGCACTCTCCGCTAAAACTATAACAAAAAGTAGAAGTGAATGACTGTGGATTTTGTAGCTATGACTTATGTAAGGATAGCTCTACATGTTTTAGAACACATTGGGACATCCCTGTGCGTATCTGTGTGTATATATGTCTGTGTATGTCTGTATGTGAGTGTGTGTAATTTGTGTCTCTGTATGTGTGTGTGTGTTTGTGTAATTTGCGGATCTCTGTATGTGTGTATTTGTATGTATGTGTGTGTATTTGTGTTTCTGTATGTGTGTGTGTTGTGTGTAAGCCCGCACGCTGTGTGCATTCGTATGTTAGTGTGTGTGTGTGTGTGTGTGTGCGCACGCGCTCACGCTCCATGTTTTTGAGTAAGCGCAATTGCGCGCACGCTTTATATGTGCGTACGCGCGCATGCTCGCACGCGCGGGCGCGCGTATGTTCGAGCAAGCCTCGGCACGCTTTTGTTTTGTTTTGTTCTTTTTGCCTTTTCTTTTGCTCAATTATCAAGTACAAATGATGTATTTTGTACTTACACAGTCTGTCATTCACCAAATATTTTTCATGAAACATTTCAGGAGCACGCTATAAGCGCTAGCTTGTTGATGCTCTCTTTTTCTTTATGTAATACGTGTTGCTTGGAAATATTAAAGATTTGTTTAAACCAAGCGTCTGCACGCGCGCACTCATTAAACGACGACTTGTTGTTTATTTACTCGCTTGTTTGTCAACACAAATGCTTGATTTCCGGGTTACACATGCTCGAATCTTTCATTGACAAAGTCATAAAAGTGCAGCACGATTCAATGAACGGTTTTGAAAACATGAAGTAAAAAGTAAAAGTATGGGTGCAAACACACCCACGGGGTACGGGAAGGGTTAAATCCACCGTGTCATCCAGCCCGGCAACTTTCTGTTTTTCACAAACCTACCCCAGAGACGGAAGACTGGGCGTGCGTGGCAGTGAAGGAAGGCACAGTGACGGCGGGGGCGACGGCGACAGAGTCGTGGTGCACCTCCACGCTCAAGGAGTGGCTGGACCCGTCGGTGATCAGGCTGGTGTCCGCGGACACCCCGACCAGCACTTCCACCAGCAGGCTGTCGTCGTCCACCGTGGAGTCCTCCGCCAGGCTGCCCGTGCCTGGAGGAAAGCGTTAGCCAGACCTGTTTACTCTACTCTTTTCGAGTAGTATTCTACTCAATTTGGACCTCTACTATTCAAAATTGAAAATAATGCTCTAACTAGGCCTACTCATTTTCAGTGAATATTGTTTGATGGCTTAATGAATAAAACTACACATTTTGAGCAAAAACTACTCATGTCAGCTATCCAGACTACCCAAGACTTGTGTAGGTGGTAAACAGGTCTGGTTAGCATAGGAAAGAATACGCTCGAACGTCAAGAACATTAAAAGTAGCCTAGTCATCACTTGCGGCCCGTTGAAATGGTTGAAACTCGTGCGGCCCGTTGAAATGGGGGGGGGGTTGAAGGGTCTAGACATGGGGGGGGGGGAGGGGGGGAAGGGGGGGAACAACCACAAATAGACATAATGGTAGCTTTGCCATTTTAAAAACTTAACCCCTTCCATCGTGCCAGGGGGGGCGGGGGGGGGGGGTGGGGGGGGGGGGGGGGGGGGGGTTAGGGGGGGGGGGGGGGGGGGGGTAGGTGGGGGGGTAGGTTCGTGGGGGGGGGGGGGGGGGGGGGGGGGGAGGGGGGGGGAACAAGACATGACTATGGGACATATGTAAGCTTTGCATTTAAAACTTAACCTTTTTTTTCATTGCCAGCTTTCAGCATTTCCATTAAATGTACCTTAGAGAACAAATCCATCTGCAGTATTGGGGATTTCTGGATGATATAGGACAACCTTTTTCTTGTAGAAAGTCTTCTAGCTCAGTTTGAAGCCATATTGCAGCCAAACGATTTCTCACATTTTTGTTTTGTACCCCTTTTAGGGTTTGTACCTGGGTAGAGTAAAAGCAAAATCAAATCTAAAGTTAAATTGAAATTTATTGAGTATTGGGGACAAACTTAGACTGGAGACACCTGTTTCTTTATTAAAGCATTCCGTATATATATATATAAGAGGACTCAAAAGTTTATTGTTTATTGTTTTATTATTAAAAATAAGGTCTTGTACGTTCCCGTATATATACTGGAAGAAAAGAAAGCGCATCAGTTACTTTCTGATCCTAATGTCCATTCTGATCGCTCTCTACATTCCTCCTTTCAAAAACCATACAGGAAGTGGACTTGTTGGCGAAGACATGGCATCCCATCTCTTAGGGAGCAACTCTCTTCGAGGGTGAATTCAGGAACATACATTTTTGTTTATACCCTGGTGCTGGTTGCTTTTATTTGGACCCGTCGTACATGGACGAACCTTTCTCTTGTTAAGAAGGTCTTCTAGCTCAGTTTGAATGATACATTCTTTGACGTTAGTCTTTGAAAGGAAAGACGAAACAGCTGTCTTTGCGTAGGCATTGTCTATCTGTCCCCCTTGGTTCCCAACCTCCTCTCTTTCCTTTCTCTTTTCGGCACAAA
>CM065687.1:11380851-11408351 GCA_017654935.2 Phymorhynchus buccinoides
CCTCCCTTCCCCCTCTTCTCACCCCAATGAGTTTCATACTGCAGACGGACAGCCCTGAGTTGCTGGAGACGGACACGTTAACGGTGTAGGCCTCCACGTTTCCAGGCACGGTCTTCACCACAACCAGGTAGTGGGCGTAGTACCCCACGGGCACGTCCCCAGAAGACACCAGGACCGCTGCCACGTGAGGCGTGGAGGCCTGCAGAAAAGTGCACGATAGACTCACAATGCATTATTATTGTGCATGCAAGCCTTCACCAATATCAGGTAGCGGGCGTAGTACCCCAGACGACACCAGTACCACTGCCACTTCATCCACTCGCATTCTAAAATAAATGACATGATGATGATGATGATGATGATGATGATGATAATGATGAGGTCGTCCATGGTCAAATCCCTGACATGACCCACTCACATCACGTACTGGGAAAACATGATGAAGATGATGGTAAGGACGGCGGCGATGATGATGATGATGGTGACGACGACGACGATGATGATGATGGTGATGATGACGACGACGATGACGACGATGACGGCGATACTCACGCTGTTGGCGAGGTCGTCCCTGGCCACAACCGTGACCTGCCCCACCCACATCCTGTACTGGGAGAACATGAGTCCGGTGGACAGCGGGATCTCGGAGCCGTTGACCAGCCCGACGTCGTCGGGAATCCTGAAGTCCGCCTTGAGCACGAGCTGGTCCGCCTCCCCCGTGGTGCTGCCCGTGCCCTGGTTGCACAGCGAGGCCTGCGTCATGGCCCCGCGATCGTTCTCGTCTCTGTTTGTTGTTGTTGGGAAGTCATGTTATAATATTTATCGTGTAATGTTTTCTTTTTAATCAATGCAAATATGTTTTGTAAAGCGCTTAGAGCCCTTACTGAGAATAGGCGCTATAGAAATACGCATTATTATTATTATTATTATTATAACTTTGAAGAGAGTGAGAGAAAGTTTGTAAGGGGGTGCGAATTGTTGGGTGGTTTGAGTTCTCTGAGCTGTCTGTCTGCCTACCTGTCTATCAATCAATCAATCAATCAATCAATCATTTATTCTCCCCGTTTTGAAACAAGGAAATTTGTAGTCGATCAATTCAATACAATGAATACGAAATTAATGGTCAACCTATGGCGATATTTTTCACGCCAGAGGGCAGTCAATGCACTAGGGGCTTATCACGCGATTTTCTTAGTTGGGCGTAGTAAGAGAGAGAGTGATGGTAGGACCACTCACTGTCTCTCTCTCTTTCTTTATCCCCAACTAATAATATAGAGAGGATTAGCCCCACACGAGCGTCATGCCCTCTGGTGTGAGAAAAATCGCACTAAGTCTCTCATTACAGCACAATAAATATTGACATCTTAAGGTGTCTGTGCACGTGTAGGGGAAATGTACCAAACCCCGCACATGTGCCTTAGTCCGCACACCCTGATGTAGGGAGAAGGGAAAGAAGTTTCAGCAAATTATTTACACTGAAGATAAGAGTTAACATTCTTGATTGCATGTACAAAATTTCAAGCCGAAACATTGCTGCTAAAAATAACGGTGGGCTTTTTTCAGTTTTCACCCTTTGCTTGTTATTTTTTCATTCATGAATGTTGACGGTACAGCCATACCAGGCTACCCTTCAGAATGCTTGATTGTCTGTTGCAAAGTTGCATCTTTAGTCAAGCAAACCACAGTTTTGTTTAGGAAATTCGTTCACCAATTTTTCAGAGAGGGGCACATTTGTGAGCATACATCAAAATCTTAAATCCGTTCAGCCTATGGTGCCTAATACACTATCATCCTAGATGTACAGAATTTGGCTCAGTGATGGATGTGTGTGTGTGCGTGTGTGTGCGTGCATGCGTGAGTGCGTACATGTGCGTGTGTGTGTGTGTGTGTGTGTGTGTGTGTGTGTGTGCGTGCGTGTGCGTGCGTGTGCGTGCGTGCGTGCGTGTGCGTGCGTGCGTGTGTGTGAGTGTGTGTGTGTGTGTGTGTGTGTGTGTGTGTGTGTGTGTGTGTGTGTGTGTGTGTGTGAAGTCAATTCAAGACAATAGAAAGCATAACGTGCAAAAAATAAAAAGTGCATAATACAAAACCATTCATAATATAGTGGAATGGAAAACAATACAATAATTCCTTTTACATATGTATGCAATTTCTATAATTTACATCATGATATGTATCATAAAGTAATGCATGTACATGTAACTAGGGAAGAAGAAGAAGAAGAAGAAGAAGAAGAAGAAGAAGAAGAAGAAGAAGAAGAAGAAGAAGAAGAAGAAGGAGGAGGAGAAGAAGAAGGTAGAGAGGGAGAGACAGGAACAAAGAGACAGAGAGAGAAAGACACGGAGAAAGACTGTGAGAGATGTGAACAACATTTAAGGAAAGGGTTTACAAGGGTTCTGGAACGCCATCTTTAGTTTACCATAAGTAACTTAGTCAAGAATAATTATGTTGTAGTATATGCGTAAGTTAGTTTTATTCAGTTAAAATGGCTAGATTTTCACTCGTGGGCAATTGTATTCATGTTTGCGATACTAAGTGAATTATTTAAGCACATTTTCTACTAAATATGTTTCATGATACTGCTCGACACACTAGTTTTTACAATTAATCTGATGAAAGATATACATTTGAAATACTTTGTAGAACATATAGCCAAAATATTTGAAGGACGTGCTTGATGCAGTTATTTTTTTATATTTAAGATTTCTAGAGTCAGCCTTTTAACTAGACTAAAATAGCTGTACTAGAGTATGTGTGTGTCCAATTAACTTTTGTTTCCCTGTGGTACAAGTATTTTTGATTTCTGATGTATTCTTTATTGTTGATTGCATGCCATGTATATATATCGCAATGTTTATCTAATTGATTGTAAGGTGTTATTGTAAGGCGCTTTGAGCTGTATTTATCAGGATATTGCGCCATTAAAAAACTATTCATTAGTAGTAGTAGTAGTAGTAGTAGTAGTATTACTGTGTGTACGACGGAACAGCTGTGACTCACGTGGATTCTAAAGAGGAAGTGTAAGTGACGGCCAGATTCATGACGTCCTTGACGGCACAGGGCAGGTTGTCGCCCACAGAGGTCACCTGGAATGAGAGGCACAAAGCCACGGATGCAGTTACAATGGTCGACTTATGGCGATTATTTTACCGCCAGGGGGCATAACGCTCGAGTGGGGCTTATCACACTATATTCTTAGCTTGGCGTAGTGAGAGAGAGACAGAGAGGGTTGGGCTCCTCCCTATCTCTTTCTCTCTCTTTATCCCCAACTGAGATTATAGAGAGGATTAGCCCCACTCGAGCGTTATGCCACCTGGTGAGCAAAAGAGCCCGCTAAGTCGCTCATTCAATCAGCACATCTGCCTAAGGGTACGTACACATACATTTGGTATTTGGTATATTCGAGTCACAGAGACTGATACTATCTATTCTAACTAAATACTTACCAACACTCAAAGCAATAGCATAAACATCACCAGTTTGGAAACCAATGCCCCAGCACATAAAAACGAAAGAAGCAAAGGACCGCAACTCCGCTTACCCGGAAGCCGGTTACTCCCCTTTTAGCTTCCGGTCATGCGGTCCATTTGACCTGTCAAAGTCGCTTTATCATTTATCTTTGTGAAAATCGGGCTGCTCTCCCCCGGAGAGAGTGTCGCCGCAAGTGCAGCGCCTACCCAATTTTTGTTTAACAAATTTTTTTGGGGGGCACAAGGTGAGAAGGGGGTGCGGGCACACCTGGAAAACCTAGTTATCAATTTGGCCATACCAGGCAGCGGGATTTCTCCCTGCTCTTACCGACTTTCAACTGCCGTGGGATTTTTACCTGTGTAAAGCGCACGGGTCAGACTAGCTTTAAGTCCCCATCTGAAGGACTCGACGTTCAGTTCGATTTTCCTGTCGAACTAGAAAGAAAGGGCGAGGAGGCCGGGATTCGAACCCGGTCACTCACGCTGCAGTCACGCATTACATTTGGCAGGCGAACGTCTAAACCACTCTGCCACCTTTCTCCCCGTGCGGAAACCCGTGCGCAATCCGTAAATAAGTAAAAGAAAGAAAGGAAAAGATTTGCGCACGTGTCCGAACTTCCCCTAATCCGTAAATTTTTACCCTTCTTTCTTTTCACTTATTTACGGATTGCGCATGGGATTTCCGCATGAACTGTGTACGAGGCCTTAGACAACTGACTCAACCTGGACCCAGGACCTACCGCAAACGCAATCCCTTATTTTAACTTAAACGTAAAGCTGTATACATATTACACAAAAAAACAAAGTATTTTATGTTGAAATAAATAAGGGGTAGGAACTTCTCGTAAATTAACTCCCTTGTTTTACCAAAGTTATTTATGGCACCGATTCGCCTGCAAAGTGAAAGTGGCAGTCTGCCTAAGGATGAACTTGGGTCTGTATTGTTGTGGCAACTACTTTCACTTCGCAGGCGAATCGGTGCCATAAATAACTTTGGTAAAACAAGGGAGTTAATTTACGAGAAGTTCCTACCCCGTATTTATTTCACTATAATTATCCTCTCTCTTAGCCTCACTATTTCATATTTTATGATGGGTTGAAAATAAAAGTAATGTTAGTAACAAAACAAAAATGATGCCCGAACCGCGCGTGTACACTCCCGCCTAAGGTAAATGACGAATGGTAATCTGCAGTAAATATCACCCCCCATCCCCACCCCTACCCCCACGCCTAATGTAAATGACGAATGGTCACCTGCAGTGAATATCACCCCCCCCCCCCACCCCCATCCCCACCCCCACACTCCCCGCCTACGGTAAATGACGAATGGTCACCTGCAGTAAATATCACCTGCAGTAAATATCACCCCCCATCCCCACCCTCACCCTCCCGCCTAAGGTAAATGACGAACGGTCACCTGCAGTAATCATTACCCCTCCACCCCACCCCCACCCCCACGCTCCCCACACTAAGGTCAAAGACGAAGGGTCACCTTATCTTTAAGTGTTTTATATACAACCCTTAACTTAAGTGTTTCATATACAAATTTAAATATAGTTAAAATTTTAAAAAATCCATATATGTATATACTGATCGTGCTTGTTCAATGTATTGAATATAATTATGCTGCTCTTTGATAGTTGTTATGCTTTTAACTATGTGGCCCGGATAATGTTTTTTATACTAAGATTTCAACAGTTTTAAACATGCACAATAAATATATACTATTTTAACCGACCAAAAGCCCCCACCCTCCCCCGTTTATGTAATCTCTAATATTATAAAATCTTTAATTTGTTTGTTATCGCTAGTCCCCAGAACCGCGAAAGCGTGGTAGGGACTATATTAAACTCTTTAATTTGTTTGTTATCGCTAGTCCCCAGAACCGCGAAAGCGTGGTAGGGACTATATTAAACTCTTTAATTTGTTTGTTATCGCTAGTCCCCTGAACCGCGAAAGCGTGGTAGGGACTATATTAAACTCTTTAATTTGTTTGTTATCGCTAGTCCCCAGAACCGCGAAAGCGTGGTAGGGACTATATTAAACTCCCAGAAGAAGACGAAGGGTCACCTGCATCTTGCACAGCACTGCCTGCAGGGTGCCCCCCGTGTCGTTGGGCATGAGGACCTCCATGTTGAAGGGCCCGTAGCACACGCCGGGCTTGGTGGTGATGATCAGCGACACCTGGCCCATGCCCCCGATGCGCACGCCCTCCCCCCCGCCCTCCACCGCCAGCACAAAGTCCGGCGTCCCCTCCTCCTGCAAGGCACGAGACACGCGCCCACACGTGCGTGTGACAGGCACGTGCGTGATGATATACTTACTTACTACTGACTGCGATATCGTTTAAAGTTTCGGTAAAGGTCAAGATGTGCCACCCACCCACCCCTACATTTCTCGATTTATTGTATTTTTCCGTTATTGCCTTTCTTACCATACATAAAGCTGTATTTTAGGAACATTTTCACCAAATTATCTTTTTGGAATACTAACCCTAACCCTAACCCTAGCCCTAGCCCTAACCCTAACCCTACCCCCCACCCTATAAGACGGGAAAACGCAACGAACCACAACTGTGACAAATCGCGGTGTACTGCAGTACATAGTGGGGGGTAGGGTTAGGTTTAGGGCTAGGGTTAGGGATAGGGTTAGTATTCCAAAAAGGTTATTAGCTAAAAATGTTCCTAAAATACAGCTTTATGTATGGTAAGAAAGGCAAAAACGGAAAAATAGAATTAACCGAGAAATGCAGGGGGGGTGGCACATCTTCTTACAGTATGTCTTGGCTTAATAGGTTTCGAGACTTTATCAAGATTCTGCTGCCCCCGGGGAGGCTTTTACGCACACGCACATGTACGCACGCACGCATGCTTGTACGCACACATGCACACACACACACACACACACACACACACACACACACACACACACACACACACACACACACACATACATTCCTCAAACCCAACCCCACCCCTTCCCAGCCCCCACTCCCCACCCCACCCCACTCCTGAACACTCACGGTGATGTTGGGCAAATCTCCTCCCTCCTCCACCTCCAGCTCGGAGGAGCTCATCAGCAGACTCTGGTCGTCGGCCATCAGACCCACAGTCACGTCGTGCACGGACCCAACCGAAGCCGCGCTGTGATTGGTCGCCTTCACCAGGAACTGCACGCGCAGCACGTCCGAGGGCGTGGCCTCCGGGTCGGAGAGGTTGTAGGGCTGCCAGCCCCAGGGCCCCGGGTTGGAGAGGGTGCCCAGGTCCAGGGTGACGCGGTCCGTGTACAGGGCGATGTCTCCCCGGGAAGAGTAGGAGGCTTCCGCGTCGGAGTCCACGCAGCCCAACTGGGCGCCCACACCCACTATGCGCAGAGAGCACAGCTGTGGGAAGCGAAGGGTAAGGACTGGATCATGGTGAATCACTATGTTCATGCCTGCTGGGCCGAGATATTTAGCATGGCGGGAAACACAGAAGTGCGTGCGTGCATGCTTGCCTGTGGGTGCAATGTGCTCAGATGCTAGGATGTCTCCCCGCCCCCGTAGGGGGATACCTTCCGTACAAATAGTTCCCTCACCTTCTGGAAGCTCAGTGTTTGTAACTTCCTCGAATCTGTCTCTCTTTGACTCTGCCTTTTTTTCCTTGCTTTGTGTCATCTACTATCTTTCTGACTTTTTGGCCCATTCTCATGCATTTTTTCCACCCCCCCCCCCCCCCCCCCCCCCCCCCCCCCCCCCCCCCCCCCCCCCCCCCCCCCCAAATCTTCCATATAGTTTTCTCCTTTGAGCTTGAGCTCCTCCGAAATCGGAATATGTCGGCTGAATGCAGCGATGAGACCAGTGAAAACTGGCAAACGGACACATACGTACCCATTGTGGCCTAATGGCCTGGAAACGCAGAAGAAGAAGAAGAAGAAGCTCGGATGTCAGACCTGTACATGTCCGCACATACACACACAGGCGTCCATGCCCATGATCCGGAGAGATCACGGCTGGTGAGGGGGGAGAAGGATGAGACCAAATCCACATTCTCCCATAAGAGAAGTTTCAGTCGAACCTCAATTTTGTGTGACCGCCCAACAGGTTAATTGAGACTCGTAATAACTGCGAGGTGGACGTTTTATTGAGGATATTTTGTTTAGTAAGAAAACAACAGAGGAAGGGATACTGAATACAACCAAAGATATTCTAAAGGGGAAGATAAGCATCCGGTCTCTTTTCCCTATATGAGTAGTGAGGACAGAAACACTGGTTGTGTCCCTTACCGGACACATTTTACATGGCGATAGGCCAGTTGAATTCTCCGTTTAAATTCCAGTCTGAGTTTTTGGATAGCCTCCACTGTGAATAGTGTACTGTCCCCACTAACGATAACTCTATCAGCCCGGTTTGTCGAGCTCTTAAGTAATCCATCTTACCCTTTTAGAATATCTTTGATACAACTGCCCTAATAATTACAGTTGTCTGTGATATCGAGGTGGCCGTTAGATGGGGTTAGATTGAGGGGAAGAGCAATCTGCCAGGGTCTGTTCTGTCACCAAATTGGATGAGATAATGGTGAATCAACATGGGTGCATCTGTTTAACGTCCTCTGAACCGGAACAGGCACATGTGGGACATTTATAAATGCATAGATAGTCGGACGATCCTCGAGGTACTGCAATACTAGGAAAGTCCCGAATTTTAACCCTTTCACCGCCAATGTCGCATTTTTGCACCACAATGATTTAACACCCATTGTCATTAAAACTCTTCAAATCAGGGTCTGTTATTCAATTATATTGTGTTCCTAATTTTGGGCAGTAAGGATTGACCCTATTCTAAATGTGTCACAAAGAAATCCCACAATATTGCAGACAAAATCTTGTCTGTAGCCAAGTAAGTTTAACGGACATTTCTTGGCTCAGAAATGGCTGGCGGTGAAAGGGTTCTCAATAGATATATACACAAAGAAGAAAGTTAAGCACCCCACCACTTTTTTGCTGTAGATGAGATGAAATCGAGATTTATTGCAAATAATCAATAAAGAATGAAACAACATTGATTGGTAAATGAACGTTTGACTATCTGACTAAAAGAAAACGCATAATTTAATGTATGGTTTTACAAATGCATTCTGATATTCGGAAACAAAAAGGGTTGTCATGTTCAATTTTAAAAAATACCATGTTTAATTATCAATGTAACAATTTCATCTGGCTATATCAAAAGTTAATTATTGTGGGAAAACGTCATGAGGAGTGTCCAAAACTCATTTGGCAAATCAAAGTTCAGTAGCGTGTGTTTCCTCCCTGTGCCTGGATGACTGCTTCAACCCTGCGTCTCATCCCTCCTAACTTAACTTGTAATAGCTAATTTGCTTTTAAGGGGTGCTTAACTTTTTTCTTTGTGTATATCGGGGGGGGGGGGGGGGGGGGGCTGCCAGAACGGTCTATCTCAAAAGGAATAAAGAGCACAGATGGGCAGTTCTGGCATTCACCCCTCGATATAGTAAATATGTGATTCCTACCGGGTGTTGCTGAAGTTGCTTACCTGGAACACAGCAGCGGAGTCGACGATGGGCGCGAGGATCTCCAGACTGTACCTGGCGGTGGTCTGTTCGGGGATGGTGATGTCCATGGTCACCGTGGTGGGCACCAGCTCCGACACCCTGCCGCTGCCCCCCACCGTCACCTCCCAGCTGACTGCAGAGAGGCTCTGCACCATCACAACACAACCACACGCTAGCACAGAAACTAGGGAGATCAGCGTCTATGGCAGCCAGTACCATGCAATTTGATGTGTTTCAGTACCTCGTTTCAAGCGCTTAGCTTGTTGTACTCTCAATCCTTTACTTTCTATTACTGCTATTTTGTGCGTTCTGGAATAAAATTCGTTTAAAACGAGCAAACACTAAACAGGAAAAAAAAGACCAAGGACAGCGTCGTATTTGCAGGCTAGAATCTATCACCTGGGTTGCAAGCATAGCAGACTAATATCAAGCTTTATGCGCCAGAGGGTACCATCATTCTTCTCGGGCGAGGGCAAGAATGTACTTTCATAAAAGGAATGCGTTTTAAAAGGCTGACGGTAGGCCTACCTTCCAGTTGTCGTTTGAAAAGACATATAGTACTTGCACATAACCCTGTGTGCAGCGTGTGCAAGACTAACATAATGGGGATGTACCTTAGGCGCGTTACGGTCGCTATAAACAAATTAATTTCAACTCAATGCTCGGCAACAGCAGTGGCTTACTCCGCTATTTCGATCTCATTATTCGGTAAGAAACGACCGACGATTAGGCCTACACGCCTGGCCTTCTTCTTTTCTTTGCTGTCCCATCTTCTGAACAGCACAGCAATGCTGCTCCCACGCCACTCATTCCGAGTCCCAACTCGCAGGCAGCCACACCCTGGTTTGTCAGCTCGCGGAATCCGAAATCAGTGCATAGCCTTCATAGGCTCCTTCGACGTATAGTACCAGAACCAGAACCAGAACCAGCTATGAGAATGTGTATCAAAACACTATCTGAACGATCTTAGACGAAAAAAGTGGTCTCTATAGGGGATTTGAAGAATGAAAATAACACTTTTTCCGTAAAAAATATAACTAATATTTTCTGTCCCGGATAGTACACTTGACACTTGGAGTGCAAGTGAAGTTATAGTGCGCGTGCACTACAAATGCACTTGTAGAGCTGCAAATTTGCACGAGCTGCAAATTTGCACGCGACAAGCAGTTCAAGGGAAAGCAAACTATATGAGCTAGTCAGGAAGAAGCACTCCCGAGAGAAGGAGACACCTGGGCAATGTCTTTTTTGTTATTCCCTTCGTCAAAGCGCTCACAAGCACAACATGAGTTCACTCACCCCGGCAGGGACGTAGGCTGTGGCGGTGACGGTGGTGATGCCGGTCCAGATGCGGGTGTCGCCGATCTCCACGGCGCAGGCCACGTTGTAGGTCTCCCCGGCGTACGAGGCGTCGTCGTACATGTGCACCAGGAACTCCACGCTGATCCGGTTCGCCGCGGCCAAGTTGTCCGACTCCCGGGCACCTGCGCGGGTAGATTTCAGAGTTGTAGCAAATGTGGACTCGACGTGTTTGCCCTCCCAAAAAACATGTTTTAGTGATAGGTTCCAGGGATGTCCCGAGGCCCAGGGCATAGGACATATGACAACGAGAATGATAAAACAGTGTGGACTCTACGTGTTTGCCCCCCAAACCTGTTTTAACCCTTTCATCGCCAGCCATATTTCAGCCCAAAATGTCCATTACATTTACCTGGGTAGAGATCAAAATCCATCTGCGGTGTTGGGGATTCTTCTGTGACGTACATAAAATAAGGTCTATCCTTACTTCCTAAAACTAAGACAATAGGGTCTTTGTATAATAGACCCCAATTTGATGCCTTTTAGTGACATAGGTGTTAAATCACTGTGGTGCTAATATGCGACTTTGGCGGTGGAAGGGTTAATGATAGGTTCCAGGGAGGTCTATGAAGTACTAAAAGGACCCTCTAAAGGACCCTCTAAAAAAGTGTGCAGGGGGATGCACTATAAAAAAAAGAGTGTAACATTCGAAATGTCTCCATCGCGCCTCTAGGACCCTCTATACTGTAAGTGAAAGAGTCCCTGGGACCCCTTGTTTTGCGGGACGATTGGGAGCCCTGTGGGATGTCCCGTGACCCAGGGCATAGGACATATGACAGCGAGAATGATAAAACAGTCGATTTATTTCAGCAACAATACCATCTAAACAGCAGTAAACTGAGAGAGAAAAAGTCTGAAAACCCAAAATGTAAATGTGCACAAATATTTGTTCCTCGACAAGGAAACCATGTGTTGTCACTTCTGTTCAGGACTTAGGACATATAGTCCTATAAAAACAAAAATGTGCTTTGTTGTCCCCCACCAGTCAGGACAGATGTCCTGTTGGAATAATACATTTGACGAGCTATGTGATTACTGATTTATGCAAGAATCGGGACATTTTGTCCTATGGACATTCTTGTTTTAGGACTGTTTGTCTTATTATCTTTCCGTCCTCAGTGCTAAGGGGATATGCTTTTAGGATAGGTGAATTGGTTTACTTCGTACGATTAGAATACTCAATTACGTCTACGGAGATTAGGGTTAAGGTTTCAAGTTTTTTTATTTCCAAAAAAACCCTTGGGGGTACATGGAAAAACAGAAACAAAAAATATATAAACAATAAAAAAAGAAAAGGTAAAAAAGAACAAACAATAAACGGACAAACAAACCTTCGACGACAACAAGAACATACAAAAAATACAAAAATAAACGGGATAACAGGACCCATCGACTAGACCTAGGCGTACATAAATCTTGTTTTGTCCATGAGGTTGTGTTACGTTGGACAATGCCTGTTGTGGAGTGCCCGGGCCCAGGTCATAGTCCTATTAGAATTCAAAATGTCCTATTCTGTTCCTCCCTTTCAGGGCAAATGTCCTGTTGGAAGTTTACATTGACGGAATGTGTGACTACTGATGGGACATTTTTTATCCAATGGATTTTCTAGTTCAGGATCGCTTGTCCTATCACTTATCAATCCTCGGTACATCACTGTTAAGGACACAGGCTCTTGAACATTGAGAGGTGAATTGATTTATGGCGTGCTTAGATAACCAAATCAAGTTTATGAAGATTGGGATAACGGACCATATAATATCATAATACATAATTCCGTTTCCTCAATGCCTCGGTGTGAAGTTGTGTGTTCTTGGACAGTTCTCTGCTATGATTGTATTGGGCAATAACAAAAAAAAGCAATGAACAAAAATAGCCCTACTTTTAAACAAAAATCCTGTATCGGATTGACAGCTCAAAATGTAATCTTAAGTCCAAAATGTAATAGGCCTGAAAGGTGTTCGGGTAATACCCTAATCTTCGTTAAAATCAGTTAAATACGCTTTGAATAGTGTTTGATGAACATAATTATAAATAAAACAGACAGCCATTGAAACAAAGAAAGTCGAAAAGATGATCTCTTATATGGAGATTAAATTTTTAAAAACGCTCAGCATTATATCCGCAGGAAACTTGTCTTGTGCAGCTAAATCACTCCGAAGCATTGCCGACATATTTACCAGCGTATCAGGTCATTTCCCCCCCCCCCCCCCCCCCCCCCCCCCCCAGACAATTCCCCCTAGGACTTAACACCCCCCCCCCCCCCCCCCCCCCCCCCCCCCTCCCCCCCCCCCCCCCCCCCCCCCCCCCCCCCCCCCCCTGGACAATTCCCCCCTAGGATATTTCTCTCCCTGGACAATTCCCACCAGAATTCCCAAGTAGAATACTCACACCATCATTTGTTTTTTGGCATAAAGATTTTTTTCTCTTAAAGACCCCCCACGTCACATGTCACATTCCCTCTTATGCTTGGAAGATTTCTTAAGATTTCTTACCAGCTATAAGAGTGAAAACCATGATTTTGACACGTGACGTGGTGGGTCTTTAACTGTTGGCTTGTACACGTGTTTGATAGTGAAATGACTGAGCAGAAATCACATATGGTTGTTGACAAATAGTTCATCTCTTTTTAGCTTATTCAGGACATTTTGGGTTAAATAAAATGAAGTTATACATGCTGTTACTGTTGCGGGTTTTTTTAAACGGGGGGGGGGGGGGGGGGGGGGGGGGGGGGGGGGGGGGGGGGGGGGGGGGGATTGTCCTAGGGGGGAATTGTCCCAGGGGGAATTGTCCCGGAGGGAATTGGGGGGGGGGGGGGGGGGGGGGGGAATTGGGGGGGGGGGGGGAAATGTCCTAGAATCATTTACCAGCCACGCAAGTGAAGCTGGTAATGTTTTCAGTGACGTTCGTCTGTTTTTTTCCTGGCTGGCTGAAATGTATGTGTGTATGTTAACACGATAACGTTTGAACGGAGGGACCTAGGAGGCTCAAATTAATTTCCTTTCTTTCTCTTTTCTCTATATACCTTTCGTTTCATTATTGAACAAAGGGGATAACTCTCTTTCTAATTAACTCCCCATCCACCAAAGTTGATTACGACACCAATCACATAGCAATGAGTGATCAGAGCCAAAAGGAGGCAAACAAAGCATCATTCTCAAAAAAGGATGTGCCAAGTTCGCCTTTATGACCCTTCACCCACACAGTACAGATCAACAATGGTGGAGAGGACGACATACAAACAAATCAACATCTATCCAAGAGTGGCTTAGCCTTCTAACCTTGAATATGTTGCACATAAACAACACACAAGCGAAGCAACAGCTGGTTAATGTTTTGGTTCAAACGAGTTTTTTATGCAGTAAAAAATAAATAACTGCAGGATTTCACAAAGTCTCAGGAAAATTTAAAAATATATGTCATTCCTTTGTGTGCGCGCGTGTGCGTGTGTGTACCCAGACGAAGGAGTTATGCTCGGAAACGTCGGTTTTGTTTATATTTGTTTTGTTGTTTAGTGCTTTGGATTTCCTCAACCCGCCATTTTATTTTTAAGTTTGTATGCATTTCAATTCAAAACATAGTCACAAAATAATCCATTCAGAGCAACAACAAGCTGGAAGCTTACACCGTGCTCCTTAAATTTGCAATACACAATCAACCCACTAGATGGAGACTCCATTCCAACACATTCATAATAAAGGTCAAAATTAAAGAAATCGAATTGTTGAACGTTTTCGTGGTTACTTAACACATAATACGTGGCGGTACCATAGCCCATGAGGTTTAACTCAGGCGTGGTTACCGCTACACCTATCTGTATTGTTAAAACATCGGGACTTTACTGGTGTTGCACTGCCTCGGGGCATTGCCTTTAGAATTGTTCCCACCATCTTTGTATCTATGTGTCTGTTCCAGACCGAGAAGACGTAAAACACCATTTTTCATTCTTCAACGTTTTCGTGGTCGTCTGTTCCTAGGTATGTTAACACAATACAGTTTCAGCGGAGGGACCTTGCACCCTCACATTTTACACGCAGATGGGTTTTTACGATATCTAGGCCAAGTTCGAAGACGGATGTCATTGGTCAAAGGTCAAGGTCGCTCGAACCGAAAATGCTGCCCCGCCGCTGGTTGATCTAGCGTTTTCACGCTGTAGTTTCAGTGAAGTGTGTCTGTCTGTTCATGGCTGGCTGCCTATGTTAACCCGATAACGTTTGAACGGAGGGACCTAGAAGGCTCAACATTTTGCATGCGGCATAGGTAGTTATACTATCCAGACCAAGTTCCAAAATGAACGTCGTTGGTCAAATTTGCTATATTTGCTGTTTTCTTGTTTGTCTATGTCGATAAAGGCGCATTCGCCGAAATATCCAGTAGTTTTGTTTTTGTCTCTTGTGAATAAAATAACGTCACTTTACACTTGTCGTGTAGTTGTTTGTTTGTTGTATGATCCAGTGACGTTGCAGTCTGTTTCAGTTTGTTGTCGTTGGTTAAAGTCACTAGCGCAGAACATGTGCCGTTTTGGAGGTGAAAATGTGCCGCGCGACTGGTGATGTAGCGCAGTCTTAAAGCTCTACTTTCTTTTTATCTTGAAGGCTCAACATTTTGCATGCGGCATAGGTAATTATACTATCCAGACCAAGTTCCAAAATGAAGGTCGTTGGTTAAAATCACTAGCGCAGAACATGTGCCGTTTGGGATGTGAAAATGTGCCGCGCGGCTGGCGATGTAGCGCGGTCTTAACGCTCTAATTTCTTTTTATCTAAGAGGCTCAACATTTTGCATGCGGCATAAGAAGTTAAGTTGTACTATCTAGACCAAGTTCGAAAATGAACGTCGTTGGTTAAAAGTCACTAGCGCAGAATATGTGCCGTTTTGGATGTGAAAATGTGCCGCGCGGCTGGCGATGTAGCGCGGTCTTATCGTTCCAGTTTCCTTTTATCCCGTTTTTCCAATGGTGGCAGAACACGTCAACCAAACATCAGCGCGACAAAAATCGCCTTGGTATCGGGAATCAATCTTGAAAAATAATTTTAATTAGGACTTTCCTGGCATTGCAGTACCTCCAGGATCGTCCCATTATCTTTATAGTTATAAATGTCCCGCATGTACCTGTTCCAGGTGGGAGGACGTTAAAAGGACTTCCATTAGCGCGACACACACACACACACACACACACACACACACACACACATACACACACACACACACACACACACACAAAAGCCTAGTGTCAAACCTAATCAGAAAGGGACAGAACCTCAGTACTCAGGAGCCTCGTTTTCGTTCACTCATTACCTATGCGCATATCCTCCAATAATGGTGAATGGGCACCTAACAAAAGGACAGCGGAAACACTTCCAGTCCACATTATGATAATCTTTTAATTATACTTATTTGTATTGTTAAAAATTCGGGACTTTACTGGTGTTGCACTGCCTCCGGGCATGGCCTCCAGGATCGTTCCCACCATCTTTATATTATCTACTAATGTCCCATATATGTGTCTGTTCCAGACCGGAGGACGTTAAACAGATTTTCATTCCGGTCCACTCCCACGGCTGGTCACCGATCCAGTCTCACCGGTCCAGTCTGACCGGTTATCGATCCGGCCGTTTTAATGGAGCGGAGATCGATCGGGAACCGCGCACGTTCGTTCGTTCGCGTGCCTTGGCGGCGACTAGGGAACGGCCATTGTGGTGGTTTGGCGCGTGACGATGAGTTGATGTGATGCGTGGTGAAGGGTGCTTGTCTGCTGCCGCCTGTCGCTGTCCAATTGATGTTATCTCTCGCTCGCTGTCTCTCTCTGTTTTTCTCTGTCTCTGTTTCTCTTTGTGTGTGCCTCTCTGTCTCTGTCTGTCTGTCTGTCTCTGTCTCTCTCTCTCTCTCATCGCCTAAAATCTTTATCCTTGTCAAGTTTTCCAGTGTCCTCTCTCTCTCTCTCTCTCTCTCTCTCTCTCTCTCTCTCTCTCTCTCTCTCTCTCTCTCTCTCTCTCTCTCTCTCTCTCTCTCTCTCTCTCTCTCTCTCTCTCTCTCTCTCTCTCTCTCTCTCTCTCTCTCTCTCTCTCTCTCTCTCTCTCTCTCTCTCTCTCTCTCTCTCTCTCTCTCTCTCTCTCGTTTCAATACTGAATTAGAACTGAATTGAATTGTTTGTGTTCATGCATTTCACTAACCAGAATAAAACGGGTAGGTAGGAAAGAATGGACGAAAAACAAAAGATCAAAATAAAAAAACATTGAACATAATTCAAAATAGAAGAATATGAAAAGAAAAAAAACCGAAGCTACACAGCATTATTTGTACAGAAAGAAGAGAAGAGAAAAAACCCAGAAATGAGACGGAAAACAATTTTAGAAAATCCATCAGGAAGGATAGAAAAAAAGAAAGAATAAACAGAAGAAAGAAAGAAAGAACGGCGGAAGGAAAGACAAGAGCAGGAAATAGAGACAGAAAGAAAGAAAAAGAAACACAATCATGTAAAACAGGGGGGGGAAATTGAAATATTTTGTACGAAATGAGTAAGCCTAGTGCCTGAAATGTTCTACAGACATGTATATCACCGCTGGTTCAATTTACTTCGCACCAGTGACAAAACCCTTTATAAATAAGAGATGACTGTGATGCCTATGAATACCGCGTGCCCCCTGAAATCAATACAATACAACCCGTTTCAATCAAACCACCAGCAGAGACAAAGCGATGGACAAAAGCAGCCCCCTCACCCCAGACGATTTTGAATTAAACATGTCCTGCCTTTCAACATGACATGCGCAAATCAACGACATGCAAAGATTTTCTCTTTTGCTTTAGACCACAAAAAAACCCAGCTGAAAAGAATATAAATGAATTATGAATAGGAGAAAATAACTCTCTCCAGGATCTCTGTCTGTCTCGCTGTTTGGTCTCTCTGTCTCTGTCTCTCTTATAATGTGTACATGCGCACTTACGTATTGAATTTAGCTTTATAGGCCCAATACGGATTTTATATATATATATATATATCCCAAACCTGTTTGTTTTATTTTATATCGTGTATCATTCTGAAAACTTCCAAAGCCAAAACCCCACCGTCTTTCTTCTTCTCTCTTTCTCTTTGACTTCATTTGTTTTGCAGCTTCTGCTTATGTTGCTTCTTCTTCATTGTCTTTTTTCTCTCCTCTTCTCTTCTTCTTCTTCTTCTTCTTCTTCTTCTTCCTTCTCCTCCTCTCTCCTCCTCCTCCTCCTCCTCCTCTTCTTCTTCTTCTTCTTCTTCTTCTTCTTTCTTCTTCTTCTTCTTCTTCTTCTTCTTCCTTCTCCTCCTTCTTCTCCTCCTCCTCCTCCTCCTCCTCCTCCTCCTCCTCCTCCTCCTCCTTCTCCTCTTCTCTTTGTCTTCCCTCCTCCTCCTTCCTCTCTTCTTCCTCTCCTCCTCCTCCTCTTCTTCTTCCTTCTCCTCCTCCTCCTCCTCTTCCTCCTTCCTTCTTCTGCTTCTTCTTCTTCTTCTTCTTCTCCTCCTCCTTCCTCCTCCTCCTCCTCCTCCTCCTCCTCCTCCTCCTCCTCCTCCTCCTCCTCCTCCTCCTCCTCCTCCTCCTCCTCCTCAGAGGAGTCTTCTTCTCTTCTTCTTCTTCTTCTTCTTCTTCTTCTTCTTCTTCTTCTTCTTCTTCTCCTCCTCCTCCTCCTCCTCCTCCTCCTCCTCCTCCTCCTCCTCCTCCTCCTCCTCCTCCTCCTTCTCCTCCTTCTTCTCCTCCTCTCCTCCTCCTCTTCTCTTCTTCTTCTTCTCTTCTTCTTCTTCTTCTTCTCTTCTTCTTCTCCTCCTCCTCCTCTTCTTCCTTCTTCCTTCTTCTCCTCTCCTCCTCCTCCTTCTCCTTCCTCCTCTTCTTCTTCCTTCCTTCTTCTTCTTCTTCTTCTTCTTCTTCTTCTTCTTCTTCTTCTTCTTCTTCTTCTTATTATTATTTATTATTATTATTATTATTATTCTACTTCTTCCTCTTCTTCTTCAAGTGGGGTTTTTTTGTCGATCGCTCAGACCAGAGCCTATGAACCTACGAATCCATATGCCCTGCTCAGACAGTTTCCTGTCACATGAACCGGGGCATACGCCTAACCAAGAAAACAGTTAGGCCCAGAATGTCCGTCTTCGGCTGAAGAAAATCTTTGCAAGAATGTCTAGAACCAAGGCAGGAGAATGGACCAGTAACGCAGAAAGATAATAGATAACAAGTCAGCAATGCGAAAAGGCAGAGTCAAAGAGATTGACAGATTAATAAAGGAAGCTACAAATATAGCAGATGGAAGTAATCAAAGGGAAAAAGCAAAGTCAAAGAGATTGACAGATTAAAAAGTTACAAGCACAGAACTTCAAGAGATAGGGCAAATATTTGTACAAAAGAACCTCCCTACCCCCACCCGAAGTATCCCGAAGTTAGGTGAATCACAGTATTAGGCAGGCCTACCTTTCAACGTAAGAATGGTGGGTAAAGAAAACAAGGTACCTGTGAAAGGGAAAACTCCAACGTTTCGTGCCTTGGTTTCCCTTTCACAGGTAGCCTACCTTGTTTTCTGTACCCACCATCCTTACGTTGATCTCCAAAAGGTACTGCAGTCAAGTTTTCATCTTCAGGCCTACCTTTGTTGGTGACTGTGGAGAGCTCCAGACGGCCGTGGTCGGTGCCTCGGGTGTTCTTGTCCTGGCTGAGCACCGCCACATGCTCCTCGGGAAGAAAGCCACACCGGTAGTTGTCCCCAGTGTCCACCACCTGGACAACGGTGCACGGGGGGACAGTTTCTGAATCACCGTCTGGGAGATCTAGGGGAGCTATGCATGAACTGGGGCTTCGTTGACTGAAAGTCTATGACTTGAAATAGTTTAGTGGTTCGGTTTCACCGTCTGGGAGATCTAGGGGAGCTATGCATGAACTGGGGCTTCGTTGACTAAAAGTCTATGACTTGAAATAGTTTAGTGGTTCGGTTTCACCGTCTGGGAGATCTAGGGGAGCTATGCATGAACTGGGGCTTCGTTGACTAAAAGTCTATGACTTGAAATAATTTAGTGGTTCGGTTTCACCGTCTGGGAGATCTAGGGGAGCTATGCATGAACCGGGGCTTCGCTGACTGAAAGTCTATGACTTGAAATAGTTTAGTGGTTCGGTTTCACCGTCTGGGAGATCTAGGGGAGCTATGCATGAACCGGGGCTTCGATGACTTGAAATAGTTTAGTGGTTCGAAATCACCGTCTGGGAGATCGGTTTCACCTCTGCATGAACTAGGGGCTTCGTTGACTGAAAGTCGATGACTTGAAATAGTTTAGTGGTTCGGTTTCACCGTCTGGGAGATCTAGGGGAACTATGCATGAACCGGGGCTTCACTGACTGAAAGTCTATGACTTGAAATAGTTTAGTGGTTCGGTTTCACCGTCTGGGAGATCTAGGGGAGCTATGCATGAACCGGGGCTTCGCTGACTGAAAGTCTATGACTTGAAATAGTTTAGTGGTTCGGTTTCACCGTCTGGGAGATATAGGGGAACTATGCATGAACCGGGGCTTCACTGACTGAAAGTCTATGACTTGAAATAGTTTAGTGGTTCGGTTTCACCGTCTGGGAGATCTAGGGGAGCTATACATGAACCGGGGCTTCGCTGACTGAAAGTCTATGACTTGAAATAGTTTAGTGGTTCGGTTTCACCGTCTGGGAGATCTAGGGGAGCTATGCATGAACCGGGGCTTCACTGATAGAAAGTCTATGACTTGAAATAGTTTAGTGGTTCGGTTTCACCGTCTGGGAGATCTAGGCGAGCTATACATGAACCGGGGCTTCGCTGACTGAAAGTCTATGACTTGAAATAGTTTAGTGGTTCGGTTTCACCGTCTGGGAGATCTAGAGGAGCTATACATGAACCGGGGCTTCGCTGACTGAAAGTCTATGACTTGAAATAGTTTAGTGGTTCGGTTTCACCGTCTGGGCGATCTAGGGGAGCTATACATGAATCGGGGGCTTTGGTTTGTAGTCTCGAGGGGTTGTTTATCCCAGAGACAATAAACTATCTGGAGTATGAGAGATAGAGCAGGGAGAGAGCCAGAGACAATGACAGAGGCTGGGAGACATAGAAACAAAGACAAGGAGACAGAGACCAACAGAGAGATTGTAACTGATCTGCATTTCTATAACATTAGAGTAGTTGAGTTGAGCGGGGCGAAAGCGCTGACACTGAGAGAGAGAGAGAGAGAGAGAGAGAGAGAGAGAGAGAGAGAGAGAGAGAGAGAGAGAGAGAGAGAGAGAGAGAGAGAGAGAGAGAGAGAGAGAGAGAGAAAGAGAGAGAGAGAGAGAGAGAGAGACTTGGCACTTCACACTTGATAATGTTTTATTGATTAGGCCATAGACCCATATCACAAAAGTGAGCTCAAATCAGAGACGAATACATACATAATCGTATGACAAATGTTTAGCTATGTCTAATTACAAAGGCTTTGTAAACGTAAGTAGCAAGTTTTATTTGCACAGAGAGAGAGAGAGAGATACACACACAGAGAGAGATGGAGAGAGAGACAGAGAGAGAGAAAGAGAGAAATAGAGAGAGAGAGAGAGAGAGAGATAGAGAGAGAGAGAGAGAGACAGACTTCAAACTTCAAAATACTTTATTTTACAAGGATAAGAATTTAGGCTGGGACTAGAGAGAGACAGACAGACAGACAGACAGAGAAGGAGAGAGAGAGAGAGTCAGACAGACAGACAAACACACAGACAAAGACAACAGTAAATTCACTGACCCGCATGTCACAAACGGTCATGACATCGGAGGTGTTGAGCGGGGCGAAGGCGCTGACGCTGAGGGTGACAGAGAGACAGACATACAGACAGACACATAGAGACAACAGAGACTGACCCGCATGACAGAAGGCGCTGACGCTGAGGGTGACAGAGAGACAGACATACAGACAGACACATAGAGACAACAGCACATTCACTGACCCGCATGTCACAGATGGTCATGACATCGGAGGTGTTGAGTGGGGCGAAGGCGCTGACGCTGAGGGTGACAGAGGGCTCGTCCACGTAAATGTCCAGGCGGAACACGTCCGAGGAGCCCACCATCATCGCGGATGGACCTGACAGGTTCAGGACCGGGGAGTCGTAGTTGGCCTCATCCGGCTGCAACAATGCATCGACATTACAGTCACGTGGGTCAGTCTGTCCTTCCCTACTATGAATGCCAGGGGAAAATGATAGATTTCTTAAAATTAATATTACTATCTATTCTAACTAAATACATACCAACACTCACAAAATAGCATAAGACTCTCTCAAGTTGGAAACCTTACCCTAGCAGCAACAAACAAAAAAGCAAAGGACGATACCTCCCCTTGTCCGGAAGTAACCAATGATCTCCCTTTACTTCCGGTCACATGGTTCCTTTGCTTTAGGGGCTCACTTTTACATGTTCATGCATCAGGAGGGAGGAGGGTGGCCAGAGTGCATCCCCACTCTCGCTCGGTCTAAAGGATTTGTGGACAGCTGGCATCGGGGAAGGTCCCCAAAGGCCAACCGATCCCTTTGGCTGCAGCACCCAGAGCCAGCACCCATACCCAAGTCGTTTGCGAGTCAGGCCTGGTACACAGTATATCCGGATTTTCGGTGCGGGAATAATCAATAAGTAAAACGAAGAAGGAAAATAATATACGGACTAGGGGGGAATACGGACACGTGCGCTTATTTATTTTCCTTCTCTCTTTTAACTATTGATTATTTCCGCGCGGAAAATCCGGATGTACTGTGTACCAAGCCTCATAGTCTTCCCCAAAAGATTAACAAAATTATGCTTCCATTACTGTAGAAAGTCATTTATTGTACAGCTCCTATTTTACTGTTGGGCCCCTTCTACATACAGGCTCATGTCCACCAATGATACAATTCATTTGAGTAAAGGGCATCACAAGACAAGATGGTAGGCCATATGCAGGTACTTCCAGAATGTAGGTACTGGGTATTTACCAACGTCAGTCCCAGAGGCGTGAGTGGTGAAGGAAACCTGGCGCACCCAGATTTTTATCTCGTAGTTGTACACACACATCATCATCACCATCACCATCACTACCACTCACATCAACCCCAGTGGTATGCGTGGTAAAGGAAGCCTGTCCCACCCACACCTCCATCTCGTAGTTGTACACATCATCACCATTATCATCATCATCACCACCACCACCATCATCATCACTACCACTCACATCAGCCCCAGTGGTATGTGTGGTGAACGAAGCCTGTCCCACCCACACCTCCATCTCGTAGTTGTACACATAGTCATCATCATCATCATCATTACCATCACCATCATCATCATCATCACTACCACTCACGTCAGCCCCAGTGGTGTGTGTGGTGAAGGAAGCCTGGCCCACCCACACCTCCATCTCGTAGTTGTACACATAGTCATCATCATCATCATCATCACCACTACCACCACCATCACCACCATCATCATCACTACCACTCACGTCAGCCCCAGTGGTGTGTGTGGTGAAGGAAGCCTGGCCCACCCACACCTCCATCTCGTAGTTGTACACATCATCACCATCATCATCATCATCATCATCATCATCATCATCACCATCATCATCATCATCACTACCACTCACGTCAGCCCCAGTGGTGTGTGTGGTGAAGGAAGCCCACCCTGGCCCACCCACACCTCCATCTCGTAGTTGTACACATCATCATCATCATCATCATCATCACCATCATCATCATCATCACCATCATCATCATCATCACTACCACTCACATCAGCCCCAGTGGTGTGTGTGGTGAAGGAAGCCTGTCCCACCCACACCTCCATCTCGTAGTTGTACACATCATCACCATCATCATCATCATCATCATCATCATCATCACTACCACTCACATCAGCTCCAGTGGTGTGTGTGGTGAAGGAAGCCTGTCCCACCCACACCTCCATCTCGTAGTTGTACACATCATCACCATCATCATCATCATCATCATCACACCACTCACATCAGCTCCAGTGGTGTGTGTGGTGAAGGAAGCCTGTCCCACCCACACCTCCATCTCGTAGTTGTACACATCATCTCATCGGCGCATCATCACATCACATCATCATCACGGTCATCATCACCATCATCATGTCACCACCACCACCATCATCATCATCATCACTACCACTCACATCAGCCCCAGTGGTGTGTGTGGTGAAGGAAGCCTGTCCCACCCACACCTCCATCTCGTCGTTGTACTCATCATCACCATCATCATCACCATCATCATCACATCATCACCACCACCATCATCATCATCACTACCACTCACATCAGCCCCAGTGGTGTGTGTGGTGAAGGAAGCCTGTCCCACCCACACACCCATCTCGTAGTTGTACTCATCATCACCACACCATCATCACCACCATCATCATCATCACTACCACTCACATCAGCCCCAGTGATGTGTGTGGTGAAGGAAGCCTGTCCCACCCACACACCCATCTCGTAGTTGTACTCATCATCACCATCATCACCATCACCACCATCATCACCACCATAATCATCATCATCACTACCACTCACATCAGCCCCAGTGGTGTGTGTGGTGAAGGAAGCCTGTCCCACCCACACCTCCATCTCGTAGTTGTACACATCATCACCATCATCATCACCATCATCATCACTACCACTCACATCAGCTCCAGTGGTGTGTGTGGTGAAGGAAGCCTGGCCCACCCACACCTCCATCTCGTAGTTGTACACATCATCACCATCATCATCATCACCATCATCATCATCACCATCATATCATCAAATCATCATCATCATCACTACCAGAATCAGCTCCAGTGGTGTGTGTGGTGAAGGAAGCCTGTCCCACCCACCCACACCTCCATCTCGTAGTTGTACACATCATCACCAACATCATCATCACCATCATCATCATCACCACCATCATCATCATCATGACTACCATCACATCAGCTCCAGTGGTGTGTGTGGTGAAGGAAGCCTGTCCCACCCACACATCATTATCGTCGTTGTACTCGGCTCCGGCGCTGACCCAATACACGGTGCTGTCCAGGGTGTCCGGGTTGTCGATCATCACGGCGCACCACTCGATCACGATCGTGCTCTCCGCCTCGTTGTCCTGGTCGCTGAAGTCGTTGGTCACGTCGCCGAAGTCGATGGTGGTCCAGTCAATCTGTATTTAGTGGGAAAAGTGCGGGCTTGTAGCCTACCTCTTCGTCTGTTTCGTTTGTTTTGTTTATCTTAACCCTAAACCTACTATGCCCCGAACCCTATCCCTAATAACCCAAACACTAACCGTAACTGCGGGGATACATATGTGACGAGTAGACTGCTTAGTTCACTCGGTCTCATCATACATAAAGATGGGGACATATAGAAACGGGGACATATAAAGACGAGGATATATATAGAAACGGGGACAAATACAGACGGGGACATATAGACGGGGGCACATAGAGAAGAGACGGGGACACATAGAGATTGGGATATGCAGAGACAGGGGTACGTAGAGAAGAGACGGGGACACATTGATATTGGGATATGCAGAGACAGGGGTACGTAGAGAAGAGACGGGGACACATAGAGATTGGGATATGCAGAGACAGGGGTACGTAGAGAAGAGACGGGGACACATAGAGATTGGGATATGCAGAGACAGGGGTACGTAGAGAAGAGACGGGGACACATAGAGATTGGGATATGCAGAGACAGGGGTACGTAGAGAAGAGACGGGGACACATAGAGATTGGGATATGCAGAGACAGGGATACGTAGAGAAGAGACGGGGACACATAGAGACGACGGGGTCATTATGCAGACGGCAGTGACCTGTTGATTTCTCTTGTCTCAGGACAGTTTGTCCTATCATTTTTCGATCCTCCGTACATCACTGCAAACGGGGACGCATAGAGACGGGGACACATACAGACGGAGACATAACAGACGGGGACACATAGGGACGAAATTGGGGACATATAGAGACGGGGACACATAGACAAAAGGACACATAGAGGCAACATTCTGTACAGATAGAGACGGGAACATATAGCTATCGACGGGGGTACGATGCTGCGTAACCACTCTAGGTTCCAGAAATGAAAAACTGCGTCTTATGAGAAGAACCCAAAAAACTAAAACAATCTTCCAAATAATGTTTGTCTTCTGAGCTCCTCCGAAATCGGAATGCGTCAGCTGAATGCAGCGGGCGGGGAGACCAGTGAAAATTCAAAAATTAACCGGACACATACGATCGAACCTGAATGAATGAAAATCCGTTTAACGACCTCCGGTCTGAAACAGACACATATGGGACATTAGTAGATAGAAAGATGGTGGGAACGATCCTGGAGGCAATGCCCGGAGGCAGTGCAACTCCAGGAAAGTCCCATCGAACCTCACCCACTATGGCCATAATATAATCCTGGGCACATCCGGCACTGATCTGATCCCACCTAGAGTTCCTTTACACATATGGACGTGTTTAATCATGAGTGCGTGTTAGACAGTCAACACGGGTAGTAGTATTAGACCAAACTCCCAAAACGATCGGCTGTTTAGCCTGATTTACATACTAGTAGTAACGACCCGTGATGACTGTCTAAAGGGCCGGCTACACTGCATACGATTCGATTCACTGCGATCCGATTTTGACATTTGTGAGGCATGATTGACGCGAAATTCTACTGTCTAAATAAATCTTTATTATTCTTATGTACTTTATAGTCACAGAGGCGTCTCTGTGAAATTCGGGTTGCTCCCACCTGGAGAGAGCGTCGCAGCCAGAGGCGCGCCACCCAATCTGACGAAATCCTACTAGTTATGCTCACTATATTTGTAATCTCCCAAATCTGATAAAATATCTTCTTTATGTATCGGGCATTTTATTTGATTCGTGGATTGCAGCCTAAGTGAGTATTACATGGTGAACAAAAATAGTAGCGTTAGTTTTAGACGGAGGTATTTTCACAAGAATCGTGACTCGTAGACATCGTTAGGGGAAGACGGGGTAAAAAGCGCATGGGCGGGTAAGAAGCCCACCCCAATTAAAACATGAAATAAAGAAAATTTCAGTCAAATTTGCCCATGAGACGAATGCTAGACATTAACGCTCGTCTCATGGGCAAAATGAGACTGAAATTTGCTTTATTTCATGAGATAATTGGGGTGGGCTTCTTACCCACCCATGCGCTTTTTACCCCGTCTTCCCCTACAATCGCATCCGTGTCGGGGGTCAAATTATGCAGTGTGGCTAGGCCTTAAAGACCCACCACAACACGTATATTTTCCCTCTCTCCCTCTAAATAAGATTTCTTAAAGACCCACCAGGTCCGTGAGTGAAAATCACGGGTTTCACGGGTTTCCCTCTCTCGCTGGTAAGAAATCTTACTTTGACCAAGTGTGGCTCCCATACAAATTTCCTCATGCACGAAAACGAGACATCACTTTAAAGAGCAGCCTCGGTCGCATATGAGGAAAGTCAGTATATGGGTCACACCGACCCAGAAAAAAACAAGGGACTTAATCCAGCCGGGTCAGTGGGTCTTTAAAGATACACTGACGCACCACGATTCAAGTCCCTTGGTTTTTTCTGGGTAGCTGTGACCCACATACACATGTCCCCATATTCAAATTGAGTCTGCTCTTTAAAATGATGTTTCGGTTCTCTCGCTAAGAAATCTTTTTTTTCTTTTCAGGTATTGATTTTAATGAAACCAAAAGAGAGTTCACAATTGCGCAAAAGAGGACATGCGTATGAAGAAACAAATGTACAAAACAATAATGACATGTATCATATTTAGACATGTTGCTCTAATAGCTGGTAAGAAATCTTAAAGACCCACCAGATCACGTGTCAAAATCACGGGTTTCACGTGTTTTCCCTCTTATAGCTGGAAAGAAATCTTGATTTGACCAGGTCTCACTACCATACAAATGCCCCCAAATTCAAACCGAACCATCATTTTAAAGAGCAGCCTCAATTTGAATATGGGGACATGTGTATGTGGGTCACAAATGCCCCCAAATTCAAAGCCATACATCATTTTGAAGAGCAGCCTCAAGTTGAACATGGGGGGCATTTCTACATGGGTCACAGCTACCCAGAAAAAACACACCAAGGGATTTAATCGTGGCGC
>CM065687.1:11413351-11415851 GCA_017654935.2 Phymorhynchus buccinoides
GTGGAATGGGTGATATTGAGTCGGTGAACAAAGGTATAAATAACAAGAACATATATAGGTTATATACATATATAGGCCTACGTGGCAAAAATGGCTAAATGTTTCTAGCAGCTCTTCTGTAAACGTGGAAAGAATGGATGAAGTTAGTAGAATATCAAAGTGTAGAGTAAAATAAAACATTAAAGTTGTAACTGCATCTTTGTCTCTAAATAAAGTTTCAACAACAACAACAAAATACCGGCGTACGCACAGGAATAATGAACACAGACATATTAACCCGTTCACCGCCAGCCATATTTCAGCCAAAAATGTCCATTACATTTACCTGGGTAGAGAACAAAATCCATCTGCAGTATTGGGGATTCTTCTGTGACATATATAAAACAAGGCCTATCCTTGCTTCCCAAAACTAAGACAATAGGGTCTTTGGATAATAGACCCCAATTTGATGCCTTTTAGTGACATAGGTGTTAAATCACTGTGGTGCTAAAATGCGACTTTGGCGGTGAAAGGGTTAAAACAAACAGGTTAGGTTAAAAACAATATTTCATTGTTCTTGCACAAGATGTTATTATCGTTCCATCTTCTTGCTTCTTCATTATAAGATTAGATACTGTAAAACGTAAAACTGTTTAAAACAAACAAAACTGTTCAATCATATCAGGTGGGTATGATGATCCTAGATCGTTAGGTTTCAACTCACATAAGCCATAGGCCTAATGTAGTATAACTACTTATCAGTTGTGTCGACACAAACCAGTAAATGTTTATACTCGTATAGTGGGCTATATTTAAAATGTATCGGTATAATTGTTTGTTCACACAAACCAGTAAATGTTTATACACGTAGTAGGCTATATTTAAAATGTATTGGTATAATTGTTCGTCCACACAAACCAGTAAATGTTTATACTTGTAGTGGGCTATATTTAAGATGTAATGTTTGTCCACACAAACCATATACTCGTAGTAGGCTATATGTATTGGTATAATTGTTCGTCCACACAAACCAGTAAATGTTTATACTCGCAGTTGGCTATATTTAAAATGTATTAGTAGTATAATTGTTTGTCCACACAAACCAGTAAATGTATATACTCGTAGTAGGCTATATGTATTGGTATAATTGTTCGTCCACACAAACCAGTAAATGTTTATACTCGTAGTAGGCTATATTTAAAATATATTAGTACAATTGTTTATCCAAAGCTTACAGCTTCTTTAGCATTATTTTCTGATTCCAAAGATTACTTTTCAAAATCAATAAAGTGATACTGGTTAATTGTTCGTTAACACAAACCAGTATTATTTGTTCTATACTCAGAGAAGGCGTAAAATTTACGGGCAGAGTATTGGAAGGAATTGATACATAAAGCTTAAGATAACAACTTCGTAAATTGCATTATTTTCTGAGTTAACAAAGAATCATACTTATGTCAAAATCAATAAAGGCGGTACTGTTTCAAGTCATTAACTCGCCTTCATATATTATTTATTCTCTACCCAGAGAAGGTCGTAAAAGATACGGACAGAGTAAGGGAAAGAATGGAATACATAATAAGGTAAGATAACAACTTTCGTAAATTGCGTTCATGTAAGTTAACAAAACTGAATGTTTCGTGAGTTTTTTCTCGTAAATGTAGGAAATTCTGTATTAAAAAATCCATATTAACAAATAAAATATGACCTTCTCTATAAATTAAAGGTTGATCTTACTTACAACAGATGTTTTTATAAACAAGAGACAACAACAATGTCCAAACAATAAAAGCGATACAAAGAAGTGAGTTTTCAACAATCTGAACAATGTAAATCAGAAAGAAGGTCTGATGTCAACAAACAAAATTGCATTATCATTATAGAGTCTATGATTTAAAAACACACAGTATATCATAACTCTCAATCGAAAATAATTCGTCCACACAAAATAATTCTAAACGTTCCAGAAATATCAGAGGCCAAAGAATCAAGCATATTCATTAACAGATCAAACTGTTTAAACAAGTGGACATTTTCTGACTATTTTCGTCAAGATGTTCGAAGAAAAAAATGAAAACAAAGTTATACTAGAATACTTACGTAAACTGACCCAGTCGCGACACACGCTTGCACCCCTAACCCTAACTCTAATCTTAACCCAAACCCTTAACCGCTAACCCGATTTTGCCCAAATTCGAACTTGTCCGAGCTTTGGACCCCTAGTATCCACCTGTAAATTTTCATGTTGATATCCAAGCGTTCTCGAGTTATCGCTGTCACTGACAGACAAACAAACAGACAAATTTGAACACGGACGGACGGACGGACCAAGTGAAAACAATACCAGTCTCGCTTCGCGACTGGTAAATATTATAGTTGACATTGGAAATTGAGAAACAAGTTTGCACACACACACAATGAAAGAAAATGTAGTCAAACTAACAACATTCATTTATGAAATACAACTCATAACTCACCCCCAAACGCGCAAGATGACACAACAATTATCAAAACGATCGTG
>CM065687.1:11425851-11483351 GCA_017654935.2 Phymorhynchus buccinoides
ATTGCATTGTATTGTATCGCATTGCATTGTATTGTATTGCATTGTATTGCATTGTATTGTATTGTATTGCATTGTATTGTATCGTATCTACCATATCGTATCGTTCTGTATGTATTGCATTGCATTGCATTGTATTGTATTGTATTGTATTGTATTGTATTGTATTGTATTGTATTGTATTGTATTGTATTGTATTGTATTGTATTGTATTGTATTGTATTGTATTGTATTGTATTGTATTGTATTGTATTGTATCGTATCGTATCGTATTGTATGGCAAATTCGGGCTGCTTCTTCCGCCTGTATAAAGCGTGTCGTCGTAAATTCCATTCCTTTCATTCCATTTCTTTTGTTCAAAGCAGCAGCTCATAAAAACAACAAAATATTTGAGAAGGGGGGTCCTTAACTATTTGTTGACCAGTATAGATTCTCTAGTCTTCCGTCACACGAGTTTCGTTGGGTTTTTTGCTGTCCCATCTTCTGGGCCGTACAATGGCGTTGCTCCCACGCGCTCATTCCGAATCCCAATTCGCAGCTATACCACGGCTTGTTCAGTCACACGAGTTTCTTTGTTTCAAGAAAAGCAGAAAAGCCTGTACAGGGGTTGTCGTCGCCTGTGTGGACGATTGATTTTCGATATGACTATTTGTGTGGATTAGTTCCTTTATACTCTCTGGAACACGTCAATGTGAAACCCAGGGCCGGATCTAGGTAGGGGGGTGTCATGGTTTCCGGACCCTCCACCCCCCCACCCCCTCCTCTGCCCCCAAAATTATGTACCCTGTGTTACATGGATGAAAAGTATGAAAAAAGGATCGACTTTTGCCGTATTAATCACTGAATTGTATCATATTCAGGGGGCCTTCGCCCCCCACCCCCACTCCTCGCCCCCACAGGGCACAATGTCTTAACCCGGTATATACGAAGCTCCCTGAACACACACACCCTCCTCTGCCCCAATTATGTACCCTGTATTACATGGATGAAAAGTATGAAAAAGGATCGAGTTTTGCCTTAATAATCACTAAATTGTACAATATTCCGGGGCCTTTGCCCCCCACCCACCCCTCCCAGGGGCCCCACAAGGGCACACAACCCCTTAAAAGCTCCCTGAACCCCCAATGGAACCCATACGAACCACTTGGTCCGGCCATGAAACCCATGACCCTACACACTGCTTGCACGTGTTATCGTGTAATGATTTTTACCACAGAGAGAGAGAGAGAGAGAGAGAGAGAGAGAGAGAGAGAGAGAGACAGACAGACAGAGAGAGAGAGAGAGAGAGAGAGAGAGAGAGAGACAGAGAGAGAGAAAGACGAGAGAAAGACGGAGAAAGAGAGTGAGAGACAGACAGAGACAATGCTTGGATGGCTTATAATATTGTGCAAACGCACTTGAACGTGTAACTTTCTACAGTAGGCAAGGCAAGGCAAATGTTTTATTTCATACCCACTCGGGGCACAGAAATATAAAACAAAGCACACACATAGTTAAACAATCGAACATCAAAACAGGCCTATTAGAATATTCATGGTACAGATTAGTCTTTCGTGGAAGACTATCACTGTCTAACTAGGGGGCATTTGCACTGGCTCTGGTGCAGCAGCCAATGGGATTGGTTGGCCTTTGGGGGGACCTTCCCCCAACGCCAACTCTCAACCTCAAATCCCCTTGGCCGAGAGAGTGGGGTAGGTACCCTGAGCAAAGCTTCTCCACTGTAAACAAATTGTAGCCCAGCCAGCCCGGAATAGCCGCTGCCCCCTCTGCTACCTGGCAGTCATAGTCGGAAACGACAGACAGGCAACAAC
Organism: Phymorhynchus buccinoides; assembly: GCA_017654935.2. NCBI lineage: Eukaryota > Metazoa > Mollusca > Gastropoda > Neogastropoda > Raphitomidae > Phymorhynchus > Phymorhynchus buccinoides. Next base: position 11,427,660 of record CM065687.1, read on the forward strand.
AACTTGAAATGTGTGAAGATTAGAAAACATAACGAAATGTAAGAAGTAAGCAAGTGTGTTTCTTTCCCATTGGGTTACAAGGACAAGTAGGGGCGTTTGAAATTCATTTTTAAAAAGCCTTTATTAATGAAATAACGTCTAGATCAATGAATAACAAGGTAGAGTTAGCAAATGCAAAATGTCATTGAATGGATATAATAGGCCACCGCTTGCTGTTTCATCTTAAGACGTCCAACCGTTGATAATGAAGTCATTGCAGTAAGGCAGGTAAGGCAAGTGATTATTTTGAGAAGTAAAATCACATTTTAACGAAATCCTACTCATATCAAGGCTGACTATCTAATATGTTCGTAATCTGTGTACATAATTATTTGGTTTCCTCTGAACATTAACATCTGTTCGACAGTCAAAGAATTAAATAGTGAGGCCAAGAGAGGACATAACGAAATTGAACAAAGGGAATACTCTCTTTCTAATTAACTCCCATCCACCAAAGTTGATTACGACACCAATCATCTAGCAATGCGTGGGTCAGAACCAAAGTGAGACAAACAAAGCACCATTCTCAATAAAGAATGTGCCAAGTTCGCCTTTATGACCCTTCACCCACATAGTAGGCCCCTACACATCAACAATGGTGGAGAGGACAACATACGACGACGAAAATGGTGTTTTACGTCCTCTTGGACACATATGGGACATTTGTAAATACAAATATGGTGGGAACAATACTGGAGGCAATGCCCGGAGGCAGTACGAAACCAGTAAAGTCCCGACCTTAAAAAAAATTAATACAGATAGGTGTAGCGGTAACCACGCCTCGGTTAAACTTCATCGGCTATGGCACCGCCACAAGTATGATTAAATTTCTTTCTTTTGAGAGGACAACATGCAAACAAATCAACATCTATCCAAGAGTGGCATAGCCGGAGAGTTGTTAGGTGTCAAACGATGAGTTCATTTTCTCGCCGATTGTTATTAGGCTATTCTCGTTGGTGGTGTTATGTTTGCTGTTCATGTTCATTGTACTTTGTCCGGCAGCCAGTGCCATGGAACATTTGATCTAGGTTGAGTTCCATAAGCATTGCGTGTTGTACTCAAATTGCAGTTTATGTTGCTGCAACTGCATTTGTGTAAAACGAATTTTGAATACATTCTTGTTCAAACCAAACGACGACATCAATAGTCTCTCTCTCTCTCTCTCTCTCTCTCTCTCTCTCTCTCTCTCTCTCTCTCTCTCTCTCTCTCTCTCTCTCTCTCTCTCTCTCTCTCTCTCTCTCTCTCTCTCTCTCTCTTTAAATGGCTGTATATCTTACTTATAGCCAACTATTCTGCATTCCTTACCCCTCCCACTGTTCCCTCAATATGCGATGTTTGTGGTTTTGTAATGAATTCTATATGCATTATTAGTTATATGCCATTGTTCATTCTCCCCCTCCCCACTGTTCCCTTGTGACATGGGCAGAAGGCCTAGTCAGTAAACTGAGTTGAGTTGAGTTGAGTCTCAGTCTCTCTCTCTCTCTCTCTCTCTCTCTCTCTCTCTCTCTCTCTCTCTCTCTCTCTCTCTCTCTCTCTCTCTCTCTCTCTCTCTCTCTCTCTTTCTCTATCCGATTAGCACGCGCAGGGGGGTCCTAGCTGTCACCATCCCCAAGGGGATGATTCCCCCAAGAATTCGCCCCTTCTGTTCGCCTTCCGCTGAAGAAGAAATATGTTTAACGTCCTCCGGTCTGGAACAGACACACATGGGACATTAGTAGATATAAAGATGGTGGGAACGATGCTGGAGGCAATGCCCGGAGGCAATGCAACACCAGGAAAGTCCCGAATTTCTAACAATACAGATGTGAACCCGAAATAAGTGCCTTCTGCTGAAAAGAAAGAAATGTCTTAACTAGAGCGTGAAAACGCCAGATCAACCAGCCGAGTGGCAGCGTTTTCGTGTCGAGTGACCTTGACCAGGAACAAACAGACAAACACCTCCGAAACTAATAAAGTCCGATCAAACAGTCTACTACACGTAGCACTTTACAGTACCCCTGCGTGGTGCCACCACCGAGGATCTCAACTGTAGTTCGTAGCACTATTGACAGCCAGAGAAAAGCAGCATTTTCGGCTCCAGCGACCTTGACCTTTGACGAGTGACCTTCATTTTCGAACCTTGGCCTACTAAGTGTCCTATCTAAATACTTATCCGCGTGCAAAATTTTAGCTTCCCAGCCCCAGGTCCCTCCGTTCAAGCGTTATCGTGTTCACATTGTCAGACAGATAGACAGACAGATAGGCAGGAACAAACAGAAAGCCCTGAAAAACATTAACCAGCTTTCGCGGCTTCGCGGCTGGTTAACAACGTGGCAAGCCATACATAGTTACTCCCAATCGTTAGCCTGGGCATACATTCCATCAAGGAGAAGAAGGAGGACTCATCAAAGCTGTGCCGCAGGCAACCTTCATGGGAGAGGGAAACTCCGAATCCAAACCAGCCGAATGCGGACATGCTGGGCTTAACTAGAAATACTTAAATAGCGCAGAACGGCAGCGTGACGCATCTGCGCTTATAAGACGGGAGACTCCTGTCTGAGCGATCGATGAAGAAGTTAAGTAGTATTCCTAGAATGTGTACGGAATGGGAGTAGGGGAAGACGGGGTAAAAAGCGCATGGGCGGGTAAGAAGCCCACCCCAATTATCTCATGAAATGAAGAAAATTTCAGTCTCATTTTGCCCATGAGACGAGCGTTAATGTCTAGCATTCGTCTCATGGGCAAATTTGACTGAAATTTTCTTTATTTCATGAGATAATTGGGGTGGGCTTCTTACCCGCCCATGCGCTTTTTACCCCGTCTTCCCCTATGGTGTTTGTTTGGCTTACGTGGCCGCTACACTGCATAAGATTCGATCCCAATGCGATCCGATTGTGACATTTGTGGAGCATGATTCTCGAGAAATTCTACTGTCTAAATGAATCTGATCAAATCCTACTAAGTTATGTTCACTATTTACACGAATCTGATAAATATCTTCTTCTTCTTTTTTATCAGACATTTTATTTTATTCGTGTATTGGGGTCTACTTGAGTATAGAGAGAGAGAGAGAGCAAAAATATTAGAATTATTTTTAGTCGGAAGCATTTCACGCGAATCACGACTCACAGACATCGTCACAGTCGGTTCGCATTGGGATCGAGTCGTATGCAGTGTAGCGGCCCTTTTACAGGGTGATCTGAGATGATGGGCATCGTCACGTGTTTCATAGAAATACATCGATTTTAGTAGTTCTGTGGGTTTGCATTGTCCGTTGACTTAGCATCATCGGTCACATTCTCGAATTACGATTATCAGGTACAGTTGCGCAAATTGTTGTTATGATCGATTCAGTATATTCAATGAGGCGCCTTGTAGCAAAAGAATTAAAAATAAATAATTATGACTGAAATTCTGCTTAACGTCCTCCGGTCTGGAACAGACACATATGGGACGTTAGTAGATATAAAGATGGTGGGAACGATACTGGAGGCAATGCCCGGAGGCAGTGAAACACCAGGAAAGTCCCGAAATTTTAACAATACAGATGTGCGTAACATTAGGATTTTGAACAAAATAAATAAATACTCCGGCACTGGGAGTTGGTTTATATATGGCTGGCTGTGAAAGTGTGTGTGTGTGTGTGTGTGTGTGTGTGTGTGTGTGTGTGTGTGTGTGTGTGTGTGTGTGTGTGTGTGTGTGTGTGTGTGTGTGTGTGTGTGTGTGTGTGTGTGTGTGTGTGTGTGTGTGTGTGTGTGTGTGTGTGTGTGTGTGTGTGTGTGTGTCAGTCTGTCGTTTCCGACAATGACTGCCAGATAACAGAGGGAGCAGTTGCTATTCTGGAGGCTTGGCTAGAATTTGGTTTATTTTTGACAAGGATTGCCCAGGGTACATTCGTACTCTCTCTCTCTCTCTCGCTCTCTCTCTCTCTCTCTCTCTCTCGCTCTCTCTCTCTCTCTCTCTCTCTCTCTCTCTCTCTCTCTCTCTCTCTCTCTCTCTCTCTCTCTCTCTCTCGCTCGCTCTCTCTCTCTCTCTCTCTCTCTCTCTCTCTCTCTCTCTCTCTCTCTCTCTCTCTCTCTCTCTCTCTCTCTCTCTCTCTCTCTCTCTCTCTCTCCGCCGAAAGGATTTGTGGGCATCTGGTGTTGGGGGAAGGTCCCCAAAGGCCAACCAATCCCTTTGGCTGTGGCACTCATAGCCAAATCAAATCCCCTCCAGGTTGAATCTTCCACAAACTGTTCCATAATGCCCCATTACTGTAGAAAACCAGGGCCGGATCAAGTGATTCGCAAGGGGGGATTTCCGCCGGGGGTCCATGGAGCTGATGGGTTCCGGTTAAGGGGTTAAGGGTGAAGGGTGAAGGGTTAATGCCCTTTGGGGGGAGGGAGGGGCAGGGGGACAAACCGCTGGAAAAGTTTGCAATTTTGTGATTATTAAGGCAAAAAGCGAGCCATTTTCTTACTTTTCACCCTTGCATAAGGTACATGCTTAGGGCTGAGGGCAGAAAAAGTGGGATTAATAAAGGGGGGGGGGGGGGGGGGGGGGGAGTATTTTAGTTATAAGAAATGTTTCCCATCGACAACGAAAATGCTATATCATAATTTAAAAAAAGACCCTAACTGTCTCTTTAAAGTAGCCAAAACATCAACAAGCCATTTTATGACCTATACGGTCTTCGATCATTTTGTCTGCGCTCATATATAATATCAGTCTGTCTTGTTTCTTTTCGTAATAAAGGCTAATAAATGTAGTAGAGAGTAAGGGAAAGGGAAGGGCCAACATGGAGGATGACATGGGGGAGAGGCTTGTGTCTCATGAAGGCAGGGAGTGATCAATAATTCTGATCGGCTTCTGTCTTTGGAGGAGGTCTTAAGGAGCTAAGTATGCACCTTTCTTGCCACGGCTCAGTCCCTGGTGACGTTTCTCTGACGTCATATGTGACCCAGCACCACGAAAGGGACATTAAGTCGCTGGGCTAGTTTCTCATAACAGGCTTGCAAAGTCAAAAATGTCTCTCTTTTTTTATCAGTTATATTCTATGAGTCATGCTCTCTAACATCCCATCTTTCATATTTATAAAGGACAATATCTGTTATGGTCTCTAAATACTCAAAAAAGTGCTTTTAAATGAGTAGGTTGATCCATTTTCTTCAGCTAGGCTAAACTTCAGACTGTGATTTCTCAAAATGGCCGACAGTCACCACTGATGCCAAAATGTAAATGCTCATAACACTTAAAACAGAAACAGAATGGTTCTTATATCATTTGAAAGAGAACTGTCTGAAGTTTCCAACTGTACCACTTTCTCAGAATTGTCATCTTGACACTTAATGTCCCTTTCGTGGTGTTAGGTCATACATAGGTGTTTAGCACCACCTTTGTAAAGAGAGCGACAAAAAATAGGCGGGGATGGGGTGGGGTGGGGTGGTGTGGGAGGGCGAAACAGGCAAAGGACATGTCTGCCGCTCGGTAATACCCTTGTAACATTATACAAGCATTTAATGCGGCATAATGTTAGTTTGCTTCGCTTCAGTATTTCTGAATATTTCTTCGTGATTTTTTTTTTGGGGGGTCGGACTACACAAACTTGGTTGTATTTTGTAGTTTGAGTGGTTTGATGCATCTGCTTATCCAATTTTTATACAAAAATTCCTTCCAAAATAAATGTGATAATTTTTCACTGCGACCACTTTGTTGTTGTTGTTGTTTTTTGGCTCCTTATATATCGATTTTATGCTCAATTGCCTTCATATTTTATCACTGAATTTCAAATACATCATTGTCGTATGATGCTAGAATACACAATCACTGGCCAGGTAAAAAGCAAACAAACAAAAAAAGGCAACAAACTTAGACTCCTTTTTTCCGACTTAGGTGGGGCAAAGGACATCTAAAACTTTCATTTATAAAAGTTTAAAAAAATCATTTTCGATTTTCGCACATCTGATTGTACTCGATGCACAAATTTTATTTTTGTTTTAAGCGAAAAAAAAGTTAACAATGTTCTTTGAAACAGTCTATACTACACACACACAAAAAAAACTAAACCGAATAAAAAAAAGTTGTGACCCCGACGTGATTCGAACACGCAACCTTCTGATCTGGAGTCAGACGCGCTACCGTTGCGCCACGGAGTCCACATACTTTACCAGTTAAATTAAGATGTTATAAACAGTATACATCTTGTTGTCTCGAGCTTGGACAGTCTTTGTGTTTACGACATGTGTGTTTATAACGGTGCTATCACGATTGGCAAACCTTTTGCTCTCGTTAAAAAAAAAAAAAATTTGGCTCGTTATCGAGCACCATATGGTTTGTTCTCAGACAGCACATGTTGTTCTATCCGCCATCTTGGACTGTTTGGGAACAAACCAATGCCTACACGGTGCTCGAAGAAGATAAGGTCTAAAGCAGTAAAGGACCAGCCACACGTCCACTAAAATCGCACGACTGTACGTTTGTAACGATACGATTCGATCGCTGGTTCGAACCCAGCTGTTCACATGTTTGTATCCTTGGGAAAGATACTTTACGAGATAGGTAGGGGGGGGTGGCACATCTTGACCTTTACCGATACTTTACTATCATTTCCTGGTCCTTCGGATGAGACCTAAAACCGAGGTCCCATGTGCGAACGCACGCACAAGATCTTGCGCTCACGAGGCCAAAAACGTCAAAAGAAGTTTTGGCCTTATCTTCATCGAGCACCGTAAGCATTGGTTTGTTCCCAAACGGTCAAAAAATGGCGGATAGAACGACTTGATGTATATTTATGACGTAGGCTATCCTAGTTTCCTACGTTAGTGAAACACTTTACAATTCAAATATGTCCAAAAGGGCAGAAAACATGTATCATGTGTATTATAATTATATCAATCAATCAATGTGGTTCGTTCTAATTGTTGTTGATGTATGTACCATGGCTAAAAGACTCCAGGGATCATCCCAACTAGAGTACCTTTATAGAGTTTAAGGTTCTCAAATCCCAACAGCTGAAGCAGTTGAACACTATGGTACAAATGCATCGGCTAAGGATTAGAGAACCTTTATAGAGATTAAGGTACTCTAATCCCAACAGCTGAAGCACTTGAACACTATGGTACAAATGCATCAGCTAGGGATGAGAACATTACGTGTGACCTTTTTTGATTACCCCGCCACTTGGGCAGCCACACTCTGTCTTCAGAGGACGGTTCGTTCTCTCAATTTCATGATAACCCAAACAACCTGTAGGCCTAGATCATATTAACCTTCCTGAGTTTGTAAGTAAAAGGCAGAATGTTACTTCTTACTCTTAGTCAACTTTCCACGAGAAAATATGGCGGGAGAATGTTCACTGAGCTTTTCTGAAACTTTCAGTGAAAAATATGCCTGATGACCTGTGGGGTTCTCCCCCCCCCCCCCCCCCCCCCCCCTCCTGTGTTATGTATGTGTGCATTCAACTTCACAGTGCCTATATCTGCACAGAGCTAGGTGGTGGTACCAGATTTGTCTTTGAAGGAAGTCGTGCTTCTATCTGCACAGAGCTAGGCGGTGGTACCAGAGGTGGCTTTGAAAGGCCTCTATCTGCACAGAGCTAGGCGGTGGTACCAGAGGTGGCTTTGAAGGGGAGTCATGTGCCATTATCTGCACAGAGCTAGGCGGTGGTACCAGAGGTGGCTTTGAAGGGGAGTCATGTGCCTTTATCTGCACAGAGCTAGGCGCTGGTACCAGAGGTGGCTTTGAAAGGGAGTCTAAGTCATGTCTCTATCTGCACAGAGCTAGGCGGTGGTACCAGATGTGTCTTTGAAGGGAAGTCGTGCCTCTATCTGCACAGAGCTAGGCGCTGGTACCAGAGGTGGCTTTGAAGGGGAGTCTAAGTCATGTCTCTATCTCTATCTGCACAGAGCTAGGCGGTGGTACCAGAGGTGGCTTTGAAGGGGAGTCATGTGCCTATCTGCACAGAGCTAGGCGCTGGTACCAGAGGTGGCTTTGAAGGGGAGTCATGTACCTATCTGCACAGAGCTAGGCGGTGGTCCCATAGGTGGCTTTGAAGGGGAGTCATGTGCCTATCTGCACAGAGCTAGGCGGTGGTCCCATAGGTGGCTTTGAAGGGGAGTCATGTGCCTATCTGCACAGAGCTAGGCGGTGGTCCCATAGGTGGCTTTGAAGGGGAGTCATGTGCCTATCTGCACAGAGCTAGGCGGTGGTACCAGAGGTGGCTTTGAAGGGGAGTCTAAGTCATGTCTCTATCTGCACAGAGCTAGGCGATGGTTCCATAGGTGGCTTTGAAGGGGTCATGAGCCATTATCTGCACAGAGCTAGGCGATGGTTCCAAAGGTGGCTTTGAAGGGGAGTCATGTGCCTATCTGCAGAGCTAGGCGGTGGTACCAGAGGTGGCTTTGAAGGGGAGTCATGTGCCTATCTGCACAGAGCTAGCTATGCTGTGGTACCAGAGGTGGCTTTGAAGGGGAGTCATGTGCCTATCTGCACAGAGCTAGGCGGTGGTACCAGAGGTGGCTTTGAAGGGGAGTCATGTGCCTCTATCTGCACAGAGATAGGCGGTGGTACCAGAGGTGGCTTTGAAGTGGAGTCATGTGCCTCTATCTGCACAGAGCTAGGCGGTGGTTCCAGAGGTGGCTTTGAAGGGGAGTCATGTGCCTATCTGCACAGAGCTAGCTATGCTGTGGTACCAGAGGTGGCTTTGAAGGGGAGTCATGTGTACCCTATCTGCACAGAGCTAGGCGGTGGTACCAGAGGTGGCTTTGAAAGGGAGTCATGTGCCTCTATCTGCACAGAGCTAGTACCAGATGTGTCTTTGAAGGGAAGTCGTGCCTCTATCTGCACAGAGCTAGGCGCTGGTACCAGAGGTGGCTTTGAAGGGGAGTCTAAGTCATGTTTCTATCTGCACAGAGCTAGGCGATGGTTCCAAAGGTGGCTTTGAAGGGGAGTCATGTGCCTTTTATATAGTTATCTAACTTTTGTTTCTTCCAGTTCCACAGAGCCCGCTCTTTCTCTCTCCAAGCTACATTTATTCAACCAGACACAGAGAACAATTAATTCACTTCACCTCGAACCATAAAAGGGTGTGGGGAATCTTTAACGTTTCGTAAAATTACTGTTAAGAGAGAGAGAGAGAGCCAGAGAGAGAGAGAGAGCCAGAGAGAGAGAGAAAGAGATCTCAGACGCACAAACTGCATCGTTATTGAGGAGCAGCAATGCACATATGTTGTGTGTGAAATGCTAGATATATGAACTTAAGTGGGGGTTGCACCTTGATTTGGACAATAACGAGTATGGACAGGTCACTGAAATGACGACTTGAAAAAATTATGATCAGTATAACAAATATTTATGGCGATTCACAACTCAAGCTCAGTAGGAGAAATCTATTGGGGTCTGCAGACCTGTTTACCCTGAAATTGGGCGTCAGGTATTTGAAATCCAAAATAATTGTATTTTTCACAAAATAGGAGTACTCCAACAGGAAAGTTTCCACAACGGAATGTAAACATACTGGCATACATATATTTTTATAACTTGTTGAAATACTGTCAAAAGTATCATCCATTTCAATTTACAAGAACAAGAACAACACACACACACACACACATGCACGCACGCGCACACACACACACAGCACACCCGTTTCCTGAATCAAGCAATATACAGTTCTAAATGATATAGTTTCTAAATATTTTTTTTCACCATTTCACCATATTTTTGTCCCATGTACCATATTTTTGTCAAATATGTGTACAAAATATGGTGAAATCTTATGGGTAAACAGGTGTGGGTCTGCAACAAACACCTTTTGCAAGAGTGAATGCCCTTGGTGGGTGGGGGAAGATGGTTCAGTACTGACCAAACAGGGGGATAACTCTCACCAATAACCCTATTTGATGCCACTAAATGTCTGCCTTTCGCAAGAGTGAATGCCCTTGTCAGTACTGACCAACAAGGGCATCACTCTCACTGTCAAGGGCGTTAATAACCCTAATTGCAGAGGCCTATATCAGTATATGGCTTGAAATCTGGGTGAAGTGAGGCAATGGGCATCATCCTCAGAGAGATCAGCAATGGATTTGTGGTAGAATTTCCTTCGATTTCAGGGATCTTTCATCTCATGTGCAGCCCAGAATTAAGTACTAATAGCAAAGACTGTATAGAGGAAGATAAGCATCCGGTCTCTTTACCCTGAGTAGTGAGGACAGAAACACTGGTTATGTCCCTTTTAAACAGGACACACTTTACACGTCGATAGGCCAGTTGAATTCTCCGTTCAAGTTCCAGTCTGAGTTTTTGGAGTAACATGAGAGCTGCATAATGAATGATTTTCTACGGTAGTGCTGCAACCAGATTGAATTCTGACGGACTGAAATGTTTCTCCATACGCACCTTAACCCGTCCATGCCATTAATGTGTACTGTCGACACTAACGATAACTCTATCAGCCGGGTTCGCCGAGCTCCTAAGTAGTCCATCTTACCCTTTGAGAATATCTTTGCTAATAGTACTATAGGTGCAGACACACTGCATACTATGCGATTCGAGATGTCTGCGAGTCACGATTCACGTGAAATACTTGTCTAAAAATAATTATCCCGTTTTCATTCACTATACTTGGGGGTGGGTGGATGCCTTGTGCCTCCACACGGGGAGCTGGACGACCCCTCCCCCTCGAGTCTCTCCCCGTTGGGGATACCGCGGGGTGGAGGGGAGTCTTTCATACAAATAGTTCCCTCACTTTCTGGAAGTTATGTGCTTGTAATTTCCTCTAATCTGTCACTCTTTGACTCTGCCTTTTCCATTTGCTTATTTATCTGCTATCTTTCTATCTTACTGGCCCTTTCTCCTGCCTTTTTTCTATAAATTCTGACAAAGATTTCTTCAGCCAAAGTCGAACATGCTGGACCTATTTCTTAGTTAGGCGCATAATGGCAGCATGACGCATCTACGCTCATATGACAGGAAACTGTCTGAACGAACAAAGAAGAATTCACTATACTCAAGTTGACCCTAACACAGGAATTACATCAAATGTCTGATAGAAAAATACAGATACGTCATCAGATTCGATTCGTGTGTGGGGGGCTACAAAATATAGTGAACAAAACTATACAGTACTCCCCGTTTATAGTAAACTCGGTTATAAGAAATTTCGGTTACAGTAAAGGAAAGCACTAGTTCCCGGCCAAAGGTCTACTGTTTTATTACTAAATAGACCTCGGATAGTAGCAACTCGGTTATAATTTAAAAAAAAACTGCTATAGTAAAGTTACTTTTGGTTCCCCACAGGACTGGCTCCTCGGTTACAATAAATAAAAAAAAAAAAGTCCTCTTGGTGACCTTTGTAAATACGTCACCAATGTATGCGTCACAGTCTCACCACTCCCCCCACCCCCCCATAATAGCAACTGGGTTATAATTAAAATTTAAAAAAACTCCTATAGTAAAGTCATTTGTGGTTCCTCTTCGTTACAATAAAAACAATTGTCCTCTTCCTGACCTTTGTAAATACGTCATCAATGTATACGTCACAGTCTCACTACTCTCTCTACCCACCTTCATCAACGAAATTGAAAGGCACTCAAAAACATGTTTCTTTCCCCTCATTACTTAGTGGAAAAAAATGAATCAGAAAAAATATATATATACAGCCGAATCCGCTTATAAGAAACTCGATTATATGAAAACTCGCTTACAATGAAGGAAAACAAAATTCCCTGCCGAACTTCTTCTTTCTTATCTATGATCAAAACTGGGATATAAGAAAACTCGGTTATAAGCAAGCAATTTTTTTCTCCCATCCGCAATGGAAACTTGGATATAAGAAAATTATGTTATACAAGAGAGTTGGTTTGCAGTTCATTTTCTTATAAGCGAGTTCTATTTACTTATATTACCATTGACAACATTTTCTTAAAGACCCCCCAGATCACGAGTCAAAATCACAGGTTCCACCTGTTTTCCTTCTTATAGCTGGTACAAAATCTTGTTTTGACCAGGTTTGACTCCCATACAAATGCCCCCAAATTGAAAACGAAACATTTTAAAGAACAGCCTCAATTTGAAGTTGGGGGAATTTGTATGTGGGTCACAGCTACCCAGAAAAAAACAAGGGATTTAATCGTGTTGGGTCAGTGTGTCTTTAAAAGTGAGTTGGACCTGAACTGAAAGGATGTTCTGAGAAAATTGAAGTCGTTCCAAAAAGGGAAAGTTTACATCAAACCAGTTGTGTCACAGACATTCTAAACAGTACAGGCACTAGATTACAAGACTAATTGAGTTGTTTTTGTTCCTTTATTCCATACTTTCCTTCAGTATTCTGTGCAAAATAAATGTTGAGCAGAAGAAAAAATATATGAGTACTTTTGTGTTAGTGGTAGAGAGACAAGGGAAAAAAGTTCAAAATGTTTTCTTATATCTGAGTTTCGGATATAAGAAAACTTGGATAAACAAAACATCATCTCCCTTCGATATTCTTATAACCGAGTTTTGCTGTATTTTGATTTGATGATGGGTTTATATTTAGTATTTTACGTTAGCTTTGACTTTGAAAAACGTCATCGGATAAGATAAAAAATACTATCAAAACTTTACTATATCCAAACATCGTTTATAAGAAAAACCTGTTATAGTAAAGGAAAAGCCTTGCTCCCCTGCACTTTACTATAAGCGGGGTGTACTGTAGTAGGATTTCATCAGATTCATTTAGACAGTAGAAGTTCATGAGAATCATGCCTGACAAATGTCAGTCGAATCGCATTGCATGCAGCGTGCCTGCCCCTTGCGGCCTTCAGGGAATTGCTAGGGTTGGCAAACTGTAACAAGAAACAACTTTCTTGGTCCTCCGCGTCTTGTGAACAAAATGTGTCTGTATCAATGTCGAATAAACAACACAAGAGACAAAGACTTCAAGGAACACTCGAACAGGAACATGTGGAACAACAACAAACACAGATTGAGGGGGGTGTATAAAGTACAAGATTGCCAATAAAATTTTAAAGTACAAATGAAACTATCGTTAATGGATACAACTAAAAATATAAAAAAGTACCCATGCCGAGAATCGTACCCGGAACCATTGGCATGACAGACAGACACTCTACCAATGAGGCTTTCAGTGTTGTTTTAAGTATTGAATTATTCAAATCATTATTGTTTGAAAGCTTGCATAGACATCTCTAGAACCATTGGCATGACAGACACTCTACCAATGAGGCTTTCAGTGTTGTTTAAAGTATTGAATTATTCAAATCATTATTGTTTGAAAGCTTGCATAGACATCTATATGTGTGCAAAGTTTGAACAATGTATGCCTTCTATTTCCCGAGAAAATGCCGTTAAAGTTTGGAGATTAGACCACGGGCGCAACACACACATACACACAACCGAACAACTATCATACAATACTCACTTCATGATAATTTTGTTACTACGAGTGAGCCAAAACCCGATCGTAATGAGAGTAGCCCAATTTGTTCCCCAGTGTCCCGATAATGATGCCTGGTATGTGTACTGTTTTCGCTGTACTTTAAGTAAGCTCTAAATAAGCAGCCCTATCAATCTCTCCGTTTATTTATCAAACACGTTCCTTTTTGCAGTCTAAAAGTCTAATTTGAATACTTTTTTAACCCCTTCACTACCGAGCCCAGTTCCGGGGCAACCATTTGCCAAGCTGTTTTAGGATGCCGAGTCTTATCGCAAAACTTTCTGAATAAAAGTGCTCTGAACGGGGATTGAATATACTATCCTTTGAGAACACTCTCACATGCATTCGAACATACTGCGAAAAGCGTATGGATAGAAAACGGGAAACTCTTAGAATAACCCTATGACGGATATTTCCGTGACGGGGCAGTTTATAGGTCACCGGAAGTTGACGGAAATATCCGTGACGGGGCAGTGAAAAGGTTAAAAGAGAGTAAACTTGCTTTAATTTTTCCAAATAGACAGACCCTTTTTTTGAGCGTGTTCTTTGTTCCACAAGCGGGATTATTCAAGCGAGTAAAAAAAAAAAAGTCATTTACTCACCAAAAAAAGTTTTAAAAGACAAATTGTAACTGTTTATTCAATGTTATTCTGTCTAAAAATAAAAAGTTTGACGCTGACTTTGAAAATGTATGCCTGAGAGTCCTTTCTAAGAACATGTTTGAGATACATTAGTGTGCATCGTAATTTGAAACAATTCATAATACTGTGGCATCCTGATGACTCCTCACGGAGTTAAGGGAGAAAAGGTAAAGGAAAGGAACGGAATTCATAATAGAAACCAAACCAAACATCTTTGAAATAATTTTATTCCTCGCAAGTCATCATAAAATGAGATTTTGTACATAATGGAACAGTAAAGGCAAGTTTTGATGAGGAAAAGGACGGTTCAAGGGAAAATAACAAGACAGACACGACAGAGAGGGAAAAGGACACTAAAATGTTGAGGGGAAATGACAGAGGAAAGACACGAGTCCCAGACCTGCCAACTCCCCAACAGACCAAAGAGGAATATTTGTAGCAGCAAAGAGGAATTTTGGGGAGCTAAGAGGAATTTTGATGCGGCATCTTACCTTTCAAGCGCAAACATAATTTGAAGCAAGCACTTTTTAATATCCTTGTGAACTTGTCTTGTTTTTAACCCTTTCACCGCCAGCCATATTTCAGCCAAAAATGTCCATTAAATTTACCTGGGTAGAGAACAAAATCCATTTGCAGTATTGGGGGTTCTTCTGTGACATATATAAAATAAGGTCTATCTTTACTTCCCAAATCTAAGACAACAGGGTCTGTGGATAATAGACCCCAATTCGATACCTTTAGTAACATAGGTGTTAAATCACTGTGGTGCTAAAATGCGACTTTGGCGGTGAAAGGGTTAAAACAAGTCTTGTCTGGAAGTGTCACAACCCTTCTTACACAATAGGAAGCTTTTGGTTTGTTCTTCTGTGCTTTTTGTTTGGGCAGACCTAGACGGCTGGTGCCATAGAATAGACGACTTAATGAGACTTGGAAGGGAGATAATGAATCACTTCAAGCTTTCCTTCCATTGGCTTGAAAAAGTCTGTGACAGTGGAAGACGAAGTCAGGGAGTTTGCAATTTCGATAATATGACACTGAGAGGTAATGTGGCGTTCTATGTCGACGTCTTCAGTCTTCATACCCTCCATGGAGGACTTTAAAGTCTAGTGAGCACATCGTAAATTGAGCGTGATGCACTTTCTTGATATCTGAATGCACGGAAATTGTTCCATGTATTGTTGGCGGAAATGTTGATCTAATCTTTCTTTTCTTCAGCAGGAAGCAGCTAGATTGTCGTGCACATCAACTTCTAGATGGAAGTCCGAAGCCAGAAATGCTTTAACTTAAATAGACTGCAAAGTTGGCTATACACACAGCAGCTGTGCCGCTCTGTAAACAAGACAATCAGTTTGAGTCACTAAAAAAACATTTTGTAAAGTTTTGATAGCAGAATTTTATGGACTCGAGCGGAAGGGCGGAAGAAATTTAGTCTGAGAGGAAAGGTTGGCAGGTCTGCATGACAGACAAGAGATGACAAAATAACATGGAAGGTGACATGAAAATTCTCTCTTCAAACCAATACTGTATAATCAAGAAACCAACTTGACAATGAATAATTATGATGATGAATCAAAACCATGCACTGCATCTGAACAGTCAACACAAACCTCTTGTTTTCAAATGCATTTCTTCACACCTATCTACAATTTGTACACACTTTGTCCACAATTCACACACAATAGTACAAAGCTGAAGCAACCCATTGGCAATGACAGAGGACAATCTGAACACAGCAAGAGGTGACCAGATGAAGGACGCAAGTTAACCCTTTCACCGCCCATGTCACATTTTTGCACCACAATGATGCAACACCTATGTCATTAAAACCCTTGATATCAGGGTCTATTATTCAATGAATTTGAGCAGTAAGGATGTGTCATAAAGAAATCCTACAATATTGCAGAAGAAATCTTTTCTGTAGTCAAGTAAGTTTAATGGACATTTTTGACTCAAAGATGGCTGGCGGTGAAAGGGTTAAAAACAACTGTCTTTTTCCCCAACATCTTCACAATGCCGCCTGCAAGCATGCGCGCACACACACACATCTTTTAAAAATTTACATTTCTCAATAAGCTGTGGTACGAGTACACATAAAAATGTGTCGCGCATAAAAATTTGTTGCAACAATAAAGGGTCAAACGAAAGCTTCACTGCTCAGAGTCAGACACAGGCGACCACACACACACACACATACACAAATGAGGACGTTTTAATCTGTCACATGAATGTCAAAATCATCAGCAAATAACTTAGAACAATATCATAGCATTAAGCAGGCATTGGCCACATGCAGTTATTCATTGGTCTTAACAAATTCGCTCTATCTGTAAACTTTTACCTAAAAACAAGACACAAATATCTATCACTCCACATACACACGCACTCCCTCCAAAAAATAAAAGTAACAAATAAATTTACGTTGACGTGGTCTGCAGAGCCTGGATATAACATTTCATGAGAGTCAGTTAAGCAGCAAAAACTTCAGAAATGAAATTACGACATTTTTAAAACGCACAGAACCTTTCTTCATGATCGAATCAACCCACACAACAGCACCAAAAACCAAACAAACAAAACTACAGCAGACAACAAACAAAAGGAAAATCCTTTCGCTGAACAATACCCCTGCTTTCTTAAGAAAAATCAAAATGCTGACAACTTCATCTTCGCAAACCTATTGGACCACATCAGTAATGCGCAACAACAAACCATCCAAATAAACTGCGAAGAAAGAAATCCATCCTGTTCACTTTCAAAACATCTTAATTAAAGGCGGCTTAAAATCGGATCCACTGCAGAAAATGAGCGGTAGGAGGTCCCTGGGGCCTGGGGAGTTTTTCCATGCGTCCCCGGGCACCGACGGTTCACTCCGCTTCATTGTACCTGGCGAACAAGGTCTTCTTCACGTTGTCCTTGTAGGTGGCGCCCTCTTCAGCCACTATCTCCGCCCCCTTCATGCCCAGACCCGCCGTGGCTGCTCGCCGCTGAGTCTGCACACAGCCATTGTGAAGGCTTTTATCAAGGTTGACGATTTTACAGTATTTTTCTGACTTAAGGTGCACTCCCCAAATTTCACACAAAATTCAGATTTTATTATATTTTACTACTATAATATCAATCATATTATAAGGCACATGGGTCTCAATCTTTTGAAAAAATATCGTTTTATAATCTGAAAAATATTAGGCGCAACCAAATGTTAACCCTTTCACTGTCAATGTCGTATTTTAGCACAATGGTTTAATGCCCATGTCACTAAAATGCATCAAGTCAGAATCTGTTAACAAAAGACCATATTTTCTTAATTTTGGGATGCAAGGAAAGGCCTAATATGTCACAGAGGAATTCGCAATATTGCAAATAATTTATTTTCTCTACCCAGTTAGGTTTAATGGTATTTTTTGGCTGAAAAATGGCTGGTGGTGAAAGGGTTAACCACAAATTCTGAGTTTAATTTCCATGGATAACCTAGTTGACAATGTAAAGCCCAAATATTTGCAACTGTTGACAATTTCGACTTCTCCTTTATAAAACCATTTCTCATGCTTGCTCAAATGTCCGCCTTTTCTATAAATCATAATTTTATTTTTTTTCTAAATTAACTGTCAAACCAAGAGAATCTGAAGCCTGCTGTAAATTGTAGAATTAAAAAAAAATATATATATCAAAAAAAATCAGATTTTAATATTATACTTTACTACATTGTTACTCTTAGTAAAAGCAGCAGGTGTCTCAGCTTAGGGGAAAAAGAATCGCCTTAAAGTCCGCAAAATATGGCACTCCCAGCATCGGTAACCCATAGAAACGTGGCGCGTGCTGACCTCGACAATGGCGGTGCGGCCCTGGTTGGCTTTGCCCAGCCCCAAGCCCTGGGACCAGCCCATCTTCTGCAGTATCTGGTTACCACGGTTTTCCGCCCCCAGCCCCGCCTTGGTGGGCTGCTCGAAGCTGCAACCACCCAACACCAGGCCCTCAGCACACCTCTTTAAGTATCTACCCACTTTTGTGTTTTCGGTTTGTCATCGCATTGTGATCTCAAAGTCGTTCAAAGTATGGTACAAGGACAAACGCATAAAGGCTCAATTTCAAATGGGTGCAACTCCCCAAAATGAAAAAAAACACTGAAAGGCGGGGTCCAGGGACCCATGGCCCTGGCAGGGTACAAGGGCAGAGCCCCGTCGGACGATTCAGGGAGACAAGTTAAGAGAGTAGAGAGAGATAACGAGATAGACAATTAAAATGAATAGCAGAGACAGTTTGAGTCTGATAAGCCTTGTAAAATTATTACATTGCCTTTGTAAACTTTCAAGATAGAACAAATTCAAAACGCCCCAAATCGCTTGTGATCATTTTCTTTTTTAATGAATTTTAGAAAAACTGAAGTTCAGTTTCTGGTAAAATTAAAAATACTGAAATCAGTGTAAAAATTAAAGAGTAGCACCCATGATTTCATAACACGTAGAACTTACGAGACAACACAACTCACGCTTTCCACATCAGCCACCCTTTCACAGCACATGAATTTCATAACTTACGAGACAACACAACTCACGCTTTCATATCAGCCATCTTTTCACAGCACGAGCGCTTCAGTCACAGTATACACATAAAAACCAACATTAGATAATCATAGCAATGTTTGTATGCAAAACCATGCAGGGTGCAATTTCAGTAAGACGTCAAGCTCTAGGCACTAAGTAATGTGTCAGAGAGCGGCTAAAAGAGGGGGACAAACAACAGCTCCAAAATGAATTGTGAAAGCACACTGAAGAAAGACTGGTAAACGCAGAGGCTGCTTATCCATAAACAGTTCTAGCCGTGCCAGAACAAATACAATCCCTCCCCCCCCCCCCTTTCTCTAAATGACCAGAGAACTAAGCTACCCAGCAATATTATACAGACTTTACAATAATTTATGTTTATGACTGTCAATTTGATTCCTGCACTTTGAAAAGCAACGACTCGAAAAAAGAAACCTCTGAGAAAACCTTGCACACACCAAGTTGTGACCAACAAAATGAAAATTCAAAAGACAAACATGGGGAAAGTTTCCGTCCGTTTCTCTTTTGTGAGTGTCCATTCGTCACAGCTTGAATGTACTTTAATCCTAAGCTTTTCTAACACTAAAAACCTTAACCCTTTTGATCTGATCATAACGTTTGAGGATTAATACAGTCCTAACAGATAACGTTTGAGAACTGGCTAACACGGTCTTTTTAGTCTGATACAAATAACGTTCAAGGAAGGACAGATAGAAATATAGTCCTTTCATTTCAGAGGTCTTTTAAAAATACAGTCCTCTCAGACTGATGTTAATAAGTTATCAAACGTAGAGCGCTGCGGGAGTTTTTTCCAAGACCCGACACAAATAAGATTTGAAGATACAAAAAATAAACAAATTTCCAACCGAAAGTCATAACATTTGAGGACAGAAAAATGCAGTCTTTATTGACACAAGCAAAAACATAATTCCATGGAACGACAGATCAAAAAGAAACACACACACACAGCCACACACATGGACACTCTCATCTCACAAGCACACAAGGAAAAGGAGCACAAACTGATAGGACCACTACTACGTGAGAAATGTGAAGGAAACTGATCGACGGTCATTAGCAAGAAGACTTACACCTGGGGCTCATCATTGCCTGCCTGCCTGCGAGGCTCGGGGGGCGCAGGCGTCCCGTGTTTCTGTCTGCGCTCTTTCGCTCTGTCTCGATACTGAAAGACAAAAGTCGACTCGGTCTCCTAAAAGGGCTCTCTGGCTTTGGCACAAGAACTTACACTGAAGCTTGGACTACGGGGAGAGAAAGGATGGTTCTTCCCCCCCCCTCTCCCCACCCCACTCCTACATGCACGATTAATCCCAGCGTGGTTTATACCACTATTATCATCTTTTTTTGCTTGTGGGAGTTTACAATGCAAACGGGTGGGAATGCTACTAATATTTATCTTCAAGAATTACGGTGAAGAAAAGCTACAGAGGCTCTGTGCGTATACTATACCTCTTTCTTTTCTACTTTGCCTGTTGATTTCACCTTGAGGTTCTCCAGATTTTTCTGAAAACAAAGACACAAATTAATTAATTCAATAACAATTCAGGTTTTTATTTGCTTTTGTTTCCTTTAAAGCTACAAGGTGTAGCCAATGTTAGCTCATGTCTTATACCCAATCAAATTAAATATGACCCAGGTTTCAGCCCTCCAAACTACAAAACAACTGCATGCTTTTCAAACACACACAATTTACCAGAATTACAAATGTGGCGCCTTCTCTTGCTCTACAGTCCTGAAACACAGCTTTGCAAGGTCTCCATTTACCAAAGTGAAAGCTCGAAAGCAATCTCTGGTATCATCAAGAACACACACAATGATTTAGATTTGATTTTCAGAGAAAAGGGAAGAGTTACCTGACATTTTTATTATGCTCCGGATGATATCACCTGTGCTGTTTATAATCAAAATACCCCCGACTGACACCAAGAACATTCCATCACCCTGTGAACCAGACTGAATAAGAAGTAACATTTCACTGGGAAACTGCTTGAAAAAAATGCAACTACACTGGGTGTATATTAGAGACTGGTCTTGATCAAAGGAACATCATTTTTAAGTTAAAGACCCAGTGACGCACCACGATTAAGTCCCTTGGTTTTTTCTGGGTTGCTGTAACCCACAGATTTCCCCAAAGTTCAAATTGAGGCTGCTCTTTAAACTGATGTGTCGGCTTCAATATGGGGCCATTTATATGGGAGTCAGACCTGGTCAAAACAAGATTTATTTCCAGCTATAAGAGGGAAAACACATGAAACCCATGATTTTGACACGTGATCGGATGGCTCTTTAACACAATCAAAACAGTGGGAGGCATGCATGGTTAATACAAAGGGGTACTTCAGTGTTAGTGGCTTGCTGAATGCTTAACTCAATCGAGTCATGTCGGAGACAGGGTACCGACAGTTGCTCCTTGATAATGAGCAACTTAGGACACACATTTTACCGCCAGGGGGCAATCAAACCAGTAGGGGCTTAGCGCATGATATTCTTAGTTGGGGGTAGTGAGAGAGAGAAAGAGAGAGGGACTCTCTCTCACTACCCCCAACTAAGAATATCACGCGCTAAGCCCCTACTGGTTTGACTGCCCCCTGGCGGTCAAATCAGCATCCTAAGTTGACCATTGCTCCTAGGTGTAATTCCTCCAGAAGCATTTGCTCCCTGGATAATTGCTCCTTGGACAATTGCTCCTAGTCTATGTGATAATTGCTCCTTGCCCAGAACCCACCCACCCCTCCCCACATACACATGCAATCATACTTCTATTTAATAATAGTAGTAGTGATGGTGGTAGAAGTATAGAATGTAGTCGTGGCAAGGACAGAATGGAAGCGTCGAGTAGGCTCTGCCTAAATTCTTAATCCTTGAAAAATAAAGTTTTGAAGTCTGAAGTCTCTCTCTCCGTCCTTCCTGAAAGTTAGATTGTAGCAGTGTGAAATGCTTACATTTATTCTATTTATAACATCATTAAAAAATATCGTTAAAACATATACGTCTCCCCCCTCCCCCCACCCCTCTCTCTATTATGCTTTTTACAATCCTTTTTTTATTTATATACTAAACCAAGTCTATCAAAACTTGAGTGGCTTTGTGACACTAGATCAAGATCATAAGTGGTCAGCTCGTGGAGTAGGAAGTTTTTGTTTTCCTGACAAAGCACATTTCTTCAGATCATTTACATTGTAAAATATATATGCAGCTCACTCGTTCAAAGTAAGAAGTCTTCAAAAATATATATAGATTTATCCATTACTTGGTACATATTGCATGTTTGAATGATGTGTATTTGAGTTTGGGCGATTTTTTAGAAAATGACCTAAAATAATGCGATCTGAGGTAGACACTGCGTCACTTTGTATGTGACTCAATAGGAATTGTTCGGAAATAATTAAGGGGAGTAATTTCATGGTGTGTGGGAGTGATCTTGCCTAATTCAATCGGTGAAACAGGGGAAGTCATTCTACCATCAGCTCTCGTAGCCTTTCGACTCGTGTGTTTGAGCAGACATACAGCACTTAACACTGTGCATCATTCTAAAAATTTATGTCATTTATATTTTTACGTCACAGTTTGCAAGTTCTATCACTTTGTAGCAACTGGCCACCCCTTATTTTTCAACAAAAAAAAGTTTGCATCCTGCGGTTTCAAGCTTCAACGCCATTGTTACATTGCTGCTATGCTATTTGACCTAGTAATGGAGGCAAACAACTCTAATTTTCAAGACATGTTCTCCCCTAGTTTTTCTTCCGAAACGCGTCTACAGTGGAACCTCCCTTATAAGACCTCCCATTATAAGACTCCCTCCCACATAAGACCTACTTCTCTGAGACATTGCCCTTCTTTGTAAGTATTAAAATCACCTCCCTTATAAGACCCCTCCTTTATAAGACCAGGGCTCCCAATCGTCCCGCAAAACAAGGGGTCCCAGGGACTCCTTCACTAACAGTATAGAGGGTCCTAGAGGCGGGATAGAGGGTCCCAGTGGCATAGTGAATGCTAAAAATATTTTTTTCTAGTGCATCCCTGTGACCCCCTGCACATTCTTTTAGAGGGTCGTTTACAATTTTAGTGCTTCATAGACCCCCAAATGGGGGTCCCTGGGAGCCCTGAAGACCTCATTTTCGATGATTTTTTAAGGTCTTATAAGGGAGGTCCCACTGTATCGAGTTAAAGCGAACGACAGGGCACCTTGTGGAGGTCGGAGAACTGGGTGTGCTTGGCGAGGATCTCGCGGGACTGGAACTGGCGCTTGCACAGCAGGCAGGCCAGCTTGGCCCAGTCCACCAGCTTGCTCTCGTCGACGACGCCACCAGCTCCGCCGCTCTCGTCCTCATCGCCGGAGTCGTCGCTGTCCCCGCCGTAGGACGCCACCAGGCCTGCAGGGGGCGCTGCGAGGGCCGTGGACACCTCCGGGGCCGGGTTCACCGTTGCCTGTACCACCAAGGGAAAGAAACAGGCATCAGAATAGTCCAATCTTATGAAACCGCGGTATTATGTATTAGGTACTCATGGATGCAACTGGAGAAGATCCACAAAACAGGCAAGGCATCCACTGTTAGGGGGTCAAGGAAGCAACGCTCCCCTGAAGCTGAAGAAAAAGCAAAATCATACTCAATTTGAAGCTTATTCCAGGCTTGTAAAGTGAGAATTCAACACTTTTTTTCCCCTTGAACTTTGAATCAAATTTTTTTTTGGGGGGGTCAAAATTTTGAAAAACAGGCGCCACCTCGTATCCAAGGCAAGGTTGCATCAATGGGTACTTTATAGTCACAGAGGCGTCTCTGTGACATTTGGGTTGCTCCCACCTGGAGAGCGTGTTGCAGCCAGAGGCGCGCTGCCTAATTTTATTTTTTTTGCATGTGATTTTTAGGTGACTGATGAGGAAGGAAG
The DNA here is from genome assembly GCA_017654935.2 of Phymorhynchus buccinoides. Taxonomy (NCBI): domain Eukaryota; kingdom Metazoa; phylum Mollusca; class Gastropoda; order Neogastropoda; family Raphitomidae; genus Phymorhynchus; species Phymorhynchus buccinoides. Next base: position 11,451,176 of record CM065687.1, read on the forward strand.
GGGGTGGGGTGTAAGTTTTGACCAAATGACAACTTTTTCGCTGCCACTGGGTTTAAGGTATACTAAGTGCATGGGCATACAGGACCTCGGTTCATCGTCTCATCTGAAAGACTCAGGGTAAAAGGGTCATCAAGGCCCTAGACTGAAGAGGGACAAAACTGAAATGAGTTCCCAACATCTAAAAAGGCTTAATTTATGGAGAAATCACTTTGAAATGCTATTTAACAGAAAACCGATATAGAGGCAAGCGGACCTCAAACGAACCAAAACATATTTTGCTAGAAAACGTACTTTGCAGTAACAGAAAATCCTAGAATTTAGTTATCAACCGTAGTTCCGTAGTTTATAGTCAAATTCCGTAGTGGTAGGCAGGTCTGTTAACTAAAACATTTAATTCATTATTTATCAAAATTAACTATTTTTAAATAATTCACCAATAAAAGAATTGTTCTAACCTTACTGCAATTAACTTACAATATTTTCTTTTTTAAATCCATACAGAAAAAAACAACCAAACAAACTTACGGGTGGGGGCGGCATCAGTTTCATATCCTCCTTCTGCAATCAAAAGGGAAATGGAAAATAACCGTCTGAGGAAATTGACGGCAAACACACCAACAGAACACAGGCACTAGAAAAAGTAGAATGATAATAGGGAGATAGAAAATGGAAGCGAAAACATTACTCAATGCCGGACAGTACATAGCTCACAACAAAACGATCCATTTATCGATTCATTAAAATCCCAACACACACACCCTTTCTCTCACCCTGCTTCTGTGTGTGACAAACACTTTCGCATCTTAAAGGCACGGCCGGAATATAAAAGAGGGGAGGCGCTGAGCGTGCGCTGCATTTGAATCACAGCTGGCGAGAGAGACGGTTCGCCCTTCTTTGTTCCCCGTTGTGCGAACCACCGCGAGGCAGAGCTTTCTGGCGAGAAAGACCCGATCCCTGGGATCGGTTGTTTTCCCTGTAAGGCTTTGTGCACATATTCGCGAAACTTCCACGCGGAAACCTATCCGCAATCCACCGCAAAAAAATATTTTGTGTGGCTTTGCATGCCCTGCTCTCATGGTGACCTCAGTTTCGGTTTCCAATCCAGTCTATGCCTTGGTGCGTTCGGGTCAAAGTCATGGGGATCAGTGTGTTCTGGGGAGCTGTCGGTGGACGGTTGTGGTGGCGCCCTCGGAGGAGGACCTCACTCACGCTGGCTCCGCGACTAAGAGAATAGTGTCGTCAGTAGGGGGCTTAGTAGGTGGTGTCCTGAACAGGCTCCACTGAACTCCACCGAAGTGACTCAGCAGAAGTGCAGTGTCTCCTCGGTTGGAAACTTGGTTGCCTCCTGATGGCCTAACATAGATTCTCTCCCCTTGGACTGCTGGTCTCGGTTTCTGCGACTTAGAACAAACCCGGGTGTAGCTGCGAATTGGGATTCGGAACGAGTGGCGTGGGAGCAACGCCACTGTACAGCCCAGAAGATGGGACAGCACAAAAAAAATAAAAATAAAATATTTTATTTATTTTTTCCATTTAGTCAACAGCTATGGTCATCTCAGGACTGTCACCGCGTAAAGTTCGACCACTTATTACAAAACACACATCAGTGTATCTTACCAACGTTCAACAACCTGTAAAGAACAAAACATACAGTACAATTCATAACAGGACACTTCCATCATTGCACCCTATAGCACATAAGTCCACACAGTGCTGGAAACGTTGAGCCACTCTACTCTATTTATCGGATCCAGGTTAAAAAACCAGTAAAAGAGGATAACAAATACATACTAGTAAGCTCAAATACATTTTTAAAAAAGGCTATATAAGCAAATATGCACTGCAGAATGGACAACAGGTGCCCACTCAAGTGCGCAAGGTCTCACGTGTGGATGCCAGTGTACAATAAAAAAAAACTGGCATGTCATAAATTGTAAAAAGGAAAAACATGGAAGGGTTTTATAGAAAAAAATGCAGGAGAATGGACCAATAAGACAGAAAGAAGTAGACGCCAGAAAGCAAAAAGAAGAGAAAAGGCATAGTCAAAGAGAGTGATAGAGTAGGGGAAGTAAGTTACTAGCATAGAACTTCCAGAAGAAGGGGGGACTATTTCTGCTGAAACAACAACATACAGTATTTATACGGCGCTGAATCTTGATAGAAATCAAATCAAAGCGCACACACACATTAGCATCCATAACGCATTCAAACAAAAATGCAATAGAAAGCGAACACACACGTTCGACATAAATGGTATACAGCAGAAACAGACCTGATTGTAGTTTGTATTGTGTTTTTTGGGTGGGGTGAGTGGTGGTGATGGTAACGGTGTGTGTGTGTGTGTGTGTGTGTGTGTGTGTGTGTGTGTGTGTGTGTGTGTGTGTGTGTGTGTGTGTGTGTGTATGTGCGTGTATGTGTGGGTGGGGTGTGTATGTGTATGCCTATTTGCATATGCGTGAGCGATTATTTCGTTTTGTTGTTGAATTTGTTGCTTTTTAATTTTTCTTGTTGTTAAGCGCATAGAGCTCCACATTGGTGGAGGAATGCGCTATATAAATGATTCACTATTATTATTATTATTATTAGAGAAGAAGAGAAAGAGAGTGGAGCCTCAATGATGGGGGAACAGGTGGGTTTTGAGGTTAGATTTGAAGGCTGAGAGGGTCGGTCGCTGACGGAGGGAAAGAGGAAGTTTGTTCCAAGATGTCGGTCCTGAGACAGCAAAAGAGCGCCGACCAACAATTGAAAGCTTATAGTTATACCTAGGGATCTGGAGAGAAAGCGGGTCAGAAACTGAACGTAAAGTGCGAGCTGGCGTATAGATCTACGGAAATATTGTCACAGAGGTAAGATGGAGCAGCTTTATGGATAGATTTATAGCAAAGGGTGTTTAATTTATACTTAATGAAAGACCCCCCAGTATCCCCACAGGAGGGCCGTAACCAAAATCAACAACTGGAAACATATCTGCAATAACAAAAACAAATCTAGAAGAAATATGACGGTGTGTGCACATACATGCCGAAACCCATCCGCTTATTTCTCTTTCTTTCACTTTATTTGCATATTGCGGATTGGCTTCCGCGCGGAGGTTGTGCGTAGATGTGCACGCAGCCTTAGTCAAGGTATTATGAATCCAGTTACGTGACTTTTCTTTTTGTGCTCCCTCTCTACCTCTCCTCTCATGTTTCTCTCCCCCACCCCCCTCCCCTCCCTCCCTTTCTCTTTGCAGACGTCAGAATGGTCCAAGGCCCAATACTCTGAAAAGGGCTAAGGTAAAAAGGTCCATCAAGGCCAAGCAGAGTAGAGCGGCAACTCTGAAATCAGTTTCTGACGTGACCAAAAAGACATAATTCTTTAAGAAATCGCTTTTAAAATGTCATTTTTCGACAGTGGCGACTATCATCAGGAACAATGGGCAAAACCTCTGTCACCACATACAAATCCTCTGCTGGCAATTTTCCATCCTCTGACAGACCTGTTTACCCCCTACACAACTTTCGAGTAGTCTGGATAGCTGAGATGAGTAGTTTTCGTGCAAAATGTGTAGCTTTATTAATTAAACCATCAAACAATGTTCACTGAAAATGAGTATCAAGAATTAAAGAGCATTATTTTTAATTTTGAAGAATAGCTGAGGTCCAAACTAAGTAGAATACTACAGTGGAACCTCCCTTATAACTATAAGACCTCCCATTATAAGACTCCCTCCCACATATTGGGTTGGAGTCAAAGCGGACTATCTTTAGATAGTCCATTGACGTATTATTGGATTTATTACAAAAACTAATAACTTGTATCAAACAATGACTGCAGAAATATAAAAAGGCGGTTTTGCTTTTTATATTTCAGCAGTCTTTTTTAATACAATTTATTAGTTTTTGTAATAAGTTCAATAATATGTCAATGGACTATCTAAAGATAGTCCGTTTTGACTCCAAGCCATCGAATTAAGACCTACTTCTCTGAGACATTGCCCTTCTTTGTAAGCAGTAAAATTACCTCTCTTATACATAGCTGCCAACTTTTCCCAAACAAAATCCTGGAGAGGGGTGGGTTTACTCCCCCCTCCCAGAGCAGGGCTCAGGGGGTGCAGCCCCCTGAAGCTGAGAAACTTTTTTCTTTTAAATGTGAAAACTAGCCCTCAGTCATTCCAAGTTAAAGTTAACCACCAGCAAAAAATGCAAAAAGCACAGTATTTGTCCTGTGGACAGCTGTCGATGAAGTCAATTTTTTTGTATTCGTCTGAAAAGACGGTCTTCAATTTCTTCGTCTTCTCCTTTGCCTTCGGCATCGTGGCGAGGTTACTTCAATGGCGGCGTGAGACAGGCCTAAAGACCAAACAAAGGATTGCAAAGGATGCGCAGTACAAACTCTGCTCCGCGAAGCTTCCTGAAACCCAGTTTCGGTTTTCGGGTTTCATAACACTCGTTTCTAAGGTCATCTAAGCTGGAAATTTCAAAATACGTGAATTCCGGGAAGACTGGGAGAGGTAACAAAATCCGGGAAGCTCCCAGATTTACCGGGGGGGGGTTGGCAGGTATGCTTATAAGACCCCTCCCATATAAGACCTCATTTTGGATTATTTTTTAAGGTCTTATAAGGGAGGTTCCACTGTACTCGAAAAGAGTAGAGTAAACAGGTCTGCTCCGACAATTCTGATGCCTGCTCTCTCTCTCTGACTCTTACACGCTGCACGCAGCCCTTACCGACTTCTGCAGGATGGCAAAGCCGGCGTCAGCGGCGGCGGACTCTTTGCGGCCGGACACAGTGGTGTTCTTGCGGTGCTCCTCCTTCAGGGCGTCCTTCTGCGCATTCATCGCCTTGGCCCACTTCTCCATGTCCTGGGAGAGAAAGTGTACGCGCTTTGTCAGGACCACAGTGTTGTACTTCCGAAACATCAACTCAGGGCTTTGAGTAAGTTTCAAAATAAGACCAACAACTGACCATCAATAAATAAAATCTATCTTAATCTGCATTTGAAATCAGTATGATCGTGCGATCTTTTCAGTCCACATACCAAAACAGTTAAGTTAAATTTATGACATCCTAAAAGTTTAAAAGGATGCTGGTGAATGAGAGAGGGTGTGCATGCATAGGTCAGTAGGGGGGGGGGGGGGTGCGTGTGTGTGTGAGAGAGAGAGAGAGAGAGAGAGAGAGAGAAGGGGGGAGAGAGAGAGAGAGAGAGAGAGAGAGAGAGAGAGAGAGACAAAGAGAGAGAGAGAGAGAGAGAGAGAGATGGAGAGAGAGAGAGAGAGAGGGAGAGAAAGAGACAGAAACAGAGAAAGGGAGAGAGAGAGAGAGAAAAAGACAGAGAGAGAGAGAGAGAGAGAGAGGGAGGGAGAGAGAGAGAGACAGAGAGAGAAAGAGGCAGAGACAGAGAGAGAGAGAGAGAGAGAGAGAGAGAGAGAGAGAGAGAGAGAGAGAGAGAGAGAGAGAGAGAGAAAGAGAAAGAGAGAGAGTGGGAGAGAGAGAGAGAGAGAGACAGAGAGAAAGAGACACAGAGAGAGAAAGAGACCTAGAGAGAAAAGACACAGAGACAGACAGAGAGAGAGATAGACACAGAGAGGGAGAGAGAGAGGAAGCAACCCCACCTTGGCAATTTTCTTGGCCACTTTGGTCTTTTCCTTCTTCTCCTCCTTCTCCCCCTTGTCGGCTCCTGATGCAGCCCCCTCCCCCCCTGCGGCCTGCTCCTGGGAGTCTGAGCTCTGGGAGGGGGCTGGCAGGTAGGTGGACTTCTCCGCGTCCCAGTACATCCACTGGGTGGTCTTGGCGTTGTAGTAGTACTGCCGTGCAAAAAAAGACAAAAGGAGACATTGTCACTCAGACCCGTTCTGTACCATATTTTAATAATCATAATAATAAATGAAACTTATATAGTGCTGTTCAATGGCATGCTATCCTAACAGCGCTTTACAAAGATAAAAAAGATTAAAAAAAAGAAAAAAAAGAAAAGGAAAAACTATTACGGTACACAGACTCCCCCATACCCCACTCACACACACACAGGGAGGAACCCCTCTCACACAAAGCAGTACAAACAAACCTGACGCAGAAATAAAAGCAAGCACTTCCCTCCCCTTTCCACACCTCCCTCACAGCAATTAAGGAAAAAAAATATTTAATTACGTACTATAAGGCGATACTTTTTTCCTAGACTGAGACCTATGTGCCTTGTAGTAGGACTGTTAATATAGTTAAAAACTATAATTAGATTTTTTTTAAACAAGGTGAAGGGAAAAGTACCTGTGAGGGGGGGGGCAACCGACGTTTCGTGTCATAAACACTTCGACTGGAAGGCTTTTTTTTATATTTGAAGTCAGTGAGCACAGTTCAAGACTTGAAAGGGCAGTGGTTGAAGAAGTGGGCAGCACTGGGGAGGAAAAATGATTACAGTTCACAGCGGGGAAGTGTGGGTAGTGGGATGGAAAAAAAGGGGGGGGGGGGGGGTGAATACAGTTCTCAAGTTGGGGGCAAAACGAAAGGGGCAGGGTAGGGTGGGAAGGGAGGTACTTTTCCCTTCACCTTGTTTTTTTACCTATTCATTTCAAAAGTACAGCAGTCACTACTTCATCTTTTTTGAAAAACTATAATTGTTAAAAAATCTGAATTTTGTGTAAAATTGGGGGGGTGCGCCTTATAATCGGGTGCGCCTTGTCCGTAAAATATGGTACTTGTTTTTAAGTGGAAGGCAGCACTCCCGCTCAAAGAGATCCACAAAAGAGGGCGCTTGTTGGTGAAACTAGAATTTGCTTCCCCTGAACAATACTGGTTTAGCTTTTATTAAATACTTCTTAAATTAACACTGATAGTTTTGATAATAAAACCTTACATTCCTTGGGAATGTGTTCATGCTGAGGTCACTTAATTCTATTTTGTTCAACTGAAAATCATCACTGCAAACTACTCGGGTACAATTTGTTTTCTTTTTAGTATTTTGCGCTTGTGTGAGCTAAGAAATTTCTGGAGTTTATACTTTACTGTTAAGCAAGAGGCATTTAACCCTTTCACCGCCAACATCGCATTTTTGCAGCACAAAGATTTAACACCCATGTCACTAAACGGCATCAAATCAGGGCCTGTTATCCAAAGACCCTATTATCTTAATTTTGGGAGGTAAGGATAGGCCTTGCTTTTAATATCTCAGAGGAATCCCCAATATTACAGACAGATTTTTTTCTCTACCCATAAGCTTAATGGACATTTGTTGGCGGCGAAATGGTTACCGTAATTTTCGGGTTATAAGGCGATATTTTGTTTCTTTCATTTCAACCTATGCACCTAATAAATGAGGGCGCCCTATTAGTGAACAAAATCGTGAGAAGAGAGGCAACGATTTCCGTGCTCAGTTCAGGCTACTGTGAGTCAGACATCGAAAGTGGTCCTGAGTCGCCGATACAACGGATACTCACGTTAAAATGCTTCAAAATCCCTATTATCTTCTGAGATACTGTCCACAGATGCCATAACCATTCATTGGATGTAAAAAGCATCGTTGTAGAGCTTAAAATGCCATAATTCTATCAGTTTTCGCGAAGAATTGTCCAAACACAGCAACAGGAAGCAGCTCAAACGGAAGTTCGATTGTTTTATGACAGCAGTAATGGTGGTTGGTAAGCGTTTACAGGATGCGCACAGGCTTCAAAGTTTGACTTTCTTTTGTGAGGTGTGTATAAACGAGGGCGCCTTTTACTTTATTTTTTTCAGATTTTTCTTGAAAATTGCCCTATTCGCCTTATGCACAGCAGCCCCTAATGATCTGAAAAACATGGTAATTACTCCCGTGGGTTTCATGCGAGATAAAGCACTTCATAGCTCTCCACAGCATTTCACTGTACATCAATATTGATGCAGAGTGACAACCCAGTACCTGTGTGTTGGGTTCATAGTAGAGTCCCGTGGAAGGGTCGTAATAGTAGCCAGTACCTGTGTGTTGGGTTCATAGTAGAGTCCCGTGGAAGGGTCATAATAGTAGCCCGTACCTGTGTGTTGGGTTCATAGTAGAGTCCCGTGGAAGGGTCGTAATAGTAGCCAGTACCTGTGTGTTGGGTTCATAGTAGAGTCCCGTGGAAGGGTTGTAGTAGTAGCCAGTACCTGTGTGTTGGGTTCATAGTAGAGTCCCGTGGAAGGGTCATAATAGTAGCCCGTACCTGTGTGTTGGGTTCATAGTAGAGTCCCGTGGAAGGGTCGTAATAGTAGCCAGTACCTGTGTGTTGGGTTCATAGTAGAGTCCCGTGGAAGGGTCGTAATAGTAGCCCGAGGTCTTGTCGTACTGGTAGGTGCTCACGTCAGGGGGGGCTGGAAATCAGCATAACACTCAGTCACATAACATAAAAAAGTCTGGATATTTTCAAGGGTAATGCATAGCTGCCAACTTTTCCCAAACAAAATCCTGGAGGGGGGTGGGTGGGTTCTCCTTTGCCTTCGGCATCGTGGCGAGGTTACTTCAATGGCGGCGTGAGACAGGCCTAAAGACCGCCAAACAAAGGATTGCAGGAGGAAGTAGCCCCCGCTTCCGACATGCGCAGTACGAACTCTGCTCCGCGAAGCTTCCTGAAACCCAGTTTCGGTTTTCGGGTTTCATAACACTCGTTTCTGAGGTCATCTAAGCTGGAAATTTCAAAATCCGGGAGTTTCACGTGAATTCCGGGAGAGGTGACAAAATCCGGATTTACCGGGAGGGTTGGCAGGTATGGTAATGTTTCTTCCACTTGCTCAAGTACTGCACAATCCCCCCCCCCGTGGGGATACCAGGGGTTCTCTTGTACAAATAGTTACATCACCTTCTGGAAGTTCTGTGCTTGCAACTTCCTCCAATTCTGTCATTCTTTGACTCTGCCTTTTCCCTTTGCTTACTGTCATCTGCTATCTTTCTATCTCACTGGTCCAAGTCCTGCCTTTTCCCTTTGCTTACTGTTATCTGCTATCTTTCTATCTCACTGGTCCTTTCTCCTGCCTTTTCACTTTGCTTACTGTCATCTGCTATCTTTCTATCTCACTGGTCCATTACCCTGCCTTTTCCCTTTGCTTACTGTCATCTGCTATCTTTCTATCTCACTGGTCCATTCCCCTGCCTTTTCCCTTTGCTTACTGTCATCTGCTATCTTTCTATCTCACTGGTCCTTTCTCCTGCCTTTTTTCTATAAATTCTTACAAAAATTTCTTCAGCCAAAGTCGGACATGCTGGGCCTAACTATTTCTTAGTTAGGCGCATAACAGCAGCATGATGCATCTATGCTCATATGACAGGAAACTGTCTGAGCGAACGAAGAAGAAGATACTGCACAATATAACGCAGTCTTTATGCTGCATTACATGCAAACTCAGACTATGCTTTTTAAGAATTCTTTACGGGACTGATCCACTTTTTTTTCTTCTTCTTTTTCTTTTTGGTCTTTATCCACCTACGAACAAAAAGAGTTGTCTGTTTTAATAAAATGACAGATATCTCTAGGAACGGAAGAAAAACTTCTTGATTTTTTTTTTTTTAAATAGTGTGCACCCACAGTTCCAGTTGCAGTAAAAGGACTAACCAAAGACAAATGACAAACAATAGAAGAAGTAAAGAAGGAAGGGTCTTGAAAATATTTTGCTTGGTTCGCTGTTTCGCAGTACCAGGGCTCCCAGGGACCCGCATTTGGGGGTCTATGAAGCACCAAAATTCTCAAGGACCCTCTAAAAGAATGAGCAGGGGGTCCCAGGATGCACTAGAAACATTCTTTTTAGCATTTGCAATGCCACTGGGACCCTCTATCCTGCCTCTAGAACCCTCTATACTGAAAGTGAAGGAGTCCCTGGGACCCCTTGTTTTGCGGGACGATTGGGAGCCCTGACTATACCTTCAATTTGATTCTAACATCTTCAAAACTCTTCCGAAATAATTTCACTTAATTTCAGAAACTATTTTCTTTTTCAATTTATACTTACGGCACTCGGACAAATCCCTGTCAAACACCGATCTGGTTAAGTTCTATAATTCAGCTGAACTACATGCATCATTAAAACCTCAATAAAACAAAATGCTCCCATTACTTCCAATAAAATGTAACCCTTTGTAGCCAAGCTATCTGGCCTGCGGACTGCACTCCTAGCCTGCAGGTTCTGAGAGAGGGGCACTAATTACCACAAAAAAACTTACAAAAACTAAAGGTCAAATGCTTTCAAATGCTGTCAACGAGTGATTCGGACGCAAATAACTTCAGAAAAAGCTTCCTGTAACTCATTTAAGTCGTTCCGGCCATATTTGTCCGGAATTAATAGATAACTGTCAATTTGATGCATTTGCTTCAAGGGAAGTAAATCTGTGTGCACACAATACCTTGGTCACTTCTAAACTCGCTTCGCTCCCTTAGACCACAATTTTGCCTCTGACTTTGCTTTCGTAGTTGTGGGGTAACCAATCGGTGTAGAGTTTTTCTACATAAAAAAGTCCGATCTACCACTTCCCTATGTCTGAACCTGAAGCAAAAACCCGTAATCTTACTTCACTTCTTTTGTTTATGTATCTTTTGTTTGCGTGTATGGCTGGAGAGATTTGCGAGTTTTTTTAATAATTCAAAATCGTTGCAATGCGAATGAGTTAATCCTTAACAGCTTTTACATTGATAGGGAAAGTAAACGGAGGTCCACGCCTCACAATTTGTCGGGGGTAGGTGCCGACAGGTTGCACAAGTGTGCCCAACAAATTTATTTTAGGGCGGAATGGGTTAATAAGACAAACAAACAATAAAACAAAAACCTATTGAGCCTTTTTTAATTTTTTAGTCATTAGCCCATCTCCCTTTTGAGCTCATTTTTGTAACGAGGCTTTATACTGAAAATTCTCCGCCCCGACTCGTCACTAAGTGGCACGCTCGATTCAGTACATAAAATTATCGCCTTTGTGCATCGCCAGGAGTGTAGAGTGGCACAGAGGTGTTGCGTTCGCCTCGTTTCAAGTAAACCCGAGTTCGAACCTGCGTACAGGGGATTTTTCCTCTCACATCACACTAGGCCTTACGGTCTGAACGTGGAGTCTTTCGGATGACGATAAACCGAGGTCCCGTGTGCCCATGCACTTAGCACACATCAAACCCAGTGGCAACGAAAAAGTTGTCATTTTGACAAAATTTACCCCCCCACACACACACAAATTTTTTAATTGGGTGGCGCACCTCTGGCTGCGATGCGCTCTCCAGGTGGGAGCAGCCCGAATTTCACAGACTCCTCTGTGACTATAAAGAACATGTGCTCTCCAGGTGGGAGCAACCCGAATTTCACGGACTCCTCTGTGACTATAAAGTACCTAATACCTAAGATGTAGCATGATAATATGTCCCATATGTGCCTACCCGGCCGAGAGGACGTAAAACACAACTTTCATTCATGTAGCATAAAGCCTCATGACATTATCTCCTCGTTGTGATGGGCGTGAAGGTAGCCGGTGACCCGGTACTTACGGTAGACAGGGTACTGACTGCTGTCCTGACTGTCCGCCTGGCTGTTGGTGGCTACTGTGACCTGCAGGGAAAAAAGACATCATCAATGTCAACACAGTGCATTCAACACATCTTCGTGTTTATCGAGGGTATCGCGACGCCGTCACGCACCTTAACTTACATCCACGTACATTCCACTAACATCCGGCTGCTTTAAGTAAGGATTGTACAAACACTATGAACGCAAGGCAGAATAGGAATACGGTTAAAGACAAATTCTCATTTTTGCATGCCCACCAGGGATTCACTTTACTGCAACGTTAGGGAGAAAATCTGAAGTTTGTGCAGTAATTTTGCGTTACTTATTTCTAGAGTTGAGAACCGGTTCAAAATTACGAACCGGTTATAAACCGATTTTCCATCTTCAAACCGGCTTTATCGAACCGGTTTGTTTAAGCAGTACTCGCATCACTAGTTTCACCTATGCAAACACATATTTATATGTCAGAATATTCACACACACGCACGCACGCGCACACATACGCACATGCACACACAATAAAGAAACTTATGACTTATGACACACACACACTCAGTCAAAGTCAAACACCACCACAAACTAGAAACAGCTACTCTTGCTTTACAAACACCCAGTCTGCGCTGAGAATCAGTGTTGTTCTTCGAAAAGAAAGCGTTATTCTACGAAAAACTTACTTTCAGTTTGCAGTTAAAAAACCAGTTCACAGCAACTCAAACCGGTTTTTCGAACCGCAAAAGTTTAGCACCGGTTTTTTCGGTTCAAACCAGTTTTTCCCCCCACCTCTACTTATTTCCCCCTACAATGTGTCAGTGTACTCACAGCGGCCTTGGCAGCCTGGGCCTGCATGATTGCCGTCTGGGCCACCGCTGCCGCTGCATTGGTCGAGTTAGCTGCAACGCACGCCACCAAAGAAATTACAGCACAATCGGCATGCATATTACATTTAACTAATCATACACAATAAAAAATATCATCAATAGACAGTTCATGTACAAAAGTAGAGCTGAACTTTATAACCAGACAGTTGACTCATGATCTCGTGACTCTAACGGAACACCTGCTAGCTTCAAGAACATTCTTCTGGCCTTCTGTGGTCTCCTTTCGTTTCAACTTCTACATTTTTTTGTATCAATATTTATTTTATTTTTTTGGGTCCTCCTAGTTTTCAAAAAAATTGAAGTATCCCCGAAACATAAACATAACTGAGTTGATGTAATACACACAGCCGTATTGGGTGTGGGTGTGTGACCGAGGATTGTAGGTGCACGCGACATTTAAAATAGTCGCATATTCTATCTTTTGGCTTTTCTACTGTATACTATGTCTGTCTTTATTGTGATGTTTTGTTGATTTGCTTCATCGCTGCAAAAATAATTTCCCGTATATTGATTGATGCAATTCAAACTTTTCACTAAAAGAAAGAAAACTGCTGAAAAGTGAGTGTGAGCCCAATGCCTTCTCCACAGTGTACTGACCAGGGGCAGTGGTAGGGGTGGGGGTGGCGGGGGGTGCCGGCGGTAGGGGTGGTGGGGGAGGTCTGCTGTGAGCCGTAGTAGTAGCTGTAGTACTGGCTGCTGCTGTCCTGGCCCTGCTGCCCGTAGTAGTTGCTGTAGTTCAGGTAGTACTGGTTCTGAGCTAGCTTCTGCACAAACAAACCACAGGTTTTTTTTCCACTTTTTGTTCCATCCAACACTCATCAGTTTCATGGGTGAAACTCCCCAAAATGAAAAAAACCTGAAAGGCAGGGATCCAGGGACCCATGGCCCCGGCAGGGTATAGGGGCAAAGCCCTGTCGGACGATTCTAGGGGGACAACTTAAGAGAAAGAGATAACGAGACAGACAGACAGCTAAAATGATAAAGACAGCTAAAATGATAGACAGAGACAGTTTGAGTCTGAGAAGCCTTGTAAAATGATTACATTGCCTTTGCAAACTTCCAAGATAGAACCAAGTTCAAAACGCCTCAAATCGCTTGTGATCAAATGTTTTGATTTTTTTTTGTGGATGAATTAAAAAAAAAATGAAGTTCAGTTTCTGGTCAAATTAAAAATTCTGAAATCAGTGTAAAACTGAAAGAGTAGCACCCATGCAGTTTCTATGCAGAAAAAGCAATACCGCATAAAAATCCCAGATGTCAAGCATCCTTCATCATGATTCTACCAGTGCCTGGCCAGTGAGCAATATCTTGATAAAAACCAGTGTTCATTCTATATTCAAAATCAGGGGGTCAAAATCAGCGAACGATATGTGCCTCAAAATCTTAAGATGGTCACATGAATAGGTTGTTGTTGTTGTTGTTGTTGTTTTGGGGGGCTGTCTCTATAATTTTGCAACACAATTTTTCTATAAAAAAAACTGCATCTGGTGAAAATTTGCTGTTTTGTGAAGCGACGCACTGGGCTGAAATCCAATGCGTCAGATGGGAGGTTTGAGCATCAAGGACGCACGTCAATGCGTAAGAAATACCACTGAAAACATTATTTACACAAGATAAGTGCAGGAATCAAAAGAGACAATGTGTGCAAGATCCCACGGTATTGCAAATTACAGTGGAACCTCCCTTATAAGACCTTCAAAAATCCAAATGTCGTATAAGGGAGGTAATTTTAATACTTACAACGAAGGGCAATGTCTCAGAGGTCTTATGTGGGAGGGAGTCTTATAATGGGAGGTTCCACTGTATCTAGTATTTAGATGATTTTGTTCCGGGATAAATACATTTTGCAATTGCTGATCGCTTCTCACAAGTCCAATGACACCACTATTTTTTGTTCTCCATGCAAATCAATCTACAGAGCATCTCCAAAGACAATTTCATAAACATTTGACTGCTTAGATCAATCACCCAGGCATACTCTATTGGCCACTGCAACTAGTTATTAACGCCCTTGACAGCGAGAGTGAAGCCCCTGATGGTCAGTATCCAAAAGGGCATTCACTTTTGCAAAAGGCAGCCATTCAGTGGCCTCAAATAGGGTTATTGACTAGTTTTCCCTTGTTTGGTCAGTACTCAAGCAGCTACCAAGGGCATTCACTCTAGCAAAAGGTGGTTGTTGCATGGCCAATAAGTAAATACATCCTGCAAGTATCCTAAAAGCAGAAATGCAACCCCCCCCCCCCCCCCCCCCTTTTCCTAAAGCATGGACATACATATACAGCCTAGATACAAATGATGTGAGATTTCTCAAAGCCAAAAACAAAACATGTACCTGTTGTGCTTTTATGATGATGTCCAACCTGAAACAGAGACCACGGGTCACTTAGTCCAGCATCAAAAGAAAAGGACATGTGAAAACAGTGCTTAAGAACAAAGAATGAAAACGAAGCGCAAAATGTAATTTTACATAGATTAAGATAATTCAACACATTTGAAAAACATCAGACATCCAGATTGCCAATCCCAAAACCTGAAGGACACGAAATTGTTCTATCACCCTTTGCCCCCTCCATGTCAATTTTTATTTCACTTATAAAATCAAAATCAAATCCTCAGGGGCTGGTCTATCCTAGGGAAAATATTTTTGCTGAAACTTTAAACCCTTTCGCCGCCAGCCATTTTTCAGCCAAAACATACGATTAAACTTAACTGGGTAGGAAATGGAGTCTTCGGATAACACGCCCTGATTTCATGCCTTTTAGTGACATGGGTGGAGCATAAATGCGACATTGGCGGTGAAAGGGCAAGGAATTTCTTTTAAAAAAGAGAAAAAAACACTATGATTATTCACAGAATTTGAGGTATGTGAACAGGATACTCTGGAGATTTAAGTAAGGATTGTACAAGCACTATGAATGCAAGGCAGAATAGAAAAAAGGAGGGAAATGACAAATAAGGCCAATAGCTAGCCACTTGCCTTAAGATGTACTGTTCTGGGCATGAAACCTAAGGCGTAAACCTCATCTACAATATCCTCCCAGCCACTCACGATGTGTTGTAGGTGTTCTTGGCGAAGGAGACCATGACCTGCTTTCCGTCGACGGCCAGCGGAGGGTTAATGGCCAGCAGGAAGTCGTGCAGCTGCTTGGCCGTGGCCACAGAGTTCAGCTCCAGGAAGGCAAAGCACAGCGACGTGCCCATGTCGTCACGGATCACCTGACCACCATTAAAACACAACATCCAGAATGCTTAACTCATTCAACGCTAGTCATTCCTAAGCCAATATTTACCATTAAACTTACCCGGGTAGAGAAAATATTTTGTCTGCAATATTGGGGATTCCTCTGTGACATGCATAAGATAGGGCCTAGCCTTATCTCCCAAAATTAAGAACATAAGGTCACTGGATAACAGACCCTCATTTGATGCCTTTCAGTGACATGGGTGTTGTGCCAAGAGGTGACAGTGGTGATGAAAGGGTCAACTCATTCAAGTGGTTCCGGCCATATACGTCCTGAATTAATAGATAGCTGTCAATGTCATGCATTTGCTTCAAGGGAAGTAAATTTGTGTGCACCTTGGTCACTTCTAAACTCGCTTCACTCCCTTAGACCACATATTTTGCCCCTGACTTTGCTTTTGTAGTGGTTCATTGTGGGGAAGTATATAAAGTCTAACACTCGCCACACTGGTATGTTGACGAAAGGAATATCAAGTGTTCAAAACAATTTTATTGGATTTTGAGAAAAGGGTGCCAATGAACAATGAGTTTTCAATGTTTACTGCGTTCTGGCAGTTTCTGCACGATCTTTTAAGAATTTTAGAACTATGTTAGCGACTCCTCATTGTGGCAGTAGCCTGGTTTGGCCTAGCAGACTATTGAAATGAACAAATCTCGTTATTTTACTGAAGATTAACGGCTGTGTTAGTGCATAAACCATCGATTTAATGCGTCACCTCACCCCCTACTTGAGATTTCAAAGGGTAAATCTCACGCACGATTTGATATTCTAGGGGGTGATTTGAGAGCTCTAGTGCGTAAATACGCACAATCTCTACATTTTCAAAAGCCCTACTTTTGACACCAGTGAAGAGCCCTACAGGCGCTGACCTGCGTGTTCTTGATGGCCATGGAGGTGATTGAGTAAAACACAAAACTAGACTTTTGACACCAGTGAAGAGCCCTACAGGCGCTGACCTGCGTGTTCTTGATGGCCATGGAGGTGATTAAATAAAACACAAAACTAGACTTCTGACACCAGTGAAGAGCCCTACAGGCGCTGACCTGCGTGTTCTTGATGGCCATGGAGGTGATTAAATAAAACACAAAACTAGACTTCTGACACCAGTGAAGAGCTCTACAGGCGCTGACCTGCGTGTTCTCCATGGAGGTGATTAAATAAAACACAAAACTAGACTTCTGACAGAAGTGAAGAGCCCTACAGGCGCTGACCTGGTGATTAAATAAAACATAAAACTAGACTTTTGACACCAGTGAAGAGCCCTACAGGCGCTGACCTGCGTGTTCTTGATGGCCATGGAGGTGATTGAATAAAACACAAAACTAGACATTTGACACCAGTGAAGAGCCCTACAGATGCTGACCTGGTGATTGAATAAAACACAAAACTAGACTTTTGACACCAGTGAAGAGCCCTACAGGCGCTGACCTGCGTGTTCTTGATGGCCACGGAGGTGATTAAATAAAACACAAAACTAGACTTTTGACACCAGTGAAGAGCCCTACAGATGCTGACCTGGTGATTGAATAAAACACAAAACTAGACTTTTGACACCAGTGAAGAGCCCTACAGGCGCTGACCTGCGTGTTCTTGATGGCCATGGAGGTGATTAAATAAAACACAAAACTAGACTTCTGACACCAGTGAAGAGCCCTACAGGCGCTGACCTGCGTGTTCTTGATGGCCATGGAGGTGATTAAATAAAACACAAAACTAGACTTCTGACACCAGTGAAGAGCTCTACAGGCGCTGACCTGCGTGTTCTCCATGGAGGTGATTAAATAAAACACAAAACTAGACTTCTGACACCAGTGAAGAGCCCTACAGGCGCTGACCTGGTGATTAAATAAAACTAGACTTTTGACACCAGTGAAGAGCCCTACAGGCGCTGACCTGCGTGTTCTTGATGGCCATGGAGGTGATTGAATAAAACACAAAACTAGACATTTGACACCAGTGAAGAGCCCTACAGATGCTGACCTGGTGATTGAATAAAACACAAAACTAGACTTTTGACACCAGTGAAGAGCCCTACAGGCGCTGACCTGCGTGTTCTTGATGGCCACGGAGGTGATTAAATAAAACACAAAACTAGACTTTTGACACCAGTGAAGAGCCCTACAGATGCTGACCTGGTGATTGAATAAAACACACAACTAGACTTTTGACACCAGTGAAGAGCCCTACAGGCGCTGACCTGCGTGTTCTTGATGGCCATGGAGGTGATTGAATAAAACACAAAACTAGACTTTTGACACCAGTGAAGAGCCCTACAGGCGCTGACCTGCGTGCTCTTGATGGCCATGGAGGTGATTAAATAAAACACAAAACTAGACTTTTGACACCAGTGAAGAGCCCTACAGGCGCTGACCTGCGTGTTCTTGATGGCCATGGAGGTGAGGGCGGCGATGGCCTGTAGCACCCCTTGCTCCGTGGTCAACGCGTCCAGGTCGCGGAACAGCAGAGCTGGACACACCAACACCACACACATTGGTCAATTAAAGACTATCTAGTAATTTATGCAACCCCCCCCCCCCCCCCCCCCCCCACACACACACTCAAATTTTAGATTTTTACACCAAAAAATTATTTAATATATGGGAACACTGTAAGAGAACTAAATCAACAAAGTTGAAAAACTATTCAAGCAAACAGCTATTCGATCAACGAGAGCACACTATGTTTTCCCTTTTGTTTCTAAAAATACATTCAACAACAACGCAACAAACTTACTGTTACAAGGGTTCTTGCCCACATGTGTGGCTGGGTCTAACTCAGTCACACCACACAAAGGATCTGAAAACACACACGCACAAAATTCATCACAAAAACAGTCATAGGAAAGATAAAAATGTCACAGTTTTTCATTTTAAACCAAAATTATTACGCACAATCATTGACTGATCTGATATAATAACGATGGCAACATTCATACACAGAACTGTTCCATGGAATTTAGTAAGTTATCTTAATCTTAAAGCTAAACAGTAGCACACACTTTCTTTATCTAATATACTACTCACCACCACAGGATCAAAGGTCAAAATAATAAATAACCCTAGTCAATTTGAACGGAAACTCAATGCAACACCTGTCTTCTTCTTCTTCTCTTTGGGGCCCACGATCATTTAATTGATCATTCTGGCACCCTCAGGGAAAAAAAAGACTGAAATAAAAAGGGGGGTCGGTTCAATCTGATAAAGGGCCTAAGCTCCAGCATGGACATAGGGGAGTTTTAGTAACCCAGCCAGCTCACGCCTTTGTAGAATCAAAATTAAAGTGTCAGTTGATTTCTTTTAATATGTAAGAACTGGCATAACAAAGCACCAGGGTAGAACTTTGTGCTTCCATCAATAAAACAAGTCAAGAGGACATGGTTTTGCCTGCAGTACAAAGCAACTGACGCTCCTTACCTTCAGCGAAGCGGCGATTTATATTACACTTGTAACAAAAATCGCGTCTTTTGAAGTTGTGCGCTCCACACTGAAACCAAAGGCAACTATACAGTCAACGCTTCACACCTGGTCTTCCACATTGCAAAGCAAAATAAAATGCACGCTTGTAGCTGCTATCTTTATTGTTTTAATTGAACATACTGCTGCTGGTATTCTTTGTTTGAACTGTACATAGATCTGCCTTGTTGAACATATTAACATTTATGGTAGACGTGATACACATTTTTTGCTTGATCTTGGCAATAGGCTGGAGAGAAGATTCAATGATTCAAGGGTTCTATACTATGAATCAAAATCTTTGCTTTTTTCAAGAAAAACAAACTGGTGTGCGTGTGTGTGTGTGTGTGCTTGTGTGTATGTATGGGTGGGTGTGGGCTTGTGTCTGCATGTGTCACTTTGTGTGTGTGTGAGCGGGCTTGTGTCTGCATGTGTCATTGTGTGTGTGTGTGTGTGTGTATGTATGTGTGTGCGTGTGTGCACATGCACATGCATGCATAAACAATTAACGAAGATATTTTGTGTGTAAATCAATTTATTTTTTTCACTACAGTTTTAACAGCGACATAAAAACACATGTCAGCAGCCGCGAGTACCTTGCACATCCAGTCCATCTTGTTAGCCTGGTCGCGGGAGTCCCTGTTGACGCGGGGCGCGCTGTAGTACATGTTGAGGTGCTGCCCGCCCACCACCACCACGCCCTGCCGGAGAAACACACACCCCAGTTAGCACCCTGCATTCCCTCAGCGAGGGGGGGAGGGCAGGCCTGACCACCCGCCCGCCCGCCCCTCAAACAACGCAGACCACAACCCTGAGAGCCCTGCCTTGCCCAATGCCATGTCTTGCCAGAAAAAACGGAGGAGGATTTCGGATTTTGTTTTTGCTCAGAAGACAACTCCTCTCTCCGCAGTGAGGAGACACCAGGGAGTGGGGGGTCCATTTAGTCGGCTATACCCCCCCTCTGGGGTAGTTTGTCCGCTGGGTCCTTTGCTTCCGCAGGCCCCTTCCCTTTCTTAACAGTCACTTATTTTCCAAAACATTGACACAGTTCTATACGAGAGCAGTACACGTAACACAGTTCTAGCTCTCATTTTTCCTCCCCTCCTAACAAACGTACATCACATGTCTCAGTAGGACACGCATACACATTAACGCCAGAGCCTAAAGAGGGTTACATTCAACACCAAATCAAACGCAAATTTTTTTTAGGAGTTAAACATGGTCGTACTCGAGCAGTTTTTTAAACATAATAAATTTACTTGATTTTTTTTTTTCTGGACATTTCCGAAAAGTCTGACAGCTGTCGTGAATTTTTTAGTTTTTTGTTACAGTCATTAAAATTACAAAAACCAACGGTTACACATCGTCAAATGTTTGATTGTCAAACAAATGGATTCAACAGCACTGCCTTACTTTCACAAAACGGTCACAATTTCATAATTTGAAAGAACAAGTTTGTTCAAGTTCAACCCCATGATTTTTCCGCCAAGACTTATCTGGAAGTTCTCCAAGGAGATAAGGCGGAATGCCAATAGATTAGGAAAATTTGCAATGCCTTTTCCCTCCTTTATGAAAGAAATCAGGTAATTGAAAAACCAACATTTTCATGGCGAATTTTAACGATAGCTAAATGAATACAAATGGCAAAATGCATTGACAGCATTTACTGGTTGTTTGCTTTAACATAAAATTGATAAGACAAGCAGACAAACAATGAAGTGGTGGAGGGGAGGGTACGTGTGCATGTAGCCTAAAGCTTTTCAAAGCAAAACCAAGCAAGGACCTTTTCCTTTTTTAACTTGGGAGGGCGTGTGTGTGTGGGGGGTAACAATGAAATATGTGTCTCGCACTAACTTGACTAAGAACTAAATTTTGGTCTAGCGATGAAGATTAAATCTGTAGCGTAAAAAGATGAACAGAACAAAATAGAAGCTTGCATCCTTTGAGCTACATTAAATAATTGGGCGAAAGAAATAAAGAAAATCATCATGAAACAGGCAAAGGTTGGTCAAACTTCTGGAATATGATTTTGCAAGTTTGATTTTCTGTTATCCTTAGTTGACATGTCCTTGGGTTTTTTCACCAACAGAATAGGGTGGTTTGGAAAAGAGAAAGTTTACAGCTTTATCTGTCCAACACCCACAAAATTCTCCAACACTGGAGTATATAAATGTAATTGCCTAGAGAATGTCAGTCTGGATATTCTTGAACATTTATAAACTCAAGATGCTGCTTGCTGTTGGTTGGTTTTTGTTGTTGTTGTTGTTTAGCACAGTGACATTTTAACTACGCATACAACAACTAAAAAAGGTAGGCCTGTCCGTAACTGAAGAAGGGGATTGTCCTACAGGGGGTATGGTGTGTGATAAGGAGCATACTTACAGTTACAGAGCGGTACAAAAAAAAAAAAAGTAGTCATAAAATGAAATCAACTCAGACAAGACTGGTTTCGTTAAAACCTGATTGAGGTCCATCCAGCGTTGTGCCTCTGATTGGGTCTGAAACTCCACAAAACCAAATCCCCGGGAAGCACCTGTTGGGGAGCGGCCAGAACGAAAACAATTAGTCACACATGTATGTAAGGCAAAAACGGAGCATTGGAAGGGGGGGGAGGGCCGCAATACCTGACCTCAATCCACGGAACCTGATTATCATGACCAGCCACTTACTCCTCTCTGGTTTTACCATTTTTTCCCTTCATCACGAATCTCTCAAAGCCTTTGCCTACATTGTCATAGACAGTGTGTTTTTCTTTTCTGGCAACTGTGGTACCAACAATATGAAATCCGGGCGAGTGGCAAGCCAGTCTGCGACAGAAGACCCTGTAAGAAATTACATGGTTATGACGCGACGGCAGCTATAACTTCCAAACATAATGCCTTGCAAACTGATGTCTACCATTCAACCACAAAAATAACCACCGGGTAACTATCTTTGCACTGCATGTTCACAAAACAATCAAACATCAGCTTTTGGGGGGGTGTCATTGTCATTTATCACAAATTTACATCCTATATCATATAAGATATGTATTTTTTTTTTTTTTAAACACAAAACATCTCATAATCAGCAAATTGAAATCAATGCAATCATTGAATCTTAGCAATCTATTCTCTTCAACAAAACTCAACAAGGTGGGGTGCACTTCTGGAACCAAAACTACTGGAGAAAAAATGTCCCAGAAGCAAAAATACACGTCTTTCACTCTATGTCACGGCACATTATGAAAGCATACACTTACCATACCACAAGCTGAAATATAAAACACATTAGAAACTGTGGTTAATATCCTGAAAAACAAAATGATTATTTTCGACAAAGTTATGTCAAATAACAAGAGCAAGGAAAAGACCGTGTGCGCGTGTGAGAGAGTACATGCCTGTACATCATTGCATATATATGTCGGTGTGCATAAAACAAAAAGAAAAGTTCCAAACAGCTATTATGAATTTTGAAGTCTAAAACTAAAATGCTAAGAAAACAGAACCAAAAATAATTACCTGTCACTCTTCTCATGAATCGCACATCCTTTGGAGGCATGCCAATTTTGATCAGTTCTTGGATAATCTGAAAACAATTAAAAACTGAATTAAAAAATATAGTCTTAAATACATTTCTTTTTAAACAATTTTAACCGCAATCAAAGAATAAGAAGTATGGAGAGTGAAACAAACAACCCTGACAAAAGCTTTTCCAAAACAAATCTATGCACACTAATTATTTGTACAGTGGAACCTCCCTTATAAGACCTCCCATTATAAGACTCCCTCCCACATAAGACCTACTTCTCGGAGACATTGCCCTTCTTCATAAGTAGGTGGAAGTTCAGTTTAACGTCGCGTATCGGCTTTCGCCATGTACGACTTCATAAGTATTAAAATTACCTCCCTTATAAGAACCCTGATTTTTAAAGACCTCATTTTGGATGATTTTTAAAGGTCTTATAAGAGGTTCCACTGTAGTACAAATTGTACATTATTACTATTACAGTCAAACCTCTATTATAAGACCCTCCGTTCCCCCGGGGGGATACCGGGGGGTCTTTTGCATAAATAGTTCCTTCACCTTCTGTAAGTTCTGTGCTTGTAACTTCCTCTCATCTGTCACTCTCTTTGACTCTGCCTTTTTGCCTTTTGATTTCTGTCATCTGCTATCTTTCAGCCTTACCGGTCCATTCTCATGCCTTTTTTCACTAAACATTTCCTCCGGCCGAAGTCCGACTTGCTGGGCCTATTTCTTAGTTAGGCGCATGACGGCAGCATGACGCATCTGCGCTCATAATTGACAGGAAATTGTCTGAGCGATCGAAGAAGAAGAAGAAGACCCTCCGCTAAAACACCTCGGTAAAGGTCAAGATGTGCCACCACCCCTGCATTTCTCGGTTAATTCCATGTTCCCGTTTTTGCCTTTCTTACCAAACATAAAGCTGTATTTTATCAACCTTTTTAGCCAATAACCTTTTTGGAATACTAACCCTATCCCTAACCCTAGGCCATTATCTAATAGGACCCCCCCCCCCCCCCCCCTCCTATGTATTGCAGTACACGGCGCCATTTGTCACAGTCGTGGTTCATTGCGTTTTCCCGTCTTATAGGGGGGGGGTAGGGTTAGGGTTAGGGCTAGGGTTAGGGCTAGGGTTAGTATTCCAAAAAGGTTATTAGCTAAAAAGGTTCATAAAATACAGCTTTATGTTTGGTAAGAAAGGCAAAAACGGAAAATTGCAATTAACCAAGAAATGCAGGGTGTGTGGCACATCTTTACCTTTACCAACACCTCCTCTCATTTAACTTTTAAGACTGATTTTTGGGGCACGGATGTAATGTATCTTAATCTAATTTACGTATAAAACCAACCTCCGTTATAAGACCCCTCCAATTTAAGACTGATTTTTCCTGATTTTTGGGAAGTCTTGAAATAGAGGTTTTACTGTAGCTGTTTAATCTAACCTAAGATTAAGAAGCAAAGTTTTCCACCTGTCTGTTTGTACAACAAACCCATGCACAAATAAGCTTACTTTCAACTTGTTCAGAATTCTCTCCTCCAATCAACTTTGAATCATTACCTTTATTTACACCAACATTCTTTCATTAAATCCATCGTCATTTAAAAAAAAAAAATTAAATTCGCTCTCTCTCCTATTGTTTCAATCAACTTTATTGCATCCTTCTTCCTCTTCTTTATCGTTTCGCTCAGTTTCTTGTCATGATGAGCGCAGATGCGTCACGCCGCAGTTATGCGCCTAACTAACAAATAGGCCCAGCATCAGGGCTCCCAGGGACCCCATTTGGGGATCTATGAAGTACTAAAATTCTAAAGGACCCTCTAAAAGAATGCATAGGGGGTCCCAGGGATGCACTAAAAAAATTCTTTTTAGCATTCGAAATGCCACTGGGACCCTCTATCCCGCCTCCAGGACCCTCTTTCCTCTAAGTGAAGGAGTCCCTGGGATCCCTTGTTTTGCGGGACGATTGGGAGCCCTGAGCATGTACGTCTTTAGCTCGTTTTGTGCATCGAGTTATTCCTTCAAACTCACATGCAGGATAAGTTTGGGGGTGGTTGGGGGGTTGTGTGCGTGGTATGTGTGTGTGTGTTGTGTGTGTGTGTGTGTGTGTGTGTGTTGTGTGTGTGTGTGTGTGTGTGTGTTCATCTCTGTCTGCTTCATTTTCCACCAGATTGTTGTTCAGTCCCCGCAGAAGAATGGTCGCCGAGGGCTCATCCGTCATCCACCTTTCCCCTTCCCTGTCCCCGCGGTCTCTGTCGCGTTCTCGGTCTCGGTCGTCACGGGATCTGGATCGATCTCGCTCCCTGTCTCTGTCTCGGTGCCGGTCTCGGTCTCTGCTGCCCTCTGACCCCAGTCGAGAGCGGTCAGCGTCTCTGTGGGATCTGTCCCGCCCAGGACTGTCCCGCCCCTCTTCATCGCTGATGTCCATTCTGGACATGGAATCGTCCGACATCTGGGAAATAAAAACAAAGGGAACAAAATATTAAGTGATACATCATACACAGTGATGCACCGAGGATGGAAAAGTGATAGGACAAACTGTCCTGAAAATCAACAGAAATCAAAGTGTCTTGGCTCTTGCAGGATAAGTTGGGGGGGGGGGGGGGGGGGGGGTTTGTGTGTGTGTGTGTGTGTGTGTGTGTGTGTGTGTGTGTGTGTGTGTCATTCTGTCTGCTTCACATTTTATTTGAAACACTACCACATGGATTGCATTAAAAGATTGCATATAAGGTTTGATATTGAGGTAAACAATTGAAAGTTCAAGTATGGTGTCAATTGGTCATTTAGTTTGTTTTAACAACTTTATTTTTGTACATCCAGACGCGCCCCACATGGGTATACCCAACTCGATGGGTCCCATATGGGTTACCCAAGTAAATTGAACAAGGTGTTTACATGGTTGTTTTATCTCAAAACAGTCACTGAGTCAGGAAGAGTTTTCGTTGTCAATGTCAGTGCATTTCAAGTTTCTGGTGAACTTCGGAGATATTATAATTATCTTAAACTTTGACACATTCTTCTCCAATGCTCACAGTCACAGTCAACTTACATCCATGTTATCGTCTCTAGGACTTCGATCTCTGATGGATCTTTCCCTGGAGCTGCGTCGTTCCCGCCTTCGCTCACGATCATCGCTGGACCAATCTCGCTCACTCCTGTCTCGGCGACTTCCTCTCTCGAAGCTCCCCTCTCGACGACTGCCATTCCTCAGCCTGTCCCGATCCTGATTGCGCCTGTTTCTGCCATAATCAGAGGAAATAAAGGATGCACTAATTTGACAAAACAACATGGGGGGGAAAGACAATCTACAAAAAAACCGAAAACACAATACTCCAATCCAACTATCTTAAATACACTACAACATAGTTAAATTAAAATAATTAATGACAAATAATTGAATATTAATTCTTAAATAAATGGTTAGCAGTATATAATAAGTAATCATAATAACAAACCCTAAAAATAAAATCTCCAGGTACACTGTAGTTACATAAGATTATCATAGGATATTATATTAATTAACTTACACTGCCATTTTCTTTTGTGTTTGGGTCAGGTGCATGGACAGTACCAATGGCACAAACAAAGGCTTTGTTTAATAAAAGCCAAAAATGTCCATCTCATCAATAAAGTTTGTTGCTTTGTGGTTTCTTATAGGATATTATATAGTAAATTAAATAAGTATTATATCTAGGATATTATATAGTAAATTAAATAAGTATTAAAGGATACTGCAATACTTATCATCTGCTTATCCTTTCTTCTTGACTTAAGACACAAAGAGAATAATAATACATAGAAATATCAATCTTAAGCAATGTGAAACACAGAAAGTGCTTTGCCATTTTTACAAATTTGCATTAACTTTTAAGATTTCAGGAACAATATCCAACTGTAGTGTACCCCTTTGGAGCAATCACTGTCAAGAAATAGAATCTTCCAGATCTTTCCTTAATCAAAACAGTGATCGCGTTTACTAGTAATTATCAGTAAAATACCGGCTGTAAAACTAAAATACTCATTTATACTGAAAATATTTTGACCTGTCAGTCCGAGGGACTGATATATTTTTGCTAGGACTGATAAATTGTTTTAACAGAAGCTTTGTTATTGTGGTTTTCACTGGTTTTTGTTTCCCTGGGACTGGTTTTGACACCGGTTGTTGGGGGACATTGTCGCCGATGGGACTGGTCTTCAAAATTCATAGCACGATCACTGCAAAATTACACATAAGAAAAGTGAGCCCTGAAAACATTTCTTTCATACATCTTTGCTAAATTCAGAAATTACAGCCTAGACTATAACTAGAAAACTATCCAAAAGCCATAGGTGTTTACCGATCTCTCTCCCTTTCTCTGTCCAAATCCTTGTTGAAGTCTCCACCGCGTCTATCATAATCGCTCTCCGCTCCTCCGTAGCTGTAGGAAGAGGCACCACTGTAGCCCGTCCCTGTTGCTCCAGTTCCTGCACCACCTCCGCCGTAGGAAATGTCCGACTGGCGGTAATAGTCTTCACTCGTGCGACCACCACCACTACCACCAGCCATGGTCTGCGGCTGCCCCATGCCCACGCCATACGCCATACCCCCGCTGTCCTGGCGAGTGTAACTGTAAGGCAAAGTGTCCGGCCTTTCACCGAAAATACCCCTGCCGTCGTTGTAGGTTTCATAGTTGCCGTAATTAGCCCCAGAGTAAGAACCGTCACTTCTTCCAGCACCATAACTGTTCAACTGGGTCACCTGACTGGCGTAGCCATAATCATCATCTGCCCTCATTCCCACCTGATCTCCTGCGCTGTATAGGGACCCCCCACCTTTGTTCAACTGGTCGTAATACATTCTGCCTGGTGTAGGATCTGCTACCTGCAATGGAGCAAAATTGTCAATTCCTAGAATAGTCCTGTAAGATCGAATCACTGTTTTCACTCCAAGTTTGCTTTGATTCGGGTACAGAATAGTGTTCAACGTAAGCCCCCTGGCCCTGTAGTCATGAGTACGAATTAGACAGTCAAAACGGGGGTTGGTATGCAAATTAGGCTAAACAGCCAATCGTTTTGGGAGCTTAGCCTAATTTACATACTGATCCACGTTTTGAATATCAGCAATACACACTCACAACAACAGGGACAGAACCAGAACACTGAACAGCGGCGCCGTGGCCAGTTGGTTAGTCACCGCTCGTAATCCAACGGGTTTGCGAGTGCGCTGGTTCGAACGCAACTGGTCACAGTGTTGTATCCTTGGGAAAGATACTTTACTATTATTTCCTGGTTCTTCGGATGACACCAAAAACCGAGGTGGTCCCATGTGTGAACGCACGCACAAGATCTTACGCACACGTCAAAGCCCATTCCACTATTCGGTATGAGTAGGCCGTGTGAGCCGGTGGAATGGATTTAACATGAACTCACAAAGCATGCATCCTGTGCGCCAATAGCAGTCTAAACGAGGACTTCGGGCGTGGGGCAGGACAGACATCCCCAATTGGAAGAAGAAGAAGAACCAGAAGTGATTCACTGAATCACTCGTGAGTCGTGTCGTGTCGGGGCCGTGACGTACGTCTTCTTCTTGACTGTGTGTGTCCACAATCAACGCTTTGATGATTTTGCCACGGAACCGGGGAGGTTCTAGACCACTCTTGCCTGAAGAAAAGGCTCAAGGCCTGAGAAGAAATAATTTAATACAACAGAAGAGAGCACAGATGAGAGAACTAAGAAACTGTTGATCCGTTGGGTTGCTGGAATGGGGGGGGGGGGGGGGGGGGGGGGGGGGGGGGGGGGGGGGGGGGGGGGGGGAGGAGGGGGGGGGGGAGGAGGGGGGGGAGAGGAGGGGGAGGGGAGAGGAGGAGGGAGGGGAGAGGAGGAGGGGAGGGAGGAGGAGGGGGGGAGGGTAGAGGGGCTGTTGTTGCTTGTTAGTCCTCCTACCTACGTACTACGCGTCATAATCATCAAATTGTTGATGGAGGACGCTATGCAAGAAGAAGCAGCTGGCCCAGATCTACAGTGAGTAGTCTACTGCCGCACTCAATACAGGCAAGCCAGCTTCCTGCCGCGTACCATCAAGGCATGGAACAACCTCCCCGAACAGGCTGTTGAGACGAAGACCTTGGGTACTTTTGTGTCCTGGGTCTCCAAATCACAATAACTACATTCCCTAAGTTCTGGGCTTCTCTCTTTTTCTTTATTTCATTTTTATTTGTTTTGTTTTTTTAATTCTTCCCAATGATGCGGCATCACGTTGGGGCCCGGTTAGCGGGACCTGGCTGGCTGGGTCATGATCTGATATTCTCTGGCTTGGCGTGGCATCATTTATTTTGTTATTGTTAGGGACCGACCAGGGACCTGGCTGGCTGGGCCAAGCTTTCTATTTTTCTTATTTTTCTCCTGTCCACTTTCTTCTTCTTCATAATTTGTTGTCTCACGCATTCCCGTAGATCCTCCAAATGTTTACAGCGACATAATAGTCAAAAGTGACTATGGTTGCTATAAGGAAAGGGGGAAAAAGGAAAGACCCCAGACTGTGTGTGTGTGTCACTGTGTGACTGCAGGTTTTCCAGTCAGGTGAAACTTCATCACAGCTTTCCTAATTTATGACCCAAAAAGATCTGACCACTGTCAATGGCTTATTTTACATAAATAATTCAGAAAGTTAACAACTTACAGCTCTGTTCTCTGTTTAATTGACGTACAAAGTTCTAGCGGTACTGCGTAAGTAAGGTCGACATACAAAAAATAGGGCCTTGGCCTAGCTTTCTCACAAAAATGGCGTACTACTTGTAAAAATGTGGATTGCTGTGGCGTAAGTGTAAACGAAACAAAACTTTTTATTGTTGTCTATTATATGTTGAGTTTGCTTCTTGTTAATAAATTTTTAAAATCGTTATTTAGACAAAAACAATAACAAATCAACCATGCTTAGTTACTACTGCATGTTTTTTGGTTGTTGTTTTTTTCAATCATAATATTATTTGGATTTTTTTTTAAATTATGAGATATTGTGATCATATGCATGACAATCCCCAAAACATTAATGCTATGTGATGCTTATTTGCACAAACAAGTTAATTTCACAAGACAACCTTCCTTGAGAAGCGTCTAAGAGGAGAGAGAGAGAGAGAGAGAGAGAGAGAGAGAGAGAGAGAGAGAGAGAGAGAGAGAGAGAGAGAGAGAGAGAGAGAGAGAGAGAGAGAGAGAGAGAGAGAGAGAGAGAATACGAATACGAATACGAATGTTTTATTGAGGGTAAAAAGGATAAGCTACAATAGCTTCTTTACACCTGGCCCTCTCACTCACACACTCACACCATGCATCAGGCAATGCAAAATTGACATAAAAACAATCAAGTCAAGTAAATGAAACAAAAATTGGCACATGAAATAAATGACAGAGAATCAAATTGGAACATTAAACAGATATACAGAGAGACATAACAAATTTACAAGAATCTTTGCATAAGTTGATAATTGCAGTAAAACTCATTAACATAACTGGTGGACAAGATTGTCCATTATGTACTTGTGATAAGATTTGCGAAAGGAAGATACGCTAGTTTTATTTTTGAAATTATCATGGATGTCGTTCCACAGTTTACCACCTGAGTTTGTAAGGGATGCTTTATATAGATCTGTTCTGGGGCGGGGCATTATTAATTTGGTTTTGCTTCGAATTGCATGGACTTTAAATTTAGTAATAAGATATTTGGGTACTAACTTATTTATGATCTTGTACATAAGGGTACCTTTGTTTAGTAGACATTTCAAATCAAATGGTAGAATGTTGAGTTCCTTATAGTCAATGGTTTCAAGGGAGAACGATTTAAGGAGTATGAGTTTAAGAGAACGTTTATATAATCTTTCAACGTGTTTGAGTGTGTTTTTACTAGCTGAATCCCAACATGTTGATGCATAATCAATGTCAGGCTGAATATAGGCATGGAAAAAAAGTTTACCGGTATGTTGATCCAAAACGTGCTTTATTCTATTAAGCTGGAATACTTTTTTTGAGATTTTCTTGGCCAGTATTTGCATTTTTTAAGTTTTGCCTCTTTTGTCTTGTTGTGATTAACATGAATTTAGATTTTTTTGGATGTAATGCCATATGATTTTGCTCTGACTAGTCAACTAAATTATTAATGTCACTCTGCAATTCAGAACAGATTGAGTCAGCATTATAACCGTTTTATGGATTGTGGTGTCGTCTGCAAAAAGTTCACATGGTGAAGTAAGATGAAGCGGGAGGTCATTTATATAAATGGTGAAGAGCATAGGTCCTAAGACAGAGCCTTGGGGAACTCCATAATAGACTGATTGCAATGAAGATGTAATAATATCTTTGGAGACGGTTTGTCGTCTGTCAGACAGAAAGGACGAAACGAGGGCGATAGAATCTTGGGTTAAACCGTACAATGATAGTTTTTTTAATAGAAGGGCATGGTCAATAACATCAAAGGCTTTAGCAAAGTCAACGAAAATAACACCGGTGAGAAGGTCATTGTTAATATTAGAATGCCACTGTTCGACTAGATTAGTGAGTACTGTTTGGCAGGAATGATTTTCTCTAAAGCCACTTAATTTGGTTACAATGGAAAAGATCATGTGTAGTAAAGTATGTCTGAAGATTACGCTTTAAGTGCTTTTCTAGAGGTTTGGAGAGGTTAGACAAAATAGATATAGGTCGGTAGTTAGACGGGTCTTGGGGGTCACCAGATTTATATAGTGGTATCACCTTCGCGTCTTTAAATAATTGGGGATAACAGCCTTTCTCAATGCAAAGGTTATAGATATAGGTAAGACAGTCCGTGATAATAGGCGCAGATAACTTTAAGATATAATTATCAATATGATCTAAGCCGCAACATTTAGAATGTTTGAGTTGAAGTAATTCTTGGTACACCTCATGTACAGCCATATACTGAAAACTGAGTTTAGGGCCTAGTTTTTTGGAGTCACAGTACTCCTTCAGTAACAAAAGATCGTTAGAACTAGTTCGGTCAGCTAGTATAGTTTTATCGGCTATGGTACAGAAATGATTGTTGAGTTCTTCTACAGATAGATCGTTAGCCAAGGGCGCGCTATGAGTTGAAGATTTACAGGATAATTGGTTAATTACTTTCCAGATAGATTTTGAGTCTTTTTTAGATTGTATAAGATCACCAAAATACTTTTTCTTTGCAACTCGCTTCATATTTGTTATTTTGTTTCGCTGCTTTTTAAAAGCCACGTCCTTACCAGTTGTTTGTACTAAACTTTCACGAGTCTTTATTTCCGCATTTATATTATCGTTTAACCATGGGGGTTTACCTTCAGGCTTGACACGTTTGGTTATAAAAGGGGCATGTCTATCGTATATTTGGATGAAGGTATTATACCATTTTTCAAGGACTTTATTGGGGTCAGTGTACTGAAACACTGTGGAAAAGTCGGTCGTACATAGATCGTATAAGAAATGCTCAGGTTAAAGGATTTGTAGCTACGAAATGATACACACATATGAGAGCATTTAGGTATTTTGACGCCTTTGACGCCTTTTTTTGACCATGTTAAACATATAGGGAAGTGATCGCTTAATCCGAAGACAGGAACAGACGTTTCCACAATGTGCTTTGGATTAGTGACGTATATATGATCAATGAGTGTTTGAGTCTGTAGT
>CM065687.1:11488351-11513527 GCA_017654935.2 Phymorhynchus buccinoides
GTGAGTGATTGCTTTGCACTTAGCCGAAGCGTAAGAAATCGCAGCAGTTTCCAACATCGCTACTTTCTCCTGTTGGCCTAGCGTTCGCAAGCTCTGTGCTGTCTGACGATGCGCTTGCAGACGATGACCGAGAGTCAGAAACTAGCAAAACAAATTCGGCTGCTCCTTTCTTACTCATGGATTCTTTTGGGAAGGCATGGATAGTTTTGATCTTTATAAAGAGAGTCTTTTTTTCCCAAGGGTGCCAGAATAATCAATTAAATGATCGTGGGCCCCAAAGAGAAGAAGAGAAATGATTCTCAGGATAAACAGGCTTTGAATCCAATGAATCTGACAATGGTCTCGTCTCATCTGGCAACTTTAAAAACATGCTGAAAGTGCGTATCTTTCTATTACTTCAAAAAGTGGGATCGGAAAAGCTACACAGGTAGCTATTGTCATGTGCTATTGACAGTTCAGCTACCATTACTTCATTTCGACGTTCGTTTCACCAGATACTATACATCTTTTTGTTTCAGCTATGATCGAAGTCGCTGCAGAATACAGGAACTCTGAGGAAATTAGCAATAGCCGACGACAACATTCTTGAAGTTGTTGACTTCTTCGATGTAAACTCAATCAGTCATATGACCTCTCGCCTGCCAAAACTATTGGTCAAAATTGAAGGTTTATGCGTCACTGACCTATAACCGATGCCAAGAATGATCCCTGGAAACCTGAAGCAAAAAAAAAAGAAGATAATTTGACAGTGGCAAAGAGTCATCACCAAGGTCTGTCCCGATCTGGCAGATGTGGACATTGAAGATCTGTCCTGTTAGGCTAGCTAAAGCTGAGGGTCAGAAAAAAATAAAAAACCTGGACAAAGACCCTAAATTTATCAAATTAAAATATCAACATGACTAATTATTAAGTCATCAATTTCATTTCAAAACCCGTCACAGCTGGGCCAACACACAATCTTGACTAAATTTGAAAGGACACTCGTGAGGCCTAGCTGTCCTAATTGACCTGAACTGACATGACCTGACCTTATATTCAGCCAACTTTAGGTTTAGACATTCAAAATGTCAAGCACTGCCATTAGTATTAATATTAATATTATTACTATTAGTCTTAGTAGTAAGGGCCATTCTTGAGTATGCCACACCTGTCTGGGATCCGTACACTGCCAGGAATACCAGCAAGTTTGACTTTGAGAGGGTCCAAGTTCCAATGCCTTGCAATTCGCTGGGTCATGAATCAATCATTATCGTCAGACTTCCAGCATTATAATCCCCCCCCCCCCCCCAGCATTAAAAATTGACAATGTGCTTACTCAGCTTGATGAATGTGGGGGGTGGGCGTTTATTCGGTAAATACCCCTATGCACGAAAATTGCTCTAAAGTTGGGGGTGGGCATTTACTAGAACATGGGCTTGTACAACTACAAGGTACTCTTTTTTACAGTACATTTTACTACATGAACGAAGAAGAAGAAGGCAGTTTCAGTTTGACCAAATTCAGAAAATTAAAATCGTTGCTTTTCCCTTTAACTATCGGTATCACATGTGATGTGTGTGTGTGTTTCAGAGGCAGAGGCGGAGGATGGTGAAGGGCGGGAGAACGGCGTTGCTGACGAAGTAGAGGCTGTGGCCGAGCAGCTGCAGAAAGTCTCTGTGGATGGGGAGGCTGAAGCAGGTCAGATTGACCGTATTGGAAAAACAGATTGTCTCTTTTTACTGCAAAATAGCGTTGTCACCAGTTGAAAACGGTTAGTTTAGACAAATGCGGGACACGCATGGAGTGTATGTGTAAAGGATGAATACTATGGTAAGATTATGATTATGAGCGATGTACTCACTGTAATTGTTATAAAAAGTTGTAATTTGTATTTGATTGCTTTCAAGTTGTATTTGAATGCTTTCAAATTATACTTGAATGCTTTCACAGTTTCAAGTTGTACATTACAGTGGAATCTTCCTTTAGGATTCCCCTTATAACTTAATATAAGACTCCCACTTAAGACCTACTTCTCTGAGACATTGCTCTTCTTTGTAAGTATTAAAATTACCTCCCTTATACAACTCCCTCCCACTTAAGACATTACAGGGTTTGCACAGTCTTTGAAGGTCTTTGAAAGCCTTTGAGAAAGGGAGTGCCTTTTTCAAGTCTTTGAAAATCTGCTTTGGTCTGTGAAAACTGTGAAATGGCTTGTGAAAAAGTCATTGACGCCTTAAAAAAAAAGTCTTTGACGCCATACAATTTTTAAAATTTGCTTCCATAATTGATAAAGAAACAATTTAATTTGGCTTATTTTCAAATATCCGCTGTTCGACAATATAGTTCCGTCTAGCAGACGTCTACGATTTGTCAAGAGTTACTTCCCTTGGCTATATCCGGGTCTTTTGGCTACACCAATGCAACTTAGTGATCGTGATCGAAGCAATTATCATCAAATAGAGAAGTTGAAAATAGTCCTGTTGCATTGCAACATTGCATGTCATGAGAGGTCTTTGAAAATAGAATAAACGTTAGACCTTTGAAAAGGTCTTTCAAAGTTTGTGAAGTTTGGTATGAAAATTCTGTACGAACCCTGCCTTATTTTGGATGATTTTTCAAGGTCTTGAAAGGGTGGTTCCACTGTATTTATAAAATTATAATGGATATTTTATTATTTGGGATTTTCATATTTGGAACACTTTAATATTAGCTACAGTGGAGTACTCTTAACATCAAATTCAGGGGACAGAGATTTTGTGTGTGCGTTGACCGTTATTTGTAAAAAAGCAATAGTAAAGAGGGGTTTCGTCCATTCAAACAGATGTGTGTGCGTTAACCAGTATTTCATGTTATCCAGTTTTGTGTTAAGAGTACTCCACTGTAGTATATTATTATCAGGCTGCATACACACATAAGCGGATATTCTATGCGGAAACCCGTGCGCAATCCATAAATAAGTGAAGCAAAGAAGGGAAAAGATTTGCGCACGTGTCCGAATTTCCCCTATATGCGTAAACTTTTATCCTTCTTTCTTCCAC
Source organism: Phymorhynchus buccinoides (assembly GCA_017654935.2). Classification (NCBI taxonomy): domain Eukaryota; kingdom Metazoa; phylum Mollusca; class Gastropoda; order Neogastropoda; family Raphitomidae; genus Phymorhynchus; species Phymorhynchus buccinoides. The sequence goes on from CM065687.1 coordinate 11,491,369, forward strand.
TTATTTAGGGTTTTCCGTACGGAACTTACATGTCTAATATGAACCCGGCCTTAGTCATATCAAAGACTATACAGGGGAAGATAAACATCCAGTCTCTTTTCCCTATATGAGTAGTGAGGACAGAAACACTGGTTATGTCCCTTTGAAACGTGACACATTTACACATTGATAGGCCAGTTGAATTCTCCGTTCAAGTTCCAGCCTGAGTTTTTGGATAGCCTCCACTGTGAATAGTGTACACGTCCGCACTAACGATAACTCTATCAGCCCGGTTCGCCGAGCTTTTAAGTAGTCCATCTTACCCTTTTAGAATATCTTTGGTCATATTACCTTTAGCTGACACCTGTCGTTACTCTTTAGTCTTTATCATTTATGCTTGCATATCTATGTAACAGATGGTGCCGGTGGGGAAGGAGGTGGCAAGAAAAAGAAGAGAAAGAAGAAAGGTATCTATTGTAATGCATTGTATTGTACCTTGCGTTTTGTGTTCATGGTTTGTTGTGTACAATAAATAATATGAATAACGTATGGCAGTATTTTACAAGCCATAAACTGATAAAGCTCTTTGTACTAGTGTTAGACAAAACCTGTGATCGCGCTAGGAATTTTGAAAACCAGTCCCATCAGCGACAATGTCCCCCAACAACTGGTGTCAAAGCCAGTCTCAGGGAAACAAAAACCAGTGAAAACCACAATACCAAAGCCTCTGTTAAACAATTTATCAGTCCTAACAAAAAAATTATCAGTCCCTGGGACTGACTGGTCAAATTTTGTCCAGTATTTTGGTTTTGCAATCAGTATTTTACTGATAATTACCAGTAAACGCGATCAATGCAAACCCCTACCTTTTAAGAAAAATCTGATTTTAAAGTCAGTAAAATATGACTATGTGGCGGGGTAATCAGAAGCGGCCACACACGTAATGTTCTCATCCCTAGCTGATGCATTTGTACCATAGTGTTCAAGTGCTTCAGCTGTTGGGATGATCCCTGGAGTCTTTTAGTTTTAGCCAGGGCACAACAACAACCAATAGAAATGTAAAATGTGTCCCAAAATAAATCACCCAAAGGCAAGCAACAACAGCCAATAACAACAGCAACAACATCAGCAATAATTGTTAAGTTTGTCAACTAAATCATACATTGTTCATGAAAGAAGGAAGGGATCATTTTAAAAATAAATTTGTTACGGTTTGGCATGTTGTAGTAAGTGCGCATAACCAATGTAATATACCGGGTAGTGTGCATTTGGCACCCATGTTTGCCTAACGCTTCCAGTTAGCAGAAGAAAGCTGGGCTGAAAAGTTGTCTAGAATGGAGATGCTTTGCCCAAGATGCATCCCCACTCTCAGTTTAGAGGACTGGTACAATAGACCATTTTCCACGGGCGAGCGACCTTGAATGTCAATTAACTCATTCGCATCATAATGATTTTGTATTATTCAAAAAACTCACAAATCACCCCAGCCACACACACACAAACAAAACATACATAAACAAAAGGATAAATGAAGGAAGATTACAAGTTTTTACTTCAGGTTTAGATCAAACATTTTTTTATATATAGACTTTATATAGAAAAACTACACCAATTGGTTTCCCCACAACAAACCACTACAAAAGCAAAGTCAGAGGCAAAATTGTGGCCCAAGGGAGCAAAGCGAGTTTAGAAGTGACCAAGGTAAGGTGTGCAGACAGATTTACTTCCCTTGAAACAAATGCATCAAAATTCAAATTGACATCTATCTATTAATTCTGCACATATATGGCTGGAACGACTTGAATGAGTTAAGCCTTTTTGGTCATGTTGGGAACTCATTTCAGTGTTGTCCCTCTTCAGTCTGGGGCCTTGATGGCCCTTTTACTGCGGTTTTCAGAGGATTGGACTTCAGACTATTCTGGTGCCTGATTAGAGCTGGGAATAAAAACCCAGGCAAAAGTTTGCGTCATCTCACGTACCCATGAGATTTGGAATTATGGTCAAGTTTATTGTAGCAATTTTCCACAAGTTCATTACTGACGATGTACTGGAAATGTGTGCAGGTGGGGGAGCCAAAACGCAGACCGACCCTCCCTCCATTCCAATCTGCGAGCTGTTCCCTGACGGCAACTTTCCTGAGGGGGAGATCTGCAAGTACCCAGTGGGCCAAGACCAGTATGTGTGTGTGGTGTGTGCGCGTGCATGCTTGTAAGCAGGAAAGAAACATATTTTTGTCAGCTTTTCTTCTGGTCATTTACCTTCCATCTTGACCGTTTTAAAATTCAAATATCCCCTCGAGAAACCCTAGAAAAAAACCTTGATTTTTTTTGGTTCCAGACGTACACTTACTACTGAGGGGATCTTGTATACATTTGGCATGTCAGGCTTCAAGTTCACGTGACTTCATAAAGACGCAACCAGCAAAGACGATTCTCTTTTTTGCGGGTATAGATCACGAGCAGTTATAATTCCATGGGTGCAACTTTTCCTGGTATACAAGGATTTCCTGTTTTTGAATTTTACCAGAAAAGGATATTTTTTTTTTTTTTTAAATTTGTCAAACCAGATCTTTGTGTGTCTACTGTATTTTTCAAACACTTTAAAATAAGCATTTGTATAAATTGTGGAAAAAGCAAAAGAAAATACCTTCATAAATACATTTTTTCTTCAGCTGCAGGGGGACATTACCCCTAGACCCCGGCCTTTCAGGTTTTTTCATTTTGTGTAGTTGCACCCATGTGATTCTGCCAGATCAAAATCTCAATTTGTACACTTATTCGTTTATACCTACGCTGTCTTGTGCACTGCCACAACTAGTTTTTTTTTGCTACCACGGAACGTGGCGAAGCACTGTCCCTTGACAACCTGTTGAATGGCGTTGTTTCTTCTTGCTTTGCCTGGCAGTCAGATGGCCAAGGACCGGTTCACGAACGAGGAGAAGAGGGCTGTGGACCGCGCCCAGACCTACCTGTACCAGGAGATGAGGCAGGCCGCGGAGGCGCACAGACAGGTGGGCGCAGTTCACATGGGACGTTTCCACGTCTGTGTGTCCCCGTCTCTATGAGTCCCCATGTCTGTATGTCCGCTTCTCTATGCGCCACCCTCATTTGGCCCCGTCTCTATGTCCCCGTCTCTATGTGTCGCCCTCATTGTGCCGCCATCTTTATGTGTCCCCATTTCTATGTGTCACCCTCATTGTGTCCCCGTCACTATGTGTCCCTGTCTCTATGTGTCTATGTGTTTCCCTCGCTTGCCCCCGTCTATATATATGTGTCCCTGTCTCTATGTGTCGCCCTTATTAGCCTCCATCTTTATGTATCCCGGTCTCTATGTGTTGCCCTTGTTTGCTTCTGTCTCTATGTGTTCCCGTCTCTATGTTTCCACATCTATATAACCTTGTGTCTATATAATTATGTTCCCATGTATATGTGTCTCTGTCTCTATATGTCCCCTTGTCTGTGTGTCCGTGTGTCTGTGTCCCCGTGTTTATGTGTCCCCGTGTCTATATGTCCCCGTGTTTATGTGTCTGTGTGTCCCTGTGTCTGTGTCCCCGTGTTTATGTGTCCCCGTGTCTATATGTCCCCGTGTTTATGTGTCCATGTGTCTGTGTGTCCCTGTGTCTGTGTCCCCGTGTTTATGTGTCCCCGTGTCTATATGTCCCCTTGTCTATGCGTTCCCATGTCTATGTGTCCCCTCGGATTAGGGTTAGGGATAGGTTTAGGGGTTAAGGTTATTGTTTGGGTTAGGGATAGGGTTAGGATAAACAGACAGAGAGGTATAACATGGGGACCCACAGACCTGCCTACCCCTACGATTTTTTCGTAGTTTCTAGGGGGGGGGGGAGGGGGGGGGTCACAATGCAACGTAATTGTTCAGTTTGTGATGCTTTACAGAAGAGGAAGCCAACTCCTGTGTGCTTAAGATCGTCGATTGGTTTGTCCTAACATGGATTTTAATGATAATCCATCTTTTTGTTGTTGTTGCAGACTCGTAGATATATGCAGTCCTATATCAAACCAGGAATGACCATGATTGACATTTGGTGAGTTTTGCCTGGTGTTTCATAAAAGTAGTTGATTTATGCAGACAACTACAAGTGCTTATGTCTAAGCAGGCTTCACATCATTTGATGTCCACTCTTGAGTACTGTATCCCCCCTCCCCCCTTTGTTTTTCTTTCTCTTTCATTGTGTAAGTTTTATTGCTCTTCTGTAAGTTATATTTTCACATATTTAAGAACTAGTTTATGTGTGTGCGTTGAGAAATTAATGTAAAATTTGTTTTAAATAGAATGTCTTAGTATGATAATAAACAGGCATATAGCACATCCCTACCAAGAAACAGTGCATTGAGCTTTATGTTTAACTCATTCGCATCGCACCGATTTTCAATCATTACAAAAACTCACAAATCACTCTAGCCATACACACAAACAAAACATGCATAAACAAAAGGAGAAATGAAAGAAGATTACAGGTTTTTACTTCAGGTTTAGACATACGGAAGTGGTAGATCAGACATTTTTATATATCGACTTTATATAGAAAAACTCCACACCAATTGGTTTCCCCACAATAATCCACTACAAAAGCAAAGTCAAAATTGTGGTCTAAGGGAGCGAAGCGAGTTTAGAAGTGACCAAGTTATGGCGTGCACACAGATTTACTTCCCTTGAAGGAAATGCATCAACTTGACAGCTATCTATTAATTCCGGTCATATATGTCCGGAACGACTTAAATGAGTTAATACCTTTTGAAATATCAGTCAAATAATGATTTTGCTGTGAAAATGTATTCATACAGACTCTTAACTTTAGAAAATAAAAAGAGAGAGAAGAAAGAAATGAGTTTGATTCTTTTCCTGTTCCTCCTCACCTTTTTTGGTGTGTTTCGTTTTAAACCGAATAAAGCATTTCGAGCCTTGTCTCCAAATTTGTTTTACCTTTTTCGTATTACTTTGACAGTGAAACATTAGAGAACGCCTTGCGGAAATGAATAATGAGAAGAAAGAAATAATATGTTTGGTTGTTTTCCTTTTCCTTCAAATCTTTTGTGACTGTATTATGCTCTCATGGTGACCTCAGTTTCGGTTTCCAATCCAGTCTATGCCTTGGTGCGTTCGGGTCAAAGTCATGGGGATCAGTGTGTTCTGGGGAGTTGTCGGTGGACGGTCGTGGTGGCGCCCTCAGAGGAGGACCTCACTTACGCTGGCTCCGCGACTAAGAGAATAGTGTGTCAGTAGGGGGCTTAGTAGGTGGTGTCCTGAACAGGCTCCACTGATCTCCACTGAAGTGACTCAGCAGCAGTGCAGTGTCTCCTCGGTTGGTTGCCTCCTGACCGCCTAACATAGATTCGCTCCTCTTGGACTGCTGGTCTCGGATTCTGCGACCTGACCAAACCGGGGTGTAGCTGCGAATTGGGATTCAGAATGAGCGGTGTGGGAGCAACGACACTGTACGGCCCAGAAGATGTGTAAGAGTGTATAATGCATTTTTCTTTCTTTTCTGTATATACAGGCGGGGAGATCTTTAGTATAGATACTGATATTCAGTATTTGTTCCCTCCGTGTTAACCTTTCTTGCCCCAGTTCCTTCTTCACTCCCTGTTGTATTTTTTGGTCTCTGGTGTCCACTCCTCAAAGTATCTTGTGAGAGGAAAGGGAACTGGGAAGAGAGAGAGAGAGAGAGAGAGGGGAGGGGGGAGAGAGAGAGAGAGAGAGAGAGGGGAGGGAGAGGGAGAGGAGAGAGAGATAAGTCCCAAAAAGAAGAAAGATATCCTCCGAAGTCGGAGTGTGCTGCGCACGTGGCGGGGTAATCAAAAACGGTCGCACACATAATGTTCTTATCCCTAGCTGTTGCATTTGTACTATTGTGTTCAAGTGCTTCGGCTGTTGGATGATCCCTGGAGTCTTTAAGCCAGGGTATGACAACAACAACAACAGAAATATATGTACTGAGAAAACCTTAAAAACAAACAAAAAACAGGAGATTCTATCCCAGACCTGTTTACTCTACTCTTTTCGAGTAGTTTTCTACTCAATTTGGACCTATACTACTCTTTAAAATTGAAAATAATGCTCTTTAATTCTTGATTACTACTCATTTTCAGTGGACATTGTTTGATGGCTTAATAAATAAAACTACACATTTCGCAACAAAACTACTCATTTCAGCTATCCGGACTACTCAACACTTGTGTATGGGGTAAACAGGTCTGCTATCCATGTACTTTGACCTGAGCATTTGGTGATATCCTAGCCTTCTTTGTCAGTACAGCTGAGACAATAGACAATTTCAGAATAGCTGAAATATTTTGCTCCCACTCATGTGCATATATTAGGTGGTACTTTATAGTCACAGAGGCGTCTGTGAAATTTGGGTTATTCTCACCTGGAGAGCGCGTCGCAGCCAGAGGCGCGCCACCCAACAGTTTTTTTGTTGTTTTTTTGCATGCGATTTTTGTGTGACTGATGAGGGGTGGGTGGGTAAATTTTGACCAAATTACAACTTTTTCGTTGCCACTGGGTTTAACGTGTGCTAAGTGCATTGACAAACAGGACCTCGGTTTATCGTCTCATCCGAAAGACTCCACGTTCAGACCGCAAAAAGTGAGAGGAAAAATCCCCTGTACCCAGGTTCGAACTCGGGTTTACTTGACACGAAGCGAACGCGCTACTACTGTGCCACTCTACACCTCATATACTGTATCCCTGGCACAGCGAAACGCTGGAGAACACGTCGCGGAAGATGATCAACGAGAAGGGGCTGGAGGCGGGTCTGGCCTTCCCCACGGGCTGCTCCCTCAACCACTGCGCCGCCCACTACACGCCCAACGCCGGGGACCCCACCGTGCTGGGCCAGGACGACGTCTGCAAGATCGACTTTGGCACCCACATCAACGGTGAGTGCTGCTGCTTCTTGTCTGTGCCTGCAGGTGTTTGTGAAGTTTGTGAGGAGCGGGTGGGTGTTCTTTGTCATTCCCTGTTTGTTTGGTTTGTTGGTCTGTTAGCGAGAGAGAGAGACAAAGAGACAGAGAGAAGGGGGGGGGTGGAAAGACAGAGAGAGAGAGAAGGGGAGGTTGAAAGACAGAGAGAGAGAGAGAGAAGGGGAGGTTGAAAGACAGAGAGAGAGAGAGAGAGAGAGAGAAGGGGAGGTGGAAAGACACAGAGAGAGAGAGAGAGAGAGACAAAGAGACAGAGAGAAAGGGGAGGTGGAAAGACACAGAGCGAGAGAGAGAGAAGGGGAGGTTGAAAGACAGAGAGAGAGAGAGAGAGAGAGAGAGAGAGAGAGAGAGAGAGAGAGAGAGAAGGGGAGGTGGAAAAACAGAGAGAGAGAGAGAGAGAGAGAGACAAAGAGACAGAGAGAAGGGGGGTGGAAAGACACAGAGAGAGAGAGAGAGAGAGAGACAAAGAGACAGAGAGAAAGGGGAGGTGGAAAGACACAGAGAGCGAGAGAGAGAGAGACAGAGAGAAGGGGGGGTGGAAAGACAGAGAGAGAGAAGGGGAGGTGGAAAGACAGAGAGAGAGAAAAGGGGGGGTTGAAAGACAAAGAGAGAGATAAAGTGAGAGTGAGAGAGAGAAAGGGGAGGTTGAGAGACAGACAGAGAGAGAGAAGGGGAGGTTGAAAGACAGAGAGAGAGAGAGAGAGAGGGAGAAGGGGAGGTTGACAGACAAGGAAAGAGAGAGAAGGAGATTGAAAGACAGAGAGAGAGAGAAAGAGAGAGAAGGGGAGGTTGAAAGACAGAGAGAGAGAGATGAGGGGAGAGAAAAGACAGAGAGACACAGAGACTGGGAGAGACAGACAGAGACACAGGTAAAGAGAGTGAGAGAGAGACAGAGTGTCAACCACATCTACTCTCTTCTGTGGACAGTTAGTGTATCACGCTCAAAATACCCAGAGCCCACACAGACTTTTTCAATCAAAAGACTAAGTAGTTTTTTTTGTTGGAACCCAACCAATCCCCAAGGCTGCAGGAACCAGTGTGGTGCCTCCAAGTATAAGTATGAGAATCACAGTAAGGCCGTGTACACACATAAGCAGATATTCCATGCGGAAACCTGTGCGCAATCAATAAATAAGTGAAACAAAGAAGGGAAAAGAAATGCGCACGTGTCCGAATTTCCCCATTGTGCGTAAACTTTTATCCTTCTTTCTTCCACTTATTTAGGGTTTTCCGTACGGAACTTACGCGTCTAATGTGAACCCAGCCTTACTCACTATAGGCCAAGCTATACAATGATTGTCCATTGCTGTGGAAAATCACTGATGGTGCAGCAAGCCAGTCTCCCTGCTTGTGAACAATGATTGTTATAATGTATTGTTGCAGGTCGCATTGATCATCGACTGTGCAAGCATAACAAAGAAATAATACGGATAACTCTCCTGTTTGTGAATGATGATTGTTATTATGTATTGTTGCAGGTCGCATCATTGACTGCATAACATAATAAGTTGGCACCGGCACCCAAAACTTTGATCTAGGAATCAAGGTTTGAAAAATAGCTCATTAAAAAGTACTTTAAAAAATAGGAAGAACACAAAAAGAATGAAAGCTCTATCTTAAGCGGTTTTGAAGATACAGCTGTTTGAAGAGCTTAAGTTGTATTGTTGCAGGTCGCAATGATCATCGACTATGCACGCATAACAAAGAAATAATAAGGCTAACTCTCCCTGTTTGTGAACAATGACAATTATTGTTATTATGTATCGTTGCAGGTCGCATCATCGACTGTGCATAACATAAGGCTAACTCTCCTGTTTGTGAACAATGACTGTTATTATGTATCGTTGCAGGTCGCATCATCGACTGTGCATATATAATAAGGCTAACTCTCCTGCTTGTGAACAATGATTGTTATTATGTATTGTTGCAGGTCGCATCATCGACTGTGCATAGCATAATAAGGCTAACTCTCCTGTTTGCGAACAATGATTGTTATTATGTATCGTTACAGGTCGCATCATCGACTGTGCATTCACGATGGCCTTCAACCCCAAGTATGACCAACTTCTGGCTGCCGTCAAAGATGCCACCAACACTGGGATCAGGGTCAGTGGACCCAATACGTGTTTTTTTCTTTTCGTTTTGCTCATAAGTCTTAACAGTCAGGGCTCCCAACCGTCCCGCAAAACAAGGGGTCCCAGGGACTCCTTCATTTACAGTATGGAGGGTCCTAGAGGTGGGATAGACGGTCCCAGTGGCATGCGAATGCTAAAAAGAATTTTTCTAGTGCATCCCTGGAACCCCCTGCACATTCTTTTTAGAGGGTCCTTTAGAATTTTAGTGCTTCATAGACCCCCAAATGGGGGTCCCTGGGAGCCCTGACAGTATGTTGTTGTTGACATACCCTGGGCCGGCTAAAAAAAAACCTCCAGGGATCATCCCAAAAAGCTGAAGCACTTGAACACTATGGTACAAATGCATCAGCTAGGGATGAAAACATTACGTGTGCGACCGTTTTTTGATTTCCCCGCCACATGGGTTGCCACACTCCGTCTTCGGGGGATTTTGGAGACTGATGATGTTATGCTTGGAACTTGTCATGGCTAAACACAAATTCCCCACATAATGCATAGCATAACAACATTTTGATGTAGCCTTTATGTTCTAGCCTGTGTCAATTGGTCTGACACAGCCTTAAGCCAAGGCGACATGAAAGCAAGAGGTAAAGAGACCGCTGGCTTCCGTGACTAAGACATCATTGTTGTCAGTAGGGGGCTTAGTAGGTGGTGTTAGCTCAGAACAGGCTCCACTGGACTCCACCGAAATGACTATGCACCAGTTCACTTCTAGTGTTTGCCTCCCGACGACGTTAAGGAGGTATTAGGTATTAGGTACTTTATAGTCACAGAGGCGTCTCTGTGAAATTCGGGTTGCTCCCACCTGGAGAAAGCGTCGCAGCCAGAGGCGCGCCATCCAATATTTTTTTAATTGTTTTTGCATGCGATTTTTGTGTGACTGATGAGGAAGGGGGGGGGGGGGGTGTAAATTTGGACCAAATGACAACTTTTTCGTTACCACTGGGTTTAACGTGTGCTAAGTGCATGGGCACATGGGACCTCGGTTTATCGTCTCATCCGTTCAGACCGTAGTGCAAAGTGAGAGGAAACATCCCCTGTACCCAGGTTCGAACTCGGGTTTACTTGACACGAGGCGAACGCGCTACCACTGTGCCCCTTAGCACAAATTCACTCCCCTTGGACTGCTGATTTCGGATTCTGCAAACCTGACAAGCCAGGATGTGTCAGCAAATTGGGACTCGGGATGAGCTGCTTGGGTGCAACGCCACTGTGCGGCCCAGATGATAGGACAGCAAAAAGATTTACTGGCTTGCCCTTGAAAGCCACCATTACTAAACATATTCCTTTCCAATGCTAATGTTGCATGTTTGCAAAAGCTTCATAGAATACCTTTGTCACACACGCACACGCACACGCACACACAGAATCAAGGTCTGGTATCCAGTAATCTCAGGTTCTTTACTTTGTACACTTCATAGGGGTAAGAAACTTCTAAAAAGGTCAGAATTGTGTTTAAAATTTGGGGTATGCAAAAAATCAGAATTGTGTTTAAAATTTGGGGTATGCAAAAAATCAGAATTGTACTTAAAATTTGGGGTATGCAAAAACAAATCAGAATGAGAGACTTAGTGGGATTTTTTTCACGCCAGAGGGCATGACGCTCGTGTGGCGCTAATCCTCTCTATATTCTTAGTTGGGGATAAAGAAAATGAGAGAGAGAGTGAGTAGTCCTACCATCTCTCTCTCTCTCTTACTACGCCCAACTAAGAAAATCGCGTGATAAGCCCCTAGTGGCGTGAAAAATATCGCCATAAGTCGACCATTGATTTAAAATTTGGGGTATACAAAAAATCAATTGTGTTTAAAATTTGGGTGGTGCACCTTATAACATGTGCTTTATATTCAGTAAAATACGGTATGTGTGTGTTTGTTTTCAGGAGGCGGGGGATCAACGTGCGTCTGTGTGACGTGGGTGAGCGCATTCAGGAGGTCATGGAGTCCTATGTGTGTTGTTTTCAGGAGGCGGGGATCGACGTGTGACGTGGGTGAGCGCATTCAGGAGGTCATGGAGTCCTATGTGTGTTGTTTTCAGGAGGCGGGGATCGACGTGCGTCTGTGTGACGTGGGTGAGCGCATTCAGGAGGTCATGGAGTCCTATGTGTGTTGTTTTCAGGAGGCGGGGATCGACGTGTGACGTGGGTGAGCGCATTCAGGAGGTCATGGAGTCCTATGTGTGTTGTTTTCAGGAGGCGGGGATCGACGTGCGTCTGTGCGATGTGGGTGAGCGCATTCAGGAGGTCATGGAGTCCTATGAGGTGGAGCTGGACGGCAAGACCTACCAAGGTATTGTATTGCATTGCATTGCACTCGTTGTATTGCATTGTATTGTATTGTTTTGTGTTTTATAGTGTGTACAGTCAGAGTGGATTGCTTTTTGTCAAAGTCAAGTTGCCCTGACTTGGAGAGCGTTTCGCTGCTGCAGTCCAACCTCCCTTATAAGGCTTCCCATTATAAGACTCCCTCCCACATAAGACCTACTTCTCCGAGACATTGCCCTTCTTTGTAAGTAATTAAAATTGCCTCCCTTACAAGACCCCTCCCTTATAAGACCTCATTTTGTGTGTCAGATTTTATTTTGTTTCTTATAGTTTTTTTTTGTTTTTTTTTTTTTCCTTTTTTTTTTTTTACGAAATGAAAGTCTTCATCTTTGTTGTTTCTGACTGACTTTGTTTTTTTGTTTTTTTCTTCCAGTGAAACCAATCAGAAATCTGAATGGCCATTCTGTGGGCCAGTACCGCATTCATGCCGGCAAGACAGTGCCCATTGTGAAAGGGGGGGACGCCACGAGAATGGAGGTGAGTCCATTGCAAAGGAAGCCAGAACAACTAATGTCATTTTAGTGTTATGATTTGTGTCTCTGTGTGTGTGTGTTTCACTGTTTGTGTGTGTGTTTCACTGTTTGTGTGTCTGTTTCGCTGTTTGTGTGTCTGTTTCGCTGTTTGTGCGCGTGCATGTACACGTGTGTGTGTGCCTAGCTTCTAGGCATTCATTCTTAACTCACTCATGGCTCGCACAACCATTTTAGATGATTTAGACCAGGGCCAGGAGAGGTTTTGATTTGTAGTATGTAGCGTGCGTGCGTTGTGGCTGTGTGCATGTTTGTGATAGTCAATATTTTAGTAGTTTATTTATCTATTTTATGATCTATCTATTTATTCATTTAAATAATTTGTGAAGCGCATGTTTGTGATAGTCAGTATTTTAGTAGTTTATTTATATATTTATGATCTATCTATTTATTCATTTAAATAATTTGTGAAGCGCATGTTTGTGATAGTCAGTATTTTAGTAGTTTATTTATATATTTATGATCTATTTATTCATTTAAATAATTTGTGAAGCGCCCTGAGCTCAAGAGAGAAAGGGCGTTCTATGAATATTAGTTATTATTATTATGTAACCAACTTTCCAGAATGATGTTGTAATCTCATTGTAGCATCCTCTGACCTTTTGTTCCTTGAAAGCATCGTGTAGGCATTATTGGTGTGTTGTCGAGCAGTGGAGGTTGAAAAGTACAGGGAATGCACAGTTCCTTCATTCTATGTGTAAAATGTTTCCGTCAATAGGAATTGTTCGGAAATAATTAAGGGGAGTAATTTCATGGTGTATGGGAGTGATCTTGCCTAATTCAATCGGTCAAACAGGGGAAGCTACCCGACCATCAGATAGATCCCCAGCTCTCGCCTCGTGTGTTTGAGTAGACTTACATCACTTAGAACACTGCGTCATTCTAAATTTGTTAATGTAATTTATATTTTTACATCACATTTTGCAAGTTGCTATCGGTTTGCGGATACTGGTTGCCCCTCATTTTTCTAAAAAAAAAATGTTTGCAAGTCGCTGACTCGCATCCTGCGGTTTCAAGCTTCGCCGCCATTGTTGCTATGGTTTTGACCGAGTAAGTCGAGGTAATTAACTCTAATTTTCACAAAATGCTCTCCCCTAGTTCCCCTCCCCCCCCCCGCCCCCCCCCCCTCCCCCCCGAAAATCGTCTATTTAAGACAAACGATGAAAGTATGGAATCTGATATTTAAGGGTCGATTAATGCATGGTGTTGCTAATCTTTTTCTGATACGTTTAGTCCCTAATTCTTCAAATAGTATTTACAAATCCAATTGAATTGAATGGCTTTTTCTGAAGCATCTGACTAGTGCTGAGTGAGTTAAAGTTTAGTTTGCATTACCTCAATTTTTTTAAAGGAAATCAATTTAAAATGTTTTTCACAGTTACCATTGGTTTGAAACCAAATTATATTTGGTAGATGACACAGTGAAACTGAATGACTTCAAGGACAACACCAAAAAATGTGAATGAACTTTCTTGAAAGACGTTTGTGAACTACATGTTTACAGGAGCCTGAGGAGGGCGAGGTATATGCGATAGAGGCAATGAACTTTTTTGAAAGACGTTTCTGAACTACATGTTTACAGGAGGGCGAGGTGTATGCGATCGAGACAATGAACTTTCTTGAAAGACGTTTCTGAACTACATGTTTACAGGTGGGCGAGGTGTATGCGATCGAGACAATGAACTTTCTTGAAAGATGTTTCTGAACTACATGTTTACAGGAGGGCGAGGTGTATGCGATCGAGACCTTCGGCAGCACGGGTAAAGGCGTAGTTCACGACGACATGGAGACCTCCCACTACATGAAGAACTTTGACGCCGGCCACGTGCCTCTCAGGTAATGCACAACATGGATTTGAGGCAAGAAACTAACCCTTGGAATGTCTTGGTCAATGATTCACCAAACACCCCCTTTGGGGGCACAAATGTTCGATTTTAATATATTTTTTTAACATCTTTAAAAATGGCAGCAATTATGACATGTGGAAACATAACAATGGGAATACTTATGCACCCACGCTCACCCACCCCCACAGACACCACACTACACACCACCCACACAGACACTACACACACACACCACCACACACACTCAACACCCACACAGACACTAAACACACACACACACACACACACACACCCACACACACGCTCACACCACACACACACACACACTAACACATACAGCACACACACGCTCACCCACTCACACTCACCACCCACCCACACTCACCACATACAGCACACACACAGACACCCACCCACACACACACACACATACAGCTCACACCCACACAGACACTAACACATACAGCACACACACTAACACATACAGCACACACACGCTCACCCACCCACACAGACACTAACACACACACACACACACACTACAGCACACACACGCTCACCCACCCACACAGACACTAACACTAACACATACACACACCCACGCTCACCCACCCACACACACACTAACACACCCACAGCACACACACACGCTCACCCACCCACACAGACACATACAGCACACACACACACACACTACACACATACAGCACACACAGACACGCTCACCCACCCCACAGACAGACAGCACACAGCACAGACACACACACACACACACACACACATACAGCACACACACGCTCACCCACCCACACAGACACTAACACATACAGCACACACACGCTCACCCACCCACACAGACACTAACACACACTAACACATACAGCACCCACCCACCCACCCACACAGACACTAACACATACAGCACACACACACATAAACATACGCTGGGCTACACTAGACTATATGTTCAACCACAACCAGACTGATAACAATGGATTAATAATGTTGAAAGCAGAGGGAGAGAGAAGGGAGGACGAAAAATAAATTTGAATTTGTATCAGATACTAAGAGGGGAGAGTGTGTGTGTGTGAAACTGATGTATGCAAGGGAGTGTGTGGGTGAACTTTTGTGTGCTGGAGGATGTATTTGACAGTGAAAATTCTGTTATTGTGTAACTTTCATCCTGTGGATATTTTTTTAATGGACAATGAAGTTTAAAAAGAATTGAATTGAGTGTGAAGAAAACTTCCTTTACCTTTCACGGTTATTTTTTTTGCAACAGAAGTTTGTCCCCCCATGGAGATACTGGGGGATCTTTCAGTACCCCATCTTCTGGAACTTTTGTGTTAGCAACTTCCTCTAACCTATCACTCTCTTGCCTTACTAATGTTCTGCCTTAATGGTCCATTTTCCGGTCTTATTTAACAAAAAATCTTCCAAAACCAAAGCATCTTTCTCTTTGGAGTTAATCCAAAATCGGAATATGTTCGCTCACTGCAGCGAGGAGACCAGTGAAGACTGAAAACCGGACACATACATATTTCGGCCATATGGCCTGGTAAGCAGAAACAAAAGTTTCCATCATGGATCCTTTACCCTTCAAGTTTAATTTTTTCTGTCAATTTCCAGATCCAGCTGTCACCACGTTGTTCCCTTGAAAATTGATTTATAACAAGTTCATAGGTCAAAAAAGCTAGTGCCTCTGTTAAGAAGGCAATGCTTTTTATTAGTTTTATGAGTGTGGATTCATTTCTTTGCATGAAACTATTGAAAGACCAGTATTTAGTTTTAGAAAATCGTTTGAAAGGGTTTTGATAACTAACTAAATTGTATGTTTCACTTTAGAATTGAACGTTATCAACATGCACTTCAGCTTGCAGGAGTAACAAGTACCTGCAATTTGGCGTTCTATTGTCTTTTTTTTTCTCCACAGAAAACTCATCAGTAAATCAACCCCTCCTTTGCAGGCTGAGCAAGTCGAAGCAGCTGCTAAATGTGATCAACACCAACCAACTTCAGCACTCTGGTACTCTAATAGCATGGTTGTTTTTTTATTTGCAGGCTGAACATGATCAACACCAACCAGAACTTCAGCACTCTGGTACTCTAATAACATGGGTTTTTTCCTTTGCAGGCTGAGCAAGTTGAAGCAGCTGCTAAATGTGATCAACAACTTCAGCATTCTAGAGCTCTAATAGCATGATTTTTTTCTTTGCAGGCTGAGCAAGTCGAAGCAGCTGCTGAACGTGATCAACCAGAACTTCAGCACGCTGGTACTCTAATAGCATGTTTTTTTCCTTTGCAGGCTGAGCAAGTCGAAGCAGCTGTTGAACGTGATCAACCAGAACTTCAGCACGCTGGCGTTCTGCCGGCGGTGGCTGGACCGGCTGGGGCAGACCAAGTACCTGATGTCGCTGAAGAACCTGTGCGACGTGGGCATCATCGACCCCTACCCCCCGCTCTGCGACATCAAGGGCTGCTACACCGCCCAGTTCGAACACACCCTGGTGCTCAGGCCCACATGCAAGGAGGTGCTGTCGCGGGGAGACGATTATTAGCTCGTGGAGAAAGCCTCGCCGCCGGTTTTCAGTTACGTACACTTGTGAGAGCGATTGCAGCATGCATGTGGCAGGATACACAAAGGTGGGGGGGGGGGCACGGTCGCTAGCATAGATAGGCTCATATGCCCATACACAACGCACATGCAAACATGCTAGCATACATAGGCTCATATGCCCATACACAACGCACATGCAAACATGCACGTGTACACGCACACACACACACACACCAGCTGGATTGTGGTTCACACACATACAAAACACGTACACCACTCTCAACAAAACACACACACACTCACACCAGCTGGATTGTGGTTTACGTACACACACAAAACACACACACACTCAACAAAACGCACACACTCAACAAAACATGCACATACTCAACAACACACGCACACACTCAACAACGCACACTCAACAAAACATGCACACACTCAACAACACACGCACACTCTACAAAACACACACCACAGAGCTTGTGGTGTGCAGTCATTTTGACTCCTATGGGTCTTAGTTTGGTTTGTGTTTTCAGTCCAGGATTCACACTTGCTTCTTTCTTTTTTTTACGGATTCACATATAACTCAGCAACCTCAAACTGAAAAAGGAGGGAGACCTTTGAACTGGGTCTTTTGTTTGTTATTGCGCTTAGTAACTTCATGATTGTCAATAGAACATTGGAGAGCATTGCAGATGAGTATTTTTGTGAAGATTTACTGTTAGCTCCAATGTTGGATCTATGTGGAAGAGAGTTAGCAGTGTCCATGTGTATCCCTGAAGGGAGATAAAGCTTAGAATGAAATAGAAAGATTCATGAAAAAGTCTGGTAAATTCATAATCCTTTCTTCGGGGATAACTTTGGATATTGCCGGGTATTTTTCCAGCGTGCATGAAAAGGATTGTTAATTAAAAATTAAAAAAAGAGCATCGTTGCTTATGACGATTGTTGCATTGTGTGTGTGTGTGTGTGTGTGCTGTTATGATCTGGCAAATAAAAACGAGTGGTGAGAGGACAGTGTGTTGAAAAGGAGTTTGATATGATATAATGATGTGATGAGCGTTTGTTTTGGATTGTGTAGAGTGAGCTTTCATTTTGGTACATAGAAATACAAACTTACCAAAACACTTCACGTAACAAAAAGCTTGCTTTGTTTTCCATTTAGGGTAAAGGTTTCATTATTTAAAAATTGTTTATTTGGTTAAAATTCCTTTTGTTTTTCTTTGCTTGTTTTAAAAATGGCAATGGTTAAAATCGTTATGTTGTGTCCTACAGGCTATATACCCAATTCGTTACTCATGTATGCCCCAAACACTTACTCAGTTGCTTCCGCTTACACATTTTTGTCACATCGAAAGCAAGTAGGGATTGCCATCATGATCGGTTGAACAAATACCGGGTGTACCGGGTGTATGGAATCATTATGCTTTCAGCTGCCAGGACTGGGTTGTTTCCAAATTGCTTTTATCTTTCATTTAAATGATTTATTGTCTTTTGCTTGACTACAGTCGGCAAAGGACTATATTGTTCTTTTTTTAATATTCAGTTACTTACGTTTGTCAACGTTGACAGTAAAATACTTTTTTTTTTTTAATGGAAGTTGGATGCTGCATACATTTTATGGAAGCTTCATTTGGTTTTGCATTCGAGGTTATCAAAATTGTTATTATATGTGATGACAATGATTGAGAATAAAGTTACCGAAGATCCGAACTGCTGTTATTGTTTGCATTTGTTAAACCACAGATTCTACTTTTTCTTTTATCAACTGTGCCATCCTTGTGCTAGTCTTACATCTGACTTGTGAAGTTTTAAATCAAATGAAAATTCCATGCCCGTTTAGCTATATATTTTGTTTGGCAAGAAAGAAAGAAAATTCCTTGCTCTAGCCATTTAGATTTTATAGGGGGCACAGTACTTTTCAGCCTTCAAGGTGCATTTTTAATTTATCTGTACTTAGATCCTTGCACACTATGCTGACAGTGCCGTATCTATACCCAAAATTGACAATTACCGAATGGCAAACTTCCTAATTAAAAGAAAAAAGTCTGCTCTCACCAACACAGAGGTGCGATTTCTCTGGAAAGAAAAGAGTTCGCTCTCGTTAACACAGAGGTGCGATTTCTCTGTAAGAAAAAGAGTTCGCTCTCATTAATACAGAGGTGCGATTTCTGTGGAAGAAAAAGAGTTCGCTCTAATTAACACAGAGGTGCGATGTCTGTGGAAGAAAAAGAGTTCGCTCTCATTAACACAGAGGTGCGATTTCTCTGGAAAGAAAAGAGTTCGCTCTCAATGACACAGGTGCGATTTCTCTGGATTTTATGCATAAAAGTTTGAATTAATGTTTTTAAAAGTTGCACCAATTGCTGTTGAAGAACATTTACTATCAATAAACCTTTCTTCCAACTGTTAAGTCTTAAAGGGGCACCCTGATGGATGAGTTTTTGCAAGAAACACGTCGAGATCACCAGAAGAACACCCTTTACAGAGATCACAACACTCACTTTGCTCTGGTTTCCTAGAAATCAAACCGTCAAATCGGCAATTCCTCCTTGGCGGAGGTACTGGAAGTCAAATTCTTTCAGTGAAAGAGAAGCCATGTGGCTTCTCTTTTCTAATGGCTGCCTGAGTCACTTAGACAAAAATTCCACAATACATGCCATTTTATTTAGTTTACCAAAAGGAGTTTCGCTCACAACAAAGGAAATAACTCTATTTTTGTTTTTACTGCATTACAAAGAAAAAGCTTCAGTGTCCTCCACCCACCCTGTCCAAAATGGCTTCTCTCTCCGGCAACTCCGTCAAGGAGGAATTGCCGTTTTGACGGTTTGATTTATAGGAAACTAGAGCAAAGTGAGTGTTCCGATCCTTGAAAAGGCTGTCTTTCTGGTGACTTTGACGTGTTTCTTGCAAAAACTCATCCGTCAGGGTGCCCCTTTAACTCACTCAGGACTGGCCGAATTATTTCCCCTTGTTCTGTGAGGACTGTGGATTCTAAACACTTAGTATTTTTTTTCGGGATAAAAAAAAGATTGATTTTAGGAATGATTTAACAGCAAATTTGAAAATATCAACAACCAAAACTCGTTGTACGGTGTAACATTTCAAAAGCGCAAAAAGTCAAAATTAATAAATCAAAGATTTATTTATTACAAAGCTCCACTTGCCAAACAATCATTTCAGAAGTTTTTCTACATCAACGATGTTCCTCACTGTAGAAATATGATCATAATCTTTTATCCTTTCAAACCTAATCAATTCTCAGTAATGATCAAAAAAAAAGAAAAAGATTTTCACTCCAAAAAGAATAAAGATCACTTAAGCTGTAGTAGTGATTATTCAAGATTACACAATACAATAAACGGAGAAACCAATGTGACAAAGCAGCATGCAGTTTTAACAAAATCAAGCAATTCAACCAAACTTGGTTTAAATAACCATAACATTATTCTGACATTCAGTCAGTGTCAGTCATTCAACAAAACTTTTTTAACAGTGCTGATGTTGCCATTGACACACTGATTGAGTCATTAGTACATCTTCCACAATGCAGGCAGGCATACAATCATCCCAATCTGTAAAATAAATAACACATTTGCCCAAATACTGGTGTAGAATTCTAAGAGCAATTTACACGCATTACCAAATTAGAGTCACATTTGTGAGACAGCCAAGTAGTTCAAACTTTACACTTGAAATTTAACAGATGAAGTAGTTCACACTCCCAAACTTGAACCCGGAAAGCTAAACTTCAAATTAAACATTAATTTAAATGAAATTTCAAGTGGTTCAGTGACTTGAAACTGGCCAAAAACATTCAACTGAATAATATTCAAAATGACTTTCTTAAATGATTAAAATGCTAATGATGCATGCAACACAAGCCACAGCTGCGAATCTTGCAACAAAATAACAAATAACTGGAATGTGTCCAATTTATTTAACAAAACTTATGGCAACCTTTTATAATTTCCTGGGTAAACAAAATATACCCTATTTTGAGTATTTATCATAATTTTCAACTTTCCGTACATACTTGACCAAATATTTGTATTGCCATCAATGGTGAAACTTGCTATAAACCTCTTTCAAGTCATTTAGTTTTTGGGCATATTCTCTCCATTATGATAAACCTCTGGATGAAGATTACGATTTGAAAACAATCATGCTCTGGCACAAATCAGCAGGGTTTTCCCATAAATTCTACACACACATTTTACATATAGATATGTTACGCCCAATCCGTGAAATTGCCTATTTCATGAAATGGGCAAAATGCTTTGCCCAATTTATGAAATGGATCATGTATATAATTATCACATTTTTGAATCCCCATTCACACAGGTATTGATTAAGATTGATTCAATGGTATCACACTTTTCTACATTGTATTTGCACCCCTATCCTGCCCCCCCCCAACTCGACCAGATGCTAAGCTGGGGCATGCCTGAGCCACATGTTGAATCAAACGTTTTATCAAATTAAGTCTGAATAAAATAATTTTAACTCATTTACAGATGAGATTTCTCATTCGTTTGAAACAATTCTTGATCCATGTGTGCTAATGAACAAAAACTATTTTTCATTCATATTGCTTTTCTCAATTGCAAGTTATAAATTGGCTATTTCACGAACTGGGTAAACCATTTTGCCCATTCATGGATTGGGCGTAACAGATACACATCCACACACTCAACACAGCTCTCAAGCATCCCAATCATCCTCATCACCCCCGTCATCGCCACCGGACGGTCTGGGCGGCGAAGGAATCATGGAGGAAATCTTGTCCATGGCCGATCCGCCTCCTAAACTACCACCCTCCCCCTTCTCCCCTCCTCCCGCCTCCTCCTCCTCCCCCCTTCCCACTCCCGGAAATCCCCTTGCGTCGCATGGAGAGCTTGGCGAACAGGTCCCCCATCAGGTCCCCCCCGCCTCCTCCGCTGGAAGGCGCTGGGCCTTTCTCCTTCTCCTCCTGCTTCTTCTTCTTGCTCTCCAACTTCTGAAAGAATAATAAAAAAAAAAATGTGTATAACGCTTTTTATCGAGCACAAAGCAAGTGCTTTTTATCGAGCACAAAACACTTTACAATCAGCATTTAAACGCACGCGAGTGAACGCATGCTTGCACACGGATCCACATTTCATCAAAAGGCACAGAAGCACATTCTGACTGACACGCACACAAACTTATACAAGCATAAAATTGTAAAAACATGGGCGTGCGCACACACACACACAGACGCACATACTCATGAACACAATATCTCCTCCGCACACATATACTTAAACGCATACAAGAACACATACCCACACAGCTCACACACACATACTCACAGACGCATACTCATACATGTATACTCTAACCGAACACAATCTCTCCTGCGCACACATACACATAAACACATACTTAAACACATACACAAGAACACATACCCACACACACACAAATACTCACACACACATACTCATACACACACACTCTAAGTAGCTAACCGAACACAATATCTCCTGCGCACACATATACTTAAACACATACAACTACAAGAACACATACCCACACAGCACGCACACACAAACTGAAACATGCACACACACACAAACACACACATGCTCACTCATACACACACTCTCTAAGTCTAACCGAACACAATCTCTCCTACGCACACATATACTTAAACACATATAAGAACACATACCCACACAGCACGCACACACAAACACACGCGCACACACACAGACTCATACACACACTCTCTAACCGAACACAATCTCTCCTGCGCACACATATACTAAACACATACCCACACAGCACGCACACACAAACACACGCGCACACATACTCACAAA
>CM065687.1:11514027-11556527 GCA_017654935.2 Phymorhynchus buccinoides
CAAAGATCCCGTTCAGACCGCAAGCTAGTGCAAAGTGAGAGGAAAAATCCCTGTCCCCAGGTTTGAACTCGGTTTACTTGACAAAGTGTCACGCGCTACCACTGTGCCCTTTTACTTTTTTGGTTTGCACTGTGATGGGATTCCGTAGAGATGTTTTGTATAAATGTGCATGCAGCCTATGACTGTAGATTGACGCAACGGCAAAGTGATGGCTATGCAGTAAATGAATTTCTACATTGACGTAAACTATGATACAAAACTTTAAATCTGACTGACTCTGATGGAGGCATTTGCGCTGGCTCCAGTTTCAGTGCTGCAGCCAAGTGGATTAGTTGGCCTCTGAGGACAAATAACCCCCAATGCCTGCTGGTCTAAAGGGCCTGCTACACACATACCATTCCAATCTGAATGCGATGCGATTTTGACGAAATGAGTCCTGAATCGGGTGAAATTCATGTATTGGGTCTACTTGAGCATAGTGAGCGAAAATAGCAGAATTATTTTTATAGACGGAAGTATTTCACGTGAATAATGACTTACGTGACCCAATCGCATCGCATCCCCCCCCCATAAGATTTTTACGGCGTGTGTGGCGCCGGCTTAAAGTCCTTGAGATAAACAAGAGTGGGAACGTCCCCTGGGCAAGGTTTTTTCAACGTGAACACATTATAGCCCATTCCTCCAGAACGGCAGTTGCTACTTTTTGCTATTTGACAACCATGGTTGGATATAACTGACTAACATACACACACACAAGATGACTATGATGACGAACGGTTCCAGTGTAAAAGCACACAACTAGCATTCGCAAAAACAAGTTAAAAGTTCAGGAATACATTTTCAGATTTCTCTCTCGTCTCTCGCTATCCCTTCTGTCACCGTCTTCTTCTCTTCTTCTTCTTCTTCTGCGTTCTTCTTCTTCTTCTTCGTGTCTTCTTCTTCTTCTTCGTTCGTCTTCTTCTTCGTTCTTCTTTGTTTGATCTTCCACCTTCATTGTACTGAAGGATCTGAAGACTAACTTGGAAAAAGTTTCTGCACTTATGTTTAGCCTTTGCTTTCCTTGACTCTTGTTGCACCACTTGATTTATATGAATAATTACTAGTCATGAATGTAAGATTTTGAATAGGCAAATCATGTTGACCATGAGCCACTTCCAAAGATTACCCAGTCATAAATGTTTAGAGATACGCATTGCTTGCTTCACTCAGGCCTGTGGCCAAACAAAAACACCCTAACAGACCGCAAATAAGTATAGAGAGATAGAGAGAGAGAGACCAACTAGAGTGAGAGAGAGAGCCTTTTTCCAATCCTGGAAAAAGGACGTGCAAAATCCACCATTTTTTTTGTTTTTACGATCCACTTCCTCGTAGAACACCAATGTCAATTAGTATAGTAGTAAGCAATTAGGCTAGAAGTGGCCCCGTGGCCTTTTACCCTTTCTCGTTTGTGACTTTGATTTGTTTAAGGTGGCTTGCTTCCAACAGCTAAACTATAAAATTTAACAAAATAGAACATACTTTTTCTTTTTCTTTTTTTGGTCATCGAAAAATTTGACATGTTTTTGTGTCTTTGTCCAAAGGATTTTTGAATATATTTAGTGTTAGATTCAGCCTTAATGGCTCAGGAAGAAGAAGAAAGAAGAAAGCACGCAGAGGACTCTAGCAAGGGACATTACCAGCAGGTTGGGCAGGAAAGTCTGGGACAGCGATCTCGGGCACGTTGCCGATGTCCGGGATGTAAAGTAGTTCTCCCTGCTTGCTGGCCTGCAGCTCCTCGTTGTGCATGATGGTGGTTGGGGGCGTCCGGCCGGGTCCGCTGGGCCCCAAATCCGTCACCTGCCGCCCGCGTCTTGGGTCACCACGGCGCCATGGGTCCGCATCGTGTACTTCTTGTACCTGAGGTACACAGTGCACATGATTACCCTATTCTTACAGACTATGAACTAGCGTAAGGCCCCCAGGGTGTCCAGCATCGTTTACCTCAGGTACAAGAATTACACGATTCCTCGACCCCCTGGGCCTTACGCTCGTCATAGGCTGTAAAATCGGGTAATACAATGTGGCACTGTGTACCCCAGGTAACGAAGAAGTAGCACGATGCTGGACCCCTGGGCCTTACGCTAGTCATAGCTGTAGAATAGGGTAATCATGTGCATTTCTGTGTACCTCAGGTAGCAAGACGTACACGATGCTGGGACCCCCAGGGCGATGGTGACCAATACGCGGGCGCGGTGACGGATGGGTCCATCGCCCGGCTGACGCCCAAACCACCATCATGCACAACGAGGACTGCAGCGCCAGCAGCAGGAGAACTACTTCTACATCCCCGGAACATCGCAAACGTGCCCGAGATCGCTGTCCCAGACTTCCGCCCAACCTGCGGGTAATGTCCCTTGCTTGTCTCTGCCGGTCTTTCTTCTTCTTCTGTTCTTCCTGAGCCATTAAGGCTGCATCTAACATAAATAATTCAAAAATCTTCTGGACAAAGACACAAACAGGTTCAAATTTTTCGCTAACCAAAAAAGAAAAAGAAAAAGTCTGTTCCATATTTTTGTTAAATTTTCTAGTTAGCTGTTGGAAGCAAAGCCACCTTTCAAACAAACTCAAAGTCACAAACAGAAAGGCGTAAACGCCACGGGCCACCTTCTAGCCCTACTTGCTTACTACTACTACTAATTGACATTGGTGTTCTACGAGGGAATCGGATCGTAAAACAAAAAAATGGTTGGATTTTGCACGCCTTTTTTTCCAGGATTGGAAAAAAGCTCTCTCTCTCTCTCTAGTTGTTCTCTCTCTCTTCTCTCTCTCTACTTATTGCTGGTCTGTTAGGGTTGGTTTTTGTTTGCCCCAGGCCTGAAGTGTAAGCAAGGCAATGCTTATCTCTAAACATTTATGACTGGGTATCTTTGGAAAGTTGGCCTCATGGTCAACAGTTTTGCCTATCAAATCTTAGCATCCATGCTAGTAATTTATTCATTAAATCAGTGCAACAAGAGTCCAAGGAAGCAAAGGCTAAACATAAGTCAGAAACTTTTTCCAGTTAGTCTATCAGAATCTTCAGTAACAATGAAGGTGAAGATCAACAAAGAGACGAAGAGAAGAAGAACGAAGAAGAATAGAAGAACAAGAAGAAGAAGAAGAACGAAGAAGAAGAAGAACGAGAAGAGAAGTTGACAGAAGGGATAGCGCGAGACGAGAGAGAAATCTAAACTGTATTCCTGAACTTTTACTGTTTTTTGCGAATGCTAGTTGTGTGGCTTTACACTGGAAACCGTTCGTCATCAATAGTCATCTTGTTTGTGTGTATGGTAAGTCAGTTATATCCACCATGGTTTCAAATAGCAAAAAGTAGCAACTGCCGTTCGGGAGAATGGGCCTATAATGTTGTTTCCGTTGAAAAAACCTGCCGCAGGGGACGTTCCCACTTCTGTTTTTCAAGGACTTTAAGCCAGCGCCACACACGCGTAAAATCATAGGGGGATGCGATCATGGTCCACTTGAGTCGTGATTCACGTGAAATGTGTCCGTCTATAAAAATACTTCTGCCTTTTTCGCCTCACTATGCTCAAGTGGACCCGATACATGAAGTTCCCCCAGTCATGACTCGCATCGTCAAAATCCGCATCGCATTCAGATTGGAATGGTATTGTTGTAAGCAGGCCCTTTAGACCAGCAGGCATGGGGGTTATTATGTCCCTCAGAGGCCACTATCCACTTGGCCTGCAGCACTAAAACCTGGAGCCAGCGCAAATGCCTTCCATCAGAGTCAGTCACTTTAAAGTTTTGTATCATAGTTTACGTCAATGTAGAAATTCCTTTAACTGCATAAACATCACTTTGCCGTTGCGTAATCTACAGTCATAGGCTGCATGCACATTTATAAACTCCCTACGGGAATCCCATCCCAGTCTGCAACAAAATGTAAAGTGGCAAAGTGGTAGCGCGTTCACTTCGTGTCACGTAACCCGAGTTCAAACCTGGGTACAGGGGAGTTTTCCTCTCACTTTGCACTAGGCCTTCGGTCTGAACGTGGAGTCTTTTGATGAACAATAACCGAGGTCCCATGTGCCCATGCACTTACCACACGTTAACCCAGTGCAACAAAAAAGTTGTCATTTGGTCAAAATTTACCCCCTCCTTTCCCCGTTTTCCTCATCAGTCACAAAATTCACATGCCAATTTATTTTTTTTTTAAATTAAGTGGCGTGCCTCTGGCTGCGACGTGCTCGCCAGGTGGTAGGCAACCGATTTCACAGAGACTCCTCTGTGACTATAATGTACCTAACAAGAGTAAAAGAAAGTAGAAAATAAGGGATGGGATATGTTGAGGGAATGCGCACACTCCTTCATATGTGCATGGGTGCAACTCCACAAAATCAAAAAAACCCTGAAAGGCCGGGTCTGAGGGGTAATGTCCGGCGCCTGCAGCTGAAGAAATGATTTATAAGGTATTTTATGTTTGATTTTTGCACAAATGCTATTTTAAAGGCGTTTGAAAAATACAGTAGACACACAAAGATCATGTTTCACAATGTAAAAAAAAAATGGGGCAATACTTTTCTGGTAAATTAAGCACGCGCGAATCGCAATAGTTTGTTGGCACCGTTCTATTTTTACCACTCCAACCATGCGTCCCTCCCCTGGATTTTCATAATTTTAACTGTAAACGATGTTATATCTGCAAAAAAAACAAAAAAAAAAAACCCCCCCCAATTTTTTTGTTTTTTTTTTCGGAACTTTTTATTCTTTTGGAAAACATTTAAACTATGATCTAATTATACTCATCAAAGAAGCACCTCATCGCTCGTGTCTGTGTATGTCTGATGACGTATGTTTATTATTTTGTACGCTTTTAAATACTCATTTTAAAGAGCGGCTGTGAAGTTTAGCCTCGATTTGAAGTGCGACAATTTTGTCAAATGTGCGACAATTTTGGACCGTGACGACAGAAGACAGGACAGACAGACAGACCGCGAAAGTGAGTTATAGGTTTGTGGCTGGCCACAACAAAACAGGGAATCCTTGTATACAAGGAAAAGTTGCACCCAGGTATTTGTCCACTACAGTGGAACCTCCCTTTTAAGACCTTCAAAATATCCAAAATGAGGTTCTTACAGGGAGGTAATTTTATACTTTACATAGAAGTGCAATGTCTCAGAGAAGATGTCTTATGTGAGAGGGAGTCTTATAGTGGGAGTTCCCGGATAAGGGAGGTTTCACTGTGAGAGATTGGTGGTTTTCCTTACGGATTGCGGAATGGGACTCCTACCAAAGTTTTTGTAAACGTGCACACAGCCTTATACTAAACTAATAATAGAAAGAAATATTTGAGTACAGGGCTTCGTTATCCATAATCATCATCATCGTCATTATTGTTTCGCTATATCTGCAGTGTGGCCTGACGACGTTGTCTTACGAGTCGCGGGACCATGCCCCTCCATCGCCCCCTCCGTCACATCACCACATCCCGACTTGTACCCTCCGTCGCCCCCGACAACGACAGCATCAACGCGATCCACCGGTAGTCCCCGCAGATCCACCCCCACCCCCCGACACCTCTCCCACACCACCACCACCCCCACCGAACCCTCCGGAACTAAAAACTCGCCTTTTATCACCTCGCCCTTTCTCTCCATCTATATTAGCTCTAAATCTATACTCCATCTCCCTTCTGTCTTTTAATCGGTTCCGTTATCTTTTTTTCGGCTCATCGGTATTATATTTTATGTTATACGCTATTTCCCCTGCTCCTGCGCTCCTAGCCCACTTCTATATCTTTTCCCGTAATACACTCCCGTCCTTTCCCCCCTCTCCTCCCATCCTCACCCCCCCCTTACGGTTCGATCCCCACCCTTCCGTCCCACCCTCCCCTTTCATTATTCCCAATTCACCCCGTTAATCTCCTCCCTTCCAACCGCTTTTATGTACTTTCTCATCCCGATTTACCGTTATTTTCCTGCTCACTTGTACGGTCATCGCCTCCTCGGGGTGCCCCTCCCCCCCCCCCGGCGGAGGTCCCCCAGTGAAGTGGCCCGCGATCGCGATCCACCCTCATGGACGCCGATCCGGGGTCGTGCGAGGGTGACAGTCGGCAATGCCCAGCTTCCGCTCCCCAGGAAAGGTGTGTGTGTTGTGTTAAGGTTTTGGTACTCTATAGTCACAAAGAAGTACACAAAAAGATTCAATTTGCTGGTACGTCATGATCGATTTGAGGGGGGGGGGAACCTGCGCAGACATTTTGGGAACAAATCCATTTTGAGAACGCCACAGGGGGCCTTGGAAATGCACATACAGTGGAACCTCTCTTATAAGACCATTCAAAAATCATCCAAAATGAGGTCGTATGAGGGAGGGGTCTTATAAGGGAGGTTAATTTTAACTACTTACAAAGAAGGTCAATGTCTCAAATAAGTAGGTCTTAATATATGTGAGGGAGTCCTATAATGGGAGGTCTTATAAGGGAGGTTCCACTGGATGGTGCCTATCGTTAGGGATGACTAGAACACGTTGATTTCTTAATCATTGAAGTCAAAGATTACAGGTTATTTAGGCCTACCAGGGTAAAATCAATTGACGTATTAACTCTATCGTTCACATAGGCATCTCTGTGAATAATCGGGTTGCTCCCACCTGGAGAATGCATTCGCAGCCAGAGGCGCGCCACCCAATTTTGGGTTGGGGTTTTTTTTTTGCCTGCGATTTTTGTAGTGACTGATGAGGAAGGAAGGGGGTAGATGTAAATTTTGACCAAATGACAACTTTTTCGTTGCCTAGCGCACTTGGGTTTAATGTGTGCCAAGTGCATGGGCCACACTGGACCTCGGTTAATCATCTCATCTGAAAGACTCCACGTTCAGACCCGTAAGGCCTAGTGCAAAGTGAGAGTGAGAGAAAAAATCCCCTGTACCCAGGTTCGAACTCGGGTTTACTTGACACGAGGCGAACGCGCTACCACTGTGCCACTCTATACTTAACATGTGTGTGTGTGTGTGTGCATGTATGTGTGTGGTTTGTGTATGACAGTATGTGTGTGTGTGTGCATGAGTATGTTTGTGTGTGTGTGCTGTGTGGGTATGTGTTCTTGTATGCGTTTAAGTATATATGTGCATGGGTGCAACTACACAAAATGAAAAAAAACCTGAAAGGCCGGGGTCTAGGGTTAATGTCCCCCTGCAGCTGAAGAAAAATTGATTTATGGAGGTATTTTAGTTTGCTTTTATTCACAATTTATACAAATGTTTATTTTAAAGTGTTTGAAAAATACAGTAGACAGTAAGACACACAAAGATCTTGTTTGACAAATTAAAAAAACCCAGGAAATTCCTTTTCTGGTAAAATTCAAAAACAGGAAATCCTTGTATACCAGGAAAAGTTGTAGCGCAGTAGATTGTGTTTGGTTAGAAAGAGTGTGTGTGAGTATGTGTGTATGCACACGTGTGTTTGTGTGTGTGTGAGGTGTGTGGGTATGTGTTCTTGTATGCGTTTAAGTATATGTGTGCGCAGGAGAGATTGTGTATGACTATGAGTATGTGTTTGTGAGTATGTGTGTATTTATGTGTGTGTGTGCGCGCGCGTGTGTTTGTGTGTGCGTGCTGTGTGGGTATGTGTTCTTGTAGTTGTATGTGTTTAAGTATATGTGTGCGCAGGATATATTGTGTTCGGTTAGAGAGTGTGTGTGTGTATATGAGTATGTGTTTGTGAGTATGTGTGCGCGTGTGTGTGTGTGTGTGCGTGCTTGTGTGGGTATGTATTTAGTATATGTGTGCGCAGGGGAGATTGTGTTCGGTTAGAGAGTGTGTGTATGAGTATCTGTGTGTGTGCGCGTGTGTTTGTGTGTGCGTGCTGTGTGGGTATGTGTTCTTATATGTGTTTAAGTATATGTGTGCATAGGAGAGATTGTGTTTGGTTAGACTTAGAGAGTGTGTGTATGAGTGAGTATGTGTGTGTTTGTGTGTGTGTGCATGTTTCAGTTTGTGTGTGCGTGCTGTGTGGGTATGTGTTCTTGTAGTTGTATGTGTTTAAGTATATGTGTGCGCAGGAGATATTGTGTTCGGTTAGCTACTTAGAGTGTGTGTGTATGAGTATGTGTTTGTGAGTATTTGTGTGTGTGTGGGTATGTGTTCTTGTGTATGTGTTTAAGTATATGTGTGCGCAGGAGAGATTGTATTCGGTTAGAGTATACATGTATGAGTATGCGTCTGTGAGTATGTGTGTGTGAGCTGTGTGGGTATGTGTTGTATGCGTTTAAGTATATGTGTGCGGAGGAGATATTGTGTTCATGAGTATGTGCGTCTGTGTGTGTGTGCGCACGCCCATGTTTTTACAATTTTATGCTTGTATAAGTTTGTGTGCGTGTCAGTCAGAATGTGCTTCTGTGCCTTTTGATGAAATGTGGATCTGTGTGCAAGCATGCGTTCACTCGCATGCGTTTAAATGCTGATTGTAAAGTGTTTTGTGCTCGATAAAAAGCGCTTGCTTTGTGCTCGATAAAAAGCGTTATACACATTTTTTTATTATTATTCTTTCAGAAGTTGGAGAGCAAAAAGAAGAAGCAGGAGGAGAAGGAGAAAGGCCCAGCGCCTTCCAGCGGAGGAGGCGGGGGGGACCTGATGGGGGAACCTGTTCGCCAAGCTCTCCATGCGACGCAAGGGGATTTCCGGGAGTGGGAAGGGGGGAGGAGGAGGAGGCGGGGGAGGGGAGAAGGGGGAGGGTGGTAGTTTAGGAGGCGGATCGGCCATGGACAAGATTTCCTCCATGATTCCTTCGCCGCCCAGACCGTCCGGTGGCGATGACGGGGGTGATGAGGATGATTGGGATGCTTGAGAGCTGTGTTGAGTGTGTGGATGTGTATCTGTTACGCCCAATCCATGAAATGGGCAAAATGGTTTGCCCAGTTCGTGAAATAGCCAATTTATAACTTGCAATTGAGAAAAGCAATATGAATGAAAAATAGTTTTTGTTCATTAGCACACATGGATCAAGAATTGGTTAAAACGAATGAGAAATCTCATCTGTAAATTAGTTAAAATTATTTTATTCAGACTTAATTTGATAAAACGTTTGATTCAACATGTGGCTCAGGCATGCCCCAGCTTAGCAACTGGTCGAGTTGGGGGGCAGGATAGGGGTGCAAATACAATGTAGAAAAGTGTGCTACTGTTGAATCAATCTTAATCAATACCTGTGTGAATGGGGATTCAAAAATGTGATATACATTGTCCATTTCATAAATTGGGCAAAGCATTTTGCCCATTTCATGAAATAGGCAATTTCACGGATTGGGCGTAACATATCTATATGTAAAATGTGTGTGTAGAATTTATGGGAAAACCCTGCTGATTTGTGCCAGAGCATGATTGTTTTCAAATCGTAATCTTCATCCAGAGGTTTATCATAATGGAGAGAATATGCCCAAAAACTAAATGACTTGAAAGAGGTTTATAGCAAGTTTCACCATTGATGGCAATACAAATATTTGGTCAAGTATGTACGGAAAGTTGAAAATTATGATAAATACTCAAAATAGGGTATATTTTGTTTACCCAGGAAATTATAAAAGGTTGCCATAAGTTTTGTTAAATAAATTGGACACATTCCAGTTATTTGTTATTTTGTTGCAAGATTCGCAGCTGTGGCTTGTGTTGCATGCATCATTAGCATTTTAATCATTTAAGAAAGTCATTTTGAATATTATTCAGTTGAATGTTTTTGGCCAGTTTCAAGTCACTGAACCACTTGAAATTTCATTTAAATTAAAGTTTAATTTGAAGTTTAGCTTTCCGGGTTCAAGTTTGGGAGTGTGAACTACTTCATCTGTTAAATTTCAAGTGTAAAGTTTGAACTACTTGGCTGTCTCACAAATGTGACTCTCTAATTTGGTAATGCATGTAAATTGCTCTTAGAATTCTACACCAGTATTTGGGCAAATGTGTTATTTATTTTACAGATTGGGATGATTGTATGCCTGCCTGCATTGTGGAAGATGTACTAATGACTCAATCAGTGTGTCAATGGCAACATCAGCACTGTTAAAAAAGTTTTGTTGAATGACTGACACTGACTGAATGTCAGAATAATGTTATGGTTATTTAAACCAAGTTTGGTTGAATTGCTTGATTTTGTTAAAACTGCATGCTGCTTTGTCACATTGGTTTCTCCGTTTATTGTATTGTGTAATCTTGAATAATCACTACTACGGCTTAAGTGATCTTTATTCTTTTTGGAGTGAAAATCTTTTTCTTTTTTTTTGATCATTACTGAGAATTGATTAGGTTTGAAAGGATAAAAGAGCTATGATTATGATCATATTTCTACAGTGAGGAACATCGTTGATGTAGAAAAACTTCTGAAATGATTGTTTGGCAAGTGGAGCTCTGAAATAAATAAATGACACTATCTTTGATTTATTAATTTTGACTTTTTGCGCTTTTGAAATGTTACACCGTACAACGAGTTTTGGTTGTTGATATTTTCAAATTTGCTGTTAAAACATTCCTAAAATCAATCTTCTTTTTTTATCCCGAAAAAAAAAAATTCTAAGTGTTTAGAATCCACAGTCCTCACAGAACAAGGGGAAATAATTCGGCCAGTCCTGAGTGAGTTAAAGGGGAACCCTGACGGATTAGTTTTTGCAAGAAACACGTCGAGGTCACCAGAAAGACAGCCTTTTCAAGGATCGGAACACTCACTTTGCTCTGGTTTCCTATAAATCAAACCGTCAAAACGGCGATTCCTCCTTGGCGGAGTTGCCGGAGAGAGAAGCCATTTTGGACAGGGTGGGTGGAGGACACTGAAGCTTTTTCTTTGTAGTGCAGTAAAAAAAAAAAATTGGAGTTATTTCCTTTGTTGTGAGCGAAACTCCTTTTGGTAAACTAAATAAAATGGCATGTATTGTGGAATTTTCGTGATTTTTGTCTAAGTGACTCAGGCAGCCATTAGAAAAGAGAAGCCACATGGCTTCTCTTTCACTGAAAGAATTTGACTTCCAGCACCTCCGCCAAGGAGGAATCGCCGATTTGACGGTTTGATTTCTAGGGAAACCAGAGCAAAGTGAGTGTTGTGATCTCTGTAAAGGGTGTTCTTCTGGTGATCTCGACGTGTTTCTTGCAAAAACTCATCCATCAGGGTGCTCCTTTAAGACTTAACAGTTGGAAGAAAGGTTTATTGATAGTAAATGTTCTTCAACAGCAATTGGTGCAACTTTTAAAAACATTAATTCAAACTTTTATGCATAAAATCCAGAGAAATCGCACCTGTGTCATTGAGAGCGAACTCTTTTCTTTCCAGAGAAATCGCACCTCTGTGTTAATGAGAGCGAACTCTTTTTCTTCCACAGACATCGCACCTCTGTGTTAATTAGAGCGAACTCTTTTTCTTCCACAGAAATCGCACCTCTGTATTAATGAGAGCGAACTCTTTTTCTTACAGAGAAATCGCACCTCTGTGTTAACGAGAGCGAACTCTTTTCTTTCCAGAGAAATCGCACCTCTGTGTTGGTGAGAGCAGACTTTTTTCTTTTAATTAGGAAGTTTGCCATTCGGTAATTGTCAATTTTGGGTATAGATACGGCACTGTCAGCATAGTGTGCAAGGATCTAAGTACAGATAAATTAAAAATGCACCTTGAAGGCTGAAAAGTATTGTGCCCCCTATAAAATCTAAATGACTAGAGCAAGGAATTTTCTTTCTTTCTTGCCAAACAAAATATATAGCTAAACGGGCATGGAATTTTCATTTGATTTAAAACTTCACAAGTCAGATGTAAGACTAGCACAAGGATGGCACAGTTGATAAAAGAAAAAGTAGAATCTGTGGTTTAACAAATGCAAACAATAACAGCAGTTCGGATCTTCGGTAACTTTATTCTCAATCATTGTCATCACATATAATAACAATTTTGATAACCTCGAATGCAAAACCAAATGAAGCTTCCATAAAATGTATGCAGCATCCAACTTCCAGTAAAAAAAAAAAAGTATTTTACTGTTAACGTTGACAAACGTAAGTAACTGAATATTAAAAAAAGAACAATATAGTCCTTTGCCGACTGTAGTCAAGCAAAAGACAATAAATCATTTAAATGAAAGATAAAAGCAATTTGGAAACAACCCAGTCCTGGCAGCTGAAAGCATAATGATTCCATACACCCGGTACACCCGGTATTTGTTCAACCGATCATGATGCCAATCCCTACTTGCTTTCGATGTGACAAAAATGTGTAAGCGGAAGCAACTGAGTAAGTGTTTGGGGCATACATGAGTAACGAATTGGGTATATAGCCTGTAGGACACAACATAACGATTTTAACCATTGCCATTTTTAAAACAAGCAAAGAAAAACAAAAGGAATTTTAACAAAATAAACAATTTTTAAATAATGAGACCTTTACCCTAAATGGAAAACAAAGCAAGCTTTTTGTTACGTGAAGTGTTTTGGTAAGTTTGTATTTCTATGTACCAAAATGAAAGCTCACTCTACACAATCTAAAACAAACGCTCATCACATCATTATATCATATCAAACTCCTTTTCAACACACTGTCCTCTCACCACTCGTTTTTATTTGCCAGATCATAACAGCACACACACACACACACACACAATGCAACAATCGTCATAAGCAACGATGCTCTTTTTTTAATTTTTAATTAACAATCCTTTTCATGCACGCTGGAAAAATACCCGGCAATATCAAAAGTTATCCCCGAAGAAAGGATTATCAATTTACCAGACTTTTTCATGAATATTTCATTCTAAGCTTGATCTCCCTTCAGGGATACACATGGACACTGCTAACTCTCTTCCACATAGATCCAACATTGGAGCTAACAGTAAATCTTCACAAAAATACTCATCTGCAATGCTCTCCAATGTTCTATTAACAATCATGAAGTTACAAAGCGCAATAACAAACAAAAGACCCAGTTCAAAGGTCTCCCTCCTTTTTCAGTTTGAGGTTGCAGAGTTATATGTGAATCCGTAAAAAAAAGAAAGAAGCAAGTGTGAATCCTGGACTGAAAACACAAACCAAACTAAGACCCATAGGAGTCAAAATGACTGCACACCACAAGCTCTGTGATGTGTGAGTATGTGCGTTTTGTTGAGTGTGTGCGTTTTGTTGAGTGTGTGCGTGTTTTGTGTGTGTACGTAAACCACAATCCAGCTGGTGTGAGTGTGTGTGTGTTTTGTTGAGAGTGGTGTACGTGTTTTGTATGTGTGTGAACCACAATCCAGCTGGTGTGTGTGCGTGCGTGAACGCGTGCATGTTTGCATGTGCGTTGTGTATGGGCATATGAGCCTATGTATGCTAGCATGTTTGCATGTGCGTTGTGTATGGGCATGAGCCTATCTATGCTAGCGACCGTGCCCCCCCCCCCCCCACCTTTGTGTATCCTGCCACATGCATGCTGCAATCGCTCTCACAAGTGTACGTAACTGAAAACCGGCGGCGAGGCTTTCTCCACGAGCTAATAATCGTCTCCCCGCGACAGCACCTCCTTGCATGTGGGCCTGAGCACCAGGGTGTGTTCGAACTGGGCGGTGTAGCAGCCCTTGATGTCACAGAGCGGGGGGTAGGGGTCGATGATGCCCACGTCGCACAGGTTCTTCAGCGACATCAGGTACTTGGTCTGCCCCAGCCGGTCCAGCCACCGCCGGCAGAACGCCAGCGTGCTGAAGTTCTGGTTGATCACGTTCAACAGCTGCTTCGACTTGCTCAGCCTGCAAAGGAAAAAAACATGCTATTAGAGTACCAGCGTGCTGAAGTTCTGGTTGATCACGTTCAGCAGCTGCTTCGACTTGCTCAGCCTGCCAAAAAAAAAATCATGCTATTAGAGCTCTAGAATGCTGAAGTTGTTGATCACATTTAGCAGCTGCTTCAACTTGCTCAGCCTGCAAAGGAAAACCCCCATGTTATTAGAGTACCAGAGTGCTGAAGTTCTGGTTGGTGTTGAACATGTTCAGCCTGTAAATAAAAAAACAACCATGCTATTAGAGTACCAGAGTGCTGAAGTTGGTTGGTGTTGATCACATTTAGCAGCTGCTTCGACTTGCTCAGCCTGCAAAGGAGGGGTTGATTTACTGATGAGTTTTCTGTGGAGAAAAAAGACAGACAATAGAACGCCAAATTGCAGGTACTTGTTACTCCTGCAAGCTGAAGTGCATGTTGATAACGTTCAATTCTAAAGTGAAACATACAATTTAGTTAGTTATCAAAACCCTTTCAAACGATTTTCTAAAACTAAATACTGGTCTTTCATGCAAAGAAATGAATCCACACTCATAAAACTAATAAAAAGCATTGCCTTCTTAACAGAGGCACTAGCTTTTTTGACCTATGAACTTGTTATAAATCAATTTTCAAGGGAACAACGTGGTGACAGCTGGATCTGGAAATTGACAGAAAAAATTAAACTTGAAGGGTAAAGGATCCATGATGGAAACTTTTGTTTCTGCTTCCCAGGCCATATGGCCGAAATATGTATGTGTCCGGTTTTCAGTCTTCACTGGTCTCCTCGCTGCAGTGAGCGAACATATTCCGATTTTGGATTAACTCCAAAGAGAAAGATGCTTTGGTTTTGGAAGATTTTTTGTTAAATAAGACCGGAAAATGGACCATTAAGGCAGAACATTAGTAAGGCAAGAGAGTGATAGGTTAGAGGAAGTTGCTAGCACAAAAGTTCCAGAAGATGGGGTACTGAAAGATCCCCCAGTATCCCCATGGGGGGACAAACTTCTGTTGCAAAAAAACTAACCGTGAAAGGTAAAGGAAGTTTTCTTCACACTCAATTCAATTCTTTTTAAACTTCATTGTCCATTAAAAAAAAAAGAAGGTTAAAATAGAAAATGTTCTTTCGCAACATATGCAGCAGATTAAAATAAATACATTAAATCAAATATTTAAAACACACACACACAAAATATCCACAGGATGAAAGTTACACAATAACAGAATTTTCACTGTCAAATACATCCTCCAGCACACAAACGTTCACCCACACACTCCCTTGCATACATCAGTTTCACACACACACACACTCTCCCCTCTTAGTATCTGATACAAATTCAAATTTATTTTTCGTCCTCCCTTCTTTCTCCCTCTGCTTTCAACATTATTAATCCATTGTTATCAATCTGGTTGTGGTTGAACATATAGTCTAGTGTAGCCCAGCGTATGTTTATGTGTGTGTGTGCTGTATGTGTTAGTGTCTGTGTGGGTGGGTGAGCGTGTGTGTGCTGTATGTGTTAGTGTCTGTGTGGGTGGGTGAGCGTGTGTGTGCTGTCTGTGTGGGTGGGTGAGCGTGTGTGTGCTGTATGTGTTAGTGTCTGTGTGGGTGGGTGAGCGTGTGTGTGGGTGGGTGAGCGTGTGTGTGCTGTATGTGTTAGTGTGTGTGGGTGGGTGAGCGTGTGTGTGCTGTCTGTGTGGGTGGGTGAGCGTGTGTGTGCTGTCTGTGTGGGTGGGTGAGCGTGTGTGTGCTGTATGTGTTAGTGTGTGTGTGTGTGCTGTATGTGTTAGTGTCTGTGTGTGTGTGGGTTAGTGTCTGTGTAGGAGGGTGAGTGTGGGTGGGTGAGCGTGTGTGTGTGTAGTGTCTGTGTCTGTGTGTGAGCGTGTGTGTGTGCTGTATGTGTTAGTGTCTGTGTGGGTGGGTGAGCGTGTGTGTGCTGTATGTGTTAGTGTGTGTGCTGTTGTGTCTGTGTGGGTGGGTGAGCGTGTGTGTGCTGTATGTGTTAGTGTGTGTGCTGTATGTGTTAGTGTCTGTGTGTGTGTGTGAGCTGTATGTGTTAGTGTCTGTGTGGGTGGGTGTGTGTGTGTGGTATGTGTTAGTGTCTGTGTGGGTGGGTGAGCGTGTGTGTGCTGTATGTGTTAGTGTCTGTGTGGGTGGGTGAGCGTGTGTGTGCTGTATGTGTTAGTGTGTGTGTGTGTGCTGTATGTGTTAGTGTCTGTGTGTGTGTGTGTGTGTGTTAGTGTCTGTGTAGGAGGGTGAGTGTGGGTGGGTGAGTGTGGGTGGGTGAGCGTGTGTGTGCTGTATGTGTTAGTGGGTGTGTGTGTGTGTGTGTGCTGTATGTGTTAGTGTCTGTGTGGGTGGGTGAGCGTGGGTGCATAAGTATTCCCATTGTTATGTTTCCACATGTCATAATTGCTGCCATTTTTAAAGATGTTAAAAAATATATTAAAATCGAACATTTGTGCCCCCAAAGGGGGTGTTTGGTGAATCATTGACCAAGACATTCCAAGGGTTAGTTTCTTGCCTCAAATCCATGTTGTGCATTACCTGAGAGGCACGTGGCCGGCGTCAAAGTTCTTCATGTAGTGGGAGGTCTCCATGTCGTCGTGAACTACGCCTTTACCCGTGCTGCCGAAGGTCTCGATCGCATACACCTCGCCCTCCTGTAAACATGTAGTTCAGAAACGTCTTTCAAGAAAGTTCATTGTCTCGATCGCATACACCTCGCCCTCCTGTAAACATGTAGTTCAGAAACGTCTTTCAAGAAAGTTCATTGTCTCGATCGCATACACCTCGCCCTTCTGTAAACATGTAGTTCAGAAACGTCTTTCAAAAAAGTTCATTGCCTCTATCGCATATACCTCGCCCTCCTCAGGCTCCTGTAAACATGTACATGTAAACATGTAGTTCACAAACGTCTTTCAAGAAAGTTCATTCACATTTTTTTGTGTTGTCCTTGAAATCATTCAGTTTCACTGTGTCATCTACCAAATATAATTTGGTTTCAAACCAATGGTAACTGTGAAAAACATTTTAAATTGATTTCCTTTAAAAAAATTGAGGTAATGCAAACTAAACTTTAACTCACTCAGCACTAGTCAGATGCTTCAGAAAAAGCCATTCAATTCAATTGGATTTGTAAATACTATTTGAAGAATTAGGGACTAAACGTATCAGAAAAAGATTAGCAACACCATGCATTAATCGACCCTTAAATATCAGATTCCATACTTTCATCGTTTGTCTTAAATAGACGATTTTTGGGGGGGGGGGGGGGGGGGGAAATAGGGGAGAGCATTTTGTGAAAATTAGAGTTAATTACCTCGACTTACTCGGTCAAAACCATAGCAACAATGGCGGCGAAGCTTGAAACCGCAGGATGTGAGTCAGCGACTTGCAAAATTTTTTTTTTGAAAAATGAGGGGCAACCAGTGTCCGCAAACCGATAGCACTTGCAAAATGTGATGTAAAAATATAAATTACATCAAATTTAGAATGACGCAGTGTTCTAAGTGATGTAAGTCTACTCAAACACACGAGGTGAGAGCTGGGGATCTATCTGATGGTCGGGTAGCTTCCCCTGTTTGACCGATTGAATTAGGCAAGATCATCTCCCATACACCATGAAATTACTCCCCTTAATTATTTCCGAACAGTTCCTATTGACGGAAACATTTTACACATAGAATGAAGGAACTGTGCATTCCCTGTACTTTTCAACCTCCACTGCTCGACAACACACCAATAATGCCTACACGATGCTTTCAAGGAACAAAAGGTCAGAGGATGCTACAATGAGATTACAACATCATTCTGGAAAGTTGGTTACATAATAATAATAATAACTAATATTCATAGTTTCTCTCTTGAGCTCAGGGCACTTCACACATTATTAAAATGAATAAATAGATCATAAATATATAAATAAACTACTAAAATACTGACTATCACAAACATGCGCTTCACAAATTATTTAAATGAATAAATAGATAGATCATAAATATATAAATAAACTACTAAAATACTGACTATCACAAACATGCGCTTCACAAATTATTTAAATGAATAAATAGATAATAAATAGATAAATAAACTACTAAAATATTGACTATCACAAACATGCACATAGCCACAACGCACGCACGCTACATACTACAAATCAAAACCTCTCCTGGCCCTGGTCTAAATCATCTAAAATGGTTGTGCGAGCCATGAGTGAGTTAAGAATGAATGCCTAGAAGCTAGGCACACACACACGTGTACATGCGTGTGCACAAACAGCGAAACAGACACACAAACAGTGAAACACACACACACAGAGACACAAATCATAACACTAAAATGACATTAGTTGTTCTGGCTTCCTTTGCAATGGACTCACCTCCATTCTCGTGGCGTCCCCCCCTTTCACAATGGGCACTGTCTTGCCGGCATGAATGCGGTACTGGCCCACGGAATGGCCGTTCAGATTTCTGATTGGTTTCACTGGAAGAAAAAAACAAAAAAACAAAGTCAGTCAGAAACAACAAAGATGAAGACTTTCATTTCGTAAAAAAAAAAAAAGCAACAAATAAAAACTATAAGAAACAAAATTAAATCTGACACACAAAATGAGGTCTTATAAGGGAGGGGTCTTGTAAGGGAGGCAATTTTAATACTTACAAAGAAGGGCAATGTCTCGGAGAAGTAGGTCTTATGTGGGAGGGAGTCTTATAATGGGAAGCCTTATAAGGGAGGTTGGACTGCAGCAGCAAAACGCTCTCCAAGTCAGGGCAACTTGACTTTGACAAAAAGCAATCCACTCTGACTGTACACACTATAAAACACAAAACAATACAATGCAATGCAATACAATGCAATGAGTGCAATACAATGCAATGCAATACAATACAATACAATACAATACAATACAATGCAATGCAATACAATACCTTGGTAGGTCTTGCCGTCCAGCTCCACCTCATAGGACTCCATGACCTCCTGAATGCGCTCACCCACATCGCACAGACGCACGTCGATCCCCGCCTCCTGAAAACAACACACATAGGATTCCATGACCTCCTGAATGCGCTCACCCACGTCACACAGACGCACGTCGATCCCCGCCTCCTGAAAACAACACACATAGGATTCCATGACCTCCTGAATGCGCTCACCCACGTCACACAGACGCACGTCGATCCCCGCCTCCTGAAAACAACACACATAGGACTCCATGACCTCCTGAATGCGCTCACCCACGTCACACAGACGCACGTCGATCCCCGCCTCCTGAAAACAACACACATAGGACTCCATGACCTCCTGAATGCGCTCACCCACGTCACACAGACGCACGTCGATCCCCGCCTCCTGAAAACAACACACATAGGACTCCATGACCTCCTGAATGCGCTCACCCACGTCACACAGACGCACGTCGATCCCCGCCTCCTGAAAACAACACACATAGGACTCCATGACCTCCTGAATGCGCTCACCCACGTCACACAGACGCACGTCGATCCCCGCCTCCTGAAAACAACACACATAGGACTCCATGACCTCCTGAATGCGCTCACCCACGTCACACGTTGATCCCCGCCTCCTGAAAACAACACACATAGGACTCCATGACCTCCTGAATGCGCTCACCCACGTCACACGTTGATCCCCGCCTCCTGAAAACAAACACACATAGGACTCCATGACCTCCTGAATGCGCTCACCCACGTCACACGTTGATCCCCGCCTCCTGAAAACAACACACATAGGACTCCATGACCTCCTGAATGCGCTCACCCACGTCACACGTTGATCCCCGCCTCCTGAAAACAACACACATAGGACTCCATGACCTCCTGAATGCGCTCACCCACGTCACACGTTGATCCCCGCCTCCTGAAAACAACACACATAGGACTCCATGACCTCCTGAATGCGCTCACCCACGTCACACGTTGATCCCCGCCTCCTGAAAACAACACACATAGGACTCCATGACCTCCTGAATGCGCTCACCCACGTCACACGTTGATCCCCGCCTCCTGAAAACAAACACACATAGGACTCCATGACCTCCTGAATGCGCTCACCCACGTCACACGTTGATCCCCGCCTCCTGAAAACAACACACATAGGACTCCATGACCTCCTGAATGCGCTCACCCACGTCACACAGACGCACGTTGATCCCCGCCTCCTGAAAACAACACACATAGGACTCCATGACCTCCTGAATGCGCTCACCCACGTCACACGTTGATCCCCGCCTCATGAAAACAACACACATATACCGTATTTTACTGAATATAAAGCACATGTTATAAGGTGAACCACCCAAATTTTAAACACAATTCTGATTTTTTTTATACCCCAAATTTTAAATGCAGTGGTCGACTTATGGCGATATTTATCACGCCAGAGGGCAGTCAATGCACTAGGGGCTTATCACGCGATTTTCTTAGTTGGGCGTAGTAAGAGAGAGAGAGATGGTAGGACCACTCACTGTCTCTCTCATTTTCTTTATCCCCAACTAAGAATATAGAGAGGATTAGCCCCACACGAGCGTCATGCCCTCTGGCGTGAAACAAATCCCACTAAGTCTCTCATTCTGATTTGTTTTTGCATACCCCAAATTTTAAGTACAATTCTAAGTTTTTGCATACCCCAAATTTTAAACACAATTCTGATTTTTGGCATACCCCAAATTTTAAACACAATTCTGATTTTTTGCATACCCCAAATTTTAAACACAATTCTGACCTTTTTAGAAGTTTCTTACCCCTATGAAGTGTACAAAGTAAAGCACCTGAGATTACTGGATACCAGACCTTGATTCTGTGTGTGTGTGTGTGTGTGTGTGTGTGTGCGTGTGCGTGTGCGTGTGTGACAAAGGTATTCTATGAAGCTTTTGCAAACATGCAACATTAGCATTGGAAAGGAATATGTTTAGTAATGGTGGCTTTCAAGGGCAAGCCAGTAAATCTTTTTGCTGTCCTATCATCTGGGCCGCACAGTGGCGTTGCACCCAAGCAGCTCATCCCGAGTCCCAATTCGCTGACACATCCTGGCTTGTCAGGTTTGCAGAATCCGAAATCAGCAGTCCAAGGGGAGTGAATTTGTGCTAAGGGGTGGCACAGTGGTAGCGCGTTCGCCTCGTGTCAAGTAAACCCGAGTTCGAACCTGGGTACAGGGGATGTTTCCTCTCACTTTGCACTTACGGTCTGAACGGATGAGACGATAAACCGAGGTCTCGTGTGCCCATGCATTTAGCACACGTTAAACCCAGTGGTAACGAAAAAGTTGTCATTTGGTCCAAATTTACACCCCACACCCCCCCTTCCTCATCAGTCACACAAAAATCGCATGCAAAAACAATAAAAAAAATATTGGATGGCGCGCCTCTGGCTGCGACGCTTTCTCCAGGTGGTAGCAACCCGAATTTCACAGAGACGCCTCTGTGACTATAAAGTACCTAATACCTAATAATACCTTAACGTCGTCAGGAGGCAACCACTAGAAGAGAACTGTTGCATAGTCATTTCGGTGGAGTCCAGTGGAGCCTGTTCTGAGCTAAGACCACCTACTAAGCCCCCTACTGACAACAATGATGTCTTAGTCACGGAAGCCAGCGGTCTCTTTACCTCTTGCTTTCATGTCGCCTTGGCTTAAGGCTGTGTCAGACCAATTGACATAGGCTAGAACATAAAGGCTACATCAAAATGTTGTTATGCTATGCATTATGTGGGGAATTTGTGTTTAGCCATGACAAGCTCCAAGCATAACATCATCAGTCTCAAAAATCCCCCGAAGACGGAGTGTGGCTGCCCATGTGGCGGGGAAATCAAAAAACGGTCGCACACGTAATGTTTTCATCCCTAGCTGATGCATTTGTACCATAGTGTTCAAGTGCTTCAGCTTTTGGGATGATCCCTGCAGGGTTTTTTTTAGCCGGCCCAGGGTATGTCAACAACAACATACTGTCAGGGCTCCCAGGGACCCCCATTTGGGGGTCTATGAAGCACTTAAATTCTAAAGGACCCTCTAAAAGAATGTGCTGGGGGTCCCAAGGATGCACTAGAAACATTCTTTTTAGCATTCGCAATGCCACTGGGACCCTCTATCCCGCCTCTAGGGCCCTCCATACTGTAAATGAAGGAGTCCCTGGG
Organism: Phymorhynchus buccinoides; assembly: GCA_017654935.2. NCBI lineage: Eukaryota > Metazoa > Mollusca > Gastropoda > Neogastropoda > Raphitomidae > Phymorhynchus > Phymorhynchus buccinoides. The sequence goes on from CM065687.1 coordinate 11,535,900, forward strand.
ACCCCTTGTTTTGCGTGACGATTAAGACTTATGAGCAAAACGAAAAGAAATAAAAACGTATTGGGTTCACTGACCCTGATCCCAGTGTTGGTGGCATCTTTGACGGCAGCCAGAAGTTGGTCATACTTGGGGTTGAAGGCCATCGTGAATGCACAGTCGATGATGCGACCTGCAACGATACATAATAACAGTCATTGTTCACAAGCAGGAGAGTTAGCCTTATTATGCTATGCACAGTCGATGATGCGACCCGCAACGATACATAATAACAATCATTGTTCACAAGCAGGAGAGTTAGCCTTATTATATATGCACAGTCGATGATGCGACCTGCAACGATACATAATAACAGTCATTGTTCACAAACAGGAGAGTTAGCCTTATTATGCTATGCACAGTCGATGATGCGACCTGCAACGATACATAATAACAGTCATTGTTCACAAGCAGGAGAGTTAGCCTTATTATGCTATGCACAGTCGATGATGCGACCTGCAACGATACATAATAACAGTCATTGTTCACAAGCAGGAGAGTTAGCCTTATTATGCTATGCAAAGTCGATGATGCGACCTGCAACGATACATAATAACAGTCATTGTTCACAAGCAGGAGAGTTAGCCTTATTATGCTATGCACAGTCGATGATGCGACCCGCAACGATACATAATAACAGTCATTGTTCACAAACAGGAGAGTTAGCCTTATTATGCTATGCACAGTCGATGATGCGACCTGCAACGATACATAATAACAATAATTGTCATTGTTCACAAACAGGGAGAGTTAGCCTTATTATTTCTTTGTTATGCGTGCAGATTCGATGATCATTGCGACCTGCAACAATACAACTTAAGCTCTTCAAACAGCTGTATCTTCAAAACCGTTTAAGATAGAGCTTTCATTCTTTTTGTGTTCTTCCTATTTTTAAAAGTACTTTTTGATTCCTAGATCAAAGTTTTGGGTGCCGGTGCCAACTTATTATGTTAATCCCACCTGCCAACCCCCCCACAGACCAATGAGGAATTTTTTAAGCAGAAATGAGGAATTTGAGGAAGCAATGAGGAATTTTAACGCAGGACCTTACCTTTTGCAAACGAACACCATTCACAGCACTGCGTTCTCTTTCTTGTAAACAAACAAACACTTGTAGCACACTACAGTACACTTATAGCACATTTACTGGTGATTTCAGAGAATAGTACACCCCAAAATACTCGTTTCACAACAAAACTACCTATTTCAGCCCTCCACATTACTAAAACATTGTGTAGGGGGTAAGCGAGTCAGCAGTCCAATCAAATACTTGAAACACAATGACACAGTTGCTTTGGAAATAAACACAAATCCAATAGTGGCACAAAACTGTTCTGTTGTGGTAGTGGTTCACTTCTTTGCAAGGGACTGGGTGGTGGCACTCTTGCACTTTTCCAGCAAGCTCTCACTGTAGTCGGCTTTGTGGCATGGGCCCCCAGTACATTTGAGGATCATGAGAGACTCGGTGGTGGTCACACTCATGCACGATCGGAATACAGTGCGGTTCTTCCTCACGAGGCTGAAAACCCTCTCACACGCCGAGTTGCTGACAGGGATGAGAAGGATCCCCAGCATCACACCAGGCAGTATCTTGAACCTGCACACACACACACACAATCTAACTGTTATTGTGAACATACTTTAAATTAAATCAACCAACCAACACATACACACAGTGACATACCTTAATTTTATGTCCTCATCTTAATAACCCCAAACATGGGACTATACATAGTGTTCATTGTATTACCTTTTTTATGCCCCCCCCCCCCCCCCCCAACTCAAAATTACATATCAGCATTGTCTGTATTTAAAAGATTAGTTGATTTTTTTTACCTTGCAAAAATATTCATGTCCTAAGTCAACACTTACCTTCTGTCAAATGGCATGAGAAAATAGTGTGCAGAGATAGGTGAACTGAATAACAAATTACAACAAACTGCTAATCTTACCCCCGTTGAGACTATATATGCGAGAGAGAGAGAGAGAGAGAGAGAGAGAGAGAGAGAGAGAGAGAGTTAGATTGATGTTCAGTAAATTGTTTGAAGGGGAATAAAATCTTACCTCTGTGCTCCAGTTGCGTCCTTGACCTTGGAAATGTGGGCCCACTGTTCCTCGGCTGTGTCCAGAGCTATGATGTCCTCAGTTGGTTTCCAGACTTTGTAGTCCATGAACTCCACTTGCAGGTCATCTTCGGAGGTCCCTTCAGGCAACAGGCAAGGAAACTTCTCCAGAAAATATGACAAGGAGTCCCAGGAAGAAGGTCTTCGAGTTGGAACAGCCACCTGTAATATAGTTATAAAGGAGTCTGTCAATATCTTCCACAGGAAAGAAAAGCTAGTCATATCTTTAATTTAAACTGTATCTCAACTCTCAAGAAGCTGATAACTGACAATGATTGGGAGTTCAGCACACACCATACACACACAGAGATGACATCATAGCTCACACACAAACACATGCACACACGCACACTGAGGACATAGCTCACACACAAACACATGCGCGCACGCGCACACACACTGAGGACATCATAGCTCACACACAAACACACGCGCGCACACACTCACACTTACCACAGCATGGCCCCACAATGGTTCCCCGGACTGGACCACTTTCTGCTTCAGGTAGGTACATGCAGTCTGGTAGAAGTATACCACATCCTTAAAGAACTGCTCTTGACTTGGCTTGCTCACACCTGGTGACTTCAGGTACTTTCTGGCTGCAGAGCCAATCATCAGCTCTTTGTCAGGATGGATGTGGTACCTGGCTGTGGTGTTCACGTCATACAAGCGCCCATTGTTGAGTGCAGACTCCTTCATGAACCAAGTGAGCAGCTTTCTGTAGAAAATCTCCATGTTTCCCTTCACCTTGTGGATGGTGGCCTGGTCCGTCTGGAACACCTTGTTCATCTTGTCAAATTGCTGCCAAAAAAGGACATTTCCACTTGAAAGGCATGAGATTGAAAAATTATGATTTAGGCTGAAAAAGGCTGAAAAAAGGCTGAAGCCCTCTGAAATTCACTGTGTGTTGACTGCAATGTGTACGTCATCTTTGTTGAGAGAGAGAGAGAGAGAGAGAGAGAGAGAGAGAGAGAGAGAGAGAGAGAGAGACACACACAGAGAGAGAGAGAGTGTGTGTGTGTGTTGATGCTTTGTTCAACTGATTGTATTTTGTATTGTGTTTTTGGGGTGGGGTGAGTGGTGGTGATGGTAACGGTAACGGTGTGTGTGTGTGTGTGTGTGTGTGCGTGTGCGTGTGCGTGTGCGTGCGTGCGCGTGCGTCGTATGTGTGTGTGTGCGTGTGTGTGTGTGTATGTGCGTACGTGCGTGTATGTGTGGGTGGGGTGTGTATGTGTATGCCTATTTGCATGTGCGTGAGCGATTATTTCGTTTTGTTGTTGAATTTGTTGCTTTTTTATTTTTGTTGTTGTTAAGTGCATAGAGCTCCACATTGGTGGAGGAATGCGCTATATAAATGATTCACTATTAAATAGTATTATTATTATTATTAAACTGAAGCTTTTTTTTGTAATCTAAGCCTTAAATGAGAGGGGCTTGCAAAGGAGTTGGTTAACATTTATGTTGTAAAGAAGAATGTCTGAGATGTAGGTCTTAAATGGGAGGGGGCATTACAAGTAGGTCATAAGGAGGGTTCCACTAAAAAAAAGTGTATAAATCGCATACATACCTCAATGACGAATGCGAGAAACAAAGCATACAGCTTTGCTGAGGGCCTCTTCAGGAACTTCTTAAGCCGCGTCTTGATGGTGTCCTGGTCTTCAGTTTTCTTGTCTGTGCTGCTGCTTGCTCCTTTATTTTTATCACATTCCTCAGTGAAGAAGCGTGTCAGGGCCTCCCACTGTTCGATGAGACGCTGCAGGGCTGAACCAAGGGACAGCCACCGAGTTGGGCAGTGGTCAATAATCTTGTGTTGTGGTAGATCACATTCCTCCTGGATGGCCTGAAGTCGGTGTTGGCGGTTTGAGCTTTTGCTGACATACCAACTCAATTGGCGTAAAATGTCATCAAAGTCAAAGCCCTTGTTGAGCTGGAAAGCTTTCACTGATTTTTTTACAGCTAGGTTCAGTAGGTGGCAGACACAGCCTGCAAGGTGGACATTTGGAGCCTGTTTGTGCACATAGGCTATCACACCCTTGTTCTTTCCTGTCATGACATTGGCATTATCACAAACCAGGGCAAGGCAGTTCTGCCATGGGACTTGAAGGTCGGCGAGTGCTTCAGAAACAGTGTCAAAAATGTTCTCCCCTGTGGCAGACTCAGTGCAAGTTGGATTGGCTAACAGTTCTGTCACTATCTTCCCATCTTTCACGTACCTAACCACCACTGGGAAAAATTTATCCCCTCCTTCCTGGCTCCCATCCGTGCCCAAGACAAATGGCCCATTTTGGAGATGGGCCGCAGCAGCAGCCTGTGCCTCTTTGGCAAGTGTTTTTACAATGCTTGTGGTCTTTGTCCGTCCACTTGCATATTCTTGTGCGATGGCAGAGTCGGGAAACATTCGCCTGAACAAAGGGCCAGCATGATCGGCCGCACTCATTGCGATATTGTGCTCAACCAAAAATCCAGCAAAAAAAGTTTCTGCTCGAATCACTTCGTTTTCATCCTTCTTTTCCTCTGTTTCCTTTGGCTTGAAAAAGGCTTTTAACGTCGACGAACACGCCTGTGAACTTGAAGCGCTGACGTGCTTTTGAGATTCCACGTGCCGTTTGACATCTCCAATGCCTCCATGCGAAATGGTGAAGTCCGAAAAGCACACAGTACATCGTGCGTAATGTACTCCTTTGCTGGAACTCCGTATGGTCGGATATTTTTCAGTGTACTTCTTTCGAAATTTCTGTTCAGTTCTTTTATGTTTTTCATCACCCAACTCATCGCTATCTGCTTTTCGCTTCGACATCTTGCTTGGCTTGTTCGCGCGCAGAGTAAGAACGGAAGTATGTTTGACCGGAAATGCATCGATGGTTGAAAACTCGATTATACGCACGGAGCTGTGCCGCTGTGTATCTTAGACGTTCGCGCTCGGCGCTTTCGTTTTCTTTTGTTTTTGAAATTTTTGAATGCGGAATTTTATGGAAATAAGCGGAAGGGCGGAAGAATTCTCGTTTAAGCGGAAGAAATTCCGCATTTTGCGGAAGGGTTGGCAGGTCTGTGTTATGCACAGTCAATGATGCGACCTGCAACAATACATAATAACAATCATCATTCACAAACAGGAGAGTTATCCGTATTATTTCTTTGTTATGCTTGCACAGTCGATGATCAATGCGACCTGCAACAATACATAATAACAATCATCATTCACAAACAGGAGAGTTATCCGTATTATTTCTTTGTTATGCTTGCACAGTCGATGATCAATGCGACCAGCAACAATACATTATAACAATCATTGTTCACAAGCAGGGAGACTGGCTTGCTGCACCATCAGTGATTTTCCACAGCAATGGACAATCATTGTATAGCTTGGCCTATAGTGAGTAAGGCTGGGTTCACATTAGATGCGTAAGTTCCGTATGGAAAACCCTAAATAAGTGGAAGAAAGAAGGATAAAAGTTTACGCACAATGGGGAAATTCGGACACGTACGCATTTCTTTTCCCTTCTTTGTTTCACTTATTTATAATTTATTGATTGCGCACAGGTTTCCGCATGGAATATCCGCTTATGTGTGTACACGGCCTTACTGTGATTCTCATACTTATACTTGGAGGCACCACACTGGTTCCTGCAGCCTGGGGATTGGTTGGGTTCCAACAAAAAAAACTACTTAGTCTTTTGATTGAAAAAGTCTGTGTGGGCTCTGGGTATTTTGAGCGTGATACACTAACTGTCCACAGAAGAGAGTAGATGTGGTTGACACTCTGTCTCTCTCTCACTCTCTTTACCTGTGTCTCTGTCTGTCTCTCCCAGTCTCTGTGTCTCTCTGTCTTTTCTCTCCCTTCATCTCTCTCTCTCTGTCTTTCAACCTCCCCTTCTCTCTCTTTCTCTCACTATGTGTCTTTCAATCTCCTTCTCTCTCTTTCCTTGTCTGTCAACCTCCCCTTCTCCCTCTCTCTCTCTCTCTGTCTGTCTCTCAACCTCCCCTTTCTCTCTCTCACTCTCACTTTCTCTCTCTCTTTGTCTTTCAACCTCCCCTTCTCTCTCTCTCTCTTTGTCTTTCAACCCCCCCTTCTCTCTCTGTCTTTCCACCTCCCCTTCTCTCTCTGTCTTTCCACCCCCCCCCCCCCTTCTCTCTGTCTCTTTGTCTCTCTTTCTCGCTCTCTGTGTCTTTCCACCTCCCCTTTCTATCTGTCTCTTTGTCTCTCTCTCTCTCTCTCTCTCTGTGTCTTTCCACCTCCCCTTTTCTCTCTCTCTCTGTCTTTCCACCTCCCCTCTCTCTCTCTGTCTTTCCACCCCCCCCCCCTTCTCTCTGTCTCTTTTGTCTCTCTCTCTCGCTCTCTGTGTCTTTCCACCTCCCCTTTCTCTCTGTCTCTTTGTCTCTCTCTCTCTCTCTCTCTCTCTGTCTTTCCCACCCTTTTTCTCTCTCTCTCTCTCTCTGTCTTTCAACCTCCCCTTTCTCTCTGTCTCTTTGTCTCTCTCTCTCTCGCTCTCTCTCTGTCTTTCCACCTCCCCTTTTCTCTCTCTCTCTCTCTGTCTTTCAACCTCCCCTTTCTCTCTGTCTCTTTGTCTCTCTCTCTCGCTCTCTCTGTCTTTCCACCTCCCCTTTTCTCTCTCTCTCTCTCTCTGTCTTTCAACCTCCCTTTCTCTCTGTCTCTCTGTCTCTTTGTCTCTCTCTCTCTCTCTCTCTCTCTGTCTTTCCTTTCCCTCCCCTTTCTATCTGTCTCTTCTGTCTCTCTCTCTCTCTCTCTCTCTCTGTCTTTCCACCTCCCCTTTCTCTCTGTCTCTTTGTCTCTCTCTCTCTCGCTCTCTCTGTCTTTCCACCTCCCCTTTCTCTCTGTCTCTTTGTCTCTCTCTCTCTCTCTCTCTCTGTCTTTCCACCTCCCCTTTCTATCTGTCTCTTTGTCTCTCTCTCTCTCTCTCTCTGTCTTTCAACCTCCCCTTTCTCTCTCTCTCTGTCTTTCCACCTCCCCTTCTCTCTCTCTCTGTCTTTCCACCTCCCCTTCTCTCTCTCTCTGTCTTTCCACCCACCCACCCCTTCTCTCTGTCTCTTTGTCTCTCTCTCTCGCTAACAGACCAACAAACCAAACAAACAGGGAATGACAAAAAACACCCATCCGCTCCTCACAAACTTCACAAACACCTGCAGGCACAGACAAGAAGCAGCAGCGCTCACCGTTGATGTGGGTGCCAAAGTCGATCTTGCAGACGTCGTCCTGGCCCAGCACGGTGGGGTCCCCGGCGTTGGGCGTGTAGTGGGCGGCGCAGTGGTTGAGGGAGCAGCCCGTGGGGAAGGCCAGACCCGCCTCCAGCCCCTTCTCGTTGATCATCTTCCGCGACGTGTTCTCCAGCGTTTCGCTGTGCCAGGGATACAGTATACGAGGTGTAGAGTGGCACAGTAGTAGCGCGTTCGCTTCGTGTCAAGTAAACCCGAGTTTGAACCTGGGTACAGGGGATTTTTCCTCTCACTTTTTGCTGTCTGAACGTGGAGTCTTTCGGATGAGACGATAAACCGAGGTCCTGTTTGTCAATGCACTTAGCACACGTTAAACCCAGTGGCAACGAAAAAGTTTTAATTTGGTCAAAGTTTACCCACCCACCCCTCATCAGTCACACAAAAATCGCATGCAAAAACACAACAAAAAACTGTGTGACGCGCCTCTGGCTGCGACGCGCTCTCCAGGTGAGAATAACCCAAATTTCACAGACGCCTCTGTGACTATAAAGTACCACCTAATATATGCGCATGAGAGGGAGCAAAAAATGTCAGCTATTCTGAAATTGTCTATTGTCTCAGCTGTACTGACAAAGAAGGCTAGGATATCACCAAATGCTCAGGTCAAAGTACATGGATAGCAGACCTGTTTACCCCATACACAAGTGTTGAGTAGTCCGGATAGCTGAAATGAGTAGTTTTGTTGCGAAATGTGTAGTTTTATTTATTAAGCCATCAAACAATGTCCACTGAAAATGAGTAGTAATCAAGAATTAAAGAGCATTATTTTCAATTTTAAAGAGTAGTATAGGTCCAAATTGAGTAGAAAACTACTCGAAAAGAGTAGAGTAAACAGGTCTGGGATAGAATCTCCTGTTTTGGGGTGGTTTTTTTAAGGTTTTCTCAGTACATATATTTCTGTTGTTGTTGTTGTCATACCCTGGCTTAAAGACTCCAGGGATCATCCAACAGCCGAAGCACTTGAACACAATAGTACAAATGCAACAGCTAGGGATAAGAACATTATGTGTGCGACCGTTTTTGATTACCCCGCAACGTGCGCAGCACACTCCGACTTCGGAGGATATCTTTCTTCTTTTTGGGACTTATCTCTCTCTCCTCTCCCTCCCCCTCTCTCTCTCTCCCCCTCCCCTCTCTCTCTTTTCCCAGTTCCCTTTCCTCTCACAAGATACTTTGAGGAGTGGACACCAGAGACCAAAAAATACAATAGGGAGTGAAGAAGGAACTGGGGCAAGAAAGGTTAACACGGAGGGAACAAATACTAAATATCAGTATCTATACTAAAGGTCTCCCCGCCTGTATATGGCTGGTACCCACGTGTCGTCATATCCGGCCACAAGGAGCGCCACATTATGGGAGACCGCCATCTTAGTCCTTATCTTTTTTGGAAAAATGCCAGATCGATGCTGCGTATTTGGCTGTTCCAATTCGAAACTTATCTAAACTGTATTTATAACATCTGGATGTTTTCTTTACACATTTAGATAACATTTTCACTTTGTTTACACACAAATAAGGACTAAGATGGCGACACTTCCGTTGGAATGGTCGAGATGCGCACGCAGGTGGATTGGAGCCATACAGAAAAGAAAGAAAAATGCATTATACACTCTTTTCTTTTTTTTGCTGTCTCATCTTCTGGGCCGTACAGTGGCGTTGCTCCCACACCGCTCATTCTGAATCCCAACTCGCAGCTACACCCCGTCTTGTTCAGGTCGCAGAATCCGAGACCAGCAGTCCAAGGGGAGCGAATCTATGTTAGGCCGTCAGGAGGCAACCAACCGAGGAGACACTGCACTGCTGCTGAGTCACTTCAGTGGAGATCAGTGATGCCTGTTCAGGACACCACCTACTAAGCCCCCTACTGACACTATTCTCTTAGTCGCGGAGCCAGCGTAAGTGAGGTCCTCCTCTGAGGGCGCCACCACGACCGTCCACCGACAACTCCCCAGAACACACTGATCCCCATGACTTTGACCCGAACGCACCAAGGCATAGACTGGATTGGAAACCGAAACTGAGGTCACCATGAGAGCATTATACACTCTTAAACAAAAAAGATTTGAAGGAAAAGGAAAACAACCAAACATATTATTTATTTCTTCTCATTATTCATTTCCGCAAGGCGTTCTCTAATGTTTCACTGTCAAAGTAATACGAAAAAGGTAAAACAAATTTGGAGACAAAGGCCTGAAATGCTTTATTCGGTTTAAAACGAAACACACCAAAAAAGGTGAAGAGGAACAGGAAAAGAATCAAACTCATTTCTTTCTTCTCTCTCTTTTTCTTTTTATTTTCTAAAGTTAAGTCTGTATGAATACATTTTCACAGCAAAATCATTATTTGACTGATATTTCAAAAGGTATTAACTCATTCAAGTCGTTCCGAACATATATGACCGGAATTAATAGATAATAATAATAAATAACATTTATAGAGCGCCCTTTCTCTCTTGAGCTCACAGCGCTTCACAATTGTTTAAATAAATACATAAATCATAAATAAGCTACTACAATATCAACTATCACAAACATTCACACAGCCACAACACGCAAGCACGCACACGCCCACACCCACATACGCGCGCACACCCACCCACCCACAATGTGGGGGACATCATTTTAAGGCAGGAAACAGGACAAGGAAGAAATCAGAGGTATTGCCGGAAGAGGTGAGTTTTAAGAGCAGTTTTGAAAGACTGGAAAGATTTAGCAGAACGAAGTTCATATGGTAGGGTGTTCCAGACAGAAGGGGCGCTGAAAGAAAATGAACGTTCACCATTTGTCTTAGTGTTAGTACGAGGAATAGAAAGGATAAGTTTGTCAGAAGAGGAACGGAGAGACCTGGAGGGTGAGTACAGGTGAACGAGATCAGAGAGGTAGGCAGGACTAGATGAATGGACAGCATTGAAACACAGGCAAGCAATTTTATACTTTATTCTTGCCTCGACTGGAAGCCAGTGTAAGGTCTTGAGGTGGGGTTTGATGTGGTCTGTACGAGGGACTTTAAGGATTAATCGAGCTGCATTGTTCTGAACTTTCTGAAGTTTGTTGAGGAGGGTTTGAGGACAGCCTACAAGTAAGGAATTGCAATAATCGATGCGAGACAGTACAAAAGCTGATACTAGAGTCTTGGTGGCTTCAACTGTGAGATAGTGACGAATGGCACTAATACGACGGAGTTCAAAGTTCACATTACGAATCAGAGTCATGACATGAGTGATCATAGTTAGTCGACAATCGAGGGTTACACCAAGGTTTTTAGCTGATTGACAGAAAGGGACGGTAGCATCGCCAATGACAAGAGAGTCAGGAAACTGAACAGAGGTGGAAGTTCTCTGAGTGGAAACAATCATTGCCTCAGTCTTATCTTCATTGAGTTTTAATTTATTGGAGGTCATCCAGGACTTGACATCTGAAACAGTATCCTGCATGGACAAAACTAGATCATCAATTTCATTAGGCTTAGAAGACTTCTGCAGTTGGGTATCATCAGCGAATGAGTGATGGAGAGCTGAATGCCTGGACATGACGTCTGAAAGAGGAGAAGTGTAAAGAACAAATAGAACAGGCCCCAGGACTGATCCCTGTGGCACACCACAGGAAACAGAGGCTGGGGCAGAGTTGGCGTCCTGAATGGAAACAATCTGGGTACGGTTAGAAAGATAAGAGGTGAACCACTGGAGAGCTTTACCACTGATGCCGAAGACAGATTCCAAACGAGAAAGAAGAGTGTTGTGGTCAATGGTATCAAACGCTGCTGAAAGGTCCAAGAGAGTCAGAACTGAGTTTTCCTTCATCAAGAGAAAGAAGAAGATCATTAACAACCTTTACTAAAGCAGTTTCAGTACTGTGACCTGGTCTGTAAGCTGACTGAAAAGGATTGAATAAATCATTAGAATTGAGATGGCAAAGCTGTGAGAGAACAATCTTTTCCATGATCTTTGACACACAAGATAGATTTGAGACAGGTAGATAGCTGTCAAGTTGATGCATTTCCTTCAAGGGAAGTAAATCTGTGTGCATGCCATAACTTGGTCACTTCTAAACTCGCTTCGCTCCCTTAGACCACAATTTTGACTTTGCTTTTGTAGTGGATTATTGTGGGGAAACCAATTGGTGTGGAGTTTTTCTATATAAAGTCTAATATATAAAAACGTCTGATCTACCACTTCCGTATGTCTAAACCTGAAGTAAAAACCCGTAATCTTCTTTCATTTCTCCTTTTGTTTATGCATGTTTTGTTTGTGTGCATGGCTGGAGTGATTTGTGAGTTTTTGCAATGATTGAAAATCGGTGCGATGCGAATGAGTTAAACTTAAAGCTCAATGCACTGTTTCTTGGTAAGGATGTGCTATATGCCTGTTTATTATCATACTAAGACATTCTATTTAAAACAAATTTTACATTAATTTCTCAACGCACACACATAAACTAGTTCTTAAATATGTGAAAATATAACTTACAGAAGAGCAATAAAACTTAAACAATGAAAGACACAAAAAAAAGGGGGGAGGGGGGATACAGTACTCAAGAGTGGACATCAAATGATGTGAAGCCTGCTTAGACATAAGCACTTGTAGTTGTCTGCATAAATCAATTACTTTTATGAAACACCAGGCAAAACTCACCAAATGTCAATCATGGTCATTCCTGGTTTGATATAGGACTGCATATATCTACGAGTCTGCACAAACAACAAAAAGATGAATTATCATTAAAATCCATGTTAGGACAAACCAATCGACGATCTTAAGCACACAGGATTTGGCTTCCTCTTCTGTAAAGCATCACAAACTGAACAATTACGTAGCATTGTGACCCCCCCCCCCCCCCCCCCCCCCCCCCCCCCTAGAAACTACGGAAAAATCGTAGGGGTAGGCAGGTCTGTGGGTCCCCATGTTATACCTCTCTGTCTGTTTATCCTAACCCTATCCCTAACCCAAACAATAACCTTAACCCCTAAACCTATCCCTAACCCTAATCCGAGGGGACACATAGACATGGGAACGCATAGACAAGGGGACATATAGACACAGGGACACAGACACGGGGACACACAGACACATAAACACGGGGACATATAGACACGGGGACACATAAACACGGGGACACAGACACAGGGACACACAGACACATGGACACATAAACACGGGGACATATAGACACGGGGACACAGACACAGGGACACATACACAAGGGGACATATAGAAACAGAGACACATATATACATGGGAACATATATAGACACAAGGATATATAGATGTGGAAACATAGAGACGGGAACACATAGAGACAGAAGCAAACAAGGGCAACACATAGAGACCGGGATACATAAAGATGGAGGCTAACGAGGGTGACACATAGAGACGGTGACACATATATAGACGGGGGCAAGCGAGGGAAACACATAGACACATAGAGACAGGGACACATATATAGACGGGGGCAAGCAAGGGAAACACATAGACACATAGAGACAGGGACACATATATAGACGGGGGCAAGCGAGGGAAACACATAGACACATAGAGACAGGGACACATATATAGACGGGGGCAAGCGAGGGAAACACATAGACACATAGAGACAGGGACACATATATAGACGGGGGCAAACGAGGGCGACACATAGAGACAGGGACACATATATAGACGGGGGCAAGCGAGGGAAACACATAGACACGGTGACACATATATAGACGGGGGCAAGCAAGGGAAACACATAGACACGGTGACACATATATAGACGGGGGCAAGCGAGGGAAACACATAGACACATAGAGACAGGGACACATATATAGACGGGGGCAAGCGAGGGAAACACATAGACACATAGAGACAGGGACACATATATAGACGGGGGCAAACGAGGGCAACACATAGAGACAGGGACACATATATAGACGGGGGCAAGCGAGGGAAACACATAGACATGGTGACACATATATAGACGGGGGCAAGCGAGGGAAACACATAGACACATAGAGACAGGGACACATATATAGACGGGGGCAAGCGAGGGAAACACATAGACACATAGAGACAGGGGGACACATATATAGACGGGGGCAAGCGAGGGAAACACATAGACACATAGAGACAGGGACACATATATAGACGGGGGCAAACGAGGGCGATACATAGAGACAGGGACACATATATAGACGGGGGCAAGCGAGGGAAACACATAGACATGGTGACACATATATAGACGGGGGCAAGCGAGGGAAACACATAGACACATAGAGACAGGGACACATATATAGACGGGAGCAAGCGAGGGAAACACATAGACACATAGAGACAGGGACACATAGCGACGGGGACACAATGAGGGTCACACATAGAAATGGGGACACATAAAGATGGCGGCACAATGAGGTTGACACACAGAGACGGGGACATAGAGATGGGGCCAAACGAGGGTGACGCATAGAGAAGTGGACATACAGACATGGGGACTCATAGAGACGGGGACACACAGATGTGGAAACGTCCCATGTGAACTGCGCCCACCTGTCTGTGTGCCTCCGCGGCCTGCCTCATCTCCTGGTACAGGTAGGTCTGGGCGCGGTCCACAGCCCTCTTCTCCTCGCTCGTGAACCGGTCCTTGGCCATCTGACTGCCAGGCAAAGCAAGAAGAAACAACGCCATTCAACAGGTTGTCAAGGGACAGTGCTTCGCCACGTTCCATGGTAACAAAAAAAACTAGTTGTGGCAGTGCACAAGACAGCGTAGGTATAAACGAATAAGTGTACAAATTGAGATTTTGATCCGGCAGAATCACATGGGTGCAACTACACAAAATGAAAAAACCTGAAAGGCCGGGGTCTAGGGGTAATGTCCCCCTGCAGCTGAAGAAAAAATGTATTTATGAAGGTATTTTCTTTTGCTTTTTCCACAATTTATACAAATGCTTATTTTAAAGTGTTTGAAAAATACAGTAGACACACAAAGATCTTGTTTGACAAATTAAAAAAAAAAAAAAAAATCCTTTTCTGGTAAAATTCAAAAACAGGAAATCCTTGTATACCAGGAAAAGTTGCACCCATGGAATTATAACTGCTCGTGATCGATACCCGCAAAAAAGAGAATCGTCTTTGCTGGTTGCGTCTTTATGAAGTCACGTGAACTTGAAGCCTGACATGCCAAATGTATACAAGATCCCCTCAGTAGTAAGTGTACGTCTGGAACCAAAACAAATCAAGGTTTTTTTCTAGGGTTTCTCGAGGGGATATTTGAATTTTAAAACGGTCAAGATGGAAGGTAAATGACCAGAAGAAAAGCTGACAAAAATATGTTTCTTTCCTGCTTACAAGCATGCACGCACACACACCACACACACACACTGATACATACTGGTCTTGGCCCACTGGGTACTTGCAGATCTCCCCCTCAGGAAAGTTGCCGTCAGGGAACAGCTCGCAGATTGGAATGGAGGGAGGGTCGGTCTGCGTTTTGGCTCCCCCACCTGCACACATTTCCAGTACATCGTCAGTAATGAACTTGTGGAAAATTGCTACAATAAACTTGACCATAATTCCAAATCTCATGGGTACGTGAGATGACGCAAATTTTTGCCTGGGTTTTTATTCCCAGCTCTAATCAGGCACCAGAATAGTCTGAAGTCCAATCCTCTGAAAACCGCAGTAAAAGGGCCATCAAGGCCCCAGACTGAAGAGGGACAACACTGAAAATTTCAGTGAAATGAGTTCCCAACATGACCAAAAAGGCTTAACTCATTCAAGTCGTTCCAGCCATATATGTGCAGAATTAATAGATAGATGTCAATTTGATGCATTTGCTTCAAGGGAAGTAAATCTGTGTGCACACCTTACCTTGGTCACTTCTAAACTCGCTTTGCTCCCTTGAGCCACAATTTTGCCTCTGACTTTGCTTTTGTAGTGGTTTGTTGTGGGGAAATCAATTGGTGTAGTTTTTCTATATAAAGTCTATATATAAAAAAAGTCTGATCTACCACTTCCCTATGTCTAAACCTGAAGTAAAAACTTGTAATCTTCCTTCATTTTTCCTTTTGTTTATGTATGTTTTGTTTGTGTGTGTGTGGCTGGAGTGATTTGTGAGTTTTTTTAATAATTCAAAATCGTTATGAGTTAATTGACATTCAAGGTCGCTCGCCCGTGGAAAATGGTCTATTGTACCAGTCCTCAAAACTGAGAGTGGGGATGCATCTTGGGCAAAGCATCTCCATTCTAGACAACTTTTCAGCCCAGCTTTCTTCTGCTAACTGGAAGCGTTAGGTAAACATGGGTGCCAAATGCACACTACCCGGTATATTACATTGGTTATGCGCACTTACTACAACATGCCAAACCGTAACAAATTTATTTTTAAAATGATCCCTTCCTTCTTTCATGAACAATGTATGATTTAGTTGACAAACTCAACAATTATTGCTGATGTTGTTGCTGTTGTTATTGGCTGTTGTTGCTTGCCTTTGGGTGATTTATTTTGGGACACATTTTACATTTCTATTGGTTGTTGTTGTGCCCTGGCTAAAACTAAAAGACTCCAGGGATCATCCCAACAGCTGAAGCACTTGAACACTATGGTACAAATGCATCAGCTAGGGATGAGAACATTACGTGTGTGGCCGCTTCTGATTACCCCGCCACATAGTCATATTTTACTGACTTTAAAATCAGATTTTTCTTAAAAGGTAGGGGTTTGCATTGATCGCGTTTACTGGTAATTATCAGTAAAATACTGATTGCAAAACCAAAATACTGGACAAAAATTTGACCTGTCAGTCCCAGGGACTGATAATTTTTTTGTTAGGACTGATAAATTGTTTTAACAGAGGCTTTGGTATTGTGGTTTTCACTGGTTTTTGTTTCCCTGGGACTGGTTTTGACACCAGGTTGTTGGGGGGCATTGTCGCTGATGGGACTGGTTTTCAAAATTCCTAGCGCGATCACAGGTTTTGTCTAACACTAGTACAAAGAGCTTTATCAGTTTATGGCTTGTAAAATACTGCCATACGTTATTCATATTATTTATTGTACACAACAAACCATGAACACAAAACGCAAGGTACAATACAATGCATTACAATAGATACCTTTCTTCTTTCTCTTCTTTTTCTTGCCACCTCCTTCCCCACCGGCACCATCTGTTACATAGATATGCAAGCATAAATGATAAAGACTAAAGAGTAACGACAGGTGTCAGCTAAAGGTAATATGACCAAAGATATTCTAAAAGGGTAAGATGGATTACTTAAAAGCTCGGCGAACCGGGCTGATAGAGTTATCGTTAGTGCGGACGTGTACACTATTCACAGTGGAGGCTATCCAAAAACTCAGACTGGAACTTGAACGGAGAATTCAACTGGCCTATCAATGTGTAAATGTGTCACGTTTCAAAGGGACATAACCAGTGTTTCTGTCCTCACTACTCATATAGGGAAAAGAGACTGGATGTTTATCTTCCCCTGTATAGTCTTTGATATGACTAAGGCCGGGTTCATATTAGACATGTAAGTTCCGTACGGAAAACCCTAAATAAGTGGAAGAAAGAAGGATAAAAGTTTACGCATATAGGGGAAATTCGGACACGTGCGCAAATCTTTTCCCTTCTTTGCTTCACTTATTTATGGATTGCGCACGGGTTTCCGCATAGAATATCCGCTTATGTGTGTATGCAGCCTGATAATAATATACTACAGTGGAGTACTCTTAACACAAAACTGGATAACATGAAATATTGGTTAACGCACAAACATCTGTTTGAATGGACGAAACCCCTCTTTACTATTGCTTTTTTACAAATAACGGTCAACGCACACACAAAATCTCTGTCCCCTGAATTTGATGTTAAGAGTACTCCACTGTAGCTAATATTAAAGTGTTCCAAATATGAAAATCCCAAATAATAAAATATCCATTATAATTTTATAAATACAGTGGAACCACCCTTTCAAGACCTTGAAAAATCATCCAAAATAAGGCAGGGTTCGTACAGAATTTTCATACCAAACTTCACAAACTTTCAAAGACCTTTTCAAAGGTCTAACGTTTATTCTATTTTCAAAGACCTCTCATGACATGCAATGTTGCAATGCAACAGGACTATTTTCAACTTCTCTATTTGATGATAATTGCTTCGATCACGATCACTAAGTTGCATTGGTGTAGCCAAAAGACCCGGATATAGCCAAGGGAAGTAACTCTTGACAAATCGTAGACGTCTGCTAGACGGAACTATATTGTCGAACAGCGGATATTTGAAAATAAGCCAAATTAAATTGTTTCTTTATCAATTATGGAAGCAAATTTTAAAAATTGTATGGCGTCAAAGACTTTTTTTTTAAGGCGTCAATGACTTTTTCACAAACCATTTCACAGTTTTCACAGACCAAAGCAGATTTTCAAAGACTTGAAAAAGGCACTCCCTTTCTCAAAGGCTTTCAAAGACCTTCAAAGACTGTGCAAACCCTGTAATGTCTTAAGTGGGAGGGAGTTGTATAAGGGAGGTAATGTTAATACTTACAAAGAAGAGCTATGTCTCAGAGAAGTAGGTCTTAAGTGGGAGTCTTATATTAAGTTATAAGGGGAATCCTAAAGGAAGATTCCACTGTAATGTACAACTTGAAACTGTGAAAGCATTCAAGTATAATTTGAAAGCATTCAAATACAACTTGAAAGCAATCAAATACAAATTACAACTTTTTATAACAATTACAGTGAGTACATCGCTCATAATCATAATCTTACCATAGTATTCATCCTTTACACATACACTCCATGCGTGTCCCGCATTTGTCTAAACTAACCGTTTTCAACTGGTGACAACGCTATTTTGCAGTAAAAAGAGACAATCTGTTTTTCCAATACGGTCAATCTGACCTGCTTCAGCCTCCCCATCCACAGAGACTTTCTGCAGCTGCTCGGCCACAGCCTCTACTTCGTCAGCAACGCCGTTCTCCCGCCCTTCACCATCCTCCGCCTCTGCCTCTGAAACACACACACACACATCACATGTGATACCGATAGTTAAAGGGAAAAGCAACGATTTTAATTTTCTGAATTTGGTCAAACTGAAACTGCCTTCTTCTTCTTCGTTCATGTAGTAAAATGTACTGTAAAAAAGAGTACCTTGTAGTTGTACAAGCCCATGTTCTAGTAAATGCCCACCCCCAACTTTAGAGCAATTTTCGTGCATAGGGGTATTTACCGAATAAACGCCCACCCCCCACATTCATCAAGCTGAGTAAGCACATTGTCAATTTTTAATGCTGGGGGGGGGGGGGATTATAATGCTGGAAGTCTGACGATAATGATTGATTCATGACCCAGCGAATTGCAAGGCATTGGAACTTGGACCCTCTCAAAGTCAAACTTGCTGGTATTCCTGGCAGTGTACGGATCCCAGACAGGTGTGGCATACTCAAGAATGGCCCTTACTACTAAGACTAATAGTAATAATATTAATATTAATACTAATGGCAGTGCTTGACATTTTGAATGTCTAAACCTAAAGTTGGCTGAATATAAGGTCAGGTCATGTCAGTTCAGGTCAATTAGGACAGCTAGGCCTCACGAGTGTCCTTTCAAATTTAGTCAAGATTGTGTGTTGGCCCAGCTGTGACGGGTTTTGAAATGAAATTGATGACTTAATAATTAGTCATGTTGATATTTTAATTTGATAAATTTAGGGTCTTTGTCCAGGTTTTTTATTTTTTTCTGACCCTCAGCTTTAGCTAGCCTAACAGGACAGATCTTCAATGTCCACATCTGCCAGATCGGGACAGACCTTGGTGATGACTCTTTGCCACTGTCAAATTATCTTCTTTTTTTTTTGCTTCAGGTTTCCAGGGATCATTCTTGGCATCGGTTATAGGTCAGTGACGCATAAACCTTCAATTTTGACCAATAGTTTTGGCAGGCGAGAGGTCATATGACTGATTGAGTTTACATCGAAGAAGTCAACAACTTCAAGAATGTTGTCGTCGGCTATTGCTAATTTCCTCAGAGTTCCTGTATTCTGCAGCGACTTCGATCATAGCTGAAACAAAAAGATGTATAGTATCTGGTGAAACGAACGTCGAAATGAAGTAATGGTAGCTGAACTGTCAATAGCACATGACAATAGCTACCTGTGTAGCTTTTCCGATCCCACTTTTTGAAGTAATAGAAAGATACGCACTTTCAGCATGTTTTTAAAGTTGCCAGATGAGACGAGACCATTGTCAGATTCATTGGATTCAAAGCCTGTTTATCCTGAGAATCATTTCTCTTCTTCTCTTTGGGGCCCACGATCATTTAATTGATTATTCTGGCACCCTTGGGAAAAAAAGACTCTCTTTATAAAGATCAAAACTATCCATGCCTTCCCAAAAGAATCCATGAGTAAGAAAGGAGCAGACGAATTTGTTTTGCTAGTTTCTGACTCTCGGTCATCGTCTGCAAGCGCATCGTCAGACAGCACAGAGCTTGCGAACGCTAGGCCAACAGGAGAAAGTAGCGATGTTGGAAACTGCTGCGATTTGTTACGCTTCGGCTAAGTGCAAAGCAATCACTCACTTCGCATTGTTTTCATCAGTTGTTATTATCTCCCTGACTAAGGGTGGCCAAAAATACTACTAGTACTACCCCGGTAGCCATTTGCAAGTATAAAAATCTGAGGGAAATCAGATTTCAAAAGTCACTAGCCCGATCATCTAGTCGACTCGCCGACTGTCAATTCAGTACTTAATAGTAGTAGTACTAGTACTAGTAGTAGTAGTAGTAGTGATACTGATAGGGACAGGCATCATGGCCTAGGCCTCGCGGCCTATAAATGATTAAATCATCCCATCATTGGTACAATCTTTATGTATGGTGTCTGATTTGCATACATCACTAATGTATAAGCAATTTCATAGCATCAATCAAAGTTATAAAAAAGATCTCTATATTTTGGAATTTCAGTGTTAGTGCAATGAGAAACTGAAAAAAGTGATTCAACTGGAGTGTCAACTAGGCCATTGAAAATTTTATATGCCTGAATGAGATCCCATCTTAAACGCCTACCTGAATCTGAATGCAGTTCCAAATATTTTAATCTTTCCAAATAGGACATGTTTCTACATTGTAATTTGGTAGCTGGTCTAGAGCTGTACTCTTTCTATTTTCACGGACTGCCGCTTTAGATATATATGGATACCATATTATGTTAGCATATTCTAAATGAGGCCTAACGAATGACTTATATATATACAGCAGCTTAAGAAAT
>CM065687.1:11561045-11688545 GCA_017654935.2 Phymorhynchus buccinoides
ATAAGGTACCATCATACCACCCGGTGTGAGCCAAAAGGTACAATCAGCTTTCTATATTTCTTTCCCGAGTCTACCTTCTGGCTTTCACCCAAGAAGAAAGAGAGTACCTTCAGGTGCCACACAAGCAAGGTTCACTCACAGGGGACTCCGACCCAGGCCCGTTCCTCACACCATCCTTGGACACGCCTGGAAACTGGTGCTGAACGCGCGGCCCTGAGGAACCCTTCCCCACTCTTCCCCGCCCATGCGACCTTGAACCGGCGGCAGCAGCCACCGACGACTGGGAGGGTAAGGCGCCGCTCCTTTATCATAATAATAAACGGACACTTACATAGCGCTTTTTATCGAATACAAAGCGCCTTACAATCAGCATTGAAACACTCACACACACGCACAACAGACACACACGCACGTACATGCACGCACACAAGTGAACGCGTTCTTGCACGCAGACATGCACACACTGACAGACCCACAGACATTTCATCAAACACACAGAAAACACATTGTCACTGAAACGCGCACACTTACACAAACATACACTTGTACAAACACGTGCACGCACACGCGCACGCACACGCACACGCACACGCGCACGCACACGCGCACACACACACACACAAACGCGCACTCACATACACAAAACACACACGTGCACTCACACTCAAACACACTCACTCCCCCCCCCCACTCTCTCTAGCCGAACACAATCTATCCTGCGCACACATACATTCATACACATATACCCACACAGAACACACACATACACACACGCGCACTCACATACACAAAACACACGTGCACTCACACTCACACACATACTCGCACACACTCACTCCCGCCCCCCCCCCTCTTTCTAGCCAAACACAATCTCTCCTGTGCACACAAACACTCATACACATGCAAGCACAAATACCCACACAGAACACACTCACACACACAACAAACACACGTGCACTCACACTCACACACATACTCGCACACGCTCACTCCCCACCCTCTCTCTAGCCAAACACAATCTCTCCTGCGCACACATACACATGCAAGCACTATACCCACACAGAACACACACAACACACTCACATGGGTGCTACTCCCCAAAATGAAAAATACTGAAAGGCGGGGGGACCCAGGGGCTGCCCAGGCCTTTGGCGGGGTACAGGAGCAGCGCCCCTATGGGGTTCAGGGGGGCAACGCCCCCCTGAAGCTGAAGCAAAAATGCAATTGCAGAGATCGTTTCCATAGCTCTCATGCAATCTGGAAATGGGTGAGGAACAGATTACGATTTGACATCATAGTTCTGTTGGCAGACGACAGTTGACACATTGTAAAGTTGCTGAGACATGACAAGTCACATTACCTTTTTACAAGAAATACAAAAGATCTATGGTTAAAATCATATTTTCATGACTAAGATTTTTACTGACATTTCAGAAACACAACTATAAAGTTATAAAGCCGTTCAAATAGAAGATAATAATTAGATCATAAGTGAAATACGATGTCAGTGGATCCAAACATGACTCTCAATTGAGTTTTTCTAAGCAACATTTTTAACACATTCATACGTTTAACATCATAAATATCATTTGGTGAATTGAAATATAGTTGTAACTTACCTTTCTGTGAAGTTTGTAGCTTTCATGACACAAAATTCATGCTGATAATGTTGAATTTAATTCAAATAAGTATGTGTGAATATGACTCGGACGCCATTTTTGTTGTATTTTCACATCCGGTGGTTGGAAGACCCAGATTCAAAATGCCCCCAACCACAGTTAACAGATCAACTTTTTTTTTTGTGACAAAATTCTAAAAATACGGAATTTCCGTCTCAGCAGAAAACTTAATTTACGGATTTCCGTTTATCGGAAGGTAGTAGCACCCATGAAGCTAGGTGAATATTCGTGACACTATATATAATCAATGTTAATTGCTAAACACAAACGTGCGTCTCCGACACCAAAAACTCTCATCTGTAAGCCGGGGGTGTGGCTGCGGGTTGGGACTGCGGATGAGCGCCGTGGGAACGACGCCACTGTGCGTCCCGGAAGATGGGTAGCAACAACAAAAAACAACCTTAACAAACCTCCCATCTGACAACACTGGATTTTGAGCCAGTGCATTACTACTGTTGTTGTTGGCTTACCCTGGCTAAAAGACTCCAGGGATCATCCCAACAGCGGAATTTCCGTATCAGCAGAAAACTTAATTTACGGATTTCCGTTTATACGGAAGGTAGTAGCACCCATGCACTCACACACACACTCGCTCACCTTTCCCTGTCCCCTCCTCTTCCTCCCCCCCGCCGCCACTGGCCATCCGGGCCAGAATCCTGAAGGCTGCTGCTCATCTGCGGGCTTGGCAGGCGGCCCGAAACCGCCGGCGAATGCACCGTCCCGCTCTGCTGGAGGTTCGATAAATGTCCCGCGCTGACGTGGTGGGACAGTTGTCCGTCGGCGCTGACTTGATGGGAAAGCTGTCCCTCGTTGACAAGGTGGGACAATTGTCCCTCGTTCACGTGGTGGGACAGTTGTCCCTCGTTGACGTGGTGGGACAATTGTCCCTCGGCACTGACTTGAAGGGATGGCTGTCCCTCGTTGACTTGATGGGAAAACTGTCCGGCACCGAGGTGATGCGAAAGATGTTCAGCGGAATTGTTGCTGTTGTTGTTGGCGTTTTGCTGAGGGTGGGGTGGTTGCTGGGTGGTGGTGGGGGGAGAGTGGTGGTGGTGGTGGGGGAGGAAGGATGATTCGTTGGAGGGAAGGGGGAGGTTGGCGGCGGTGGTGGTGCTGTGGTTGTGGTGGGGGTGAGGGTGGGAGCTGTGATCGGCGATGCTGCTGTTGTTCTGCAGACCCAACTTTAAAGATATAGTGGTGATAAGGAATTCAAAGCACAACAACAACAACAACAACAAACAAAACAAACAAATCATCCTACTTCATTACCGTGACAATAAATGTCTGTGATGTAACATGAACTTTCTTCACTCAACATCATTGCTACGTCAAAGTCATGAAGTCAAAATTACTTTATTATCTCAACAAGAGAAATTACAATGTGGTCTTATGACACAACAAGGGCAACAGAGAAAACAAAATATCCATGCATTTGAACAAAACTAAAGGAACGGAAAAGAAAAATGAAGGTACACAAGGTAAATAATAAAAGCAAAGGTTTTTTTTAAATAATAAAAGCAAAGTTCATCTTTCCAATAAACAAAAGCATTCTTCATACTCAGCGAATGAAAATTTGATATTATTATTATTATTATGGTGTTGCTGTTTTTATTCTTTCAAATTTTAAAAAACTTTTGTTAGGTTGGGTTTTTTTTCAAATTTAAAAAACAAAACAAAAAAAACAACAAATAACTTTTGTTGTTTTGTTGTTTCTTTACAAACACATAGCCCGTCATGTGCCACCTACCTGAGCGAGGAAGGAGTTGAGCCAGGTGTCTCCGCGGTTGACGGACGTGGACGACAGGGCAGACAGGGACAAATCCCCAGCGCCTCTGGTCAGCGGAGAGAAGATGCCCAGCCCTGTTTTAAACACTGCACACGTCAGGGCTAAAACTACCGGCAAACTACCATCAAAACGCATTTCAAAGACCGTATTTAACAGACTTTAGCAGACCTGTTTACCCCCTACACAAGTCTTGAGTAGTCTGGATAGCTAAAATGAGTAGCTTTGGTGTGAAATGGGTAGTCCTCTTCATTAAACCATCAAACAATGTTCACTGAAAATGAGTAATTAGAGCATTATTTTCAATTTTGAAGAGTAGTAGAGGTCCAAATTGAGTAGAATACTACTCGAAAAGAGAAGAGTAAACAGGTCTGCTTTAGGGCCATCAGAGGGGAGAAGATGCCCCACCCTGTTTTAAACACAGCTCACATTAGAGCCAAAACTACCAGCAAAACGCATTTCAAATGCAGTATTTTCAGACTTTAGGGCCTGCCCTGCACGAGTCTCTCCCCATGGGGATGGACACCTGGTTGTTGTTATTTTTTATAAATAGTTCCACCACTTTCTGGAAGTTCTGTGTTTGTATCTTCCTCTAGTCTGTCCCTCTCTTTGACTCTGCCTTTTCCCTTTGCTTTCTGTCATCTACTATCTTTCTGATTCATTGGCCCATTTTCCTATCCCGACTTTTTTTTTCCCAAAAAAATCTTCCAAATAATTTTCCATTTTGAGCTCCTCCCCGAAATCGGAATGTGCCGGCTGAATACAGCAGGGAGACCAGTGAAAACTGAAAACCAGACACATAGGTACCGTTTTGGCCAGGGAACGCAGAAGAAGATTTGCATATCATGCTGGTTTCAATCCAATGATGGCCCTCCTTTCTAAACCCTTTCGCCACCAATGTCGCATTTATGCACCACAATGGTTTAACACCCCTGTCACTAAAAAGCATGACATCAGGGCCTGTTATCTGAAGACCCTATTTTCTTAATTTTGGGAGGTAAGGACAGGCCTAACTATGATACATGTCAGAGGAATTCCCAATATTGCAGATTTTTTTTGATTTTTTACCCAGTTACTTATTAAGTTTAATGGTATTTTGGGGCTGAAAAATGTCTGGCAGCGAAAGGATTAATCTTAAAAGGGAGGTTCCACTGTATTATTACAATGTTGAAAAATGATATACTGAATTGCATTTGCTTAGAAGGGAATAGTAGTGAGCATTAATTCTTTTCCCCTTTACCCGGCGGATGGTATTGTGGTCTACGGCCAAAGTACTATCAACCATTTCAGTGTTCAGTGTTTTATCTCTCTCTCTCTCTCTCTCTCTCTCTCTCTCTCTCTCTCTCTCTCTCTCTCCCTCTCTCCCTCCCTCCCTCCCCCCCTCCCTCCCTCCCCTCCCTCCCTCCCTCCCTCCCTCCTCCCTCCCTCTCCCCCTCCCCCTCCCCTCTCCCTCTCCCTCCCTCTCCCTCTCCCTCTCTCTCCCTCTCTCTCCCTCTCCCTCCTCTCCCTCTCCCCTCCCTCCCTCTCCCTCTCTCTCTCTCTCTCTCTCTCTCTCTCTCTCTCCCTCTCTCCCTCCCTCTCTCTCTCTCTCTCTCTCCTCTCTCTCTCTCTCTCCCTCCCCCTCCATCTCCCTCCTCTCTATCTCTCTCTTTACCACTGTGGGAATCCTCTTTGCTGCCAGCAGTCAGGTTGATGTGGGACGCTGATTTGGACTGATGATGATGATGACTGTCGTTACCTGTCACAAAAAAACAACACACACAAAAAATTCGCAAATCAATACAATAATAAGATACGGCAACAAGGCATCAAGAACACTCATATAAAAATTCATCAAAAGTATGTTGTTGTTTTCGTTCCCCAGCTTAAACGCTCTGGGGGCACACCCATTGCAGCCCTGAAAATGGCGAGTATTTTACTTGCCATGGCGAGTGAGTGAAAAAAATTGGCGAGTTTATAATTCACTTCACCCGCCAAATGCGAGTGGGCAAAAAACGATGTTCTTTCTCGCGCGAGATTCCTTTCCCAATCCATGTTTTCCCACGCACCGGAAATACGATACGCAATTTGCGTGCTCGCCAGCCAGTGCATGTTGGAAATGAAACGTTCTTCGGCTTCAACTTCAAAGGCATCGCAGCCTTCACCCAAAAAGGGTAAGAGTGAAACACGAACTTTTCTACCAAAATGGAAGAAAGAATTTGTTTGGCTGGTAAAAAAAAAAAAAGTTACCAGCCAAAGTCTGGTGGACATTTTCCACTTTCAGGGCTGCAGTGCCATGTGAACATTTCGCATGGCCTTGGGTGGGAAGATTATGTGTATGGCTGCTTTTAAAGCGCCCCGCCACATGGGCGGCCATACTCCGACTTCAGGGGACAAAAGTATATACGACTGCAAAGTGAAAACTACAGTTACGTCATTTCAGAAACAAATTTTCAGGAGCAAAAAACGAAGAATCAAAAAATCAAAATAAAATTGCCAATCTAGTTTTAACAAATAATTAAGTAATCAACATGGGGCATAACATAAATGAAATTCGATTGATTTCTATCAGCACTACAATAGACAGGGTTGGGGTTGGGTTTTGTGTGTGTGTGTGTGTGGTTCGTAGGCTGGATTGGTTGTGCTTTGTTGTTGTTGTTGTTCCTTTCTTTATTTGATAAGGGGGCACACCTGCCCTATGAGGGGTCACTGAATTCTTTTAGTCATAAAAATAAACCTATTTCATGAAATTATCTCAAATTTAACCTGAAAGTAAAACACAGCCTAAAAAAAAAAATCTAAATTTTTTTGAATGGTTGAAAATGAATGTCTCAACAAAATAAAAATATATTAAAAAAAGTACCCGGCAGTGTTACTAAAAATAGCATAAATCACTTTTGCACTAAAATGTATAAGAAAGATTTTTGTTATTGCTTCGAGTTCTGGGACGGTATTCATGTCGAGATAGCATGAGACTTAGCATGATGCTAACTTAGAAGCTCTTCCAATGTCCTATATGATTTAATAGGACTTTTGGAAGAGCTTCTAAGTTAGCATCATGCTAAGTCTCATGCTATCTCGACATGAATACCGTCCCTGGTGTACACATAGAAGGATGCCATATATCTGGATCTTGTCATGGGGATAGGAGATATGTGGCACATTTCATATTTTATAATTGATTTGGGGAGTTAAGGATAGGCCTTTTCTTAAACATGTAGTAAAGGAATCCTCACTATTTCAGACAAAATACTTGCTTTACCCAATGTAAGTTTATTGGATAATTTTGGCTAAAAAATGGCTGGCGGCAAAAGGGTTAACACATATATAAACCCTGAAAAGTGTCCCCCGAGGAAGATGTAATTAAACATCGAAATATTGGGAAAATCTGTTGTGTTTGTTTTTCTTTTTTCAATCTCCATTTGTGTATATATATATAAAATTATTAAAATATATATGCATGTAAAAAAACAAAAAAGAGGTCACGTGACCAAAGGTCAACAAACGACCCTGACCTTGCCCGACGGTGGGAGAGAAGAGGTCCACAGTGGTGGCAGGGCTGGCTGTCTGGGGCAGGGGGTTCAAATCTGGTGCTTGGCCTTTAAAAAACCCATTGTCACACGATGCAATAATAATAATAAATTAGATAACTGCGAAGAAAGTAGAGCAATGTTGCAAGGCATGAGGCCTTTAACAACATTGTCACAACATAAAATAATAAAGTACCATATTTTTCAGATTATAAGGTGCACCTTAATCATTAAGGCCTACCCCCCAAATTTTACACAAAATTCAGATTTTGTTATTCTTCTTCTTCTGTTCCCAGGCCATACGGCCATAATGGTTAAGGTACATATTTGCCCAGGTTTTCAGTTTTCATTGGTCTCCCCCCGCTGCGTACAGCCAACGCATTCCGATTTCGGAGGAGCTCAAAGGAGAAAAATTATTTGGAAGATTTTTTTTTTTTAAAGGCAGGAGAATGGGCCAATAAGTCAGAAAGATAGCAGATGACAGAAAGCAAAGGGAAAAGGCAGATTAGAGGAAGTTACAAGCACATAACTTCCAGAAGGTTCTCCTGACTATTTTTTACGAAAGACCCCCCGGGGTATCCCCACGGGGAGAGACTCGTGGAGGGAGGGGGGGGGGTCGTCCAGCTCCCAGTATGGAGGCATGAGGCCTGTCTCCCCCCCAGTTTTGAATCTAAAAAGAAGCTAAAAAAAGGCTAAAGAATGTGGCCAGAAACAGATTTAATCATACCGATAAACGTAGAATGGAAAAAAATCCACAGATAAGCCGCATCAGTCTATAAGCCGCATCCCGGCATGGGCCAAAGTTGAGAAAAAAAGTAGCGGATTATAGTGCGCATTTTACGGTACCTGTCTTGTAGGGCGTGATGTCCTGCATTACTGTGGTGGGGGCGGGAGGAAGCTGGCGCCGAGGGGAGGGGGTGGTGGTGGATGCACCAGCCTTGGCCCCACCTGATGACTCCCCCTGTGTTACACCGACAGCAGCAACAAACTGGTATTATTTGTTAACAATGTCAGAGCATAGGGCAGAACAAACGACAACAATACCATATTTTTTTCGGGACTATAAGGCAACCCCCAAATTTTAAATAAAAATTATTAAAATTAAAATTGTGTCATTATCTTTCATTACTATATTAGTAGTCATATCATAAAGCACAGGCAGTCTCAGTCTGGGGGGGGAAAGTATCGCCTTATAGTCCGAAAAATATGGAAATTCACAACTTCTTCGATCGCTCAGACAGTTTCCTGTCAATTATGAGCGCAGATGCGTCATGCTGCCGTCATGCGCCTAACTAAGAAATAGTCAGTCCCATCAAGTCCGACTTTGGCTGGAGGAAATGCTTCTGAAAATGTTTCGTGACAAAAGGCAGGAGAATGGACCGGTAAGGCAGAAAGATAGTAGATGACAGTAAGCAAAGGGAAAAGGCAGTCAAAGAGAGAGACACAATAGAGGAAGTTACAAGCA
Organism: Phymorhynchus buccinoides; assembly: GCA_017654935.2. Taxonomy (NCBI): domain Eukaryota; kingdom Metazoa; phylum Mollusca; class Gastropoda; order Neogastropoda; family Raphitomidae; genus Phymorhynchus; species Phymorhynchus buccinoides. The sequence continues at coordinate 11,569,482 of CM065687.1, forward strand.
CAGAACTTCCAGAAGGTGGGGGAACTATTTATACAAAAAACCCCCCCCAGTATCCCCACAGGGGGGAAATTCACAACTGAAACACAAACGTAGAACCAAAACTGGGTAAAGGTCAAGATGTGCCACCCCCCCTACCTATCTCAGTTAATTGTATTTTTCCGTTATTGCCTTTCTTACCATACATAAAGCTGTATTTTAGGAACATTTTTAGCTAATTACCTTTTTGGAATACTAACCCTAACCCTAACCCTAGCCCTAACCCTAACCCTACCCCCCACCGTATAAGACGGAAAAACGCAACGAACCACAACTGTGACAAATCGCGGTGTACTGCAGTACATAGTGGGGGGTAGGGTTAGGTTTAGGGGTAGGGTTAGGGTTAGGGTTAGTATTCCAAAAAGGTAATTAGCTAAAAATGTTCCTAAAATACAGCTTTATGTATGGTAAGAAAGGCAAAAACGGAAAAATACAATTAACCGAGAAATGCATGGGGGGTGGCACATCTTGACCTTTGCCCAAAACTGTTCGAAATGTAATTTGGCTAAATTGCTCTTAAGTCTTCGGGTGAGCAATTTTTCATTTTTTATCAAAACTGCAAAAAGCTAGGTGAATATTCGTGACACTATATAATCAATGTTAATTGCTAAACACAAACGTGCGTCTCCGACACCAAAAACTCTCATCTGCAAGCCGGAGTGTGGCTGCGGGTTGGGACTGCGGATGAGCGCCGTGGGAACGACGCCACTGTGCGTCCCAGAAGATGGGTAGCAACAACAAAAAAAGGATAAAAAAAAACCTAACAAACCTCCCATCACTGGATTTTGAGCCAGTGCATTACTACTATTGTTGTTGTTGCTGGCTTCCCCTGGCTAAAAGATTCCAGGGATCATCCCAACAGCGGAAGCACCTGAACACTGTGGTACAAGCGCCTCAGCTACGGATGAGAACATTACGTGCGTGACCGTTTTCGATTACCCAGCCACGTGGGCAGCCACACTCCGTCTTCAGGGGGAGCTACTGTACTATGTGGCAAACGTTCATCTGACACTAAGTATGCAATACAACTTCAAGTATCACGTCAAAAACCAAAGCTTTCCTGTTTCAATTTTGACCCCCTGAAATACACAGGTGACCCCCAAAAGATCTTAGGTACATTTTGCACTCTAAAGCAGCCGATCCACTGCATACTGTTCAATCCAAAAGCGATCCGATTGTGACGATGTCTGTGAGTCATGATTCACGTGAAATACTTCCACCTAAAAATAATTCTACTGTTTTCGTTGACCATACTCATGCAGACCCAAATACACGAATCACACAAAATGTCTGACACAAAACTACAGGTAATTCATCAGATTCGTGTACGGGGGGGGGAGGACTACAAATAATAGTGGAAAAAAACCTACTAGGATTCCATCAGATTCAGTTAGACAGTAAAATTTCACGAGAATCACGGAGGCCTCAAAATGTAATAATTAGGGACAAATCCGTAATAGGGGAAACGGGTCTGGTGTCACCTTGGTCTTCTTCGGCGATGGCGTGAACTTGACGGCCTGCACGGAGGTCTTGTGGGCCTGGAACACCTGGACGGGGGCACTGCCCCCCTGACGCACGTTGTACACGTACACCTTGCCCCGCGTGGACCCCACCACTGCCGTGGCCCCATCTGACATGATGTCGATGCAGGTCAGGGGGCTCTGCGCCTCAAACACCTTCAGAATCCTGAAATGTAACAACAATAGCAATAACTACAACAAGGATACAGGACTGCAAGCGCGAGAAGGTCCAGAAACCTGAGACTGGAATTCCTGAAAATCCCAAAAATCAGTGAAGACCACAACCCTGAAGGTGAACTTCATGAAATTTTAGAAACCTCATAACCGAAAGAGAAAATCTTCAACAATCAGGTTTTTTTTTAAAACAACCAAACAAACAACAATCCTGCTGGCGTCAACTCACTGTTTCTTTTGGATGTCGTAGCAGACGAATCTCTTGTCCAGGCCCACGCTCATCATGAGCATCTCGTTGACAGGGGAGAAGGCCAGGCCCGTGGCGGGCCCCAGGTGAGCGTCCCTGAAGCTGTGCAGCAGGCGCCGCGTGTTGGCGTCCCACAGGCTCACCGCCCCGTCGTCGGAGGCCGTGCCGAACAGAGACTTCTTCCAGGGAGAGTACTCCAGCTGCCGGATGGCCTGCAATGTCCAGTCACATGACCGACTATCACTCTAAGGCGCATTCCCCTAATTTTACACATTTCTGATTGTTCTGAATAGTTTCTTTGCGCATTATTAGTCATATCATAAGCTTTAAAGGGGCACTCTGACGGATGAGTTTTTGCAAGAAACACGTCGAGATCACCAGGAAAACACCCTTTACAGAGATTGCAACACTCACTTTGCTCTGGTTTCCTAGAAATCAAACCGTCAAATCGGTGATTCCTCCTTGGTGGAGGTGCTGGAAGTCAAAATCTTTCAGTAAAAGAGAAGGCACATATGAGCGCAGATGCGTCATGCTGCCGTTATGTGCCTTACAAAGAATTAGTAAGGCCCAGCATATCCGACCTTGGCTGAAGAAAATCTTTCTAATAGTCTTTTAGAAAAAAGGGCAGGAGAATGGACAAGTAAGGCAGAAAGACAGTAGATGATAGTATTGTGGAACCTCCCTTATAATACCTCCCATTATAAGACTCCCTCCCACATAAGACCTACTTCTCTGAGACATTGCCCTTCTTTGTAAGTACTAAAATTACCTCCCTTATAAATTAGACCCCTCCCTTTTATAAGACTTCATTTTGGATGATTTTCGAAGGTCTTATGAGGGAGGCTCCACTGTATTGAGCAAAGCAAAGGGAAAAGGCAGTCAAAGAGAGCGACAGATTAGAGGAAGCTACAAGCACAGAACTTCCAATGGGTGGGGGAACTATTTGTACAAAAGAGACCTGTGCCTATTCATTTTATGAAGTTCTACTAAAGCTTAAGTGGGAAACTAAACATTGTTAAATGAATAAGGGGAAGGAACTTCTCGTAATTAATTCCCTTTTTTTACCAAAGTTATTTATGGCACCGATTCACCTAGCAAAGTGAAAGCAGTTGCCACAACTATACAGACCCAAGTTCATCCTCAAAAAAGGATGACCCAGACCTGCTTATTATGACAACCACCCACACAGTACACAACAACAGTGGTAGAGAGTTGCTCACAAACAAATCAACATACATTCAAGAATGGCATAGCCTTCTAGTCTTGAATAATGTTACACTTAAACAACACACAACACAGAACAAACTAGTATGCCTCAATGGAAGTTGGGTTAAGCAAATATGAAATAGTGAGGCTAAGAGAGAGGACTATAGTGAAATGAATAAGGGGAAGGAACTTCTCATAATTAACAATTACATTAACCCTTTCAGCACTAGCCATTCCTCAGCCACATTTTACCATTAAACGTACCCGGGTAGAGAAAATATTTTGCATGCAATATTGCAGATTCCTCTGTGACATGCATAAAATAGGGCCTATCCTTACCTCCCAAAATGAAGAACATAAGGTCACTGGATACCTGACCCTCATTTGATGCCTTTTAGTAACATGCGATGAAAGGGTTAAATCGGTTTTACTGAAATTAGAAAGTAACAACGTTTAGTTTCCCACAGTAGAACTTTATCAAATTAAGGGCTGACCTGCACGTTAGGCGTCACCAGAGGGGTGCTGGACTGCCCCGTCAGCGTGTTGTGCAGGATGATCTCCCCTGTCTCCGACCCCGAGGCGATGTACGAGTCGTTCCAGTTGTACCGCGCCGCCGTCACCGGGCCCTTGTGCTCCTGGGAATCAGAACAATAGCAATAATCATGATTCAAATAATATTAACCCTTTCGCCGCCAGCCATTTTTCAGCCCAAAAATGCCATTAAGCTTAACTGTAGAAGTAGTAGGATGTTTTTTGTTTTGTTTTTTTAACGATGTCCTCATTCACCTTTACTTAGAATAACACAATACTACAAAGATAACGATGTCCTCATTCACCTTTATGCACAATAACACAATACTACAATGATAATGATTAGTAGTAGTAATTAGGGCTAGAAGTGGGCCTCACGGCCCTTCTACGCCCTTTCTAGTTTGTGACTTTGATTTGTTTCAGGGTGGCTTGCTTTCTACAGCTAAACTATAAAATTTAACAAAACTATGGAATGGACTTTTTCTTCTTTTTTTACTTTTTTTATTCATCGAAAGTAGAATACAAATTTGACATTGACATCATTGTGTCTTTGTCCAGAACATTTTTGAATGAAAACAAAATTTCTGGTTAAAAATTTTAAAAAATTAACTGGGTAGAGAAAATAATATATCTGCAATACTGGGAATTCCTCTGTGACATGTATAACATTAGGCCTATCCTTAACTCCCAAAATTAAGAAAATAGGGTCTTTGATTGAATAACAGGTCTGGATTGGATACTTTTTAGTGACAAGGGTGTTAAACCATTGTAGTGCTAAAATGTAACATTGGCAGTGAAAGGGATAAGGATGATGATGATGATGATGATGCATATTCATATTGCAATGCGCATTCCTCGGCTGTGATGTGGAGCTCTTTGTGCTCATTACAATTGCTAAAGAATATTCTCTCTCCCTCTCTCCTCCCCCCCCCCCCCTAAAGAATATTCTCTCTCCCTCTCTCCTCTCTCTCTCTCTCTCTCTCTCTCTCTCTCTCTCTCTCTCTCTCTCTCTCTCTCTCTCTCTCTCTCTCTCTCTCTCTCTCTCTCTCTCTCTCTCTCTCTCTCTCTCTCTCTCTCTCTCTCTCTCTCTCTCTCTCTCTCTCTCTCACACACACACACACACTACTAGAAACGAAAATTAGCGCTTCTACAGGGCTTCTAAAAACGTACAGAATGTGCGTTTTTACGCACTAGAGCTCTCAAATCACCCCCTAGAATCTGAAACTGTGCGTGAGATTTACCCTTTAAAATCTCATTTAGGGGGTGAGATGACGCATGCGTGAACACAACCGTTACTTATCAGTAAGTTAATGACGTTCTACGTATTTCAATCATCTGCTAGGCCTTTCTGCCACAAGCTGTTTAGGCTAGATCTAAAATTCTACTACTGGAGACCAAATCGTTGAAAGCTCATTGCGCATGGGGGAGTGGGTGGGTGGGGTGGGGGGGGGGGGGGGGGGGGGGGGGGGGGGGGGGGGCCAGGGGATGTTTTCACCTTTACCCCTTACAATTCCGCCTTTACCCCTTAAATTTGCAACTGGGGGTGAAAATACCCGTTAAAAATAAAATTCTAAACAGGGGGTGAGCGTACCCCTTAAGAGGGGAAAAGATCAGAAGTCTTGCTTCTACCCAAAATCTTACTCGACCTAACTGCATATACAAACTTCATCATGGGACACATAACCCCTGATTACAGGAAATCGGGGATTGGGGGGGGTCCGTTTCCAAAATAATAACGGGGGCCAGTAATGCATCATTGTTGCTACTAAACTGAAAATGTTAGTGCAGACTTCATGGTCCTATGACCCCTGGCTGCACAAAATGAGGGGTCAATATATGGGTCATTGATCCAGGCCCTCTAGTGATAGATAATCTGAAGCTCTGTTGGGGTAGGGGGGGGGGGGAGCCACTACCTTGTTCTTGTCTTTGAGTTTGGGGCGGGTTGTCCTTGTTTCTTCAGTTGTTTTTTGTGTTTTTTTGGTTTGGTTGGTTGGTTTGTGGATGGTTGCTGTTTTTTTGGGGGGTTGGGGGGCAATATTTTTTTTTTTTTTATCATTTCCATTTACTGACCTTGATAGGTCAGTGTATGTTGTCCTGATCCAGCAGTCAACAATTTTCTCTTCATTTCCATTTACCTTGAAGGCCTTCTTGAGAGCCTTGGTCTTGAGGTCCCACACGGTCACACCCTCTGTTCCCCCGCACAGCAGAAAGCGGGAGGCTGAGCTGAAGTGGGTGCACTGGACCCCCGCCTGAAGGCAAAATAACACACATGCATGCACACACACACGCACGCATACACACACACAACTAGTTAGCACTACACTCTCTCTCTCTCTCTCTCTCTCTCTTTCATTTCTTCTTTGCCGCATTTCACTTCAATTTCTGTAAGTTAGTATTGTAACCCCCCTTGCCACAAGGGCTTTGTAAGCTAATGGCAATAAAAAATATTATTGATGATCTCTCTCTCTCTCTCTCTCTCATCTTAGGGGCTTACAACACGACGCAAAGTGAGTAAGTAATCACTTTGAACATTACATATGACATCCCAGTTTGATACTCGACAGAAGCAGGTTTTCCACTCGCCTTGCCCTTGACAGCGCGCCAAGTCTTTCGGGAAAGCAATAAAAACTGAGGTCCCGTAAGCTCACCCACTTCAAGCACATTAATAGATAGCTGTCAATTTGATGCATTTGCTTCAAGGGAAGTAAATCTGTGTGCACACCATAACTCGCTTCGCTCCCTTAGACTACAATTTTGCCTCTAACTTTGCTTTTGTAGTGATTGGCTGTGGGGTAACCAATTGGTGTAGAGTTTTTCTATATAAAGTCTATATCTTTAAAGAAAAGTCTGATCTACCACTTCCCTAAGTCTAAACCTGAAGTAAAGGTTCGCAATCTTCCTTCATTTCCCCTTTTGTTTATGTATGCTTCGTTTGTGTGCATGGCTGGAGTGATTTGTGGGGTTTTTTAATCATTCAAAATTGACAGTTATCTATTAATAATTCCAGACATATAATATGGCCAGAACGACTTGAATGAGTTAATCCTCTAAAATGTGCAAATCTTCTGACAATTCTGATGCCTGCACGAGTCTCAACAATACCTTTGGGGCAGACAAAAATGAAGCAGAAACAAAATCAGCAGCAGTGTGACAAAAAAATAACCAAGAACAACAACGCAACAAAACAAAATGTAAAACCTTCAATTTCACTCTCACCTTTGGGGTTGAAAGAACGAAAGTACAATGACAAGCAAAAGCAGATGAAGTCCTCAATTCTAATTCCCGGCCACCTGAACGTGTCAATGGATGAACAGATTTGTAGTTTGACAGGCCTTGTAATAAGGGCAGAAGAGTAGAGAAAAGAAATGTGTACATGTATGTATGGAGTTACTAGCATGACAGACTGACCTCGGCTTTGTCAGCGAGTACAATACTGAAAAGAGTGCCAAACTATAAAGGCACGGACTGAAGTCACGAAGCCACGGGGTATTCTGTTACTGCCGCAGTTGGCATTTTGATTGATTTGGGGGGTGGGGGGGGGGGGGAAGAGCGAGAAGAAGAACTGGGGGGGCTGTATTGGGGGGGGGGGGGGGGGGGGGGAGGGGGGGAAGTGGTGAGAAACGGTGCAGAGTGCATAATAATGGTTAGGTTAGATATATCGGGAGGCATAGGGGGTGGGGGAGGAGGGTAAGATTAGCTCTGTGTACTTACATGTGTGTGTGTGCTTGTATGTGTGCGTGTATGTGTGTGTGTGTATGTGTGTGTGTGTGTGTGTGTGTGTGTGTGTGTGTATGCATGTGTGTGTGCAGGCTAGTGTGCATGAGTGTGTGCATGTATGAATGCGCATGTGTATGAATGCATGTGTGTGTGTGTGTGTGTTTGTGTGTGTGTGTGCATGTGCATATGTGTGCACACTTGTGTGCATGCATGTGCATGTGTGAATGTGTATGTGTACATATTTGAGCCTGCGCATGCATGTCGTAGTAGTAGTAGTAGTACGCACATACACAAACATATCCACTCTCTCTCTCTCTCTTAAAAAAAAGTTATATTCGCTTGTTCTCTCTCTCTCTCTCCCACTTACACATATACTGCAACAAAGGGACAACTGAAGGCAGAATGAAATGGCATTATAAAGCAACAAAAGACATCACACACAAGAAGACAAGCCTTCTGACAGGTGGATTTGCAAAGCACCAAACGAGAAAGCAAAAGCGGATAAATAAAATGGAATTCCATGCCAATAGACCAGTCCGAGATAAGAGCTCTTTGTGCTTTTAAAATAAAAGCGTGAAATAGTGAGGCCAAGAGAGGAGATAACGAAATTGAACAAAGGGGGAATACTCTCTTTCTAATTAACTCCCCTCCACCAAAGTTGATTACGATACCAATCATCTAGCAATGCTGACCCACGCATTGCTAGATGATTGGCATTGTAATCAACTTTGGTGGAGGGGAGTTAATTAGAAAGAGAGTATTCACCCTTTGTTCAATTTTGCTTTTCAAATAACTTTTTTCGAGTTGTCCCTTCAATATTAGTTAAGCAGGCATATCCTCAGTAAAGAACAGACCGGCCCCCCATTTTTCAGTCTTTTTTTTTCTCCAAAGGAGCCAGAATGGTCAACATACTGACCGTGAGCCCTGAAGAGAAGAAGAAGAAGAGATATTAAGTGGCAACAAAGTTTGTGTGTATGCATGTTTGCGTGTTTACTGTTAAGTGTACATGTATGTATGCAGGAGGGTGGATAGCATGTGTGTGTGTGAGCATGCTGTTTAATAAATAGTCAAGTATGTTTATCAATGTGCATTAACTTTTTGGGGTTGTTCAATGTTTTGTGCAACCCAAATTATATGAATTTACAGCACAACCGAAACGAAGCACTAAAACACATACTGCATTTCTAAAGGTTGCAAACAACTGCATTCATGCACCTGCAAACACACACACACACACACACACACACACACACACACACACACACACACACACACACACACACACACACACACACACACACACAGATGGAGAGTGATAAATTGAAATGGCTAAGAATCGACCCAAATTCACACACACACACACGCACGAACACACACGCACTGACACACCACACTCAGTCACGGAAAATAAAATAGCTAAACCTTAAAAATATTAAAAAAACTTGCCCTGCATAAAAAAAATTCAACCAATCACCACAAACAACCAGCCATATTATAATTCTTTTCTCTCCCGCAAAGCAATTTAAGATCAAATTCCCACATTCCAATAAAGGTAGGCAAATTCAAGCCCTCAAGAGACTTTTCTTTTTTTGCGGGTCTTTTAAAAAAAAACCCAGCTTGGCAACAAAACAAGGCCTTATGATTATGCAGTGCCATAATGTGGTATTTTGAACCATTCATCGCTACTTACTTCATGAGCCAATAGCTCCTGGTGACAAATAGAGCCTTTGTTATACGCTTTACGACATAAAGACCGTTCCAGAGTTTCGAAAGAAAGGGTGGTGGTGGGGTGTAAAAGAACCTATTCATCCATTCACGCAGCGTCAATAGCTGCCAAGGACTTGGGTTCGAGTCCATTATCGGTTTCTCTTATATCATGCGCAGGGCTCCGAATCAACGTTATGTTGGTAAGAGGTTGTAAAAACTATTTAATGTATTCTCCTTCTTTTCTCTTTGTGCGTGTGCGTGCGTGTCTGTGTGTGCGTGTCGTGCGTGTGCGTGTCTGTGTGTGTCACTGTGTGTGTGCGAATCGTACATACACAACAATACTCATGCACATGTGAACGTTAGAACACATACAGTGAAAATCGCTTAACTCAAAATTGAAGGGACTGAAATTCTATTTCGAGATAGACAATATTTTGAGTTAAAAATACCTTTTAATAGCATAAAGATTATTAAACTGGAACAAAACAATTATTGTGAGTTACCCAGTGTTTTTGAGTTAGCAGGAATCCACTGTATACACATAAGGGAAACACACACACACACACACGCACACGCACACACACACACACACACGCACACGCACACGCTTAATACTTTCTTTACCTCTTGAAAACTCTTTTTTTTTAAACAGTTAATACTGCGGTCACAAAAATGCAACAAATAATAATAATATATATATCTAAACCACAATAACTGAAACAAGCTTATGACAAATCACAAGAAAACAAAATACAAGTCACTAACTTAATTTACAATCAATCCAAACCTTGTACAGTGAAAATCGCTTACATCAAAATTGGAGGGACTGTAATTTTATTTTGAGATAGCCAATATTTTGACTTAAAAAGACCTTTTAGCATAGAGACTGTTAAACTGGGACCACAACATTATTGTGAGTTATCCAGTGTTTTTGAGCTTTCCGTTTTTGAGTTATCAGGAATCCACTGTACCTAGTCAGTTGTTGTTGGCTTACCCTGGCTAAAAGACTCCAGGGATCACCCCCAACAGCGGAAGCACTTGAACACTACGGCACAAGTGCATCAGCTATGGGATGAGAGCATTACGTGCGTGACCGTTTATTGATTACCCCGCCACGTGGGCAGCCGCACTCCGTCTTCGGGGGGGACTAGTCAGTAATACTAACGGACCCGCCCGCCTTAGAGTACTGCAAGAAACAGCAAAGACACAGTCACAACAAAGCAACTGCGTCGATTTAAGAACCACCAACGGAGCAACAAAAAACATGATGGCAAGCCCTAATACCAGATTCCCATTAAGTCTAGTCAAAGTAAACAGGTTTCAACTTAGTTGTATCATTTACACATTGGACTGTATAGGGGAAGTATTGTTGTTGGGTTTTTTTGTGCTCCTTTTGTTGCCTGCTTTTTGCTCCTTTTGCTATATTTGCTGTTTTCTTTTTTGTCTGTGTTGATAAAGGCGCATTCGCCGAAATATCCAGTAGTTTTGTTTTTGTCTCTTGTGAATAAAATAACGTCACTTTACACTTGTCGTGTAGTTGTTTGTTTGTTGTAGTAAGAACGAGCAAAGCAATTTGATCCTCGTTGTTTTTTAATTTTATGATTTGTTTTTCATTATTTTGTATGCTAAGACAAAATAAATTTATTACACTTTTTTTTTACAGGCTTGTTGTCAGTTTACATGTGACAGGAGTGTTTATGTGTGCATGTGTATGTGTGTGTGTGTGTGTGTGTGCATGCACATGCATGCATGTGTCACTGTGGGTATGTGTGGGTATGTATGAGTGTATGTGAACATGTGTGCGTATGTGTGCTACTATGTGTATGTATGCATATGTGCATGTGTGTTTGTCACTCTGTGTGTGTGTGTGTGTGTGTGTGTGTGTGTGTGTGTGTGTGTGTGTGTGTGTGTGTGCGTGCGTGCGTGCGTGTGTGTGTGTGCGTGGGTGTGTGTGTGCGTGTGTGTGCGTGTGCGTGTGTGCGTGCGTATGTGTGTGTGTGTGTGTGTGTGTGTGTGTGTGTGTGAGGGAGAGAGAGGTAGGTTATGTATGTGTTTGCATGTGGGCTACTAAGTGCAGACTGTAGTAGAGAGAAACTCAGAAAGTCCACCCTCTGACCACACAACCCCCACCCCCACCCCACCTCAATTCCCCCACCATTTTCCCAAACCTAACAAACACCTACAGGGTTGCATGAATAAAGAATTTACTTAGCCCCCTTTTATGCCCCCTCCTCCACCCACCCCCACCCCCATACACACACACACCTTCCCTCTATCTCTCTATCTCACAAACACCTTCAGGAGCACATAGATTAAGATTTACACAGTACTTAACCCCCATACTTTATCCCCTCCATATTAACCTCCCTTTTTTATCCCTCCAATACTGCAGGGCACCGCCCGTTTGGAAAGTCTTAAGTCAACAACCGGTGATAGCAAAGCCAACATTGACACAACGCTCGCCAACCGCCTACCTCTCTAGTCTAAGGCAAAAAGCCAAGCGTTCAGGGGGGAAGGAAAACAGTGCACTGTTGATTGCCTTGCCAATCAATCGATCAGAATTGTTGATGCTGTTGTTGTTGTTGTTGTTGTTGGTGTGCCCTGGCTAAAAGACTCCAGGGATCATCCCAACAGCCGAAGCACTTGAACACTATCAATGGTACAAATGCATCAGCTAGGGAAGAGAACATTGTGTGTGTGTGTGTGTGTGTGTGTGTGTGTGTGTGTGTGTGTGTGTGTGTGTGTGTGTGTGTGTGTGTGTGTGTGACAAACACACACACACCGCCATGTGGGCAGCCACACTCAAAGATCAGAATTGACCTAGGCCTTAATGATTGCCTTTAGAAGTAAATGATGAAGTCTGAAAGTGATGACGGTCTAATACCAGCTGATCCTAACATATCCGAACGCATGCCTGTGCACACGCGCACACACACACACATGTAGTATGATGTACCAGCCCCAACTTTAGTTTCACTTTCAGCTAAAATGGTTCTGCTAAACTTAAGTCAAAGGCACATTGAACTCATGTATTGGATCAGCTGAACATACAGACTTTCGCCTAAAAAAACAACAACCGAACGAACGGGGAAAAAAAATGAACAAACAAACGAAACATTCCACATGCCTATTAGCTTTTGCATAACACCAGCTATTCAAAGCTTTAAAGGGAGCCTATTTTCTTAGTTTTCACCTTAGTCATAAGGTCATTGGTTAACACTAATAACAGACCCCCATTTGGTGCCTTTTAGTAACACAGGTGTTAAATCATTGTGGTGCCAAGAGGTGACAGTGGCGATGAAAGGGTTAACACCCATGTCACTAAAAAGCATCAAATCAGGGCCTGTTATCATAAGACCCCATTTTCTTAATCTTGGGAGGTAAGGACAGGCCTAATGTTATAGATTGTCACAGAGGAATTCCCAATATTGCAGATGAAAAAATTCTCCACCCAGTTAACTATAATGGTATTCTTTTGCTGAAAAATGGCTGGCGGCAAAAGGGTTAAAGGAGCCATTGTTTACAAGCACAGGCAAAAAAATTTGGAATAAAAGGAACGAAAAGGAGAGTGGTACACAAGGAAAGTTAACCCTTTCACCGCCGAAGTCGCATTTTAGCACCACAGTGATTTAACACCAAAGCCACTAAAAGGCATCAAATTGGGGTCTATTATCCAAAGCCCCTATTGTCTCAGTTTTGGGAAGTATGGGTAGACCTTATTTTATGTATGTCATGGGAGAATCCCCAATACTGCAGATGGTTTTTTTGTTCTCTACCCAAGTAAATTTAATGGATCTTTTTTGCTGAAATATGGCTGGCGGTGAAAGGGTTAATAAGAAGGAGGTGAAAAGAGCATAAGGGGGGAACGCTGAATCAACAGTCTCAATACAATAAAGGGGGGTCTATTGGGGAAAGTCAACGGCCGAATCTGAAGGGTCACTCAGTGTCTGGGGCCAGTGGACTGGACAAGATATGTGGTCAGACCTTGGCATGGCTAGTGTTGGATAAAACAAAAATAGAAAAAAAGATCAGAACTATGCAAAATACTGACACTAGAATAAAAGCCTTCGAGAGTCAGTCAGCTGGACTTGTCATGATGATTGTTACAATTATGTGAGTCAAGTCGAGTCAAAATTATCTTTATTGACGATAAAGGAGTAAGCTACAAGCTTTTTTTTTATCCTGTCGTCATGAAAAGAAGAAAAATTATGATTTTTTTTTAAATGCAAAGATCAACAAGCAGAGTGAGCAGAGTGTGTGTTTGTCTGTCTGTCTGCTTGGGTGTCTAATCTCTGTGAATAAGTTTCATAAGTATGTGTGACTAACTGAGTGGGTGCTTACTCGCACAGAAGGGTCGTGAGGAAAACAGAAAGAGTATCTCTTTCAATAGTCTGATCTGACAAGCACAGAAAACCCACCCACACAACACAACACACACACACACACACACACACACACACACACACACACACTCACACACACAAAATTGTAAGTAACATCAATTTACAAATTAACTTTTTTTGCAACATGCTGCTAGAATACTAGCAACGCCTGAAAATTGGAAATTGACCCTTCCTTTTCTGTAACCGGTCGTCATATGAGAAGCTTGCAAAACAAAAATCTGAAGCTCTGCTCCATTCTTGGGAGCAGGTCAGTGTCACCTAATAAGTAATAAACAACAACAAACAACAACGACTAAAGCAACAAGACAAACGATAACTGACCCCACAGGTATGCAGTGGAAATGCTCTGTTCTTGGAGTAGGTCAGAGTTACTTTATCAACAACAACGATGACAAAAGCAACAGGACAAACGATAACTGACCCCACAGTGGAAATGCTCTGTTCTTGGAGTAGGTCAGTCACTTTATCAACAACAACGACAAAAGCAACAAAATGATAACTGACCCCACAGGTATGCAGTGGAAATGCTCTGTTCTTGGAATAGGTCAGAGTCGCCTCATCAACAACAACAACGACAAAAGCAACAGGACAAACGATAACTGACCCCACAGGTATGCAGTGGAAATGCTCTGTTCTTGGAGTAGGTCAGAGTCGTCACTTCATCAACAACAACAACGACAAAAGCAACAAAACGATAACTGACCCCACACAGTGGAAATGCTCTGTTCTTGGAGTAGGTCAGAGTCGTCACTTCATCAACAACGACGACAAAAGCAACAAAACGATAACTGACCCCACAGGTATGCAGTGGAAATGCTCTGTTCTTGGAGTAGGTCAGAGTCACTTTATCATCAACAACGACAAAAGCAACAGGACAAACGATAACTGACCCCACAGGTATGCAGTGGAAATGCTCTGTTCTTGGAGTAGGTCAGAGTCACTTTATCAACAACAACAATGACGACAAAAGCAACAGGACAAACGATAACTGACCCCACAGGTACGCAGTGGAAATGCTCTGTTCTTGGAGTAGGACAGTCACCTCATCAACAACAACAACGACAAAAGCAACAAAACGATAACTGACACCACAGGTATGCAGTGAAAATGCTCTGTTCTTGGAATAGGTCAGTGTCGCCTCATCAACAACAACGACAAAAGCAACAGGACAAACGATAACTGACCCCACACAGTGGAAATACTCTGTTCTTGGAATAGGTCAGTCACCTCATCAACAACAACGACGACAAAAGCAACAGGACAAACGATAACTGACCCCACAGGTACGCAGTGGAAATGCTCTGTTCTTGGAGTAGGTCAGAGTCGCCTCATCAACAACGACAAAAGCAAAAAAACGATAACTGACCCCACAGGGCAGGTCCACGGTGGTCAGTGCCCCGTTCTTGATGTAGGTCAGCGTCACCTGCTCACTGTCCAGGGCACAGCTGGCCAGCAGACTGCCTGCAAAAATGATCATGGCATCCAGGGGTCAGCATAACATTATAAATGAACGCTTACACAGACCTATTTACCACCTACACAAGTCTTGAGTAGTCTGGATAGCTGAAATGAGTAGTTTGGGTGCAAAAGGTGTAGTTTTATTCATTAAACCATCAAATGATGTTCACTGAAAATGAGTAGTAATCAAGAATTAAAGAGCATTATTTTCAGTTTTGACGAGTAGTACTAGTAGAGATCCAAATTGAGTAGAATACTACTCGAAAAGAGTAGAGTAAACAGATCTGATTTACATGATCTATTAGCCACTGCAACTAGGGTTATTAACGTCCTTGACAGCTAGAGTTAAGCCCTTGTTGGTCCAGCATCCAAAAGGGCATTCACTCTTGCAAAAGGCAGTCATGTAGTGGCCCCAAATAGGGTTATTGGTGAGAGTTATGCCCTTGTTTGGTCATATACTCAAGCATATCTACCAAGGGCATTCACTCTTGCAAAAGTTGGTTGTTGCAGTGGCCAATAGCGCTTGAGCACTAAGTTAGTAACTTGCTGACTAAGCAGTGGCCAATAGCGCTTGAGCACTAAGTTAGTAACTTGCTGACTAAGCAGTGGCCAACAGCGCTTGAGCACTAAGTTAGTAACTTGCTGACTAAAAAGAGGCCAACAGCGCTTGAGTACTAAGTTAGTAACTTGCTGACTAAGCAGTGGCCAACAGCACTTGAGCACTAAGTTAGTAACTTGCTGACTAAGCAGTGGCCAACAGCGCTTGAGCACTAAGTTAGTAACTTGCTGACTAAGCAGTGGCCAACAGCGCTTGAGCACTAAGTTAGTAACTTGCTGACTAAGCAGTGGCCAACAGCGCTTGAGCACTAAGTTAGTAACTTGCTGACTAAGCAGTGGCCAACAGCGCTTGAGCACTAAGTTAGTAACTTGCTGACTAAGCAGTGGCCAACAGCGCTTGAGCACTAAGTTAGTAACTTGCTGACTAAGCAGTGGCCAACAGCGCTTGAGCACTAAGTTAGTAACTTGCTGACTAAGCAGTGGCCAACAGCGCTTGAGCACTAAGTTAGTAACTTGCTGACTAAGCAGTGGCCAACAGCGCTTGAGCACTAAGTTAGTAACTTGCTGACTAAGCAGTGGCCAACAGCGCTTGAGCACTAAGTAGTACAGTAACTTGCTGACTAAGCAGTGGCCAACAGCGCTTGAGCACTAAGTTAGTAACTTGCTGACTAAGCAGTGGCCAACAGCGCTTGAGCACTAAGTTAGTAACTTGCTGACTAAGCAGTGGCCAACAGCGCTTGAGCACTAAGTTAGTAACTTGCTGACTAAGCAGTGGCCAACAGCGCTTGAGCACTTAGTAAGACTAAGCAGTGGCCAACAGCTTGAGCACTAAGTTAGTAACTTGCTGACTAAGCAGTGGCCAACAGCGCTTGAGCACTAAGTTACAGTAACTTGCTGACTAAGCAGTGGCCAACAGCGCTTGAGCACTAAGTTAGTAACTTGCTGACTAAGCAGTGGCCAACAGCGCTTGAGCACTAAGTTAGTAACTTGCTGACTAAGCAGTGGCCAACAGCGCTTGAGCACTAAGTTAGTAACTTGCTGACTAAGCAGTGGCCAACAGCGCTTGAGCACTAAGTTAGTACAGTAACTTGCTGACTAAGCAGTGGCCAACAGCGCTTGAGCACTAAGTTAGTACAGTAACTTGCTGACTAAGCAGTGGCCAACAGCGCTTGAGCACTAAGTTAGTACAGTAACTTGCTGACTAAGCAGTGGCCAACAGCGCTTGAGCACTAAGTTAGTACAGTAACTTGCTGACTAAGCAGTGGCCAACAGCGCTTGAGCACTAAGTTAGTACAGTAACTTGCTGACTAAGCAGTGGCCAACAGCGCTTGAGCACTAAGTTAGTACAGTAACTTGCTGACTACTAAGCTGTAAAACATGAAGTCCTTTCAACAGGCAAGGCAACACAACTACAGTGGAACCGCCCTTGTAAGAGTAAGACCTCCCATTATAAGACGCCCTCCCACATAAAACGTACTTCTCTGAGACATTGCCCTTCTTTGTAGGTATTCAAATTACCTCCCTTACAAGACCCCTCCCTTATAGGCCTCTGCAACTAGGGTTATTAACGCCCTTGACAGTGAGAGTGATGCCCTTGCTGGTCAGTACTGACAAGGGCATTCTCTTGCGAAAGGCAGCCATTTAGTGGCATCAAATAGGGTTATTGGCAAGAGTTATCCCCCTGTTTGGTCAGTACTGAACCATCTTCCCCCACCCACCAAGGGCATTCACTCTTGCAAAAGGTGTTCGTTGCAGACCCCAATAAGACCTCATTTTGGATGATTTTTTAAGGTCTTAAAAGGGAGTTTCCACTGTACTTAATAGCAATACACACTAACACAGGGGCTGCCTGTATGATGAGGTCCAGAAACCTGAAACCGTAATTCCCTCAAACGAAACAAAAACTGAAACAAGGGCGCATGCCGCAATGGCTCACTCATACACAACTTTGTCGGTCTAGATCTAGATGTGGAGTCGCTCAGTCACTAACTTGTTCATGTCTCTAGTTTTTTCCATAATCTAACTTGATGTCATTCCTTTTCTTTATCAAACCACAACCTGTGCAGGCTTACATACTGAGAGGAAGGGAAAAGTTTTGCACTCAGGAATTAATACTTATTTCCAATCCACTTATTCTAGTGACTATAAATTATGCATATAAACATTATTAATGGATACAACTACGGAACAAACAATAAAAAACATTTAAACAAACATGTGCCCATGCCGAGAATCAAACTCTGAACATTCGCATGAGAGGCAAACGCTCTACGCAGTGAGCTATTGAGGCATTCACTGTTAATGACTTTTTTAACTCATGTTGCCGATTAAATTTTTATTTTAAACTAGCGCAACGCCTAGTACTGGCAATGCACCGTACTAGCGATTCGGTTAGAAACGGCGGAGTTATAAGGCCCCGTTTCCCGTTGGCGCTGCTCTGAGAGTGACGCGCTCTCCCGATTCTCTTCAAATTTGCTGCCAGGCTTTGCCCAGGCCATAGCAAGCCTGACAGCAAATTTGAGGCGATTCAGTTAAGAAACGGCGGAGTTATTGGTGAAAAGGTGAAAGGGCGTATAGCGCGCGTTTCTGAACCGATTCGCTTCAAGTTTGGCACACTGATAGTCACCGTCACCGGTCATCTATCTGCCATATTTGAAGGGAATCGGTCCAGAAATGACGGAGATACGGGCACCGAGAGTCCGGCGGATACGCGTTTCGCGCATTTGCGCGGTTGCTGTTGCCATCGCCACGTTAGGGCTCACAACAAATTTGAAGCGATTCGGTCCAAAAACGGCGGAGTTATAAGGCCCGTTTTGTGTTTCAGACAGACACACACACACACACACACACACGGACACTTGGCTTTTTACTATATGATTGATTTACATCCAATTTGTTCAAGTGACTTTTTTTTTTTATAAAAGCAGTCACTGCAGACATAATGTGATTTTACATCATTGTGCAAATTTTGATTGCACTATTATTTGTATTTTCTGAGAAAATAGCTATGTTAAAGCTTTTAATGAGGTGTGACCACACACACCCACACACACCACAGGCACACACACACACACCAAATCGTGAGTACATAGAGACTTCGCTCGTCAATTAAAAAAATTGTGATTTACCAAAAACCTGAAACTGACCTTCAGGAATTTTTTCGTTGGAGCAGAGAGAGGGGGACAGGGAGGGAGAGGACAGGCATAACTTAACTGATACCAAGAATGCTTGTTCAATAGGGGAGGAGGGAGTGGGGGGAGGGGGCTGTTTGAGATAGCTTAAAAACCTAAAAACTGGGAAATCCTCAAACAAAACTTTTGATGAGCTGGGGGTAGGGCAGAACATTCAGATGTTCACACTTAGAGACACCCTAATAAAACATCCAGGTTAACCCCTAAAAACAGTGATCGCATTTACTGGTAATCATCAGTAAAATACTGGTTGCAAAACCAAAATACTGAAAAAAATTTGACCCGTCAGTCCCAGAGACTAATAAATGTTTGCTATAACTTATATAAGGACTGATAAATATTTGCTAGGACTGATAAATTGTTTTATCAGCTTTGATATTGCATGGGTGGGAGCAGAACACTTCAGCTATGCTGAAGAATGTCTCAGCTATATTGAAAAAGAAAGCAAGGATGTCTTCAAATGTTCTAGTCAGACAGAACTGCTGTACTGAATTCAGTATCCATACTGAAGGCCTCCAACCCCTGATAGTGTGGTCTTCACTGGTTTTTGTTTCCCTGCGACTGGTTTTGACACCGGTTGTTGGGGGGCATTGTCGCTGATGGGACTGGTTTTCAAAATTCCTAGCGCAATCTGGATCACTGTAAAAATGTCAACACGTTTTGCGCTCCGATTCCTAGGTACCCCTGATTCCAAAGATCAAGACCAAGTTACGTTCAATGAAAGGTAAAGCCAGGGCTCCCAGGGACCCCCATTTTGGGGTCTATGAAGCACTAAAATTCTACAGGACCCTCTAAAAGAATGTGCAGGGGGTCCCAGGGATGCACTCAAAAAATTCTTTCTAGCATTCGCTATGCCACTGGGACCCTCTACCCCGCCTCTAGGACCCTCTATACTATAAGCGAAGGAGTCCCTGGGGCCCCTTGTTTTGTGGGACGATTGGGAGCCCTGGGTACCCATGATTCCAAGGATCAAGACCGAGCTAAGCTCAATGAAAGGTGAGCACTGTCCTGGTCAGTGGGTGTATCTCTTACCTTCAAAGTTCCATGCGACGGAAGCGATGTTCCTGTTGCAGTGGGGGTTGAAGGTGTGCAGCAAGGGGAAGCCCTGGTCGCTATCCCAAAGTTTGACGTCGTCGCCCGCCGAGGCCAGCATCAGGCCCTCCATCGTCACACCGTAGCACCGAATGTCCCTGCCATCACAGGGCACAACTGTCACATCACGGTCAGTGACATTGTCACGTCATCAACTGTCACGTCAACTGTGTGTCAGAGACACTTGTGTTGTCACTCACATCCCTTTACAGATAGACCCAGGGCTCCCAGGGACCCCCACTTGGGGGTCTATGAAGTACTCAAATTCTACTTCTAGAAGACCCTTTAAAAGAATGTGCAGGGGGTCCCAAGGATGCACTAGAAAAATTCTTTTTAATAGCATTCGCAATGCCACTGGGACCCTCTATCCTGCCTCTAGGACACTCTATACTGTAAGTGAAGGAGTCCCTGGGACTCCTTGTTTTGCGGGACGATTGGGAGCCCTATAGACCTTTTTTTTTTTGGGGGGGGGAAACAAGATGGTCAGACATACAAATGCACTTCCAGCTTTAAGACACAAGACAGAGAGTCAGTCACAGGACTCGAGTCTACAAACACCATCCCATAGCAACTTGTGCAAGCCACTCACTCAGCCAGCCACCAGGCGGAGCTTCAGATTGTTGGCGCGCCTGCACTAATCACGCATATTTTTTCCAAAATGGCGCATGTTTACACCTCGTAATGTGCCTCTGGCGCATTCCCATGGCATAAATAAAAACATCCTTTTCTTGAAAAATTGGTACTGACCGAAATCCGTTTTGGGGAAAAATTTCAACAACAAAAATATAAAAAACAGGAAAAAAACGGCTTTGCAGAAAGCGAAAACCCGATTGCCACATTAGAAACGGGTTTCAGTCTTGCATTAACGGAAATGGAAGATGCTTGCTGGTCCGTGTCCTGCCAAGTGTGAACCCCGTAGCAAGAATGTTTTCCTGTTGACCAAGACGGCAAGAGTTTCAAGAGGTGAAACGCCCCCCTGACACCCCGTATATCTGCCCCTATACCCCAATACTCTGCCCCTATACCCTGCCAGGGCCTAGGCAGCCCCTGGACCCCTGCCCCATTTCCTTTTTTGAAAATTGTCAGGTTTAACCCTTGCATTCCAATTATTATGCATGAGTGGAGAGAGAGAGAGAGAGAGAGAGAGAGAGAGAGAGAGAGAGAGAGAGAGAGAGAGAGAGAGAGAGAGAGAGAGAGAGAGAGAGAGAGAGAGAGAGAGAGAGTAAGAGATAGACTGAGAGAAAGAGAGCCATTTCAATGGGATTGTTTTTCTTTCTTTTCCCATCGAGTCACAAATATGTCATAACATTATTGGGGTTTTTATATGTCATTCAGACATCCTAAAAAAAGGTTTGTAATTCACTAATTGTAAGCACAAAAACTTGCATGGTCTTGTTTTTTTCTAGATCTATATAGATCTTCAACTTATGGGCTAAGCCTATAAATCCAAATGTTCCCCCTGTCTGTCTGTCTACCTTAAATTTTCATGGCAATAAAAGTTCTGTTCTGTTCATACACATGCTCTCATGTGAGCGTTCATGCACGCACACATTCTACATGCGCAATGCATTGTAATTTGTATTGAAATTTAGGTTTTAAAAGTTAAGTTTTACTTTTAGTAGTACGGTACATTATGCCTGGTTATTTATGGCCTACCACTCTAAAAAAAATGACCCCTCATTTTCTGTAGTCAGGGGTCATATGACCCATGAAGTCTGAAAACAATCTGAAGCTCTGCTCTGGTTGACTAATCATGTATGCCAGTTGCCACGTGCGTCACGAGTCATTTTAAAACTCTTCTCTTCTTCTTCTTCCAATTACTGGACAGGGCCCTATCGCAGGCATTTGAAGTCCAACTAACTGGTCACATTAGCACCATGTAGCGAGGACCAACCACAAGAGTTATGTCCCTTGGAATAGAAAAGAGTTATCCTTAGTTTCGTCAGAGAAATTGGGCGCTCTACCTATCATTTTCCTGCTAACATTGAGAGCTTACTGACGACCCGGGTGGTAAAAAAGTGACCAATGAAGATCGAGGACACATCAAATTGTCGGAGATTCCTAAAATTAGTGAGGCCTGATGCAGGTGCCATTTTGTCTTGAATGTTTAGTTCGTCAGTTTTGTTTTTTTCTAATTTATGAATAAGTCTCCCAGTCAAGATACTGTTTTTAGTACAGTTTAGGTTGAATTTAATGATTTTAACCTTAAAACATTCAAACAAATTGAGCAGGTCATGTAGAAAATTGTTCATTTTGGTAAATAGACAAAACAAATTGACCTATCTGACCCCATCATTTTGCGCTTAAAAGACGTCTTTCGCGCACTTCCGGTAAACGTGTTTACTGAAACTTCTGGACAAAATCATGAGCCAGACAGGTTTTTATCGATTTGTATTAGTTTTCTTTAGATTTATATTGACTCTGTACCATTTACAAAACATTGTTCATGGCTCTTGAACGTTTTTATTGCGATATACTGGTCAAATCATCAAGGGAATCATGGCGCAAAATATTAACATAACTGGCGGGAGTGGCCCTGGGCCTGTCCCACAGTCCTGCTCTGTGTTGTTTTTGATTTTATGAGGCCCTGTACAGTTTTGAGTTTAGGGATACACAAGTAAAGAGTTTAAGAGATGTTCGTGAAACACACATCTACTTATTATGTTGTTCAAGTGGGCTTTTTGTTTGTTTGTTTGCTTGCAATGTCAATGGCTTTTTATTTGTGTGTGTGTGTATCACTGTATGTCACTGTGTGTGTGTGTATCACTATCACTGTATGTGTGTACAGGACAAATAGATCTATGCAGTTGGAAAGGCTATTTATTAACTAACAACTCTCAAAAGGCAGTCTTCAAGTGGTGAAGACATGTTTTTTCCCCTTATTATCTCCCTTGACAGTATTTTAATGAACATTTTGAAGTAAAATTGTTTTATTTTTTAAGTAACATAGCTGATTGAAATAAAAAGTTAATTAGTTCAAAGAATAGGTTAAGTCACACATTGCTCCAAATTTGCATGGATCATTTTGTATTTGTTGTTGTCTGCCCGCGGGTTGACGTGTTTTTTGAAAAAACAGTAAAAGAACGTCCTTATTGATTTTTTTCAAAAGGTCATAAAAAATGCAAGAATGACTCTAAAATCAAAATTAAACTTGTATCCACAACTACACATCACAAGCAACCATTTGGCACAATTTTTTTAATTTTTTTTCACTTTCCACAAATTATTGGTTGATGCTACACCATGTATTTTTTTACATTTTCGTTTGTCCGTTGCATCTCAACCAAATGAGTGAATTATGTATGTGTGTGCATCATGAGTATGCATGTCTGTGTGTCATTCGCTCACTTCAGTCACTGTGATTTTACGTGTCACTTCAGTACTGCCACTGTGTGTGTGTGTTTCAGAGAGAGAGAGTGTGTGTGTGTGTGTGTGTGTGTGTGTGTGTGTCACTGTGTGTGTGTGTGTGTGTGTGTGCGCATGCGCGTGTGTACATCTATGTTTTATGCAGATGTGTCTTACATGTAGAGTCCATTTAAATAATAATCAGGACCAATAGATTTCTAAAGTTAGTGAGAGAATTAAATGAGTTATGAGAAATGTCACTTACCAAATCGATCTCAAGTGAATAAAATTTCAGCTTCAAGCGAGTTTTGAAGGTCGTATTCAAATTCGACTTCTATATTCATGCAATTCAAGATCGCTATCTGAAGATCAAATCAATAAATTAAAAGCCAATCAATCCAAACAGTACACAGCAGAGATCGTGGGACCAAACATATTATAACAGTAGGAACCTGCTCTCTGTTCAGACGTCTGTGTACAATCGTTACTGTGACTTTCGATTGGCTCCTCTCATACTTCCGGTCCGATTACAATCCCGCCTTTTGCTGTCACTGGGTACGCTCGATTGATCCATCTACGGATTTGCTACCATTGTCGGACTGCGATCGTAAGGGCTTGTGCACATTACATGCCGAAACCCATGCGCATATCCCATCCGCAATCCGCAAATAAGCAAAAGAAAATGCATATGCGTGTGGATTTCCGCGTGTAATCTGCACACTCCATTGTTACTTCCATATTTACGTTTTGCGGACGGATTGCGAATGGGTTTCTGTATGGAAGTTTTGGTTAAAAAAAATAATTGCATGCGTTTCCCATCCGCTTATTTTTATTTCTTTCCTTTACTTATTTGTGGATAAGTGCATATCAGAAAAAAAATATTAGAAGAGTATTCTTTTTATTTTAATAAAGCAAATTCAGATCATTTTCAATGGAAAAGTATCAAAATTAGAGAAATAGAACAATGCACACAACAACAACAAAGGAAAGTAGAAAAAAAAGAAACAGAACACGTACCTGCCCTTAAAAATAAATGTTCCCAACAATGTTCTCCTTTGAGCTCCTTCCAAATCAAGATGGCTGAATGCATTGACGGGACCAGTAAAACTGAACTGAAAAACGGACATATACTTTACCCATTATGGCCATCAGCCTGCATGGGAGCACAGAAGAAGAAGAAGTAAAGAGGAAGAAAAGAAAAAGAAGAAGCATATCCCTTGGTTCTCAGAATCAAATTAATACTCATCAGCTTTTCAATGACTGTTTAAAGGCACAACTGGCGTATTTAAGAGCCGATCCTAGGAATCGGGTAGTCAGTCGTGAGTGGGAGAGAGAGAGAGAGAGAGAAACAAGCCAGCGAAAACCCCTTGCTGCGGACTTTCGCCTGCACCAGTTTAGTTTTTCCCTCCTTTTGCGTTTGAAAAGGGATGCTTTCACTGCGAGCGCCAAGCAGAAACTGACATTTTTAGCCTACTGCTTGCTTATATAGTGCTGCGCTGGCTTTAAATCCTATATGTATGTCCAAGCCAAACATATGCTACTGAAGAAAATCATTTTACAATTTTAAAAAAATTCCCCTGTATGTTTAAATATCTGTGTGTTTCGTGGTGGTGTTGGTAGTGGTGGTGGGCCATTTACCCCAGGCTCCCTGCTTAAATTTCTGTGTGTTATGTGGTAGTGATGGTCATCGCTCTTTTGCTGCAACGAACTTCCTCTCTCCCTCAGTCAGCGGCCAACCCTCTCTGCCTTCAAATCAAATCTTAAAACCCACCTGTTTCCCGTCAATTAAGCCCCCTCTCTCTCTCCCCCCCCCCCCCTCTCTCTCTCTCTCTCTCTCTCTCTCTCTCTCTCTCTCTCTCCTCTCTCTCTCTCTCTCTCTCTCTCTCTCTCTCTCTCTCTCTCTCTCTCTCTCTCTCTCTCTCTCTCTCTCTCTCTCTCTCTCTCTCTCTCCCTAAAGATATCACATGCATGATTTCATAGAAACAATGCTGACACGATAAGTAAATATATAAAAATTAAACAAACACAGAAGGGACGGATAGACAAAACTCTCTCTCTCTCTCTCTCTCTCTCTCTCTCTCTCTCTCTCTCTCTCTCTCTCTCTCTCTCTCTCTCTCTCTCTCTCTCTCTCTCTCTCTCTCTCTCTCTCTCTCTCTCTCTCTCTCTCTCTCTCTCTCTCTCTCTCTCTCTCTCTTGCGTAATAAAGTTTTCAAGTGTCAAGTGTCTCTCTCTCTCTCTCTCTCCTTCGTAATAAAGTTTTCTCTGTCTCTCTCTCTCTCTCTCTCTCTCTCTCTCTCTCTCTCTCTCTCTCTCTCTCTCTCTCTCTCTCTCTCACACACACACACACACACACACACACACACACACACACACACACACACACACACACACACACACACACACACACACATACGCGCGCGCGCCAAGCACGCGCACACGCGCACGCAGGCACACACACGCATCACACACACACACACACACACACACACACACACACACACACACACACACACACACACACACACACACGTCCGTGATCATTTGTTGGAGTTAATGTACTCCTAGTTAATAAGGACTAATTAACCCTAAATTAGTGTTAGTTTAACCCTAAGTTAGGGTTAGCGTAACCCTAAGTTAGGGTTAGCGTAACCTGAAATTAGGCTCAGTGTAACCCTTAGATAGGGTTAGTAAGGGCTACCTACACTTTGTTTGGTTAAACGTGACCCTTGCTTACACTGATTTGTGGATATTTAATACTAAGTTAGGGTTAGCTGAATCCTAACCCTAACCCTAAGTTAGGGTTATCTTAACCCGAATTTAGGATTATTATAGATTTATTTTAGTGTCAGTGACCATTTGTTAGAGTTAATGTACTCCTAGTTTGGGGTTAATAAGGATTATTATAGATTTATTTTAGTGTCAGTGACCATTTGTTAGAGTTAATGTACTCCTAGTTTGGGGTTAATAAGGACTAATTAACACCAAATTCCTGGACTTAGGGTTAGCGTAACCTTTAGTTGGGGTTAGTAAGGGCTGCCTAACACTTTGTTGCGTTAAACGTGACCCTTGCTTACACTGATTTCTGGATATTTCCCCTAAGTTAGGTAGCTTAACCCTAACCCTAAGTTAGGGTTAGCTTAACCCTAATTTAGGATTATTATAAACTTATTTTAGTGTCAGTGACCATTTGTTAGAGTTAATGTACTCCTAGTTTTGGGTTGATAAGGACTAATTAACACTAACTTAGTGTTAGTTTAACCCTAAGTTAGGGTTAGCGTAACCCTGGAATTAGGGTTAGTGTAACCCTTAGTTGGGGTTAGTAAGGGCTGCCTAACACTTTGTTGCGTTAAACGTGACCCTTGCTTACACTGATTTCTGGATATTTCCCCGAAGTTAGGGTTAGCTCAACCCTAACCCTAACCCTAAGTTAGTGTTAGCTTAACCCTAATTTAGGATTGTTATAAACTTATTTTAGTGTCAGTAACTATTTGTTACAGTTAATGTACTCCTAGTTTGGGGCTGATAAGGACTAATTAACACTAACTTAATGTTAGTTTAACCCTACGTTAGGGTTAGCGTAACCCTAAGTTAGGGTTAGCGTAACCCTGGAATTATGGTTAGTGTAACCCTTAGTTGCGGTTAGTAAGGGCTGCCTAACACTTGGTTGCGTTAAACGTGACCCATTTACACTGATTTCTGGATAATTCCCCTAAGTTAGGGTTAGCTCAACCCTAATTTAGGATTGTTATAAACTTATTTTAGTGTCAGTAACTATTTATTACAGTTAATGTACTCCTAGTTTGGGGTTAATAAGGACTAATTAACACTAACTTAGTGTTAGTTTATTAAGTTAGGGTTAGCGTAACCCTAAGTTAGGGTTAGCTTACCCTGGAATTAGGGTTAGAGTAACCCTTAGTTTGGTGTAGTAAGGACTGGCTAACACTATGTTGCGTTAAACGTGACCCTAACTTACACTGATTTCTGGATATTTCACCTATAAGTTAGGGTTAGCTTAACCCTAACCCTAAGTTAGGGTTTATAGTTAAACCCTAATTTAGTGTTATTGTATCCTTAAGTTATGGTTACAGTACGCCCCGCTTATAGTAAAGTCCAGGGGAGCAAGGATTTTCCTTTACTATAACAGGTTTTTCTTATAAACGATGTTCGGATATAGTAAAGTTTTTATGATATTTTTTATCTTATCCGAGGACGTTTTTCAAAGTCAAAGCTAACGTAAAATACTGAATATAAACCCATTCCACCCCTTCCTCGTATGGTTTGAGGTCCCAAAAGGTGATTGGGTTTATACATGGTATATTTCCCTGTGCACAAAACAAAACTAGCTGTAAAAGCATATAGTGTATAACCTCTAACTTCCAGAATGGCCTTTGAATCTATTCATGCATGCACACGCAAGTGCATGCGCGCACACCCCCACACACCCACACCGTGACCGGACAGTTGAATTAGAAAGGTCAGCATAACTCGGGCAGAACGAGTGCGAGCAAATTAGTAGTCTAAAATAGATAATGAACACTCATGGCAAATGCCCTATTGAGGATAGTGTAGTCCTTAGTTAGGGTTAGTAAGGGCAAACCAGACCCTTTGCTCCGCTTAATGTGACCTTTGCATACATTTAGTTAGGGCTATGTCTCCCCCACTACACCCTTTCCCCCTCCACCCCACCCCCCTTTCCTTCCCCCCTCCCTTCCCACACACTCTGCAGTCTGGAGGCGTCTGTCGCACGCAGGTTGCCAAAGAAGCAAAGGGTGTTGTAGGTCAGGATGCTCTCCACCATGGCCTGGTAAAACATCATCAGGATGGCGGGCTTGACGTTGAATGATCTCAACTTCCGAAGGAAGTAGAGGCACTGGTGCCCCTTCTTAAGGATGGCTGCAGCATTCCTGGACCAGTCCAGCTTGGAGTCGAGAAACGTGCCCAGGTACTTATATTCCTGGACACTCTCAACCTGGTCGCCATTGATCTGCAGAGGAAGAGGAGCAGGAGCCGGGTTCTTCCGAAAGTCAATAATGACTTCTTTTGTCCTGCCGACTTTGAGAAGCAGATGGTTATCCTGGCACCTGGCAGCCATGTCAGCAACAGCAGATCTGTAGGCTGCCTCGTCCCCCTGTATCACCATGCCGGCAATGGAGGCCATGTCGTCGGAGAATTTGATCTGTAGGACTCTGGGCTCCCCACACCTGCAGTCAGCCGTGCATATAGTAAATAGGGTAGACGAAAGGACGCACCCCAGAGGAGCACCCGTGTTGGTGACCGTCTGATCCGACCACACGTTGGTGGGACTGGCGATGCGTACCCTCTGCCGTCTGTCAGTGAGGAAGCTGAATACCCATTGGATGATCAGCAGAGTACATTAACTCTAACAAAGCTCTAACTTAGGGTTAGCTTAACCCGTAATAATATTTATTGTAACCCTTAGTTAGCATTCCCAACCGGGAGTCCATGGTGAGAGGATCGACTATACTGACTCTCTCATCATGTGATGATTCCGAGGCAAAAGTGGCAGTTTGCCTTCGACATCCTATTGGGTGGCAGCCGGTGGGAAGGGCAACACAGGATCTCCTCCCTCACCAGATGAGAGCCGAGGAACTTGCAGACCGACACGACGACATCTGCTGATTTGACTTCGTCAATGATCCGCTGGCACCCAACAGTGGGCTTTGGCAGTGCTGATTGCCCAGGGGGTGTGGGGAACGCAGCTGGCTTCATCTTCTGGGGGGCTGCTTTCAGTGCAGCGCCACTCACTGTTGGACGAGAACCCCTCTTGAAGGACCATGCCCGCCTGTAGAGACGACCCGACTCCGCCTGCATGTCTCCAGGCAGCCTGCGATGACACCTGCTCCCAGTATGGAGCAGGTCACCCGGTGACCCTTAAGACAGCCTTGGAGGGGAAAACTGCTCGACACAACACCATCGACGCCAATGCCAACGGCACTGACCAAACAAGCGGACTACCGCACCACAGATGCTCGCATATACACCCTGAATTTTGACGATGCTGACTCCAGCATCACGGCAGGTATATTCACGACTCGGATTCTGTCCAAAATGTTCCCGCAGCCGACAGCGTATCCGCGAGTCCAGGGTACGCAACGTGTTCCAGGAATCATCCACGACGACGTCTCAGTCACGAACTCCTGTCTCATCATCACCGACTCTTCTTCATCATCATCATCATCATCTCAACGGGAAGATTTCGTCTTCAGAAACATCGTCCATAAGGGTCCCCGACCAATTGGACGCTTATCTCATCATCCCCTTAGTAAGGGTTAGTAAGGACTACCTAACACTTTGTTTGGTTAAACGCCACCCTTGCTTACACTTATTTATCCCTAAGTTGCGGATACCATAACCCTAATCCTAAGTTTGGGTTAGCTAAGCCCTAATGTAGGGTTATTGCAATCCTACATTATAGTTAGTAAGGGCTATTTAACCTTAGGTTAACTTAGGGTTAAAGTAACACTAGGTCTAATATCTAATAATAAATCTTCAGCGACGTACATAGGAACTTTGTTACCGTGTGTGTATAAATCAAGCATTCCCTGCTTTGTCATTTTTGGCATAATTGAAACAGTGGTAGAAGTCCCTTTATTATTTATTCAGAACAAGTTTACAGCTTCTCCAAAATTTGATGATGGGTAATACAATATGAATTTTTTTTAATATTGCACAAATTGCCAAACACAAAAGCATCAAAACTTCGTATTCTCATTTTGCTCTTATCCCCAATCTGAATATTCCGGAAATTACTTATACCTAACCAACCTTGCCCAGTAAATGGCGCCGTGCGTATGGTTTTCGGCCACTGGGAGTCACTTGCTCTTTTTACATTGAAGTTAACGAAGGATTGCGACAGTGTGTGTTAATTAGACGGGCTGCATGAGAATCAAAGGTATTCAACGCGCACTTTTGTTGTCAAAACTAAGGTTTGCTGGGTCTTTCAACTGACAGAGTACCGAAGGACTTGTTTTCATGATATGTACACAAAATCAGTTGTCAAATATTGTATTTTTAGACCAGGTACATTGTCTGATTGTCATGATAGTGTGTGTAGTCTGTACCAACACACGTGCTTTTGAGACGTGAGATAAAAACGATGCATATAGTGTCTCCTTGTGATTCTTTGTTTTAATTTCATCAGAGTGTTTCCAGTTTGGACTACATTTGATTCTTTCGCATTGCTATTATCATATTTTTATTGATATAATCAGTTTAGGCTCTGTAGGCTTATGAAGCCTTTTGCCCTCTTGATATTTTTCTCAAATATAAATATTTTTTTTTCTTTTTGTTTGCCCGTGAATTACTACGGCTATTGTGTATTTGTTTTTTGTTTTTTTCTCCAAATTTGTGGAGTACATAATAGTATTACATTTTTTGTCAATAAGATTTTTGAACCTATTTAGTGATGATGCATTTACAGTTTCATTAGAAAGATTGTTCCATGCAGTTGGTCAGGTCAGATCAGGTCAGATCTTCAGGGCAGCCAGGCCTCACGGCCTCTTGATGTGCCCTATCTTTTGATTGTTTGTTATTGTGGCTTTGTTCATTAATCAGATTGGCACCGCTGTGGCGCTTTTTGAACTATCATTGTCGTCTTAATCATAATTGTATTTAAAAACATTAATTTTGGGGTCACTATCTAGGAGGTTTTTGAAATGGTTAATGTTGGAAGCAAGTTTAGTTTGTGCAGGGAGATTGTTCCAGTGCTGGGTGACTCTATTAGAAAAGAAGTTTTTTCTCATATTAGTTCTACTGTATTGCCTATTGGGTTAGTATTTTTAGATCACTGTTACGGGTTCTCAAATCGTTAGACAATTGAAACAAATGCTTGTTAGTTTTGTCAGGGTTATTCAAAATTTTATATACAGTTATCAAATCTCCCTTTACTCTTCTAAATTTTAAGGATGGTAAACTTAACTTATGAAGTCTGTCCCCATATTCCAAATTTTGTATTGATTTTATTAATTTGGTTGCTCGCCTTTGTACCCTTTCAATTTGTGTAGATTGTCTTTTAAGAAGAGGGTTCCAAATTAGATTTCCATACTCAAGATGAGGTCTTACTAAACTTTTATATAGGTTCAAAAAAACTTCTGTATTTAATTCCATAAAACTTCTTCTAATTAAACCCAATATTCTATTGGCCTTGTTTACTGCTGTTGTAATGTGTTTATCAAATTTGAGTTTAAAATCAAATATGACTCCTAAGTCTTTTTCATCTGAACAGGTTTCCAAAACATGTTTAGCTGAACCGTGGGAAATTTCATAAGTTTCATTTTGATTGTCATAGCCCACATGCATGACTTTGCACTTTCCTGCATTAAAATAGAGATTCCACTTTTCTGACCATTCCATAAATTTATCTATGTCATTTTGTATTATGTCTGAATATTTAGAACAGTTGTAAAGTTTGGTATCGTCTGCGAATATCTTACAGACACTTTGTATTTCCTCCGGGAGATCATTGATAAAAATTGTAAAAAGTATTGGCCCCAGGATACTACCCTGGGGAATGCCACTTAAAACGTCAATATTAGATGATAGTTTTGCCCCAACCCGCACCTTTTGTGATCTGCCTATTAGGAAATGTCCTACCCACCTTAGTATGTTCCCAGTTATGCCATATGCCTGTAGCTTTAGGAGAAGTCTTTCGTGCGGCACAGAATCAAAGGCCTTCCTAAAATCTAAGTATACAATATTGAAAGCCTCCTTGTCTTCCAACAGTTTAGTAAAATCGTCCATCACATCTAATAGCTGGGTCATACAAGAACGCCCTGCCCTGAATCCATGTTGGCAGTCTGTATACAGATCAAAATCAGTCATGTGTTTAACAATTGTGTCCCGAACTAACAGTTATTACTCTGTTAGTAAAAAAGTTTTGAGCTGAACGACTTATTTAGTTTTTTTGTTAATTTAATAAAATCATGCCCTCGTGTTCTCTCCTCGTCAGTTAAAGTTAGTAAAGTTTTAGTTGTGTTAGGATCATAAAACTTATTAAGAATTTTATACACCTCAATCAAATCGCCTCTTACTAGTCTTAGACGTCTATATTCCAAACTAGGTACATGTATTCCCAAATACTTTAGTCTGTCCTCATAGTCCATATCTCTGGTTCCAATAATTGTTTTCGTAAATCTCCTTTGGACACCTTCTAAATGATCAACATGTTTTCTCAAAAAGGGACACCAGACAGGATTTCCATACTCTAATAAGGGGCGTTCTAATGTTTTATAAAGAGGTAGCATAATTTTCTTTGATTTATTAGTTATTGTTCTGATTGGATGATTATTGGATTGGGTGATTAGCCCTTATCAGGTCAGGTAGTTAGGACATTAGGCCTCGCGGCCTCTTCACTGTCCTGTCATGTTTGTTTGAACTTTTGCACAGCTGAGAGGTTTTTATATTTTGTTTTCGGCAAATCTGCCTTTTACTGTTTTAGTCATGCTCATAGTCATATTGTAGTTTTGATATGTTGGTGTATCCACCAAGGAGGTTTTTGTGTTAGATTCTGTGCTCGTTTAATATGTGCAGGAAGGGTATTCCAAACTTTGTTACTCTGTTAAAAAAGAAAAACATTCTAATATTAGTTCGGCTATACTGGGTTAGTATTTTTAAATCACTGTTACGGGTTCTTGAGTCAGTTGTTAGCTGGAACAAAGATTTATTAGTATTGTTATCACTGTGAAAAATGTTGTATGTGTTTATCAAATATCAGATCCCCACGAATTCTTCTATATTTCAGAGATGGTAATTTCAACTTTCTTACCCTTAGTCTGTGTTCGTAATCAACGCCTTTAATCAATTTTGTTGCTCGTCTTTGGACCCTTTCTAATGCTGCCGATTGCCTTTTTAAAAACGGACTCCAGACCTGATTTCCATACTCTAGATGAGGTCTGACCAAACTTTTATATAGTTTTAAAAATACTATATTATCTAACCCAATAAAACTTCTTCTAATTAGGCCCAGCATTTTGTTGCCTTTACCAATAGCCGTGTTAATGTGGTTATCAAATGTTAATCCAGAGTCAAAGATGACTCCAAGATCATTTTCCTCTTTGCAAGTTTTTAGAATATGTTTGTCGGTACCATGTGAGATTTTATAATTGCAACTTGGATTATTCTTTCGTAAATGCATCACCTTACATTTACTATCATTAAAATACAAATTCCATTTCTCTGTCCAGTTTATTAGTTTGTCATATGATTAATGTCAATGTCATGTTGAATTGTTTTAGAATTTTTTTAAGTATTGTATATATGTTGGTATCGTCCGCAAAAATGATTGTCATGTGAAGGAGAGTTGGTTCTTATTGATCAGTTTACTCAAATGAGCACTTAATCAGTTAATTTGAGTATGTCTTGTTTCAATAATAATATTATTATTATTAATAACCAGTGTTAATTTAATAAAATGTATTATTCACTAATTCAGTTATTGATCAGGGTGTACTTCTTCCAGTAGTAACTAATGTCCACCTACCGTATGATACAGGGGTTCAAAAAGGAAGATGCGCTGCGCGGGATAAGAGTGAAGTTAATAATACATAAGATTGAGATAGAAAAAGTGTTTACTATTTAGAAGATATACTTTTTTTTATAATTAAGAGATTTGAAAAATAATTTTGATAGGTATAAAAAAAAATTAGAAATATATAGGCAGAGGCTAGGGGTACGGGCCCGTAACTCACATTCTCCAGGCTATGTATGGGTACGGGGCTCAATCATGGGATGCAAAAATTGTGTGCAAAATGTCTTAAACAAATACTAACATTAACTCTTGACATGTTCCTAACCCTAACCCTATTCCTTACCAAGATGCATTAAATATATATACGAATAAAGAAAATGCATTTGACATGATTTGTTGACGAAAAATTTGACTAGGAAGAGTTGCTATCCCTGAACATGGTCTGAGTGTTGCAACAACACTGTACCCGTAGCCACTGTGAAATATATAATTAAGAGATTTGAAATTGTACAATTCATCAGAAGCAGATTTTTTTCTCTAAAAAACACAAATGGTGACAGGTCCATACAAGTTAAACTGTCAGATTCTATGATTGTAATTATATTTTTGTTTATATTCAAGAAGTTATGGCTGCAGGTACCTTTTTCAGTTTTTGTGTGTGTATGTATAAATGTGCTTGAGCTTGTGTGTTTGCATACGTGTGTGTGTGTGTCTAGCTCTTTGTTTTTGTAATTTGTAAAGACTGAGACGGAGGGTTATTTACTAATTATTAGTTTCTGAGCGAAATTATTGTCCGTGTCCATGCCTTCATCTTCTTGTCCGTTGCTCGCATCTTTACAACGCATTTTCTAGTCAAAGGGAAGTAATTCAGCTCAGACTATGGGAACTCTAAACCAGATTTATCTCTCTTGTTAATCATGTTAATGTTGATTTTGATTCATTCTGTCTCAATGTATTTTAGAATGGCGAACACAATGGAACAACCACTGCTACTGGACAACGCTGTCCCTGAGACATTGGAGCTGAGCTCATCCAGTCCCAACGCCGGGGATTCTGAAGCCGGGGAGATGATGGTTGAGGAGTCGCCCATCAACGAAGAAACTGTTGAACACACTGTGCAAAATTCTGACATGGAAGAAGAATCATTGTCGCTTTTTTCCAGCCCAGTTCAGCCTGAGATGGGTGCTGCGTACGAAAGTGACAGTTTCGGAACAGCAGCAGTCAATCTTGACAATTCACATCTCTCTCAGTCAAGGGATCGTGCTGAGGAAACGGAGATAGACAACCAAGGGCTGGACGGAGCAGAGGAAGTGCGGGAGGAGGAGGAAGAAGAAGAAGAAGAGCGCATCCTGGATTTGACAGAAGATGACGAGGACATTGTCGACGACACAGACCACGAAGAAGAAAGGGAGAAGACTCGTGTTAGTCCGGAAGAAGAAGAAAAAGAAGACGGATTCGATGTTGCAGAAGATACTCAACAAGCGGATCCCATGTCTCTACACCAAGAAGACCAAACTGCTGGAGAGAAGGAGGGGGTTGCGGAGATTGAAACAGTGGAACTGGAAGAGACGCAAAGCCAGGCGGTGGAAGCAGAAGATCAGCCAGAAGAGTCCATGGTGGAAGAACAGGATAGCCAGAGAGTGGAGGAGCAGTCGGATGTGGCTATGCAACTTGAGGCCGAACAATCTGTGGAGTCACTGTCGGTGGTTGATGCTTTCCCCAGTACTAGTAGTCACCCAGGGAAAAAGTCAGAGCCTGCCGATAAACCAGCCAAGGCTTATCGCGGCCCTGCCCAGAAGTAAGTTGCTTTGTGTACGTGTAATGCATCATATGAATGTTTTGTCATTGTGCATGGGGTTTTTCTGTAAATGTTTATAATGAATATAATGAACATTTAAAAATGATTTATAGACTTCAGAGACATTAGACTAGTTTAAGTAGTTACTAAGTTAGAGTGCTTAAGATTTTAAGGTTTGGAAATGGAATGGTAATGCATCGTGTTGTGTTGTATTTTTGTATTGTTTGTACTCTTGTAGTACCTTTATACAGTGGAACCTCCTTTATAAGACACCACCCCACCCCCCACCCCCCCCCCCCTGTTATAAGGCTCCTTTCCTTTTAACTTAGACCTACTTCTCTGAGACATTGCCCTTCTTTGTAAGTATTAAAATTACCTCCCTAATACAACTCCCTTCCATTTAAGACCTCATTTTGGGGGGGAAATTGTATGGGGGGGAGGTGTAACTGGACAATTACTTTGCAGGAAGGAATTGCACAATGTTGCCATGAAATTAAAGGTAGCACACCCAACTCTCACAAGCTAGAGTATAGACCTCATTCTTTCAGATCCAAAGCTGCAGTGCGTCGCAAAACCCCCAAAGAAAAGAACCCAAAGGCGAAACCCAAGGCGACGAAAACCGGCTCTTCAGAGGTGTCGGTTCCCACGGTGACAGTGACAGCCCCTTCTGACCAATCAGACGATGAAGAGGCGGGCAAAGATCCATCATCCTCCACATCGGTTGAAGCGTTTTTGGCCAAGTGAGTTATTGTGTGATGTGTGCTTGAGGATTATTAGTCATAGAGGCTCGTCTCTGTGAAATTCAGGTTGCTCCCACTTGGCTAGCGCTGCTCCACCCACTTTTTTTTTATATCTTCGTATTGCGACTTATCCACTTGCCTTAGGCAAGCGTAAAAGAGTAATGCACACAAACAAAACTTAGAGCTAATGCTTTTATAACTTAAAGAGAAAGCGATGATGAGAAACTACATGTCAGACTAGATAGCACACAGTACAACCACTTGACTGTCAGAGAAAAATAAAGTAAAATTCATTGTACAATTCATGCCATGAAAAACACAACTGATACTGTGATAGTGATACTTGATAGAGCCAGTCTGGCAAAATGGTCTGGGGATAATAAAATTAAAATACTAATACTCTCTTGACTGTTAGAGCAAAAACCAGCATATCACTATCACTAGTATCAGAGTTATTCCTCTTCAGGTCAGGTCACACAATTTATTGTCAAAAAAACATGGATATATATACATCTGTGGTGGCACGTAAAACATAAACAATGAATAAATGAGATCACAGCAAATCTGAATAATGGAAACACATACAATCAACAATGGCACATGAAATTTGAACAGCTACAAACAAATATATTAAAATTCAAAGAAATTTACAACACCACAGTCTACATGTTGTAAATTATGTAAAAAAATTTAAAAAAATCACATATGACACATTCACAGCACATAGCTAAGAGGCAAGGTATTGAGATTCATTGCTATAGTTACTCTATCAACTTTCTCCGTTTGATTTTGATATTACAGTTTGGAGTGGGGATAGAATTATGTGGATTTCCTCGTCAATTATCAATTACTAAGACTAGTAAAGGTGAAGGAAATATGTAAAATAGGACTAGGATCTTGTCCATGTTTCTCCGTCAATCTATAATTTACCTGTCCAATGTTATAATGAGGCTTGTTTATGTACCACCTTGCCTTGTCAGCTGATCCTAATCCTATATAGTATTTCTTAACTAATTCAAGTACATATATGCCCCACATGGCCGAAAGCCCCAAGAGGGCGTAAAACTTTATTTTCTCTCTCAAGTACATATGGACGGAATTATTACAAGGCTGTCAATTTGATGAATTTGTTTCAAAGGAAGTAAATTTGTATGCACACCACACTTTGGTCACTTCTAAAGTCGTTTCGCTCCCTTAGACCACATTTGTGCCTCTTATTTTGTATTTGTAGTGGTTAGTAGTGAAAAAACCAATTGCTGTAGAGTTTTTCTATATAAAGTCTATAAAAAGTTTGATCTACTTGTCTAAACCTGAAGTGAAAACCTGTAGTCTACTTTCATTTCTCTTTTTGTTTATGTCTGTTTTGTTTGTGTGTATGTCCAGTGTGATTTGTGAGTGTTTCGAATAATTCAAGATCATTGCGATGCGAATGAGTTAATGCTGACCCTGAGTCTAACTATTATTAACACTGACCTTGGATATGACGGAACACAGACATGGCAGATTTGGGTAAAGGTAAAGATGCGCCTCCCCCCTCCTCCATTTCTCGGTTGTTTCCATTTTTCCGTTCTTGCCTTTCTTACTGCAGATTGAGTACTTCATCCTCTATCATTTGCTATATTTAACCTTAATTTTCATCCATTTACATAATGAAACACATGCATTCAATAATACTTATTAATAGTAGAAGATAAAGGCAAGACCGAAAAACACAATGAACCAGGACTGTGACAAATGCCGCGGTGTACTGCACTACATAGGGGGGGTCCTATTAGATAATGGCCTTTATCATGAGTGCGATTAATTATTCAACAAAGATAATTAGCTGGAAAGGTTCATAAAATACAGCTTAATGTTTGGTGTTAAAAAAAAGGCAAGTGTGAAAATGCGGGGATTGCTGAGAAATGTAGGGGGGGGGGGGGGGGGGGGGGGCACATCTTGACCTTTACCCAGATTTGTATTGGGAAAATAATTTTAACAAATAAATTTTAGTAATTTTAATGAATATACTTAGTATTCTCATTGAGTCAAAGAGAAAGACTTGCTACGTTGCTTTAAATAATCATTGTATGGACACCAGATGTCAAAGAATCTGCTTTGGTAATTTAAGTTGCAACTTGCACTACAGGTGCTTCGTTTTATGGACAAAGCAGTCAACATGGAGTTTCTTGTTCGTGTTTTGTGTCTTTTAATCAGCAAGGTATGTGAATGACTGTAATGTGACTTCCTTTCAGCTACCCCAAGAGGATTGAGAACTCTGACAACTTGCCTCCTGGCTGGAGGCGAGTCTGTGTCTTGAGAATGACCGGCAAAACGATTGGGCGATACGACACCACAATGTTCAGGTGAGCAGGGACCCCCATTTGGGGGTCTATGAAGCACTAAAATTCTACAGGACCCTCTAAAAGAATGTGCTAAAAGAATGTGCAGGGGGTCCCAGGGATGCACTAGAAAAATTCTTTTTAGCATTCGCAATGCCACTGGGACCCTCTATCCCGCCTCTAGGACCCTCTATACTGTAAGTGAAGGAGTCCCTGGGACCCCTTGTTTTGGGAGCCCTGGGTGAGACTGCTTAGTGCTCACATTCTCTGTTTCTTCTGTGAGTGTCCCTTTTCTGAGCCATCGAGTATAGTAGCATTACTCACACTCCACTCATTTGCAGAGTCTCAGGTGTAAAGTGGCACAGTGGTAACGCGTTGGCCTTGTGTCAAGTAAACCCGAGTTCGAACCTGGGTACAGGGGATTTTTCCTCTCACTTTGCACTAGGCCTTACGGTCTGAACGTGGAGTCTTTTGGATGAAAAGATAAATCGAGGTCCCGTGTGCCCATGCACTTAGCATACGTTAAAGTAACTTAAACCAAGTGGCAACGCAAAAGTTATCATTTGGTCAAAGTTTACTCCCCCACCCCGCCTTTCATTCCTTATCAGTCACACAAAAATTGCATGCATACAAAAAAAATGGGGTGACGCGCCTCTGGCTGCGACGCGCTCTCCAGGTGGGAGCAACCCAAATTTTACAGACGCCTCTGTGACTATTAAGTA
The DNA here is from genome assembly GCA_017654935.2 of Phymorhynchus buccinoides. Classification (NCBI taxonomy): domain Eukaryota; kingdom Metazoa; phylum Mollusca; class Gastropoda; order Neogastropoda; family Raphitomidae; genus Phymorhynchus; species Phymorhynchus buccinoides. Next base: position 11,608,734 of record CM065687.1, read on the forward strand.
CCTACTACCTAATAATAATACCTAAAAATTACAGCCACAGCCTGCTTTGTCTGGAGACAGACCATTAAACCAGCAGTCCATGGGGAGCAGTCTTATGTTAGGCCATCTAGAAACAACCATCTGAGGAGACACTGCACTGCTGCTGAGTCATTTCAGTGGAGCCTGTTCTGGTGTAACATGCGCATGACACTACCACCTTCTTTTTTTTTGGCCTTCCATCAGCATTTTGGTGATTATGATGCTTTAAGCTTTTAAACTACCCTATTTTACGGACTACAAGGCGCACCTGATTATAAGGCGCACCCCCCAAATTTTACACAAAATTCAGATTTTGTTACTATTATTTCTTACTATATTATCAGTCACATTATAAGGCGCAGGGGTCTCAGTCTAGGAAAAAAAAAGTATCGCCTTATAGTCCGTAAAATACAGTACTTAGTAGGCCTTCTACTTTTGTCAATATTGGCATACTCACAGAGCCAGCATGAAACAGGGCTGCCTACCGTCCCTCCCAAGGGTTATTTGTCCCTGGAAACAATTAGAATGGGCACCCTGTCCCTGGAATTCATTTCTCTGTTTAGCGTCCCTGAGTAGAATCCAAATTGTGTAGAGCAGTCACTTGTCTTGTTAGCTAACCTTACTATTAAATACAGGAACACCTAAAGCAACAGGCACAGTTGAAGTTTTTTTTCTCATTGGTTACTGAACACCAAAAGATCTTGAATATAGAAGCACGTTTTGCGCCGAAAAGCAACAAAATGACTACCCAAAATTCAGAGTTGCAGACATTTTGCTAGATCATGCTGAGTTATATCGCAATGTTTGTCCCTGGAAATAAGTCTGTCCCTGGATTTTAAGCAGTTTGTCCCTGGAAACTGCAACAGAGGGTAGGCAGCCCTGGTGAAATGATAAATGAGGTCCTTCGAAAAAACTCATGTCATATTCTGTCATCTGGAAAGTTTATACAGAATAATTAACTCTTCTAGCACCATGGGCGAATGTATTCGCCCAGTACATCACCCTACACTCCCACCAAATGCACAGACATTCACTGCCAAGTACCCTGCCATGTGTTTGTCTATGTTTAGAGCTTAGGTCGGTCATGTTTCTATTAAAGCAACGTATGCGCACTGGAAAAAAAAAGTTACTCCACTCCAGTCGGTGGAGATGCAACGGACAACCAAGAACTTAAAAAGATACATGACGCTAGAAGAGTTTAACATAAAAAAGGGAACAAAACAAAAATGTGTGTGTGTGTAAAAATTGCAACCAATTTGACCATTTAACTCTGTTAACCAAGCTTGCAACTGCTTTTTTAAATTTGTTAACTGTTTAAATGTTTTTCTTTATTGGTTGAGAGTTGTGTATCAGATGAAGTCAAGCTGACTTTACAGACATCATTTTATTTGCGTTGATCATTAACATTCATTGCATTTTTTCAAACTGTTGCGTAAATATTTGTTTCAGCGACACGAAGGAAAAGATGCGATCCTTCCCGAATGTGGTGAGCTTCTTGGAGAAGAGCGGGCAGATGCATTTGCTGGAAAACCCCTCATATGACTTCAAATTCAACCAGCCTTTCTCCCCAAGATGGGACGCCATTAGGCAAAAGCAAGGCTCTCTACCTCTGAAAACTCCCAAACACAAAACTCCCCCTACAGCAAAATCAGTCAAAACCTCGAAAAGTAAGACTCCCCCATCCAGTGCCAAGAAGGCTGTCGGTGGCACTCCCATTACGAGCAAGGTGAGCTTGACCCTCAAGAGGAAGGTGCCCATTGAGGGCTCTGACTCCCAGTCAGGAGGTGATTGTTCCCCGGAGTTCAGCAGCATCTGGGAGGTGAAGGACCCGCCCAAAGCCAAAGCCCGCAAGAAGGCCGCCCCAGCTTCCAAGAAAGACTCGCCTCAGCTGAAACTGGACGCGTTTATCGCCAAGTTCAAGCCGTCTCCGGGTGACAAAGAATCCAAGCTGAAGTCGGGTTTCAAAACCGTTTTGCACAAACCATCACCAGCCGACAAAGACTCCAAGCCGAAGTCCGGTTTCAAAACCGTTCTGCATGGAACTTCGCGTCCCAAGAAATTGGAAGAGGAGTCCGCTTCAGCGAGTGACGATGCCGAGTCATGTGCCAGTGTGGCCCCAGAGCCCTGTGACATGATGTCTGATGAGAAATCCATCGAAGTAAGGGACTCAGCTGAGGAGGAGACCAAAGAGGCAGATCAGGAGACCAAAGAGGCAGAGGAGGAACTGGCTGACAAAGACTCCAAGCCCAAGTGCAGTTTCAAAACCGTTCTGCATGAAACTTCGCGTCCCAAGAAATCTGAGGAGGAGTCCGCTTCAGCGAGTGACGATGCCGAGTCCTGTGCCAGTGTGGCCCCAGAGCCCTGTGACCTGATGTCTGATGAGAAATCCATCGAAGTAAGGGACTCGGCTGAGGAGGAGACCAAAGAGGCAGATCAGGAGACCAAAGAGGCAGAGGAGGAGACCAAAGAAGCAGAACAGGAGACCATAGAGTTGAGTTCTGACGACGCCTCCACCAAGGAGTGTGACGCCGCTTCCGACGTCTACCTGGCCGAGGAGCAGGAAGCGCCCTACAAAACCGACAACGACGACGACAACAACGACTCGGCCGATGATAGACACTCCGAAGACATCGCCATGGAAACAGAGGCACCGGCCGAGGAGGAGTCCAACAAAGACGCGGAAGAGTGTCTCTCCGAAGGGGCCTCCGTCTTTGAACTGAAGAGCGAGGAGTCAAACAACAGCTCCACACCCACACCCACACCAGACCCTCTCCCTGCGGAGAGTTCCAGCGACGCTAAAATCGGCGACTTCGACAAACCTGCTGCGTCAACATCGGCGGCGGCAACAACAACAACAACGACCGTCAGCAGATCGGCCTCGTCCAAGCGATCTCTGTCGCCTTCGGACTCGGACGCGTCGACCCACAAGCGGGCGCGGCTGTGGCGAGGGGATGTTGGGGACACGGAGGAGGAGTCTTCTTCGCGGTCGGTGGGCATGTGCTCGGACACGTCACTGACCGCCGGACAGGACGAGGACGAGAACCAGAACATGACCGTGACGGCCAGCAAGGTGATGAGGATGCACCTCAGTGACAGCTCCTCCTCCAGGGACATGAAGGTAACGGCATTGATGATAATAAAAACAAAAACTGTGTGTATGTCAGGGCTCCCAATCGTCACGCAAAACAAGGGGTCCCAGGGACTCCTTCACTTACAGTAAAGAGGGTCCTAGAGGTGGGATACAGGGTCCCAGTGGCATTGCGAATGCTAAAAAGAATTTCTAGTGCATCCCTGGGACCCACTGCACATTCTTTTTTGAGGGTCCTTTAGAAATTTAGTGCTTCATAGACCCCCAAATGACTGGGAGCCCTGTATGTTCATGTTTGTGTGTGTGTGTGTAAATGTTTGTTGTTGTCTTACCCTGGCTTAAAGACTCCAGGGATCATCCCAACAGCCGAAGCACCTGAACACTATGGCACAAATGCACCAGCTAGGGATGAGAACATTGTGTGTGTGACCGTTTTTGATTACCCCGCCACGTGGGCAGCCGCACTCCGACTTTGGAGGATTTTAGACTGACGATGTTATGCTAGGAGCTTGTCATGGCTTTAAAAGACAATCCCCGCACAACCATGCAGAGCATAACAACATTTTGATGTAGCCTTGGTGTTCTACTTCTAGCTTATGTCAACTGGTCTGACACAGCCTCATGCCAAGGCGAAGTATTTGCATGTACTCAAGTCTCATGTGAGTTATGGGCATATATACTGAGGTAGGCTTACAAGAGAGACAGTGGGAGGTAAAGGGAGTAAAACAAAATTTGAAACGTCACTTGATTGTTTGATTTTTGCTGTTTTGGGTGGGTTTTTTAGAAGCCAGAGGATGCGTAAATTTCCTAGATAGAAAACAAGCATGAAAACAAGTAAAACACACCTTGCCTATGGCTTATTCTTCCCTGGTTCAGTCATGCGCCGTGGGTGCAGCCTTGAGCTGTACTCACGATCGTGTGCACTGAACCGCCAGTGGCCTCTCAGCAGACGACGCTGACAAAGTGAGCGTGACGCCCCCGAAAGCTCCGAGGTGAGCCTAAACTTTAGCTGAGTGAAACTTTTAAAATTCGTTTTATCAAGTAAAAAAATTGTTTTACTGATGGATTGACTTACTCAATTGATTGTTTTATTTACTGATTGATTGATGTGTGAAGGACTCTGCCAGCACTTCATCCTCCAACTGCAGCTCCCTTCCCCCCTCCATCACCCCCACCTTCTCCTCCATCACCCCCCAGCTCCCATCCACCAGCAGCACCTCCTCCCTGCTGTCCCCTTCCTGGAAGAAGTCCCACCGGGGGGTGAAGAAGGGGTCCAGGAGCAGGTCCTCCTCCTCTTTGGCGGGCTCTCCTGGGAGGCCCAGGGAGGCCAGGAGATCTCTGCAGTCTGCGGGTGTTGTGTCGGATGATAGTCAGCTTAATGCGCAGGGTTAGTTGGTGTGTGTGTGTGTACGTGCATGTGCTTGTATGTGGATGTTTCTGTGTGTGTGTGTACATGCGTGTGTTCAGGCTTCTGTGTATGTTTGTAGCTGTGTCTGTGTGTTTGAGACTGAGAGTTTTTTGTGTGTGTATTTTCACTGTATATGTTTGAACAAAGTGTCAGAATGAGAGATACGATTAGGCTTTACTGTCAGTTGAAAGATGTTGTTGATAAGGAAATGGGATGTCTTGTACCTTTGTCAGTTTTCTCTCTCTCCTTGTGCTTTGAATTTATTTTGGGATCATCATCATCGACATGGCTTGGCTTCCCGAACAACGATCATGAAGGTGAAGGCCCACGTTGGCCGCTGCAGATACGTGTTTAAAGATCATACTCAGGATTTGCACGATCTTTGAAGGCAGAGGTTCCGTTAGACCGGCATATGCCGTTTTTTACCGATATTTTTTGGTCTAGTACCGATAAAAATTAATGTCATCGGTATCGCGTACCGGTACTTGAGAATTTCTTTCGAGCTGGTAAGGAAAGACCCTGCGTCACACACCTACGTCACGCAGATGCGCGATAAAAGTTTTGCGTCATGCTTACGTAAATAGCAAGATTGTGTTCCCGCTTGTGGGCTTCCCGCTCTCTGCTCTCCGGTTTCTTATCTGTATAGATTGTGTAGCTCTCCCCTCACACCCCCTCTGACGTCTTTCTGTCGTTCTGTTTGTCTGATGATGATGACAACATCACAAAAGTGACGTAACTTGGTCTTAAAAGGCAACATACAATGACGCATTACGATCGCATAGATCTATGTACAGATATTTTCTGCACAGCGAAGTTTGATTGCACCGGCTGTGTGATGGCCAGTACCGGAATATTTTCCTGTTGCCGGTACTGTCCACCGAAACTTTTGGTAGGCTAGCGGAACCTCTGGAAGGTCTTTGAAAGTCTTCGAGAAATGTCATTGAGTCTCTGTGAAATTCGGGTTGCTCCCACCTGGAGAGCATGTTGCAGCCAGTGTGTTTCCAGAATTAAAGAAGCAATTTAATTTGGCTTATTTTCCGATATCCGTGGTTTGATCACAAGACCACCTCAATTTTGTCGAGAGTTACTTTGAGATTTGTTGAGTGTTATGAAAAAAAATTCAGTTTGTAAACTTTATTAAGATTGCATGTCATGAGAGGACTTTGAAAATAGGATTCATTATAAAAGATCTTTGAAAGTTTGTAAATTTTGGTAAGTAAAATCTGTGTGAACCCTGTTACTACGAATGGATGATCTGTTCATGATTCAGATGAACTGGAAAGTAAGCTTAATGGAATTTCATTTTCGATGTTGTTACTTCAACTTAGCTTTGTGCTAAATCGGTGTATAAATTGGACTGTACTTGCCCCCTTTAGGTCTGTTTCTCACTGTACTTTGTGATAAATCTGTTTACAAGTTTGTTGACTATATAGATCTCTTTCATGTGCATTTCTCAGTCGGTTGCCTTGAGGTAAGTCTCTGCACAGATTCTTCTGTGATTCTTTTTTCATCGCTTTGTGCCACACGTGCACATTTTACTGTACAGATCTCTTTTAATGTTTTATGCTTGTTTCTCATGCTGTTTCTTTGTGCTTAATCTGTTTCATACAACTCTTGTTGTCACCAGCCATGCAAGCCAAGCTGGTAATGTTGTCAGCGACGCTTGTCTATTTGTTCTCTAGTCTCAGGACAGTTTGTCCTATCATTTTTCGATCCATGGTACATCACTGCCTAGGTGGTTCACATTTTGCATTCGCACAGATACTTAGGATATCTGGGCCAAGTTCAAAAATGAAGGTTGTTGGTCAAACTCAAAGGGCAAGCAGAAAATGTGTCATTTTGAAGGTGAAAAACGTACCACACGGGTGGTAGTGGTGATTCTTCTCAGACAGTTTCCTGTCAATTATGAGCGCAGATGTGTCATGCTGCCGTTATGCGCCTAACTAAGAAATAGTTAGGCCCAGCTGTCCGACTTCGGCTTCAAATCTTTTCGAAAGTGTTTCGAAAAAAAAGGCAGGAGAATGGACCAGGTAAGGCAGACAGATAGTAGATGACAGGATAAAGGGAAAAGGCAGAGTCAAAAAAGTGACAGATCAGAGGAAGTTACAAGCACAGAAGGTGGGGGAACTATGCAAAAGATCCCCGGTATCCCAAAGTGGGGGGGGGGGTAGTAGTGGTGGTGGTAGTGATGATTAACCTTCTCAGACAGTTTCCTGTCAATTATGAGCGCAGATGTGTCATGCTGCCGTTATGCGCCTAACTAATTAAAATAGTTAGGCCCAGCATATTGATGGATTTCGGCTGGAGAAAATCTTTAGGTGAAAGTGTTTCTCCCAAAATTAAAAATAAGGCCATTGGATAATGGACCTGCCGGGGGTAGTTGCAGACAGATAGTAGATGACAGTGTAACAAGCAAAGGGAAACGGTGCTGGCAGGAGACAGTGGCGAAAGAGAGTTGACAGATCAGAGTTGATTCTGTTCCCCTACCCAGCGATCCGAACCAACGGTGCTGCTGCGGGGGGCCCAGTGGTGCAGACAAAGGGCGGACTGCACCGGGAGGTGTGGAGTATTGGTGATATAGTCTTAACAGTCTAGTTGATTCTGTTCCCCTACCCAGCGATCCGAACCAACGGTGCTGCTGCGGGGGGCCCAGTGGTGCAGACAGGTGGTGGTGATATGGCACCGATAACCCTTTCAATGCTGGCCGTCTTATCAGTTATCATTAAACTTACCTCTACTAGAGAAAAAACTCTAGTCTGCAATATTGGGGTTTCCTCTACCCATGCATAAAATAGGGCCGATCCTTACGGATAAGCAGTCACTAAGGCCATTGGCGGGGGGCCGTCAGTTGATGCATTTCAGTGACATGGGTGGACTGCATCATTGTGGTGTGGAGGCGACAGTGGTGATATAAAGGGTTAACGGTCTAGTTGATTCTGTTCCCCTACCCAGCGATCCGAACCAACGGTGCTGCTGCGGGGGGCCCAGTGGTGCAGACGAAGGGCGGACTGCACCGGGAGGTGTCGTGGAGCCCGCCCCGGTCCCCCTTCAACCTGATCCAGGAGCGCCTGTGCCACGACCCCTGGAAGATGCTGCTGGCCACCGTCTTCATGCAGCAGGTGGAAGGTACAGCAACAGACCTGTTTACTCTACTCTTTTCGAGTAGTATTCTACTCAGTTTGGACCTCTACTATTCTTCAAAACTGAAAATAATGCTCTTTAATTCTTGATTACTACTCATTTTCAGTGAACATTATTTGTTGGTTTAACTCTCTTATGCGGTGAACGTTCGGGAACATTCAGAAAAAAATCGGATCGGAAATGCCGAGAACGTTCGGGAACGTACGGATTCCATGTGGCCGGTTTGGGCGCTTCCATTTTGTTTCTATCACATGGCAGTCACGTGAGCGCTTCAGCCTTGCTTTCGCTATAGATTACACTTCCGTCCTGTTCCTTGCAATGGCTTCTAGGCCAATTGGTGTGAAATTGAAAGATATGAATTTTTGAAAATTAGTGACCGACTTCGGCATTTTCGCGATTTTTCCAATATGGATGACGAACAGTTATGGCGTCCGTTGACTGAGGAAAGCGATGAATAGTCGTATTTTTGTGAAAGATAGGACTTATGAGATCGCGAAGTGATGAGTAAGGAGTGTATTCTGACCTATTTCGGCAGCGAGCTTGTTTTTGTTCGATCGATGCGAAAGGGAATTTTTGAAGTCGTGTTACTGACATCGGCATTTTCCCGACTTTTACATCATGGATGATGAGTCGTTATTGCATCCACTGAGTGATGACAGCGATGAAAATTCCTTTTTTTGTGAAAGATAGGAATTATAAGATCGTGAAGTGAAAGGGTAAGTGAATGATTTTGATCTACATTTCCATTTCAGTCGTCTTAGGCTTCAGACAGTCTGCAAAAGTAGGCAGTGAATGACTAGTGAATGCAGTTTGCGAATACACTTTGGCATTTTGATTTTTTTTGTGGAGCCATGCATCCCCATAACATCTTGAAATTCATTTTGCAAATCAGACCCAGCCGACATCTCGGCAACACATTCGAAAAAAAAAACAAAAAGTACTATCTTATATAAGCAAACAAGAGGCAAAGCCTTCAAGGCTCACTCGAACAGGCACAATGTGGGACAACAAGAAAGATTGAGAGGGGTGTCTAAAGTACAAGATTGCCAATAAAGGTTTAAAGTACAAATGAAACTATCGTTAATAGATACAACTTTCTTTCTTTTTTTTTTGATGAGTTTCTTAACTCATGTTGCCCGTTGAATGCTCTCTAACCCACTAATCTAAAAATGTTGTGGATTTTGTTTGTTATAAACTGTTTTACAGTGTTTGTAATCGGTATTAAAAACCCTATGGATTATTCAAATGCTTTGTTGGGTAATTATTGTTTCCGTTTTTCTGTCTTTTTGCACTTTACCAGCATGCACATCACAGTAGATGCGAGGAGCGAATAGGTTCGTCAGGGTTGCCAAAATCGATAAAATGGTTTGAACGAGCAATGCTTACAACGAGTAAATTGGCCCTCTCCCCTGGAATTCGTACTAAACGGGTTTCACTGTATGTGTATTGAAAGTTTGAACAATGTACGCCTTCTATTTCCCGAGAAAATGCCAACGTTAAAGTTTGGAGACACACACACACACACACACACACACAGACACACAACCGAACAACTATCATACTATAGACTCACTTCGTGTTAACACGAGTGAGCCAAAAAAGGACCCGTGTAGGGAGTCTCAGGGATGCTCTATGAAAATGGGCAAAATAACAAACCATGGTGTTAGCATTCCAGGTTATTACCTCCAATCAAGGACCTTTCACCATCCATTATTTTCACGACTTCCAGGCCTAACTCAGTGAACTGATTCTCTCACCTTTTTTATCTTTTCTCTCTCCTTGAATGTCATTGACCAATTCTTTTGCCTACCCTCTGCCTGCGTGTGTGTGTGTATACACATGTATAGACATTCTGAAAACTTCTGTCAAGCTACTCATCACATGCACTTGGAATGTTATGCATTTCAATATTTGCAATGCAATAGTGACCCTCTATCCCTCCTCTAGGACCCACTATGCCCTAAATGAAAGGGTCCCTGGGACCCCTTGTCTTGAAGGACGATTGGGAGCCCTGTAAAGCTTCATGTTGGGCCTGTGAAAAAGTTCATTTTGTCCTCAAAATCAGGGTGTCAGAAACAGTGCACTAACTTCTTCTTATTTCTTGTCATGAGCGCAAATGATTCACGCTGCCGTTATGCGCCTACCTACGAAATAGGCCCAGCTTGTCAGTCTTCGGCTGGAGAAAATCCTTGTAAGCGTTTCCAGAACAAAGGCGGGAGAATGGATCAGTGAGGCAGAAAGACAGTAGATGACTCTAAGTGAACGGCACAAGTAGAGTCAAAGAGAGTGACAGATTAGAGGGAGTTACCAGCACAGAACTTCCAGAAGGTGGGGGAACTATTTGTGCAAAAGACCCTCCGGTATCCCCAGAGGGGACAAGTGCACTAAATATGTCTCTAAATTTTTAGAGGCTCACCTGGATGTTTTAGGGGGTCTCTCTTTTAACACATTTTTTTTTTTATTACTGTGTGTTAGGTGAAAATTTGATGCGTTTAGCCCTTTCACCGTCAGTGTTGCATTTATGTGCCACAATGGTCTAACACCCATGCCACTAAAAGGCATCAAATCAGGGCCTGTTATCTGAAGACCCTATTTTCTTAATTTTGGGAGGTAAGGATAATAGGCCGAGTGTTATCAACTCAACTCAACTCAACTTTTATTTTGTCCTCATAAAAACAAGGATATTTTTCTTGCGGACACGTCAAATATGCACACAAGAAACCAAACAATTTATAAAAGAACAAAATAAATTGTCATTACATGCTTTGAAAGTATGTACATGTTACATACGAATTTGTAATATTGCAGATACTTTTTTTTCTCTACCCAATTCAGTTTAATGGTACTTTTTTGGCTGAAAATAGCTGGCGATGAAATGGTTAAACCCAGTCTGGTCTGAAACCCAACGCATCAGATGGGAGTTTTGAGTGTCAGATGCACATATTTTCTTTCTGGACAGGGCTTAAATAAACATTTGCTTGATGCCTTTCCCATGTTCTAGCTAGCACGCATATTTGCACAGGCTCTAGTGCTGCAGCCAATGGGATTGGTTGGCCTTTGGGGGACATTATGATGTGACTGATAATATAGTAAGAAACTATAATAACAAAATCTGAAGTTTGTGTGAAATTTGGGGAGTTCGCCTTATAAAACTTTTAATGTAATCAGGTGCGCCTTGTAGTCCGTAAAATGAGGTATATTCCTGTTTTTTGTTTTTCCAGTGGAGAGGGCCATCCCCTTGTTGTGGAAGTTCCTCAACCGGTGGTTCAACGCAGAGGAGGCTCGGGCTGCGGAGACGGAGCACGTTGCCCGCATTTTGTCCTCCATGGACAGGAACCAAGCGTGTGCTGCCTCCGTGGTGAAATTCTCTGGTCAGTATCGTCGTCGTAATGAAAATAACAAGAAAGGTGCCCCCCACCCCCATGAGGATACTGGGGGATCTTTTGTTTAAATAGTTCCCCCACCTTCTGGAAGTTCTGTGCTTGTAACTTCCTCTAATATGTCACTTTCTTTGACTCTGCCTTTTCCCTTTGCTTACTCAGTTACTGTCATCTACTGTCTTTCTGCCTTACCAGTCCATTCTCCTGCCTGTTTTCATGAAACTCTTTCAAAAACATTTCCTCCAGTCGAAGTCGGACTTGCTGGGCCTAACTGTATGTTAGGCGCATAACAGCAGCATGACGCATCTGCGCTCATAATTGACAGGAACCTGCCTGAGCGATCGAAGAAGAAGACAAGAAAGGTGGTGATTTACCGTATTTTAGTACAGACTATCAATGCTTTCCCAGGCTGAGATTCCTGCGCCTTATGATATAGTGAGAAGGTATGATAACAAAATCAGAATATTGTGTTTTAAAAAAATGGGGAACACTTTATTACATGATGCACCTTATAGTCTGTACAATATGGTACACAGCGTACTGTGTATGTTTTACAACCTATGGAGGTTAAATCTTGTATGTCTGCTGCTGTTGGATTCTTCCCCCATGGGGGGTGGGGTGGGTCTTTCGATCAAATAGTTCCCCCACCTTCTGGAAGTTCTGTGCTTGTAACTTCCTCTAATAATCACTCTCATATTCTCTATGCTTTCTGTCACCTACTATCTATTATGCCATTCTATTTATCATGTGAATGTACCCGTAATCTTACTTGCCTTAAGTAGCTACTAGCAGGTATATTGTAATGTTTACTCTACTGTTATACATTTCTCTTTACTTGTCAATCAGTTGTTTCTATGTTATTACTATCTGCATTTCTGGTTGATTGTAGAAGCGAATGTATCAAGTCTTAGTTCAAGCTATCTCGTTACTGTTTATTATGTTTGAAAAATGTTTTGTTGGTTTATTTCATACATTGCCATAATCGAGTGTTACGATTTGTCGGTTGGTTGTGTGTGTGTATATATACTATTATGATCTACTTCGAATAATATTGCAACTGATTATTTTGATTTGTCGGTTGGTTGTATGTTTATATGTATCTGAATTTACTTTCGATTTTGCAATGGTTATTCTTTGATTATCACCTTATTACAATTTCATATTATAGCTTACTTGTCTATAGGGAATAGGCATTATTATCTAAGCTGCTACTGAATGTGTTCCTTAATGCGAAAAGGGTATCGTAACTTTCCGTCGTTTTGTCGCCATTAATTTAGAAGTACTTTCAGTACTAATGCACTTCCTTGGCAGAAGAGCTATGTCAAGCTATTGCCAATAAAATAGTTGCGTTGCGTTGTGTTGTCACTTGCTATCTTTCTGACTTATTGGTCCATTCTCCTGCCCTTTGTTTTAGAAACTCTTACACAGATTTTCTCCATCTGAAAACAGACGTGCTGGGCCTATCTATTTTCTTAGGCGCATAATGGCAGCATGATGCATCTGCACTCATATGGCAGGAAACCGTGAGCTATCGACAAAGAACAAAAGTTTTTGGATTCTCTAGCTAGTGTAATAGTAATAATAGTGATCATGATGTCGACAGTGATGAAGATGATGATGAAAACATTAGATTGATGATGATATTGATAGTCTTAAGTGTCATGATATCGCCTTGGCTTAAGGTTGTGGCAGATCAATTGACATAGGCTAGAACGCCAAGGCTACATCAAAATGTTGTTATGCTTTGCATAGTTATGCGGGGGTTGTCTTTAGCCATGACAAGCTCCTAGCATAACATCATCAGTATCCAATATCCTCCGAAGTCGGAGTGTGGCTCCCCGCGTGGCAAAGAAACCCGGTCACACATGTAATGTTCTCATCCCTAGCTGGTGCATTTGTACCATAGTGTTCAAGTGCTTCGGCTTTTGGGATGATCCCTGGAGTCTTTAAGCCATGGTATGACACCAACAAGTGTCATGATCTAGAGCGGATTAACTCATTCGCATCGCAACAATTTTGAATTATTAAAAACTCACAAATCACTCCAGCCATACACACAAACAAGACATACGTAAACAAAAGGAGAAATGAAAGAAGATTATGGGTTTTTTCTTCATGTACATAGGGAAGTCACAGTGGTAGATCAGACTTTTTTTTTAATATATAGACTTTATATTGAAAAACTCTACACCGATTAGTTTCCCCACAACAAACCACTTCAAAAGCAAAGTCAGAGGCAAAATTGTGGTCTGAGGGAGCGAAGCGAGTTTAGAAGTGACCAAGGTATGGTGTGCACACAGATTTACTTCCCCTTGAAGCAAATGCATCAAATTGACAGCTATCTATTAATTCCGAACATATATGTCCGGAACAACTTGAATGAGTTAATAAAGCTCCAAGCATATAATCTCAAAGCTTTGATTTGCTGCAGATAAAATGTGTGTATTGGATGCGTTATGCAAGCTCAATGATTTTGTGCGTTGCAGAGGAGTACCTGACCAAAGACTGGGAGTACCCCATAGAACTTCACGGCATTGACAAGTATGGCAACGACTCGTACAGGATATTCTGTGTGCCCGAGTGGAGTCAGGTATGTGTCTGTCTATTTGTGTGTGTGTGAATGAGTGTGCATGGCATTGACAAATAAGCTGCAACGACTCCTTCAGGATATTCTGTGTGCCCGAGTGGAGTCAGGTGTGTGTGTGTTTATATGTCTGTCTGTGTGTGTGTGTTCGCGCAAATGTGTGTACATGGCTTTGACTAATAAGCTGCAACAACTCCTTCAGGATATTATGTGTGCCCGAGTGGAATCAGGTATGTGTGTGTTTATATGTCTGTCTGTGTGTGTGTGCGCGCGCAAATGTGTGTACATGGCTTTGACTAATAAGCTGCAACGACTCCTACAGGATATTATGTGTGCCCGAGTGGAATCAGGTGTGTGTGTGTTTATCTATTTTGTGTATGTGCGCGAGCGCACAAATGTGTGTACATGGCATTGACAAATAAGCTGCAACAACTACAGGATATTCTGTGTGCCCGAGTGGAGTCAGGTATGTGTGTGTTTATCTGTCTGTGTGTCTATCTATGCGTGTGTGTGTGTGTGCATGCGCAAATGAGTGTACATGGCATTAACAAATATTGCAACAACTCCTGCAGAATATTTTGTGTCTGAATCGAATCAGGTATGTGTGTGTTTATCTGTCTGTGATTTGTAAAAGTGTGTAAAGAATTAGTGAGCTTGAGAGCATTCAATCATGTGGTATGACTTGTGAAGGATATTCAATATCAATCTATTTCCAAGCAGCATCAATTTAGTGTGTGTTCACAGTATGAATCATAAGAAATTCCTGTATTCTATCCACAATCCAGATCTGAATAGTACCATCATCAATCTAATAGTATTACAAGAATGTTGTGGCTTTTTCCATGAATCACTAATTTTTGCAAATGTGATTAATGATCAGTTTATTATTAAAAAAAAAGAAGTAAATTTGTTTACAGGTCCCCCAAAAATATTGAAATAAAAATTAATGGCCTCTTTATTTAAGCTCAGTATTTATATAGTTTTATGATGTAATGAAGTTACAGTGGTGTTTGTGGCAGATTGTATTGTGTTCTTACTTTTGGTTATTTTCTGATCATTGCCCCTCTCACTCCTTGAAGTTCTTCCATCTTCTTTTTTGTATTGTCAGGGCTCCCAGGGACCCCCATTTGGGGGTCTTTGAAGTACTAGAATTCTAGAGGACCCTTTAAAAGAATGTGCAGGGGGTCCCAGGGATTCACTAGAAAAATTCTTTTTAGCATTCGCAATGCCACTGGGACCCTCTATCCCGCCTCCAGGACCCTCTATTCTGTAAGTGAAGGAGTCCCTGGGACCCCTTGTTTAGCGGGACGATTGGGAGCCCTGATTGTTATGAAAAGCTACAATTAAAATATTTCATTTTTGTTTTGAATGTTCTCTTCAGCAAAGATGATCAATGCTTTACTGTTAAATTTTCCAACTCCACAGGTGGATCCAGATGACGAGCGACTGAAGAACTACTGCCTGTGGCTGAAACAGAACCACCGGGAACTGGGCGTGCAGTGAGCAGGGGCACAACTCTGGGTGGAAAGGAAGAGAAACTGGGGGGAGGGGGGAGCCGTTGGGTGACGGGACTTTGCTGCACCGAAGCTGACAAACTGTGATGGGGACTGTTACGGATTTTCTCTGGTTTTTTTGTGGTTTTTATTTTTATTATATCGACCGAATTATCAAGATGGATCATCAACCAAATAGGGTTTGGGAACAAAGGTGGTCGATGTGCTATTTCCTTTGATCAGTGGTTTGAATTTTTCATTGTGGGTTGTAATCGTCAACTTTTTTTCAAACTGTGGCTGATGGTACTGTTTCTGCTGACAAACTTCGCTGTGGTCAATTTTTGCCCAACCTGGATTAGAATGTTTTTTGGGTTTTTTATTTTGTACGCTTAAAATAAATTGTTGGTCTTCTAAATTGTTTGAGTGTGTGTGTGTGAGAGAGAGAGTGTGTGTGTGTGCGCCGAGCTTACAATCCAAAACAAAGAACAAGAGTAACTTTGACGTCATTCTACACTCATCACCTTCATCTAAGTGTTGTGGAAACCTATGGCTTGACATGCAGCTATCTGCCTGAGCAGAATCATGACTGGCCACTGATTGACGAACAAGTTATTAAGGCAGTAGATCTATATTTTACTATAAAAAGTATAAGATCTGTGCTTACTGAATGGGGGGTGAACGAGTCGGTGTTGTTAAATGTGTGTATGTGTGTTAGAGAGAGAGAGAGAGTTGCTCTGTATGTATGCGTTGTTGTTGGTTGGTATCATTCTTGAATGCTGTTTTTGTTGTCTATTTGTCAATGAAAAATTGATTGTAAAGCGCTTTGTGCTCATCTGAGGTAAAGCGCTATATAAATGTACAATTATTATTATTATTATTATAACAAAAAAACTGGCCTGAAGTCAACCTAGATTAAGAAATACAGTGGAACCTCCCTTATAAGACCTCCCATTATAAGACTCCCTCCCACATAAGACCTACTTCTCTGAGACATTGCCCTTCTTTGTAAGTATTAAAATTACCTCTCTGTAAGACCCCTCCCTTTAAGACCTTGTTTTGGATGTTTTTTGAAGGTCTTATAAGGGAGGTTCCACTGTAGCTTCACTGGGATATCCAAGAAGAGTTCCATAGACTGCTAAGCATGTTGACTCTATGACAACCCTCACCGTCATACTGAAGCAGCGCAAATACAGTGGAACCTCCCTTATAAGACCCCTCCCTTAAGACCTTCAAAATACATCCAAAATGAGGTCTTATAAGGGAGGTAATTTTAATACTTGCAAAGAAGGGCAATGTCTCAGAGAAGTAGGTCTTCTGTGGGAGGGAGTCTTATAAGGGAGGTTCCACTGTACTAATAAAGTCAAACAGTGGTGTTCTGTTGTCATATGTGAAAGTTGGCTAGTTTTCTGGAATCGCTTTCTCAAAATGGGAGTGTCAACAATGATGTTCTTGCTTTGGTGCAGTCTATTAAAACCCTTGATGCGAACCTTCTTCTTCTTCCAGTTGAGTGCCCACAATCAACACTCTGATTCATTGGCACTATCGGGCTCCCAATCGTCCCACAAAACAAGGGGTCCCAGGGACTCCTTCACTTACAGTATAGAGGCGGGATAAAGGGTCCCAGTGGCACTGCGAATACTAAAAATAACTTTTCTAGTGCATCCCTGGGACCCCCTGCACATTTTTTTAGAGGGTCCTTTAGAATTTTAGTACTTCATAGACCCCCAAATGGGGGTCCCTGGAAGCCCTGACTATACCGGCTGGAGGTTCCAGGTTCAGATTTTTTTTTTAAACGACGTGTATGTGTGTGTATTCAATTCTACACTTCTTATTTTATAGATTTTTACGAGACAGAAGAACATTTTGGTTGGGAGAGGGTGGACGTGGGAGAACATTATTACGATTCCATCCAATGTTGTTTGATATTTTGGTGTTTGTTTTTTCCTCATCCACTCCCCTTTCGAGTTTGACAGATTGTCTCCCGAGATAGTTTTCAAATGTGTTTCATTGTGTCCATATCATTATCAGTTTTCATTGTTTGTGCATTTCAGTGTTGTCTTCGGGACGTTAGATGTTGGATGCTCTCGACGTTCAGAAATAGTACCCCCCCCTCTGCCCCCCAACTCTTAAAGTCTAACTTTCAAGATTCACCTTCAGCACATCCTGTTTTTATTGAAATTCGATCGCAATAAACACAACCTTCATCACTTTCTTTTTTTTTAACCCTTTCACCGCCAGCCATTTTTTAGCAAACAATTTCCATTAACCTTACCTGGGTAGAGACAAAAATATGTCTGTAATATTGGGGATTCCTCTGTGACATATTTAAAGTAAGGCCTATCCTTACCTCCCAAAATTAAGAGAATAGGGTCTTTGGATAACAGACCCTGATTTGATGCCTTTTAGTGACATGGGTGTTAAATAATTGTGGTGCAAAAATGCGACGTTGGCGGTGAAAGGGTTAAAGTCTGTTGTTTTCAATGTCTTTCTTCCGTTGTTTCGGTCCTTATATTGATACGTTGAGCAGTGTTTTTGTTGGTTTTCTTTCTTTTTGCTGTTTTAATAATGTTACATTACTTTTTTATTTGAATGACAGCTCAAGAGTAAACGCTGTTCTGTGTGTTTTGTGACTTTCGGTAAAGGTGAAGATGAACACACACCTTCGATTTCTTGGCTCTCCCGCCATTTTCAGACTCGCCTTTCTTAGCAAATATTTAG
Organism: Phymorhynchus buccinoides; assembly: GCA_017654935.2. Classification (NCBI taxonomy): domain Eukaryota; kingdom Metazoa; phylum Mollusca; class Gastropoda; order Neogastropoda; family Raphitomidae; genus Phymorhynchus; species Phymorhynchus buccinoides. The sequence continues at coordinate 11,626,564 of CM065687.1, forward strand.
CTGTATTTTATCAACTTTTTGAGCTAATCTTGTTGAATAATTAATCGCATTCATAATATTAATAAAGACGATTACTTAATAGGCCGCCCCCCCCCCCCCCCCTCCCCCTATGTAGCGCAAGACACACAACAGCCGTGTAGCGTTCGTCACAGTCCTGGTTCATTGCGTTCTTTCCGTCTTGCCTTTATGATGTTTATCTTCTACTATTATTGAATGCATATTTTTAATTATGTAAATGGATGAAAATTAACGTTATATATATAGCAAGCAATGGAAGTTGAAGTGCTCAATCTGCAATAAGAAAGGCAAGACTGAAAAAACCCCAGAAAGAACCGAAAAATCAAAGGGGTGTGTGGATTTTCACCTCTACCACGCTTGTATCCTATAGACCTGATTGACAGATAATGTCACGTTGAACTTGCTCCTATAATGTTTCAGACAGATGCTCTCCCTGTGGGGATACCCGGGGGTCTTTCGTAAAATAGTTCTCCCACCTTCTGGAAGTTCTGTGCTTGTAACTTCCTCTAAACTGCCACTCTCTTTGACTCTTCCTTTTCCCTTTGCTTTCTGTCATCTAGTCTACTATCTTTCTGCCTGACCGGTCCATTCTCCTGCCTTTTTTCACGACACACTTCCAAAAAGATTTCCCCCAGCCGAAGTCGGACTTGCTGGGCCTAACTGTTTCTTAGGCGCATAACGGCAGCATGACGCATCTGCGCTCATAATTGACAGGAACCTGTCTGAGCGATCAAAGAAGAAGAAGACGGATGCTTATATCATATGGGTGCAACGTTATCCTCTGCACAAGGATTTCCTTTTTCTTTTACCTAACAAGGAAATTACTTTTTTTTCTAAGTTGTCAAAAACCAACAACAACAAAAGGCAACGTCAGATCAACTTAATAATGCAATAAGGGGCATTTTCAAGTTGGTCTTCCTTCCTTCTGTTGAGTGACCACAGTCACACCCTAGGTGTTGCCCTCCTGAACACCCCAAAAGGGCTCTGCCCCTATACCCCCCCCCCCCCCCACCCCCCCACCCACCCTGGGGGGCCCCTGGACCCCTGCCTTTCAGTTTTATTGTCATTTTGTGGAGATGTGCCCATGCAACATTAACAACCACAGCTATGTGTTCATTACTTCAATCTTGTCAACCTTTGATATATGAATTATGAGGAAGAATAATTATGTGTATCTGAGACTATCTCCTATTTTTCAGCTTCGTCTTTGTTTGAAATGAGATTTTTAGTTTGCATAGAAAAAGAAAGATTGATGAGTGGGGGAGTATGGGCTTTGTGTGTGCATGTGTATGAATGTTAACATATTTTTAATTTATACATATATATATATATCATTTTGGATATCATCTCAGTAACCGGACCTCTCTAGTCATGTCTATTATATTTTCAAATCATAATTTTAGATTTTTTTAAAATTATTTTCGTTATTTTACAAACATATTTTACTATTTCTGGTTTAACTTTGTGCTGGTTTGCTTTTACTGTGGACTTTCAATTTGGTGCAAAGAGGACACCATTCTCTTGTAGAATGTCTTCTTGCTCAAGTTGACCACCACTGGACAGTCAAATTGCAGGCCGATAATGCAGACTGAGGAGACCTTCACTAGGTCTAAACAGCTGTCTCTGTATGGGCACTGTCCTCTCCCCCATCGGGAGAAAAAGTAAATCAGCACATTTTCCTTTCTTCAGAACACAGAACAATTCTAAAAGTTAATGATTAACTGAGTTTGTTTCTGATGTTCACAAATAAAGACATTGGACACAAAAAGTTATATCAAAGCAAATTATATATATATATATATAATTATGTGTGTTTGCTTATATACCGTATTTTCCAGGCTATAAGCCGCTACTTTTTTCTTCAACTTTGACCCCTGCGGCCTAAACTACGATTGCGGCTAATTTGTGAATATTTCCCCTTCCGTATTTTAGGCTGGTCGTCAACTCCAGCCTGTGCGTGTTGACATTGTCAATCTATGTAAAAACAACCGTTCTCATGCCGAAACAGAAGAATTTAATCAGCGATATCGCGATCACTGAGCAGTTTATTATCAAAATTTGAACTGAAACCGTCGTAATCGTGTCGATCTTTACTGACTCTGTGCACACATAAATGCGAAGTCAACTTCCAAGTTTAAACTAGGTGATCGGTCTCACTCCATAAGTTGGAACTCAGTGAATGTTCTCACTTTACAAAAAAAGAAGTTGAAAAGCAGCTCCTTTCCGTTATCAAACTGTGCACTGAAACACTTGCTGAATGCAAACAACTCACAAAATCCGATAAATGAAAGCAGCTGGCGCATTAGCGTTTGCCATGATTTCGTGTGTGCGCGGCGACATTTTGTTAGCCGAGTTGTATGCACGGTAAAAGATTTGTGTGTGCAAACGGTTTGGATGTTGCAGCCATCTTCTTCTCAGCTTCTCCTATATAATGGCTTTTGCTTCGCCATAGGTGACATGTTTGCTGTCTCGCTGTTGTTTTCCTCCCTCTTTTGCAAGCCTGTCTGCTTCCTCGTTTCCTTTTATGTTGCAATATGAGGTCAGGGGATCCACTGGATGACTGCTTTCTCTGTGGACTGCTGCAAGGATGAGGAAAGACTGTTCAGCTCTGTGTTTCTAAGGCTGTTGAGCGCTTGCGGCACAGACAGAGCATCGGAGAAGATGACTGCACGTTCTTGTGGGCGTTCTCCTTTGCCTGTATGATGTGGTCAGCTGCCACCTTCAGCGCTTCTGCCTCTGCCTTGTAGTTGGTGGAGAACTTCCCAGTGGCCACAGACTGGCAATGGGTAGTACCATCCTTATGGTATCACTCCTCCGCCATTTCTGGTAGCATCTTCTGCTGAGCCGTCGGTGTACGCGTGTGTCCACTCTTCAGCTGGGTAGGCCTCACTGATGTGGCTGGGTGCAAGTGCCCTCCTTCCTATCTCTGACTGTTGATCTTTGTGCATAATGCCAGGAACGCTTTGTCAGATTTCATTAAAGCACTTTCTCTTCCTTGACGGCAGAGCTGAGTATGCGGGAATGGGCGCACTTGTCTGCTCCATGAGGTCGGGGTCTTGCCTCTCCAGTCTGCGGGCATGGTGCTACGGCTATGAGTTGAGACTCAAGATGGACGGCGTGGGAGCAACACCACTGTATGGTGACCTAGAAGATGTGACGGCAGGAAAAAAAAGTTTCATAGTTGTAAAGGCAACGTGACTCAATTGTTCAGCTGATGGCTCCCTGATTTTTGGGTGACAAGTGACCACAATATTATTTTTAACTCATCATATATTCACATTGTTCGTGGCATCCCAATTGTAGTTTGCATTAAATATGCGGTTTTTTGTGTCCTGTTATGGCGAGGTTCCAGACATATATGTATTGTAGTAAAGACATTCTTGTTTACGTGGGTTTTTTTTTACATTGTTAGTGAGAGAGAGTTTGGTCTATGTAATATGTCAATGGGCCTGTTGTTTCATAATTTGTGTGTGTGCTTGTTTGCATGTGAGGTGTGTGCGGTTTTGTCTGTGTATGTTTTGCGTTCATACACGAGTGATTGTGTACATGATGTGTGTGTGTGTGTGTGCATGTTTTGATCTTTGTTGTGTGAACAATTTGAAGTACGCTTTTGGCCATTGACGAAATTAAACATATGCATTATGGAGCATTCAAAGAGTTCCGAAGTTTCAAGCTGGTTCATGGGGCTTATCAGTTACCAGTTGCTTTGTCAATTATCAGTTATTTTGTCCCCCCCGTGTGGACACTGTGCACTGGCTTCCTGTCGCAGACAGAATTGAGTATAAATTGAACACCCTTTGCTATAAATCTATCCATAAAGCTGCTCCATCTTACCTCTGCGACAATATTTCCATCTATACGCCAGCTCCCACTTTACGTTCAGTTTCTGACCCTCTTTCTCTCCAGATCCCTAGGTATAAGCTTTCAACTATTGGTCGGCGCTCTTTTGCTGTCTCAGGACCGACATCTTGGAACAAACTTCCTCTTTCCCTCCGTCAGCGACCGACCCTCTCAGCCTTCAAATCTAACCTCAAAACCCACCTGTTCCCTCGTGATTGAGGCTCCACTCTCTTTCTCTTCTCTCTCTTGCCTTTAGGTCTGTTTCTGCTGTATACCATTTATGTCAAACGTGTGTGCTCGCTTTGTTTTTGCATTTTTGTTTGAATGCGTTATGAATGCTAACGTGTGTGTGCGCTTTGATTTGATTTATATCAAGATTCAGCGCCGTATAAATACTGTATGTTGTTGTTGTTGATACCGGGGGAGTCTTTTGTACAAATAGTTCCCCCACCTTCTGGAAGTTCTGTGCTTGTAACTTCCTCTAATTCTGTCATTCTCTTTGACTCTGCCTTTTCCCTTTGCTTACTGTCATCTGCTATCTTTCTACCTTACTGGTCCATTCTCCTGCCTTTTTTTTTCTATAAATTCTTACAAAGGTTTCCTCCAGCCGAAGTCAGACATGCTGGGCCTAACTATTTCTTAGTTAGGCGCATAACGGCAGCATGACGCATCCACGCTCATATGACAGGAAACTGTCTGAGCGAAAGAAGAAGAAGTTATTTTTGCCAATTTGAGTAGAAATTCATATACCGCGGACCAATTTTTTCAGTATTATTACCCGAAGCCGGTGTGGTAGAGTGGTGTGTTCCCGCTCACAGCAGTTTTTCCTGCTTGCTTGGCTGGTCATTTCTTGGTGCTGGATAACAAGAAATACCATTTGCTCATTTTGTGTGGGGGGGTATATAATGATCTTTGAAGCTGATTGTCCTTGTACAGTATAGATAGATGGGAGACGGTGTGAGCGGGAGGTTGGTTTGGCTACATTTGGTTGTGAATCGAAGTTGTGAATTTTTTGTTTTCTTTTAATAGACGTACTGTAGCATCAGATATTCTTAACTTTGGTATTAAGTGGCGAGTTTATTGTTTGGAAAGATGAATCATCGAGTCAGAATTATGCATATTTTGAACACACAAAGTTAGAGAGTGGATGGCTGATTCCAAACTAGTATCGTTTAGAGGAGGAAATTAACATTTTTTAAATTAATTTATGACACCAAAAAATTTTGAATTAACATATCCGTCGTGTTCATAGCCTTCATAGGGTCCTGTAACGCACCCAAGCCAGAACCAGATAATGGCTTTTTCGGCTGACATCTCCCATAAACAATATGCTAAGCTGCCTAAACCCATTTTCTTCTTCTTCTTCTTCGATCGCTCAGACAGTTTCCTGTCAATTATGAGCACAGATGCGTTATGCGCCTAAGAAATAGTTAGGCCCAGCAAGTTCGGCTGGAGGAAATGTTTTTGAAAGTGTTTTCGTGAAAAAAGGCAGGAGAATGGACCGGTAAGGCTTCTAAAGATAGTAGATGACAGTAAGCAAAGGGAAAAGGCAGAGTCAAAGAGAGTGACAGAATAGAGGAAGTTACAAGCACAGAACTTCCAGATGGTGGGGGAACTATTTATACAAAAGACCCCCGGTATCCCCAGAGCTTAATCTAGAGCGCGGGATTGGTAAGATCCCCCGAAATTTTGTTCCTTCCCGCGATAATCGGCGCGGGGAGCAGGCCGAGTCCCACACATTTGCAGAACGGCCCGCAGTTTTTACCAATCGATGCGGGAAGACCTTCGTCGTCTGCTAAACCCGTCGTCTGGACAAACAAAGTATCGAGCAGGAGTGAAGGATTTCTCGACATTTCATTGGTTCTTAACAAAATGTTAGTGTTAATCAACCAATCGCGTTCTTCTCGTTCTACCGACAGGAAGTTGCGAGAGTTTCGGCCGCCATCTTGAATGTTCTTCAAAATGAAGCGGGCAGGGACCCTGTTTGATTTTGATTTTCGCGGAGGCAAAGTGAACACAAAAAAATCCTGTTCCAAGCGAGTGTGAAGACCTCGAAGAAAAAGCTTCTACATTTAGGTACTGGTTCTTATGTATGATGTGGGGTTAGATAGGGGGGAGTGCCCCCCTTTTTTTTTATATGAAGGGGGGACTGCCCCCCTTTTTCAGAAATCCTAGATTAAGCTCTGTAGCCATTCTCAAATTCCATGATTTGGCAGAATGTTATATTATTTCTTTGCTTGATGAACTGGGGTTTGGAAATGCAAATACAGTGAGAGGCAATGCACATGCAAAAAAATACTCGTCTTAGATCTAACATGTTTTGTGCTCCTTCTTTTCCCTGTACAAGCTGGTATTAATGTTTGTTTAACCCTTTCACCGCCAATGTCGCATGTATGCACCACAGTGGTTTAACACACATGTCACTAAAAGGCATCAAATCAGGGCCTGTTATCTTAGGACCCTGTTTTCTTAATTTTGGGAGGTAAGGATAGGCCTAATGCTGTACACAACACACAGGAATTCCCAATATAGCGAATATTGTTTTTCTCTATCCAGTTATGTATGTTTGGGCTGAAAAATAGCTGGCGGTGAAAGGGTTAAATGCACACAAAAACAATATATTTTTCAGTCCTGTTGTTTTTGCTATCTATATATTTTTTCATAATTATGTTTCCTCTTCCCATTGGGGTAAACTGGTGATTTGTTTTATTTAATCATCTGGCTGGATTGGCTTTGTTTAGTTCTTATTTTTCTGGGTGTATTTGTGTGCAGCAGTGGAGTTTGGGCCATGTAGCTATTGGTTGTTTTGTTTCTGTGTGTGTGTTTTAGACATTTGATATGGTCTATCCGCATTTCAAAGACATTTAGCCCAAAGTTTTGTACATTTACATGTTATATAAGAAATGTTTTATTAATGAAAAGAAAACCATGTCAAAATGTCATTGTCTCAAGAGTCAAATTTCATCTGAGTTCTTGATCATTAGAAATTCAGATATACTATTGTCACTGGGCAATACATTATCGTGTGTATGTTTCCCTTTTTTTGGTGTGACTATGGTCAAATAAAAGCTCTTCTACAGAGACATGAGAACATGAAGCTTGTTTGTGTGTGTGTGTGCTGATGTGCATTATATGTGTGTATGATACTGTGGCTAAAATCTGTGTTACTAAAAAGTCCATTGAATTTGAAAAAAAAATTAAAAAAATTACGTATGTGCTTGAGGATTTAGAAACAACTCCATCAAACATACACATTACTGCAATGCAAATTACAACAACAACAACAAAATTCAAATGGAGAAAGCGCACATACTGTTGTACATATTAAGGCATATACACACCACTCCCACCCTACACATCCACATCCACAATTCACGCACATACACACATGTGCGCATATACGCGCACTCACACACACACACACAGAGGTACAAACAAAACTTTCAGTAGAATGCAAAAGAAACTAATAAGTTGGAAAGACATGTTAAAAGTAAAGAATATTATGCAATAAACTTATTTTTTGTCCCCGGTCCACAATACTGGAACGCAGGAGTATGTTTTGGCTCTGTGTGTGTGTGTCTTTGTCAACTAGTGAATTGCCTTAAACCAATCTTGGTTCAGTGGAAAAAAATGTCGCCTAAAGATTATTTTTTTTTAGCTATTAATATAATCAGTGTAGTTATTATTATAAGTCAGACACAGGGACTTATTTTAATCAGCAGAATCTCAAAGCTTTCATAAAAAAACATTAAATACAGTAACAGTGGCCTGTCAACGTCGTAGCAAATTATAGCTAAAACATAAAAGTTCATTACTGTACCTCTCTTTATTACCAGTGTTTAGACGAATGCTAAACTTCAATCAATGAAAAACCGCGAGGGTAAATGTGTGGCAGTAAGGGAATATAACTATGAATCTCAGAATGCTATTACCCCCCCGTGGGGGTACCAGGGACAGGGGGGGGGGGGTCTTGTATAAATAGTTCCCCCACCATCTGGAAGTTCTGTGCTTGTAACTTTCACTCATCTGTCACTCTCTTTGACTCTGCCATTTCCGTTTGCTTACTGTCATCTGCTATCTTTCTGCCTAACCGGTCAATTCTCCTGCCTTTTTTCACAAAACACATTCAAAACGATTTCCTCCTGCCGAAGTCGGACTTGCTGGGCCTAACTATTTCTTAGTTAGGCGCATAACGGCAGCATGACGCATCTGCGCTCATGTTTGATAGGAAACTGTCTGAGCGATCAAAGAAGAATGCTATTATGCATTTGTGTGATATATACTACTCAACAAATATTAAGTACCATTTTTCACAAGCACACAAAAGAAAGATGGCTTAATCAAATCCTCTCAAATTTTGCAGTTAAGTAACTCAATAATTCGTGTACTCAAATCTTAAATTTCGATCAAAGAAGAATGCCATTATGCATTTGTGTGATATATACTACTCAACAAATGTTAAGTACCATTATTCACAAGCACACAAAAGAAAGATGGCTTAATCAAATCCTCTCAAATTTTGCAGTTAAGTAACTCAATAATTCGTGTACTCAAATCTTAAATTTCATTGTATTCGCTATGTTACTTTAGATACAGTGCCTCAACAAACAACGCCACCCTCAAATTTGAAAGTCACAAAAGTATGGTACTCAAAACGGGTCACAATTGGGTGTGTCCACTGTTTTTGGCAAGGCAAACAATTTACACGTCTCATGAACCCCCTAAGTTGTCAAGGAAGCCCAGAAGATCTGCGCCTACATGACTACAGCTTATAAAGTTTGGGTGGACAACCCGATTTTGAGTAGCTGCGATTTGTGATTGTTAACTTAGGGGGTGCGTTATTTGTTGACCTAATGCTTCAAAACTAATAACACAAATGCAATGAAATTTTAAGATTGGTGCACAAATAGCTGATTGAAATGTGTATAAAAAATAAAATGATTTGGTTCAGCCATTTGGTATTGCGATCTTGTGAAGAAGAGTTACTAAACTTTTGTTGATCTCTGTATGCGTATCATTACGAAGATGAGCATAGAGTGTAACCAAATGTGTTGTGTTTCACATGCACCTATATTTTCACATCTCGCGGCTTGTGTACTGATCGCAATAAAATATACGGACCATTTTGTAAAATCATGGACTTTTAAACTACATACATTCAAAACACTGTTTATTGGTGACACGCGATGAAAACGGCCCTTGTCACATTCTTTCGTTCTTCTTCTGCGTTCCCAGGCCATATGGCCATAATGGGTAAGGTATATACATATGTGTCCGGTTTTCAGTTTTTATTGGTCTCCCCGCTGCGTACAGCTGACATTCCGGTTTCGGAGGAGCTCAAAGGAGAAAAGTTATTTGGAAGATTTTTTTAAAGGCAGGAGAATGGGCCATGTCACATTCAATGTTAATTAATGCATAAACAATGTTACAGCATTCGCCAACTATCCACAATAAACAGTATGTTGAATGCATTTTACCACGATTTTACTAAACAACCGCTATATACTAAACAACCCCTATATTTTATTGCAAAGTACACAAGCCTTGGGATGTCTACAGAAGCAAATGTAAGTTCATGTGCAAAACAAAACATCTGGTTACACAATGTGCTCATTTTTATGCCTAATTGTGATACGCATGCAGAGATCGACAATATTTAAGTACCTCTTCTTTACAAGACCGCAAAACCCAAATGGCAGAACCAAATAATTTTATTTTTTACACAAATTTAATTCAGTTATTTGTACACCAAATCCCAACATTTCATTGCATTCTTGTAATTAGTTTTGAAGCATTCTCTAAACCTCAACAAATAACGCAACCCCCTAAGTTAACAATCACAACTATTACAGCTACTCCGCAAAAGTGGGTGTGTCCACCCAAACAGCAATAAGCCGTAGTTGTACAAGCAGGCTTTCCAGGCTTCCTTGACAACTTAGGGGATTCATGAGACATCGTATAAATTGTTTGCCTTGCCAACAACAGTGGACACACCCAACTGTGACCCTTTTTGAGTAGCCACACTTTTATAAGTGACTTTCAAATTTCGGAGTGGCGTTGTTTGTTGAGGTGGTATCGAAAGTAATCCCACGAACACAAAGAAACTTAAGATTTTAGTACACAATTAACAATCGATTTAAGCATCTTCAAATTTTGAGATAATTTTAAAGAATAATTAAGTCATCTTTGTTTTATGCGCTTGTGAAAAAGTGGTACTTAACTTTTGTTGAGAAGGAGATAATGTGTCTGTATGCATGGTGTGTGTGTGTGTGTGTGTGTGTGTGTGTGTGTGTGTGTGTGTGTGTGTGCGCGCGCGCGCGCACGTGTGTATGTATACTGCATCATGGTGTGGGTGGGTGTGAGAGAGAGAGAGAGAGAGAGAGAGAGAGAGAGAGAGAGAGAGAGAGAGAGAGAGAGAGAGAGAGAGAGAGAGAGAGAGAGAGAGAGAGAGAGAGAGAGAGAGAGAGAGAGAGAGAGAGATTTGTTTTCTTCTTTCTCAAAACAACTGCCAACGTGTTTAACACGCTCTCAAAATCTGATACTTTTGTAGAACTAGGGCCGGGGCTACTTGGCCTACAAAAAGAAAAAAAAGAAAAAAAAGAGGCAAAGCCTTCAAGGCTCAATCGCTTCGTGTTATTTTTGGAGATAAATATGTTACGGGTGAAACTCCAATCTGGGGCAATTTCAAATTCCCCCGGGGGAAAGTGTGTGTTGTGTGTGTGTGTGTGTGTGTGTGTGTGTGTGTGTGTGTGTGTGTGTGTGTGTGTGTGTGTGTGTGTGTCTTATATTGTATTGTAATTTAATTTTGTATGATGTATTTACTGTATATTGTCTTATTGTCTCTATTTGTATATGTGTTTTATGTGCATGCCAGACACAGAATTTCTTTATGTTTTAAAGACAATAAATATTTTGGTTGATTGATTTGATTGATTGATTGAAACTGCAATTGGAGTTTCCCCTTATTCAAGGGGAATTGCAATTGGAAGTTGTCCCGTAAGAATATGAAATTCCCCCAACTTAGCGATCCCACTTGCTTGAACTTCGTAATAAAGTGAAATTTATGTGCATTACAATTGTTTTTCTTTATGTCTTTCTTTATTTATTCGTTTTTATTTAATCTTTCTTTCATTCTTATTTATTTATTTATTTATTTATTCATTTATTTGATTTTTTCATTCACAGGAATGAAATAGAATTCCATTCTATGCCCTTGGTGCGTTAGGGTCGAAGTCATAGGGATCAGTATGTTTGGGGGAGGGGGGGGGGGGCTGTCAGTGGATGGTCATGGTGGCGTCCTCGGCACAGCTGTTTGGGGAGGAACATTTAGTTCATCTATTTTTTCAGGATTTTTTTCAAGCCAACTTTAGTTTATCATAAGTAACTTTTAATAAACAACAGTGAAGAATATGTTGTAGTATGTGACTAAATTAGTTGTATTTAGTGGAAATTGCTAGATTTTCACTCATGGGCGATTTTCTCTATGTTTGCGATACTAAGTGAATTATTTAAGAACATTTTCTACTAAATGTGTTTCATGATACTGCTCAACAAAGGAAGTTTTTACAATGAATCGTATGGAAGAAATATATTAAAAATACTTTGAAGAACATACAGTCAAAATATTTTATAGGAATATGCTTGGTGCATTCTTTAACCTAAGATTTCTAGATTCGATCTTTTAACTAAATAGGTTGACTTTGTGTGCGACAGAACAGCTGTGTCGGAGGAGGACCTCATTCACGTCCTCCTCATTCACGCTGGCTCTGTGACTAAGATAGTATTAGTATTGTTGTCAGTAGGGGACTTAGCAGGTGCTGTCCTGCGTGTGTCAGCTCAGAACAGGCCCCACTGAACTCCACCGAAATGACTCAGCAACAGTGCAGTGTGTCCTCTGTTGGTTGCCTCCTGACAGCCTAGATTCGCTCCCCTTGGACGGCTGGTTTCGGATTATGCGACCTAACAAACCAGGGTGTGACTGCAATTTGGGAATTGGAATGAGCGGCGTGGGATGAACGCCACTGTACGGCCCAGAAGATGGGGGAAAACTGGCAGAAGAAAAAACCCACACGAAATCACGCGCGCGCACACACATACACACACACACGCATGCACGCACGCACGAACGTGCACACACAATCAAAGACTTTTGGCTGATGAATTTTAATAGTCAAAAATGCAAGGTGATGCATCTTGAAAAAAATAACCTAATGCATGAGTATTTTATGAATGATGGTGGTGTCAGAAGGGTTCTTGAGAGCACACATGCGGAGAAAGACCTCGGTGTTATAGTTGATCCATTACTATCTTTTGAACCACACATCAACGATACTGTTAAAAAGGCAAACTGTACTGCTGGACTACTAATCAGAACAATAACTAATAAATCAAAGGAAATTATGCTACCTCTTTATAAAACATTAGTACGCCCCTTATTAGAGTATGGAAATCCTGTCTGGTGTCCCTTTTTGAGAAAACATATTGATCATTTAGAAGGAGTCCAAAGGAGATTTACGAAAACAATTATTGGAACCAGAGATATGGACTATGAGGACAGACTAAAGTACTTGGGAATACCTAGTTTGGAATACAGACGTCTAAGAGGCGATTTGATTGAGTTGTATAAAATTCTTAACAAGTTCTATGATCCTAACACAACTACAACTTTACTAACTCTAACTGACGAGGAGAGAACACGACGGCATGATTTCAAACTAACAAAAAAACTAAACAACAGTCGTTCAGCTCAAAACTTTTTTACTAACAGAGTAATAACTGCATGGAACAATCTTTCTAATGAAACTGTAAATGCATCATCACTAAATATGCTTAAAAATCTTATTGCCAAAAAATGTAATACTATTATGTACTCCACAAATTTGGAGAAATAAAAAACAAACAAAACCCCAAAAAAACAAATACACAATAGCCGAAGTAATTGACGGGCAAAAAAAAAAGAAAGAAGAAAAATGAAAATATAAATTTATATACATTTGAGAAAAATATTTAGAGGGCAAAAGGCTTCAAAAGCCTACAGAGCCTAAACTGATATGATATGATATGAAAGACGCAAAAGAGGGTGCGTAGCGCTATCGCTACGTATCGAAAGAACTACCTGTTGTTACCGCTACTACCCATAGAGAACAATTGATGATGATTCAGTTTGAATTCCGACAGACTATCCCGCAGTTACTGAAAGAAAATACAAAAAGTATAGGCCTATAAACCAAAACGGCTTCTGTCTATTATGTAGAATGCTTTCCACTCTATTCCTATTCTTCTTTTGTACTACCCCCTAAAGTGCAGCAGAATCTTCAACTTGATGAAGTTGGCTGCCTAAGGCGAAGAAGAAGAGGAAGAAGAAGAAGAACATAGATTCCCTTCGTTGATACGAGTGAGCCAAAACGTACGCGAACAGGGGACGTTACTTCATTTCCTATCTCAAAGGTCAAGGACGAAACGGATTCGTAGGTCGAAGTGTCTGCTAGTGAGCACTAGGCTACATAGGTCAGGCACAGAGCTGTGCGTAGTAGGCCTATGCTTTTTTTCTTACCACCTGGGACCGAGTGGAGTCTCAGGACGTGAAAATTCACTTTACTACTAAGCCTGTCAGGCCTAGGCCTCAATTGATTGGATGACAAATGCACAAAGCTAGTGCCAAATAAAATGTGGTAGGTCGCCATTTATTTTCACAGTGGCTACGGGTACGGCGTTCTTGCAACACTCATACCATGTTCAGGGATAGTAACTCTTCCTAGTCGATTTTTTCGTCGGCAAATGCATTTTCTTATTTCGCATATAATATATTTAACGCGGTGCAGGAATTCAAATCCCGGATCTGAGCCCCTTCCCACTGTCCTTGGGTATGTCTATTCACCGGAAAATGCCGAAAGGTGAATGCTGGATGGTCACTGTTTGATAGATTTTCACATTTATAGTGATCCACACTGCAGTCGATGTCACACTGCTTACCACAACAGGAGCAAGGATAATCGGACATTGTTGATCTTAGAAACAGGCAATCTTTTAAAAAGGTTAGCTTTAAAAATAAAAAACACGGCCCAGGCCTAGGTCGATACGTGCCCGGTGACGATCTCAGCCTGTGTGAACAGTGTCACTGAGTGTGTGATGTCACACACAAACCAAACAAAATTAACATCTATTCATTGAGTTCTTTGATTTATGAATTATGTTGAGCGCTGATGTGTTTGTAAATGTAATTGTACACGTGCACACGCTATTTTGTTTGTAAGCACGTCGATATGATGCAGTATGACGTGATTTCTATTCTAGTGTGCAGGATAGGCCGAACTACAAAAATGTGTCATCGGGGTAGTGTTAATCACTTTGCTTTTAGGCAATTTCACTTTCCATTGTAATAAACTTTTGGGGGTTTTCTGTAGAATGTTTTCATAATTCAGCCCTACCATTCGGCATTTTGATCATTCAGCCTTCACCATTCGGCATTTTTTGGTATGTTTTGACCATTCTGCATTCATTTTCCGACCATTCTGCATTCATTTTCCGGTGTATAGACATAGCGCTGTCCTCACCTTTCTGTTGTCTCAACGGAGTCAAATCCATACCCCCTGACTCTGTCCGGGCCTCTCCCCCAAATCATGCCACCCCCCTCCCATTCAATCCCGCATTGAGCTGATCATCTGGGCAGCAAGTCTTTTACACAAGTCTACTGTTAGAAACACCCCACGTCACGTGGTAAGCGTCATAATCAAATTGTTGATGGAGGACGCTATATAGTGTATATGTATGCAAGAAGAAGAAGAAGGATATAGGGTTAGGAACATGTCAAAGTTAATGTTGCTAGTTTTTTAAGACATTTGCGTGATTTGAGCGCCGTAGCCTGGAGAATGTGAGATACCGGCCCGTACCCCGAGTCTCTGCCTAAAAGTTTATTTTTATTCTTCTGTCAATTTTAAATCGATCTGACTGTAGAGAGGGCGCTACCATGTGTCGATGTTGTTTTACGAAAGTACTCGTCTTCTTGTCTTTGGCCGTTTGCAGCCCACGCTCACTCAGTTGATCATTCTGGCACCCTCAGGGACAACAAAAACACCGGTTAGGGATAGGGTTAGGGATAGGGTTAGGGATAGGGATAGGGTTAGGGATAGGGTTAGGGATAGGGTTAGGGATAGGGTTAGGGTTAGGGTTAGGGTTAGGGATAGGGATAGGGTTAGGGATAGGGTTAGGGATAGGGTTAGGGATAGGGTTAGGAATAGGGTTAGGGATAGGGTTAGGGATAGGGTTAGGGATAGGGTTAGGGATAGGGATAGGGTTAGGGATAGGGTTAGGGATAGGGTTAGGGATAGGGTTAGGGATAGGGTTAGGGATAGGGATAGGGTTAGGGATAGGGATAGGGTTAGGGATAGGGTTAGGGATAGGGTTAGGGATAGGGTTAGGGATAGGGTTAGGGATAGGGATAGGGTTAGGGATAGGGTTAGGGATAGGGTTAGGGATAGGGTTAGGGATAGGGTTAGGATTAGGGATAGGGTTAGGGATAGGGTTAGGGATAGGGTTAGGGATAGGGTTAGGGATAGGGTTAGGGATAGGGTTAGGGTTAGGGTTAGGGTTAGGGATAGGGTTAGGGATAGGGTTAGGGATAGGGTTAGGGATAGGGTTAGGGATAGGGTTAGGGATAGGGTTAGGGATAGGGTTAGGAATAGGGTTAGGGATAGGGTTAGGGATAGGGTTAGGGATAGGGTTTATATGAGCATGAGCATGTTGAGAGTCAATGTTTAATTGTTAGTAGTTTTTCAAGACACTTGTACACAGTTTTTGCATCCTGTGATTGAGCCCCGTAACTGGAGAATGCGGGTTACGGATACGTAACCCCAGCCTCTGCCTTTAAGTTTTGCCGGAGGAAGCCAACAGTCTTACTCTTAGTCTCTTACTCAGATGGTAATGCCCAGATATTTTGTCTCTCCTTCACGTTTCACAAGGCAGATATAATTATGATAATGCAGAACAAGTTACGTGATTTTTGTGACTAAAGGAATTATTAAAATTAAAATTTACTAGATAAACCTGTGCTCCGCACGGCAGCATGAAGCATCTGCGTTCATAATTGATAGGAACCTGTCTGAGCGATCGAAGAAGAAAAAGAACTGGTTAGATGTAAATAATGAAGAAAAGAGACCAAAAAATATGTGGTGGTGCCCCCTCCCTTCCGCCCACTCCCCTCTCCTCTGAAAAAAAGATGATGACCCCCCCCCCAAAAAAAAAAAAAAAAAAAAATGTGGCGAGGGGCCGACTCGAACCCGCGACCACGGATGTGTGTAGAGGTGCGTGCCGCAACCTACTGATTTGCGGATGCGCCGCTTTACCTATTGAGCTATCAAGGCTTCTTAGACAGTCGATGTAAAATAATAAACAGTAAGAGGAAGAAGGGAAAGCAGTCAAGTCGGACACCTGACCCAGCTTCATGAAAGCAATTGCAAGCCTCGCACGAACAGACTTAGGTTTTGTTACTTTGAGAAAAGTAGGTGCCTAAATGTTGTGAAAACACACACACACACACACACACACACACACACACACACACTGTAGTAGACAGCACACACTTAATCATTGCTTGCTCGGTTTCCTTGTCAATTCATGAGCGCAGATGCGTTGTTCTCCGTTATGCACCTTTCAAAACAAATAGTTAGACCAAACACCAAACTTCCAGAATGTAGAGGAACTATTTGTAAAAAAGCCCTACTCGCCTCCCTCTTCTCCTTCCTAGCCACCCCTCCCCCTCCCCCTTTCCCTTCTTCTAACCAAAGCAACCATAGAAGTTTCTAGGTGCAGTGAGTTAGGCCTAGCCTCGGCTTTTTGTTATCACACGCACAGTCTAAAAATGAACCGTTTTTAGCAGACGACACATTCTGCTACTCAGGCTATTGCAGCATCGTGTTTGCTCCCCCTCGATATGTACGAAGGGGCCCGATTAAGGATTAATCCACTATTGTTTTTGAAAACATTTTGGCAGTTTGAGTGTTTTTACCTGGTGATTGTTGTTGGGGGTCTCCGACATAAAGGTCATACAGGGATCACGGCTGTTCCCTCAAGCACAAAAAATCTAAGTTTTGCGTAAAGGATATGACGTCACGGCTATTCCACTGTCACGGCTATTCCGTGAAACTGTCTTTCTTGAAAATCACTCCCTCCGTTAAGCAAATTTTATGTGAAATCCCGGCTTTAAACGACGACTTGGCGAATTTCACTTGGAAGAACTGTTAAGCACCTACACGTGCCCCTATATTTCACAGTTGAAGGCAAAAATCGCCGCGACTTAGGAGAAAATAGAGATTAAAAATTCTTATCGGCATGCATATTATAATATAGATTGTCTGTAAACTGAAGAACTAACTCTGGCTAAATTCTTTCACAAGTTTTTTTTAATATATATTTTAAAAAAAAATTCCTTACACAGTATCAAGAAGCTGCTAGAATTGAACAGGGGATTTCAAAGTCACTATATATATGAGTGTAAGTTTAGCATTCTTTATTATTATAAGCACAGAATGAAAACATTTTTCGTTCTTTGTCTCTCCTGATTATTTCCCCTGTTTTCCTTAAAATTAAAAAAAAGATTTAAAATAGGGAGATGTCCGTCTGTTTCTGTCTGTCTCTCTCTGTGTCTGTGTATGTGTCAGACTCACTGTGTCGTTTTCCATTCCAGATGGCATTGTTAATACTCACGAGTCACTCGTATGTTCAAAAACAGATTTATACTAGACAGGAACCACCGCAACTTAGAAGCATCGGAACCATGTATTGCCGGCACTTGCTGTTGAGTAACATGGTGCCGACGGCAACACAGAGACTGCTGGGACTGGCAACGGCGTCTTCTGCATCGGCAATCCAAGGATTGCCAACAGCTTGGTCATCCAAATGTCCTGCGACCGGTTCCACACCTGTGATGGCCTCGGCTCAAACTACACCGTCGCGCAGACACACGCACCAAGGATCCACGCCACTTCACGCCCTCCCTCTGCAGAAATCTCCGCAACATATCAGCAGAAGCGTATTGACCGGAAATTATGCAGTGCTCCCCTCTTTCCAATACCAGTTTTCGCACTCGCTCAACTTTCACCAGTTGAGGAAGAGCAGCGGCAAGGATGGAAGACGAAGAAAGGGCAGATCCGCACGGCACCCTTTGCTGGGTTCGCCCTGTTCGCTGACGGGGTCGTGTTCAGCGCGGGGGTTTAGCGCGCTGCCCAAGGCCATCCTGGACGCCTCCCCTCAGTCTTTCCAGCCTTACCTCAGGCTGATTCGCTTGGATAAACCCATCGGTGAGTTGATTTTGGATTGTAATTGTCTTGAAACAGTTTCATTCTAATAGTGGGAGGTCTTAGCGGGGAAAAATTGTCATACTGCTCTGGAATTTTGCACAGTGCATCTCTGAGAATAAGAAAACCATCATTGGGTAACATCTACATGGTCTGTGACCTGAGATACTGGCCGTTTCTTAACGGTACCCTTAAAAGTCGTCTTTGCTGCTCTCTGTTGAGTTTAGGTCTATTTGTCTAAACTCTGTGGGCCGTAGCCCGAAAACCGTTTACCATAGATCCTTGCAACCATCCTGGACGCCTCCCATCAGTCTTTCCAGCCTTATCTCAGGCTGATTCGCTTTGATAAACCCATCGGTGAGTTGATGTATGCAGACTCATGCAGCGAGGACACCAGTAAAAACTGGGAAACAGACACAGGGGTGGGAGACCTTCAGTATAGATACTGAATTAAGTACAGTGGAACCTCCCTATAAGACCTCCCATTATAAGACTCCCTCCCATATAAGACCTACTTTTCCGAGACATTGCCCTCCTTTGTAAGTATTAAAATTATCTCCCTTATAAGACCTCATTTCGGATGATTTTTGAAGGTCTTTAAGGGAGGTTCCAATGTATAGCAATTCTGTCTGACAAACCTAAACAATACAGGAGATTATGTCCATATACTTGAACTGGAACATTTGGTAATACAGTGGAATCCGCTTAATCGGCCACTTTTGGGACCAGGATGTTTTCTGCTCCCACCCATGCAGACACATACGTACCCATTGTGGCCGTATGGCCCCGGGAACACAGAAGAAGAAGATGTGGACTGTAGTTATCATTGTCTTCAAACAGATTGATTCTAAGTTAACCCTTTTTTGCATGCTATTCCAGAAGCCAGACACATGCCCCCTCATGCTTACATTTATCGTTGATTTATCTAATTTAGGAATGCTAGAATATTGACACAATTTTCGTAGCTGTGAGAATCAGTCTTACTCTTAGCCTTAACTTAAATTTTTTTGCATCATGTGTTCAAACCAATTCCAGCCAGCCGTAAGTTGCCTCTGTGTCTTAAATCCGGTCATAGCTATCTCTCAGAATCCCCCTCTGATGGCATTTATACCATGCACAGAGTTCTGGCTTGTTATACACACACTATGAAGAAGCTTATCACTTGCAATGATGCGATGGTAGCTTTATGGTACTATGCAGGTTTCAAAAGCCAGATTTTCTCAAAAATGTGTAAAAGTACCTGAAGAACACTTAGAACTTTAGAAAGAGTATTATTTTCTTTATCACATGCGAGTGCAGTAACCTGAAAAAGGGAGGAGAGAGAAGCATATTCTTTTAGTGGCTCTGTACAGAATGACATTATTTTTTTACAAATGGACTTTTTTTTCTTGAAAATTAATACAACTACCGTATTTTACGGACTACAGTGCACATCTGATTATAAGTATAACTTCAAAAAAATATAATGCGCACACCCGAAATTTTACACAAAATTCAGATTTTGTTATTAAAGTTTCTTACAGTGTACAGCTCTGATACTGGTACAAATAGTGTGACAGTAAGACTGAAATTCAAAAATCAAAATACATGGTTAAATTTATGTTGGTTTGAAGACTGGCTTCTCTTCTGTTGTTTTCAGTGATTTTAGGAGCAAGAACATTTGTGGTTTTACTTTTATGATGAATTGAAATTCAGATGTCACAAAACTTCTGCTCATAACTTGGTGTCCTAATGATGCATAATATGGCCAAGTTTTGAAGTGCACAGATCAAAATGAATGTTTTGCATGTTAAGGATATGAAAAACATCCCAAATTGACAAACATTATTATGAAGAATTTGTTAACTTAAATATCTGAACATATGAAGATTGGGACACCGTTATGAGCAGAAGATTCAAGTAACTACTTTTCATTTCATGCATGTGAAATGACTGTAGTCCAAAAACTGACTTGGCAGAATAAAATTTACTAAAATATAAAGAAATTTGTGTTAGTTTTGTTTTTCAGAGCTAGCTACTTTACAGGATAATGAGTTTCAATGATTTATCTTCCGCTCATAACTGGGACGCCACATACAAACAAACACCAAATTGGTATCAGATTGCTTTTATTCAGTATCTGAGTTATCATTGTTCAAATTTATATTTGAAATGCATGTGTTGGCTTAGCTTCCAACTTATAGCTGATTTACGGGACAATGTGTTTCAATGATTTATCTTCTGCTCATAACGCCACTGGGACACCAGATTCGAACAAACACACTGTGAAGACAAATTGGTGTCATATTGCTTTTATTCAGTGTCATTATTGAAATTTATATTTGAAATGCACATGTTGGCTTAACTTCCAACTAATATCTGATATCAGGACAATGTGTTTCAATGATTTATCTTCTGCTCATAACTGGGACACCACATTGCTTATAACTGGGACACCAGATTCAAACAAACACACATCGAAGACAGGGATTGGTATCATATTGCTTTTCTTCACTATCATTATTGAAATTCAGATCTGAAGTGCATGTGTTGGCTTTAGGTTCCAAATATTACAGGATAATGTGTTTCAATGATTTATCTTCCGCTCATAACTGGGACACCGCATTGCTCATAACTGGGACACCATGTTTGAACAATACATTGAAGACAGAGATTTATTTCATATTGCTTTTATTCATATCATTATTGAAATTTATATTTGAAATGCATGTGTTGGCTTAGCTTCCAACTAATAGTTGATTTACAGGACAATGTTTCAATGATTTATCTTCCGCTCATAACTGGGACACCACGTTGCTCATAACTGGGACACCACATTTGAACAATGCATTTAAGAGAGAGATTGTTATCATATTGCTTTTATTCATTATCATTATTGAAATTTATATTTGAAATGCATGTGTTGGGTTAGCTTCCAACTAATACTGATTTACAGGACAATATGTTTTAATTATTTATCTTCCACTCATAACTGGGACACCACATACACGCACAGTGAAGACAGAGATTGGTATCAGATTGTTTGAGTGTTTCAAGGTTGTTATATCAAGTTTTATGTTAGGTAACAGGCTATTGATGGCTCTGAGCAAAATATTCAAAACTTGGTATAAACAATTTTATTCTGCTGCTGAGGATTGATAAGATTTCTGCGAAAAATTTGATAGTCTTGCGCTCATAACCAAGCATGGAAGTGTGTGACACCACAATTCAAAACGGTTCCCTGTTTCCGTTGACGTAGTCAACATGGCAAAAAATAGTGATGTCACATATTTGTGTACCCAAATTCATGATGTTAGCAAAAAATCGGCCACAAGTTGATTCAGC
Source organism: Phymorhynchus buccinoides (assembly GCA_017654935.2). Lineage (NCBI taxonomy): Eukaryota > Metazoa > Mollusca > Gastropoda > Neogastropoda > Raphitomidae > Phymorhynchus > Phymorhynchus buccinoides. Next base: position 11,648,037 of record CM065687.1, read on the forward strand.
TTTCAGCAAAACTTGAGTCTTGCGCTCATAACGACCGGGACACAAGACTGGACTGATTAAAAATTGGGCATACAAGTTTGTCTGCGCTCATTTTTGAAGTGATTTCACTGTTCCGTCTTGCTCTCTATAGGCGGCTAGATTGTTGGAACGTTGGATTGACGTATTGTGTTGTGTTGGCTTGAAAGAAGCATCGTCTGCTTTGAGAGCTAGGCCGTGACACGACGTGTTATGAGCGCAAGACAAACTTTGTCACCACAAATCTTCTTTATCGATCGTTCTTGATCATACACAGTAACATGGGGTAGTTTTTTTGTCCTGATTCTTTTAATCTACCCATGAGTTATGTTTCCAAAGGCATCCCAAACCGTGTATTATGCCCCCAAAGTGGGCTAGTCAGAGATGTCACAAAATGGACGTCATTTTCTGCCTGTTTTTTGCGAGTTTTTTAAAACTAAAAGTCAAGTGAAAAGGTTTAAAGCCTGTGGCTTGATCTTGCTAGATCCTTAAATATTTCATCCACAGAATGATCAAACTGAAACATTTTTCAACATTAAGTACTGCCAGAAATAAAACAATTTATTAACCCACTGTCAGTTGTACCCAGTACCGGAGCTGTGCACTACAATATTATCAGTCACATTATAAGGCCGGGTTCACATTAGATGCGTAAGTTCCGTACGGAAAACCCTAAATAAGTGGAAGGATAAAAGTTTACGCATAATGGGGAAATTCGGACACGTGCGCAAATCTTTTCCCTTCTTTGTTTCACTTATTTGTGGTTTTCCGCATGGAATATACGCTTTGTGTGTACACGGCCTAAGGCTCAGGGGTCTCAGTCTAGTAAAAAAAAAAAAAGTATCGCCTTATAGTCCGTAAAATACGGTAAGTTATGGAACTGATGATTTTCTTGTGAATTGTGCGTGAACAATTTCCGACCATGGTTTTTCTCCAGGCACCATGCTGTTGTTCTGGCCGTGCTCGTGGAGCATCGCGCTGGCTGCAGCCCCCGGCCACCTGCCGGACCCCTGGATCCTGGCCCTGTTTGGGGCAGGGTCTTTCTTCATGCGGGGTGCCGGCTGCGTCATCAACGACATGTGGGACAGCGACTTTGACAAGAAGGTATACAGTGGAACTTCCCTGATAAGACCTTCAAAAATAATTTTTAAAATGAGGTCTTATAGTGGAGGGGTCTTATAAGGGAGGTAGGTTTAATAACAAAGAAGGGCAATGTCTCATAGAAGTAGGTCTTATATGGGAGGGAGTCTTACTCGTATAATGGGAGGTCTTATAAGGAAGGTTCCACTGTATAAATATAATATGTTTTCATATTGTAACTATTTTTATTTTTATTCTTGTATAATTGTGTGCGTGCGTATATGTGTGCGTTCATGTGTGTGTTTGTGTATGTATGTGTGTGTGTGCATGCAGGCGTGTGTGTGTGTGCGTGTGCGCACGTACACGCATGTGTGTGTGTGTGTGTGAGGAAGTAAGAGAACGTTGCATGCGATCATCCAGTTTATTTTACTTTCTAATGATTCATTATTTGTTTATCAATGTAAAGTGCACTGAGCTCATGTGAGAAAGAGCGCTATATAAATTCCCATTATTATTATTATTATTATTATTATTACTACAGTGGAACCTCCCTTATAATACCTTCAAAAATCATCAAAAATGAGGTCTTATAGTGGAGGGGTCTTATAAGGGAGGTAGTTTTAATACTTACAAAGAAGGGCAATGTCTCAGAGAAGGTAGGTCTTTTAGTTATGTGGGAGGGAGTCTTATAATGGGAGGTCTTATAAGGGAGGTTCCACTGTACTGTAGATTGTCTATCCTGTTTTTGCATTCACCCATGATGTCAGTATACACTCACCCACCCACATGCAAAGACCTTCACTGCCAAGTACCCTGCCATGCGTTTGTCTGTTTTTAGAGTTTATGTATGTGACTTTTCCTTCCATTAACTTAAGGGCTTGTATTTATTACATTCGCAGTCTGCAAATTCTGTACAGAAACCCCATACCGGCATACGCTTATAAAAAAAAAATAAGCGGACGGGATTGCGCTTGAGTTTTCGCATGTAATGCACACACATTTTTTTTTTTTTTTTTATTTTTTTGCGGATTGCGAATGGGTTTTCGCACGGAACTTCCGCACATATGTGTACCGTATTTTGCAGACTATAAGGCGATACTTTTTTCCTAGACGGAGACCCCTGCGCCTTATAATGTGACTGATAATACAGTAAGAAACTATAATAACAAAATCTGTATTTTGTGTAAAATTTGAGGGGTGCGCTTTAGTATCAGGTGCGCCTTGTAGTCAGTAAAATACGGTACGTGCCCTAAAGCTACGCATGCACAATCGAAGAAAAAAGTTACTCCCCTTTTGTTGGTTGAGATGCAACGGACAACCAAGATCGTCAAATTATTACATGGCGCTAGAAGAGTTAACTGATAAAAGATGAACCCATTTTGTGCATCACTATTCTCCTACTAACAGTACTCGCTGAGTTTTACTTTAAAGGTTCACTCACATAGTGGGTGTCTTCTTTTAGCATTTATTTAAAAACATCTTGGCTAGCTCAGCTGTGGGGGTGTTTGATCATTTGTTTTGGGAACAATCATTTATCGCTCGTTCTGCTGTCCCTTTCATTCCATCTATTTTTGTGTTCAGCTTTGCTCCCTGATCCTGGGGTATCCCAAGAACCGTGCTGGTCTGCCAAAATAAAGAAGAGCAGAGGAACAAACTACCGTAATTTTCGGGTTATAAGGCGATTTTTTTTCCTTCCAATTTCGACCTATGCGCCTAATAAACGAGGGCACCCTATTAGTGAACAAAATCATGAGAAGAGAGGCAACGATTGGCATGTTCAGTACAGTCTACTGTGAGTCTAAACATCGAAAGTGGTCACGAGTCGCCGATACGACGAATACTCACGTTAAAATGCTTCGAAATCCTTGTTATCGTCTGAGATACTGTCCCCAACAGATGCCGTAACCCTTCATTGGATGTAAAAATCATCGTTGTAGAGCTTAAGATGCCATAATTCTATCAATTTTCGCAAACGGACGTTCCATTATTTGAAAGGGGAGCCAACTCTCGTTTATGACAGCAGTAATGGTGGTTGGTAAGCGTGTACAGGACGCGTATGGGCTTCAAAGTTTGATTTTCTTTTGTGCGGTGCCTTGTAAACGAGGGCGCCTTTTGCTTTATTTTTTTCAGATTTTTCTTGAAAATTGCCCTATTCGCCTTATGCACAGCAGTGCCTAATGATCCGAAAAATATGGTAAAAGCTTCCTATTGTACTAGAAATAGATGTGACACTTCCAGACAAGACTTGCTTTGAATAAGACAAGTTCACAAGGTTGAAAATTGCTTGCTTCAAATTATGTTTGCGTGTGAAAGGTAAGATGCCGCATCAAAATTCCTCTCAGCTCCCCAAAATTACTCTTTACTGCTACAAATATTCCTGTTTGGTCTGTTAGGGGTTTGTAGGGTTCATTCTTGGCTTTGTCCAAACAATGTTCAACAAAATTAATATTTTTATAACCAGTTTAGAGTTGACCCTTTTCCGAGCCTTGCTCTTTCTGTCTGTTTCATTTTGTTTGATTATGTGTCTGTCCGTATCTCTCTGTCCATCGGTCTGAATATCCCAGTGTCTGTGTCAGTGTCAGACCGTCTGTATATGGGTTTCATGTACCGTAGTTTACGGACTATAAAGCAGTACTTTTTTCCTAGACTGAGACGTGACTGGTACAGTAAGAAATTATAATAACAAAATCTGATTTTTGTGTGAAATCTGGGGGGTGCACCTTATAATCAGGTGCGCCTTATAATCAGTCCGAAAAATATGGTATATTGAGGTGGAGAGAACCAAGCTTCAGCCTCTAGCCAGTGGAGAGTTAAGTCCTTTCCAGGTCTTGGTGTATGTGTGTGCGTGCATGCGCATGTGTGCATCCGTGTGTGTGTTTTATTGCATGTTTGACTTTGATGTGCTTTCTAGGTGGAGAGAACCAAGCTTCGGCCCCTGGCCAGTGGGGAGCTGAGTCACTTCCAGGCCCTGGTGTTCCTGGCCTCCCAGCTGTCCATCTCCCTCACCATCCTGCTGCAGCTCAACACATACAGGTCGGTTGCACTAGGCGGAAGCTATTTCACAGCTTGGCTTTTGTGGAAGCACAAAGGAAGAGCTGAACTAAGATCTGCAGGCTCCCCCCCGTGGGGATACCGGGGGGTCTTTTGTACAAATATTTCCTCCACCTTCTGGAAATTCTGTGCTTGTAACTTCCTCTAATTCTGTCATTCTCTTTGACTCTGCCTTTTCCTTTTGCTTACTGTTATCTTCTATCTTTCTATCTCACTGGTCCATTCTCCTGCATTTTTTCAATAAATTCTTGCAAAGATTTCTTCAGCCGAAGTCGGACATGCTGGGCCTAACTATTTCTTAGTTAGGCGCATAACGGCAGCATGACGCATCTACGCTCATATGACAGGTAACTGTCTAAGCAAACGAAGAAGAAGAAGAAGAAGAAGATCTGCAGGCTCCTGAGGCATTTTTGTTTCATTTTTGTTTTGTTTCTCCTCTCTGTTTCCTTCTCTCTTCTCCTTTGGTCACACCCCTAAGTGCGTACATTTACTTCTGTAAATAGAGGTTGGTCACCACCACAGAAGAAGATGAAGACCGTGACTTTTCTTCTTTTTTTGTTCCATGCCGTGCTTGATAATTAACCCTTTGCGCTCTGCCCCATTTGGCCTACAGGCTGTACTCTTAGGCCGGGTTCACATTAGACGCGAAAGTTCCGTACGGAAAACCCTAAATAAGTGGAAGAAAGAAGGATAAAAGTTTGCGCATATAGGGGAAATTCGGACACGTGCGCAAATCTTTTCCCTTCTTTGTTTCACTTATTTATGGATTGCGCACAGGTTTCCTCATGGAATATCCGCTGTTGTGTGTACACGGCCTTAGCCTGCAGGTTCTGAGAGAGAGGTACTTGTTTTATTAAAACAAAAACAAAAAAACTTGCAAAAACTGACAATGAAGTGCTTGCAAATGATTTAAAATCACGCAACAAAGTTTAACAATCATTCCGGCGCGAATAGATTCAGAATAAGCGTATTATATCATTGATAGTTTTTGAGACTGATAGGGAAAGTAAGTGGAGGTCTCTGCTTGACAATTTGTCGGGCGCAGGGCGGAATGAGTCCAGCGGGTCTGGTTGGTGAACCTAGCAGTAGCACTCAACTGCAGTGCAGGACACGCCATTGCTTGTCCCGGAATGCCACAGGCCTGGGCCAGAGTTAAGCGGGTCTGGTTGGTGAACCTAGCAGTAGCACTCAAGTGCAGTGCAGGACGCGCCATTGCTTGTCCCGGAATGCCACAGGCCTGGGCCAGGTTTTGCATCTCGGGGTGCGGAAGGAAGGCAGTCCTGCAGGATGTGGGTTGAAATCTGTGAACCTGTACCGCACAAGACAATCGCCTATGGTGGGTGAGATTTTCAGGCGAAAGAGATGGGAGATGAGTTGGCAATATCCGGCTCCCAGTGTGAAAACACTCACAACTTTTAAGCTGTGGGATTCATCGATCTGATTTATTATGATTCTCTATGCCATCCTTTTGAGGCTACCCATGCCCTGAAGCTGATTATCTTTAATTAATCCTTTCATCGCCACTGTCGCCTCTTGGCACCACAATGATTTAACACCCATGTCACTGAAAAATGAGGGTCTGGTATGCAGTGACCTTAAGGATAGACCCTATTTTATGCATGTCACAGAGGAATCCCCAATATTGCAGACGAAATCTTGACCTGGGTAAGTTTAATGGTAAATTTTGGCTGAGGAATGGCTAGCGTTGAAAGGGTTAAGGCTTCTTGGCTGTGTGCATAAGGCATTCTGATGAGGATGCTGTTGATGACTGTGATAATGATGATACTGATAGCAATGACCATGATTACGATAATGACCATAAAGGTAGTAATGATGATGAAGAAGATGATGAATGAGATAATGAAGAAGATGATGAAGGAGATGATGAAGATGATGATGATTTGGATTGCAGCGTGTTGCTGGGGGCTGCGTCAATGGTGCTTGTGGTGCTCTACCCGTTAGCCAAGCGCTACACCTACTGGCCCCAGATCATGTTGGGTGAGTACGGACATCCATCTTTCCTTTCTTCTACTCATTAAACACAAGCACTGAATGTTGCCTGCTCAGATTACTTTTAGACTATGAGACGCTGCTTTAAATTAGGTATTAGGTAGGTATTAGGTACTTTGTAGTCACAGAGGCGTCTCTGAAATTCTAGTTGCTCCCACCTGGAGAGCGCGTCGCAGCGAGAGGTGCGCCACCCATTTTTGGTTTTTGGGTGGGTTTTTTGCATGCCATTTTCGTGTGACTGATGAGGAAGGAAAGTTTAAGGGGGGGGGGGGGGGAGGTAAATTTGGACCAAATGACGACTTTTTCGTTGCCACTGGGTTTGGCATATGCTAAGTGCACGGGCACACAGGACCTCGGTTTATCGTCTCATCTGAAGGACTCCACGTTCAGACCGTAAGGCCTAGTGCAAAGTGAGAGGAAAAATCCCCTGCACCCAGGTTGAAACTCGGGTTTACTTGACACGAGGCGAACGCGCTACCACTGTGCCACTCTACACCAAGGGGCACCCACATTAGCCTTTAGCACACTGCATTTTTTCTGACGTTCTGTACTCTGCCACTGCATTCTTTTTGAGGCAGTACAAAACGCCTACACCCACCTGATGAAACTAAGGTTGTTTCCATTCTTAGTGACGTAAATAATTCTGCAAAGCGCTGATTTTGTGTACCCCTCTGTGGGTGCATGAATGCACCTGCAGCTGTAGGGGAGACTATCGGCTTGGCGACTGATTGCGCCTGCAGTGTGCTAAAGGTTAAGAAAGGTAAAGCCGCAGAGAAGCAACGGCGACATGAAACGTTAACAAAACAATGAGTCTGAATGGCTGAACGATCAAAGCGCACAGACATTGTAGCTTACAACAGTTGAAAAATCGAGGTCGAAAAGTTGTGATGACATGTTTGGGCAGATGGTCCAATTAAATCACATGTTTTAAATTGTGGTTTTGATCAGTCACCCTAGTGTCCTCTGTAGTTTGCATTATATAATATGTATCCTTTTTTTTAGTCATGTTTTGAATCCTAAGATTTATTTACAGTGGAGTATGTTTAACACTTAACTTGACAAAGATTTTGTGTGTGCGTTAACCGTATTTCGTGTTAACAATTTTCAACAAAATTGCGGTCAAAAACAACCTAAAACCGATCGGGGAGATGCAGCTAGTTCATGCATGTTGTGCTAGCGGATTAGTAGACTTGGCAGCAGCTTAACTTGGAAACGCATGTACATACCTTCTATTGCCGAGAGCTTAGCTGTTCAATTATCAAGAAGTAGAAGATAGCAACACCAAAATGTATCATCACGATCAATTATTAATCCTCTTCAAAGACTGTTCTTCGCAAATTTTGATGAAACAAAGATTTTCCTATCCATTACATCGACTCGATCATGGCGCTTCCGGAAGAGATAAAATGCAAACCGCTTTTTGATTGGCTCAGACACATCAAATGATTGTAGGTCGAAAACGCTCATTGGTTCGAGTATCAAACCTTGCTGGGAGTACTACTAGGCCTCTGCAAGCCTTGTCTACTCACTGCCCAGCCTTCGTTTGCAGTCGGAAAAAAATCTCCTGCTTCTTAATTCTGAAAATAAAATGTTTCAGGCTCGAACTAATTGCTTCAAAACTATGAATGTCAGTGTTTCGATAAGAACTGTATTTTGAGTGCAAATTGGAAACTGAAGTTGGGCAACTGAGGAGCACAGCAGCGTTGCAGACGACTTCCGACTTCCTGACTAGCACATCAATCAAGGTGCAGTAGATGAGGTTCGTGATGGCTTTTGCAAAGTTTGTAAGGAAATATTTGGTGGCTCCAGCTTCATTTTGTGTGATAGACACAAACTTTAGCATGATAAATAACAATCGGATTAAGTTTTTGTTTGTGTGTTAGCCGTATTTTGTGTCGTTCTGAGAAAAGTTTGTGTGTAAAACGATTTTTTTAAAGTAATAATAAAGAAGCTTTTCGTCTGTTCAAACAGGTTTTTTGTGCGTTAACCAATATTTCATGTAATCCGGCTTCGTGTTAAGTGTACTCCACTGTATATTCAACTTACATTTCATGGAAGTTAACCTGTTTGACATACTTTATAAACTTGTTGTTTATGACTTCCTAATCATTTTTCAATGCCTGCCTCAATGTGCATACTGGTAGATTTTGCCACTTATCTACTGAAATTTTGATTAACACTTGTGTATCTTTTAAACTGTTGTATATTCAAATATTATACATGTAAATTTTGCTCCTTATAGTGGCATCATGCAGGTATGAAAAGATCTATGAAATTGTCAATTCATGAAGAAAAAAAAGACATTTCATGTCTGCTTTCGGCTGAGGATCAACACTAGCTAATTTGATACACAACAATACTAAAACACAGCATGGTACACCCATATTTATTTCCATAGGGAAAAATAATGTTATGGACAGAAACATTTTGATTCAAAAAGATTATCTCTTCTTTCTGGAAATATTTCGGGGATGAGAATGTGGATAGCGCAGAATATACATCAAGATGTAAAAGTTTCATTTATGAAAACATGACTTGCAGGAACGTTGTGCTTTGCTTGAAAAGTGCTTTCTTCCCCCCCATGTGCTACTCAGAAAGGTGGCGTTACTTAAGACTTGGGCTATGGTGGTGTAAGGTGATTTAGGCCAGTTTATGCATGTGTCAGGGCCCAGTATCCACCCCGGCTTTCCTTCTGCCAGTCCATTCAGTCCTGTCTCCTGCTCACTTTTTTATATTTTACTACAAGCAAACACACTAAGAAATCATAGATGTTTGTGTGTGTGTGTGTGCGCGCAGGACAGGACTTTTGCTACACTTCAAAATTAATAATTGAGCCCTTTAATTTTTGACTGCTACGCATTTCTAGTGAACTGCACTTGATGGTTGATGGATAGGACTGCACATTTCGCATTGATCGAGACGATACGGCTTTAGCCCTCGTGACTACTGGAGGCTTATATAAGGGGCAAACTACACCTGGTTTTTCAGGTGTCACTCTGAACTGGGGGGTGCTGCTGGCCTGGTCAGGGCTGAGGGGGAGCCTGGACCTGGGTGTGGCCCCCCTCTACCTGGCCTGTGTGCTCTACACTATGTTCTATGACACTGTCTATTCACACCAGGTACTGGCACACCTATCACCCCCCCCCACCCCCACCCCACGCCACCTCCCCCATTTTACTCCTTTCACAAATCCTCAGCAGATCTGGTTACTCTTCACATTTTCTTCTTCTTCTTCTTCGATCGCTCTGACAGTTTGCTATCAATTATGAGCGCTGATGCGTCTTGCTGCCGTTATGCGCCTAACTAAGAAATAGTTAGGCCCAGCAAGTCCGACTTCGGCTGGAGGAAATCTTTTTGAAAGTGTTTCTTGAAAAAAGGCAGGAGAATGGACCGATAAGGCAGAAAGATAGTAGATGACAGTAAGCAAAGGGAAAAAGCAGAGTCAAAGAGAATGACAGATTAGAGGAAGTTACAAGCACAGAACTTCCAGAAGGTGGGGGAACTATTATACAAAGGACCCCCTGGTATCCCCACGGGGGGGCTCTACACATTTTGAGTACCGTAGTTTACGGACTACGAGGCGCACCTGATCATAAGGCGCACCCCCCAAAATTCACACAAAATTCAGATTTTGTTTATGTTTTGTTACTATGTTATCAGTCACATTATGCACAGGGAAAAAAAAGTATTGCCTTATAGTCCGTGAAATACGGTAGTATTCTTTAAGATTTTTAACCTCTTATGCACTTCAATGTTCGTTGATAGTTCTCATATTTTTCGACTGTAAGGCACATCTTCTTATAAGCTCCCCCCCCCCCCCTACTCCCCCCAAAAAAAATTGTACACAAAAATCCTCGCTTTGGCTTAAGGCTGTGTCAGACCATAATAATATTGACATCTAGAGGCTAGAACACCAAGGCTACATCAAAATGTTATGCTCTGCATAGTTATGCGGGGATTGTCTTTAGCCATGACAAGCTCCTAGCATAACTTCATCAGTCTCCCAAATCCTCCGAAGTCAGAGTGTGGCTGCCCGCATGGCGGGGCAATAAAAAACGGTCACGCACGTAATGTTCTCATTTGTAGCTGGTGCATTCGTACCATAGTGTTTAAGTGCTTCGGCTGTTGGGATGATCCCTGGATTCTTTTAGCCAGGATACGACAAAAACAACAATACAGAATTCTGATTGTGGTGGGTTTTTTTCTTAATATATTGTTAGTCATATTATAAGGCACAAGGGTCTCAGTCTGGGAAGAAACGTATCGCCTTATAGTCCGTAAAATACAGTAGTCTCTTAATTTTTTGACAGCTACACGTTTTCAGTGAACTATGCTTGATGGTTTCAATGAACAGGACTACCATATTTTACGGGCTATAAGGCGATACTTTTTTTCCTAGACTGAGACCCCTGCGCCTTATAATATGACTGATAATATAGTCAGGTGCGCCTTGTAGGTATATGGTACACATTTCACACCAAGATTACCGTATTTTATGGACTGTAAGGCAATGCTTTTTTGCTAGACTGAGACCCCTGCGCCTTATAATGTGACTGATAATATAGTAAGAAACTATATAATAACAAAATCTGAATTTTGTGTAAAATTTGGGGAGTGCGTCTTATGATCAGGTGCGCCTTGTAGTCCGTAAAATACGGTACTCATTTCAGCTGTCCAGATCCCTCACGGCGTGTGAAGGGGGTGACCAGGTCCGACTCCATGTTCCTGTCCCTCTTTGCCTGTTGTCCTTCCTACCCTTCCCCTCCCTTTCCTTCCTTACCCCTCTGTGTGTGACCGTTGGCATCAGAATGCTGTTTGAAGTCTATCTTTCGAAATCAGGGAGTCAGCATCGGTGCACGGAAGATATACCTCCTGATGTTTATGGGGTTGCCTCAGAGCTTCAGATTGTTTTCAGACTTTGTGGGTCATGTGACCCATGGCTGCTTAAAATGAGGGGCCAGTTTTCAAAATGATGGGCCACTTAAGTTTAGGTGAAATGGTTTAATTAATTAAATGGCTGCCGAACTGGATTGTGCCAGACGGGCGCATCCCAACATGTTGATGTGCGTTTTTGACCAAAAATATGTGTGAAATAGTATCTGTGCCGCCCTCTCTGTTTCAGTGTTGTCTAGGTGACCCATTGTCCCTGATTTTCAGTTATTGGACTGAAGACCATTCTCATGCCAATTGTCATATTTACTTGTTTCATTTCTTTCTCTTTGACTAAGCTCTGTAAGTTCATCCGCTAACATCTTTGAGATTATTTGTTTTAGGGTTAACTTGTATTATGTTCATATGTGGGTTACAGTCTGTATTATTTGTTAGTTGATCACTGTTAGGCTAACAGCTATATTTGTATGTAAGTCTAACTTCGTTTTGAGCACTACCACCCCACTTACTTTTTTTAACCCTCTTATTCCTGACACTGTGCTCTCAGTCACTTCTGAAATCCTAAGCCAAGGGACATCACTCCGTACAAAAGATGGGGTAGCGTCAGAAAAAACAAAAGAAAAAAGAAGCAAATTTTGTTTTTGTTTTAAATGTGTTGCCGAGATATCTGTCTGATTTGCAAAATTAATTTCTAGATGTTATGGGGGTGCATCACTCCCCCCAAAAAAATCAAAATGCCAAAGTGTAGTCGCAAACTGCATTCAGTAGTCATTCACTGCCTACTTTTGCAGACTGGTGAAGCCTAAGACGATTGAAATGGAAATGCAGGTCAAAATCATTCACTTACCCGTTCACATCACGATCTTACAAGTCCTGTCTTTCACAAAAAGGGGGATTTTCATCGCCGTCATCACTCAGTAGATGCAATGACGATTCATCATCCATGTTGCAAAAGTAGGGGAAATGCCGATGTCAGTAACACGACTTCAAACATTTGCATCGATCGACCAAAAACTCGCTCACTGCCGAAATAGGTCAAATCATCCTCCTAAACCATCACTTTGCGATTTCAAAAGTCCTATCTTTCACAAAAATATGAATATTCATCGCTGTCCTCATTCAATGGACGCCATAGCTGCTCGTCATCCATATTGGAAATATTGTGAAAATTTTTAACCAAGTTAAAAAAATTCATATCTTTCAAACGAATCGACCTACCAGCCATATTAGACGGTTTGGTGGAAATGTAATCGATTACGAAAGCGAGGTTGAAGCACTCGCGTGACTGCCATGTGATAGAAACAAAATGGAAGCGCCCATACCGGCCATGTGGAATATGTACATTCCCGAACGTTCTAGGACTTTCCAATCCGTATTTTTTCCCGAACGTTCGGCGCGCAAGAGGGTTAAAACTCTATTCAGTGTTAACTTTATTATCACTTTTTTTAAATTATATTCTGAAACTGTTCACGGCAGTTACAAGACTGTATGCTGTTTTGTTTTTGTTTAGTTGGTTTTAATAATTAAACTTATTAGTTCTCGTACTTTAACAGTGAAAAGAAAGTCATGTGATGTCTAAGATGGTGAAATGAAGATTGTGATATTGTGGATTCCTTCCAAATTGATCTGAGATCAAGAAGAGGCGCTATGCTATGTAAGACTGTCCATCATGCACATTATGCTTTTGTGTTTGCGTTCTCGTTGTCCTTTTTTAATTAGTCTTCATTTGTCATTTTCCTGCTTCTTCATTCTTTCATCTCCATGTTTCTTTTCATTTCTTTTTTTTTGAATTTTTTTAAAAATCAGTTTTTTGTTCTATGTTATGGTTTGGGATGAACAACTGTTTAAACCTGACAATATTTTCTATTCAATCACAATAGTTGTGTGATTTGCAAAGCAGTTTGTTCACTGTTCACTGTATGTGTGTGCATGCGCGCGCAATACTCTGTGTGTGTTGTGTGTGTGTGTGTGTGTGTGTGTGTGCGCGCACGCTAATACCAGTATTCCCTCTTGGTTCAATGTCATTCTCTTCTTCTTCCCCCCCCCCCCCACCCCCCCCCCCCCCCCCCCCCCCCCCCCCCCCCCCCCCCCCCCCCCCCACATTATTAATTATTGGTCAGTTGGCAGAACTCACTTGGTGTGCATTTGGGTTTGACAGGGACCCCCAAAAAGACTGGTTTAAAAGGCGTGCGATCATCACTTCCTCAAACCAAAACTTTTTGAGAATTGCGCCAAAGTTCATGTACTTGCTGGTTTTTGCTTCGCTTTTAACCTGAGAAGCTTTCATGAAAAATGTTGGCTTATTTATAGTTGTTCTTAGATTTCCTTCCATGAAATGGAGACTATAAAAAGAATAGCATTCACAGGCGAAGAGAGGTTACAGTAATATGACTTATTTTCCTTGGAGTAGATCATTTCTGCATTGCTTAGCACAGTATACTTCTTTTTCGTTTTGCTCATTTTTGTTCTGTTTAGAAGCAAGGAGCCGGCTTCCTTTTTCTGCTTTTATCAGGATTTGAAAACTAAATGCTTGTTTGTCTGCCCATGGTTGTGGGGTGCCTTTGACGTGTGCCTGCTCTTCTCTTAGCCCTTTATTGTTCAGTTTTAAAACGAAAGAAAAAAGGAAACAAAAGGTGATAGAGTTGTTGTGTTTCTATGACACAGATTTCTGCCAAGCTTTTCCTGTTTTACTTACGTTTTGTAATACACGATTTATTCCAGAAAGAAAAAAGGAAAAGGTGATAGAGTTGTTGTGTTTCTATGACACAGATTTCTGCCAAGCTTTTCCTGTTTTACTTACGTTTTGTAATACACGATTTATTCCAGAAAGAAAAAAGGAAAAGGTGATAGAGTTGTTGTGTTTCTATGACACAGATTTCTGCCAAGCTTTTCCTGTTTTACTTACGTTTTGTAATACATGATTTATTAAAGAAAGAAAGAAAGGACAGCTAGCAAATTTCACTGACTCCTAACCCTTTCCACTCCACATGTAAGAAAATATAGCAGCTAGTTTGGCTTGTCTTTATAACTGTATGTGAAAAGCTTCTGGATCCAAACATTTAAAACTTAATAAAATTGTGTGCAACTTGGTGGTTTAGTACTGAGGGTTTGGTTTGGTTTGAGTTATAAGCGTGTTATCACAAAATGTTTGAATTGAGTGCGGTTGTTTGTGAATGTGAATGTCAGTATTCTTCATACTTCATAATACATTTTTATTTTCCTTTTTTAGTTGTGGAGCACACAGATTGGTGGCCTTTAGTCTCCCAGTTCAGAGTTCGCAAGGGTCAATGGTCATATAGCATGACAATCAAAATGGAAAATATCAAGCATAAAGCATGAAAAATGTATGTTTTCCCTGAGCATGTATGATGTGATGTGATGTGATGTGCTTATTTATTCTATAGTCTTGTAACCTTTTCACCGCCAGACTTTTTTCTGCCTAAAGCTGCTGTCACATTTACCTGGGCTTCTGGAATATTGGGGATTCACCTGTGGCGTGTAAAATAATAAGGCCTATCCTTGTCTCCCAAAATTAAGGACATAAGGCGATGGGAAAAGAGACCCTCATTTGATGCCTTTTAACCCCTTCGCTGCCGCCTACTACTTGCGCACACGCCGCCGGTTTGCAGCGCGATTTTTGAACGCTGCAATATCGCTACTTAGCGGCGACGTGTGTATGCGTCGGTGGCAAGTACTGAAGCGCTGTAGAGGACGCATACATGGATGCAACCTTGCCTCGGATACGAGGCAGCACCTGTTTTTCAACATTTGGACCACCAAAAAATTTGATGGAAAAAAGTGTTGAATTCTCACTTTACGAGCCTGGAATAGGCTTCAAATTGAGTTTGACTATGAGTTTGCTTTTTCTTCAGCTTAAGGGGGGCCTTGCCCCTGTACCCTGCGTATATATACGTCATCGGCACCAAAGGGGTTAATGACATGGGTGTCATCAAGGGTTAAAAGAATTTGCTGATTTCAGGAAAAGTCAAATAAAAGAAACAGGAAAGAAACGCTATTTTCGTGGAAGGGGTGGGGGTGGGTGGGGGGAAAGCGAGTAAAACAGATCAACAGAAAGCATATGAACAGGAGAAACGTGTTAGCTGTATTGGGCAGTCTTTAACTCGTCTAGCACCATGGGCGAATGTACTCACCCAGTACATCACACTTCACTCCCACCAAATGCAAAGACATTCACTGCCAAGTACCCTGCCATGTGTTTGCCTACTTTCAGAACTTATGTCAGAGATTTTTCCATTAAAGCAGCGCATGCACAACTCAGAAGAAGAAAAAGTTACAATCCTCTTGTCGGTTGAGATGCAACGGACAACCAAGAACGTCAAAAAATACATGGTGCTGGAAGAGTTAAACTATAATCCGTCTACTAATTGCTTTGTGGTAAGGTTATATTGTTTATATGCTTATCCTTAAACAAAGCAAAACTTGATGGCAGGCCTGTGTAATCGATTGGTTTTGATACATGTACTATTAGTTTCATGTACCTAAAGCATGCGATTGTTTTTGGTATATACCTAAACCATGCTACCCAAATACGACAGTGAAATCTTGATGATATCCTATGTTATTGGAACGAAAGCTTCAATTTGCTTTTCATTTCCTTGGGTTGTACTGTAAGAGGCGGATTTTCATTATTGCATGGTGTAGAGTGGCACAGAGATAACGCAAGTACTCCCCTTAATTATTTCTGAACAATTCCTATTGGAAGGAGCAGACCTGTTTACTCTACTCTTTTCGAGTAGTATTCTACTCAATTTGGATCTCTACTACTCTTCAAAATTGGAAAAAATCTCTAATTACTCATTTTCAGTTCACATTTTTTGATGGTTTAATGAAGAGGACTACTCATTTTACACCAAAACTACTCATTTCAGCTATCCAGACTACTCAAGACTTGCGTAGGGGGTAAACAGGTCTGAAGGAGAGTTTCAGGAGTACAGGACCAAAACATATGATTGAGAGCAACGTCTTCGTCTTCTCTGAAGACCTGTTGCCCGGCTCTCTCAAGAGTTTTTATTTTTATTTTTTAAAGCTAACATTTAACAGTGCAGAATTATTTCCTCGGATAAACATGAAGTCATTAAAAGATTGGGGCAAAGCTTTAAATAGTGGCATGCACCAACAAGAATAAAATTCTACATCCCTCCGCCGAAATTGGAATGTGTCTCGGCTGAATGCAGCGAGGGAGGAGACCAGTGAAAACTGAATATAGGACACATACATACCTCACCCATTATGGCCGTATGGCCTGGGGAATGCAGAAGAAGGAGAAGAATAATTCTACATCCTTCGTTATAGTGTACAGCACCCATCTTCATTAACTCATTGAACACTGGGTGATTGCTTCCTTTCACAACCGTTCAACACGAGAGTATGCGATCGTGTACATAAGGTTTAAACATTCACACTGCACAACTCAGCAAACCCATGCAAACCGAGCTGGCTGCTACTTGTGCAGGCGCCGCCGGTTTGCCGCGCGATTTTTGAACGCGGCAATATCGGTATTTAGCGGCGACGTATATATGCGTCGGTGGCAAGTACTGAAGCACTATAGAGGACGTATATATATGTCGTGGGCAGTGAAGAGGTTAATAGTTTTCAATCAATGAAATGACTTCAAGTCTATTTTAAGGATGGCAATGAATGAAAATGAGGCACTACCCAGTCTTTGTATTCGATGTCATGCTTTTTTGCATAACGTCATTAATTGGCCAGTAATAAAAAATTTACTTTGGAACTTTAACAGACGTTAGCTTTTATTAGTATAAATAATACCACACATTTTCAGAACTGTACCATTAAGCAATCTTTTTAAAATAGTTTTTATGTAATGAATGCAAACTCATCTAGTGTTGAACGGTTGTGCAAGGCATGTACGCTATCGCGTACTCTCGTGTAGAGAGAGTTAAAGTTTGCCAAGCATGATACTTCGTAGACAAGAGCATGGGTGCAACTTTTCCTGGTATACAAGGATTTCCTGTTTTTGAATTTTACCAGAAAAGGAAGTTCCTTTTTTGGGGGGGGGGTCAAGCAAGATCTTTGTGTGTTTACTGTATTTTTCAAACACTTTAAAATAAGCATTTGTATAAATTGTGAAAAAAGCAAGCTAAAATGCCTTCATAAATCAATTTTTGCTTCAGCTGCAAGGGGACGTTACCCCTGACTTTCAGGTTTTTTTCATTTTGTGTAGTTGTACCCATGCAAGAGCTCCATATAATGATATACACGCGTAGCATGGATGCAACTGGAGACAATCGAAAAACAGGCAAGGCAAGGGTCCAGGGTCCGCCTAGGGCCCTGGCAGGGCACAGGGCTGGGGGGTCAGGGGGCGACGCCCCCCTGAAGCTGAAGAAAAAGCAAAATCATACTCAATTTGAAGCTTATTCCAGGCTTGTAAAGTGAGAATTCAACACTTTTTTCCCCTTGAACTTAGAATCAGGTTCTTTTCGGTGGTCAAAATTTTGAAAAACAGGCGCCACCTCGTATCCGAGGCAAGGTTGCATCCATGATATAGTGATCACTTAGAGCGGGGGGTGTTGGATGCGTGGGCTGTGTAGGGTTCACGTTCAATTACGGGGCCCTGCTGGGCTGGTCTGCGGTGCGGGGGTCCTGTGAGTGGAGCGTGTGTGCGCCGCTCTATCTGACCTGCCTCATGTGGACGCTGGTCTATGACACCGTCTATGCACACCAAGTGAGTCCGCCGCCCCCAACGCTTCACCGCGCGCTGCTGCACTAGGGTTACTTTTTCGTTATTTTATTATTATTATTTATTTTTGTTCTAGATTAGTTTGGGTTAGGTTGTTTTTTTGGAGTGGCTCAGCTGTCATGGTTTTGTTGGTAGTTGGCTCTTTGCAAACTGTCATTTTCTTGTTGTTTTTTCCCTGTAAGAGTTTTGCTTCTTTGTTGTTCGCTTTATTGTAAGTTGGCTGTGGAATGAGAAAGGCTACCATATTTTACGGACTATAAGATGATACTTTTTTTCCTAGACTGAGACCACTGCGCCTTATAATGTGACTGATAATACAACAGAATCTGAATTTTGAGTATAGGGGGGTGCGTCTCATAATCAGGTGTGCCTAGTAGTCAGTAATATGCGGTAGTTCTTGTCACTGTTGACTCTTTGTACCTTTTGTTGCCTTGCTGTTATTGTACGGTGTATTATTACCCATTGGAGCTCTTTTGTTGGTTGGCTCCTGCGATCGTTAGTTTTTGTCGTGCTTTAGTCCTTGAAACATTAGTAGTAGCTTTGTTTGATTGCTGTTGCCCATTGGTCTCTTTGTTCAAGCATTAAGGTACCATTTTACGGACTACAAGGCGATTCTTTTTGTCCTCAACTGAGACCCCTGCGCCTTAAAATGCGTTGCGCCTAGTGTATGACTGAAATCAGATTAAACAAAGTTGTGAATTTTATTCATATCATACCTATTGAGATCGATTATCAGGCTGAAATCGTGAATTAAGCTATGGATGCAGACGACACATTCAAGGTACACGTTGAAGCAGGATGTCACAGCCTCGGTTTCGACAGTAAAAGCCATAGCAATCATGGCGGAAACGTATATCGCTGCTCAAGGCGAGCAAAACTCATTGTAGAAATCTACTCCGTGTTTTTCAATTCCGACTTTTCTGGGCTTTCTGACGCAGACGTAAAAGTGCTTCATCACAGGGAAGGCATTTAACACAGTTAAATCTACTATTTAGTGGCACAGAGTTATGAAATTTAAAAAATTAATTCTTGTGAAGATCCCAACCGAAAACTTGTGGAACAACATTACTTAAAGTAAACAAATGCTTTGTTTTTATTTTCACATTCCTGATCTCTCTCTTCCTCTCTTTCTGTGTGTGTGTGTGTGTGTTTACCATATGTCTGTGTGTACAGTATATGTTTTCCATTTTCAGTCCCCATTGCCATACACACAAAAAGTCCACTCTTCCTATATAAAAATATTTGGAAACAAAGAATATGTTTTCCTTGCCTTGTTTAGAAAATCTTTGAATGTCATCTCAACGAAAGAATGCCTGGGAGTGGGATCGGAACTAGTACTCAGTCATATTAACTCACTCTATCTAAAATAATAGTGCTAATATTAAATAAGAGACCCAAGGTCAGTAGTCATTTGCAGGGGTGCTACATTTCTGGAACATTCCAGATTTCCATTTGGGGGGTACCGAAACTTGTGGCTTCCGGTTTTGGAGTGCAAAAACTTGTGGCCTCCGGTTCTTGGAGTGTGAAAACTTGTGGCTTCTGGTTTCTGGAGTGCAAAAACTTGTGGCCTCCGGTTTCTGGAGTGCAAAAACTTGTGGCTTCCGGTTTCTGGAGTGCAAAAACTTGTGGCTTCCGGTTTCTGGAGTGCAAAAACTTGTGGCTTCCGGTTTCTGGAGTGCAAAAACTTGTGGCTTCCGGTTTCTGGAGTGTAAAAACTTGTGGCTTCCGGTTTATGGAGTGCGAAAGACTTGTGGATTCCAGTTTCTGGAGTGCAAAAACTTGTGGCTTCCAGTTTCTGGAGTGCAAAAACTAGCGGCTTCCGGTTTCTGGAGTGCAAAAACTTGTGGCTTCCGGTTTGTGTAAAAACTTGTGGCTTCTGGTTTCTGGAGTGTAAAAACTTGTGGCCTCCGGTTTTTGGAGTGTAAAAACTTGTGGCTTCTAGAGTGCAAAAACTTGTGGGTTCCAGTTCTTAGAGAGTGAAAACTTGTGGCTTCCGGTTTTTGGAGTGTAAAAACTTGTGGTGGTTTCTGGAGTGTAAAAACTTGTGGCTTCTGGAGTGCAAAAACTTGTGGCTTCCAGGTTTTAAGAGTGTAAAAACTTGTGGCTTCTGGTTTTTGTAGTGTAAAAACTTGTGGCTTCCAGTTTTTAGAGTGTGAAAACTTGTGGCTTCCAGTTTTTAAAGTGTAAAAACTTGTGGCGTCCGGGTTTTGGAGTGTAAAAACCGGGGCAGTGGGTGGATGCCTCGTGCCTCCATATGGGACGACCCCGTCCCCTCCACAAGTCTCTCTCCATGGGGATCTTTCATAAAAATAGTTCCCCCACATTCTGGAAGTTATGTGCTTGTAACTTCCTCTAATCTGCCACTCTGTTTGACTCTGCCTTTTCCCTTTCTATCATCTACTATCTTTCTGACTTATTGGCCCATTCTCCTGCCTTTTTTTCAAAAAAATCTTCCAAATAATTTTTCTCCTTTGAGCTCCTCTAGAATCGGAATGTCAGCTGTACGCAGCTGGGAGACCATTGAAAACTGAAAACTGGACACATACGTACCTTACCTATTATGGTCATGTGGCCTGAAAACACAGAAGAAGAAGAAGAAGGAGGAGTGTAAAAACTTGTGGCTTCCTGATTTTTTAACTGAATTTGTGTTATAGTCAGGCCGATATAATGGAAAAAGCTCCCCCCTCAACAAATGTTTTGATGGTTGTGAAATATCCACGTTCAAGGTTTTGACATTCTCAACAATGTTGGTTGAAGTTTCAGGTTTTTGGTTTTCATGATCTTTCATTTCAGTTTTTTTTAATTTTCATGGTCTTTCATTTCAGGTTTGGGGGTTTTCACGGGTCTTTCATTTCAGGTTTTTGGTTTTCACGATCTTTCATTTCAGGTTTTTGGTTTTCATGATCTTTCGTTTTGGGGTTTTCAGGAATTCTAATTTCAGGTTTTAGGGTTTTCAGGAGTTCCGATTTCAGGTTTGGGGATTTTCAGGAATTATAATTTCAGGGTGTTTTGTTTTGCCTCCTCCCACTAGCATGATGCACCCCTCACTTGAACCAGTGTGTCAGAGTCTGGACATTCTCAAGGTATGGGACTGATTTGACAATGCGTTCTGCTCGAATCAGTAGACAGTTTTTGTGGTATTGTAAACTGAAATAGTGTTGACGGATGGTTTACAAACACTGTGCAGCAAGCAAGTCATGATATTTTTGTGTGTGGAGAAACTTCTCTGGTCTTTATATTCCAAATCTCTTTTCCATCGTCTTTGATGAAGTAAGGGTGAAGAAATGTTTTGATTTGTTGTTGATGTACCCTGCCTTAAAGACTCCAGGGATCATCCCAACAGCCGAAGCAATTGAACACTATGGTACAAATGCACCAGCTAGGGATGAGAACATTACGTTTTTGATTACCCCGCCATGTGGGCAGACACACTCTGACTTCGGAGGAAATGTTTTACTTGGGAGGAAATGTTTTGATTTTAATTGAGGCTATTTTTTTTTAAAGTTTGTGCTCCTGCCCCTTCTTCCTTTTGCACCTCCACCCCGTCCCGTCCCTTCCCACGCCATTTCCATTCTGCATGTGGGTTTTATGTTTTTGTTCTTTAAATAATGAACACTAACATTAGCACTTGTTTCATTTTGTATTGTTTAATTAAGTGTTTTTTAAGGGAATATGTAAAGCAATAAATTAAACAATGAACACACACACACACACATACACACACACACACACAGAGGCATGCCGCATGCACACACACACACACACACACACACACACAGAGGCATACACACACACAGTGGGACACACATGGGTGTGCTTGATGTATGTACACATAGCATGCTGTCACACGACAGACAACACATAACACACGCATGGATGTGTGTGATGCATGTACTCATGTTGTCTGACACACACACACATGGAGAGAGAGAGAGCTCGGAACTATTTTAAAGACTTAGGCCAACAGCCCCTATCATGACAAGAAAACACTAACACAAAGCATGCACAACAGCAGCACATAGTTTTCAATATGAACATACACACACGCACACACACACACTCCATAACACCCCATCCCATACACACGCTCATACGCATACCCACATGCGCACTCACACACACACACACTCACAGTCATTACACTTCCACACGCACACACACAAAAACACACGCATACAGAAAGAGAGAGAGAGAGAAAAAGAAACAGATACAAATACCCCACCTCCACACACTTTCTTTCTCTCATATTCCCCGTCTCACTCCCTTCGCCCCTCTCCTTCCCTCCCAAGGACAAGTACGATGACATGCTGATCGGGGTGAAGTCCACGGCCCTCAAACTGGGGGAGCACACCAAGCCCTGGCTGGCCGCCTTCTCCAGCGTGATGATCGGGGGCCTGGGCCTGACAGGAGTGATGTGCCACCAGACCTGGCCCTACTACCTGGGCGTGACCGGCATGGCTGCTCATCTGGCTCACCAGGTGAGAGCAGGATTGTTTTTTGTGGGTTTTTTAACTGGAATTTGCAGGGGTGCTAACTTTCCAGTACACGACAGAAACCCGGTTTTGGGGGGTGCTGAAAATTGCGGCTTTCGGTTTTGGGTGTGTAGAATTTGTGGTTTCCGTGGGGGTTTTTTTAGTGCCAAAACTTGTCTTTCCGCTTTTGAAGTTAACAGCTGTATAAAAAAAAAATCTGGGTAGAGAGATTTCAGGAAAACATCACAGAAAGTTTCGTAAGCAAATGATGTAAATTTTAACGAACTTAGACATGTGCGGCCAAGTTTTATTTTCCGTCATAAATTACTAATAAAGATGTGTCAGAAACTAGTGGACTGTGATGTGCAACATATTGTTATCGTGACTCAAACTGTTCATTTTCAAGTTCAAGTTCAAGTTCAAATATACTTTAATATCTCCAAAAGAGATATTCAGGTTAGGTGCAACAACATGACAGAGATACAACATAACTGAAAGAACCTTAATCAAACGTGTGAAACAAAATTATACCAACCAAATAATTATCATTAAAATTCATTACAAATGTGCACATTTCAAACAGAGAGAGAAGATCAATAACCATTATTAACTTGTAGCAATCAATCAAATAACAAACATTGGAATACATCTCATCATCAACAATCAATACACATGATAATAGTATCTCCACACATTATACACTTACTGCAGTCAGATAGCTGTCAATATTCGATCAATATGTTCCAGCTGTACACTGTGGACCTCAGCAATGCCGACGACTGCGCGGCCAAGTTCCGCTCCAACTCCAAACTGGGCTTCTTCCTGTTCCTGTGCATTGTGGGAGGCACTCTGTTGAGAACACCGCAGCCTGATGGAAAGGACCCCCCGCCAGAGTCTGCCGGAGATGATGAGCCTGTGAAAAACTGAACAAGTTGTGTCCATTGGAAGTTAAAAGGGGCTCCAGTCATTCTGCTCAGAACTCCACAGCCTGTAAAAAACTGAACAGGTTGTGTCCATTGCAAGTTGAAAGGGGCTCCAGTCATTCTGCTCAGAACTCCACAGCCTGTGAAAAACTGAACAGGTTGTGTCCATTGCAAGTTGAAAGGGGCTCCAGTCATTCTGCTCAGAACTCCACAGCCTGTGAACAACTGAACAGGTTGTGTCCATTGCAAGTTGAAAGGGGCTCCAGTCACTCTGCTCAGAACTCCACAGCTTGTGAAAAACTGAACAGGTTGTGTCCATTACAAGTTGAAAGGGGCTCCAGTCATTCTGCTCAGAACTCCACAGCCTGTGAAAAACTGAACAGGTTGTGTCCATTGCAAGTTGAAAGGGGCTCCAGTCATTCTGCTCAGAACTCCACAGACTGTGAAAAACTGAACAGGTTGTGTCCATTGTAAGTTGAACAGTCACTCTGCTCAGAACTCCACAGCCTGTCAAAAACTGAAACAGTTGTGTCCATTGTAAGTTGAAAGGGACCCCAGTCACTCTGCTCAGAACTCCACAGCGTGAGGAAAATGACCTGCCAGAATCTGCCAATTATAAATGTACTAAGCCTTTAAACAATTGAATCGGTTGTGTCCTTTGTGTGTTTTCAGTTTTCACTGGTCTCCCCGCTGCGTACAGCCGACACATTCCGATTTCGGAGGAGCTCAAAGGAGAGAAAAAAGGCAGGAGAATGGGCGAATAAGTCAGAAAGATAGATGATAGAAAGCAAAGGGAAAAGGCAGAGTGAAAGAGAGTGGTAGATTAGAGGAAGTGTCAAGCACAGAACTTTAAGAAAGTGTAGTAACTATTTTTACAAAAGCCCCCCCCCAGTATCCCCACGGGCAGGGAAGAGAGTCATGGGGGGGAGGGTTCATCCAGCCCCTCCGTATGGAGGCACGAGGCATCCACCCACTGCCCCAACCCAATTCAAAAGATTAAGTGCCATGATTTTCCCATTACTGTAAAAAACCCAGAGTACTAACAGGTCTGCACGTTGGTTGGATACGCGCATACCCCCCCCCCGTAGAAATCGTAGAGAAATCACGTCATGCTTGCGTCATTTTGAGGGGTGCGCAACCCCCCTTGGTACTCTACATTGCACAGCTCTCACTTTGCTATTGGTTTCAACTTCAGGCTAGAATGATGAAAGTCATTTTGGTGGTACGTCCTTGAAAAAAAGATACTTTACTCATTGTCCGTCACCGTAAGGAGGCGGACTTTGCGGTGAGCGGTGTGTTCTTTTGTTTGTTTTTCTGTCTGTCCCAAGGATATCTCACGAACCACTTGACAGAATCGCTTCAAATTTTGTGTGGTGGTGTGTCACCTAGAGAGGAAGACATCCGAGCATAAATTATCACTGTCGTGACCTTGACCTTAGCGTACAGCCTTGAAAACCATAAATCTTTAAGGGGCTATATCTTCTACACCGTTGGACTTCAAACTTGGCATGTAGGTGCATTGGCATATTGCGATTCTCATGATGGGATACCAATCAAGGTCAAGGAGATCGCTTGGCCTTGAAAATGATTGGGGTCTAAAAGTTGGGTTTTAAGCTGTATTTTCACTTTAGGTTTTGTGTGGTGGTGTATCACCTAGAGTAAAAGGCATTAGAGCATAAATTATTGGCGTGCTGACCTTGACCTTGAAGTTTGACATTGAAGACAGAAAGGTTTCCTTCTTTGTACTATATATTTAATGTCTGAGCTGTATCTCGTGAACTAGACAACAGAATCCTTTCACATTTTGTGTGAGGGTGTAGTACTAAGTCTACTAAACATTGGTACATAAATTATGCTCCGTGAATAAAATGTCTGAGCGGCTGACATGTTTCTGTTTTTCTTCACCCACTTACATCTAATGAAGTACTGCATGGAATCACTTCAAATTTTGTGTGGGGGTGTAATACTAAGAGTAGAAGACATTGCAGTACAAATTATGGCATGTGGAGGAAGGGGAGGATTGATTGACCTGAATAACACACAAAATGATTTGATTTGAACTGAATGTCAATGAGTTTGCTATATCAAACTATGGCAATGACACGGGTATCAATATATTTGTATGCCCCATTAGTTTATGTGTATGAACCTAAATTCTAATCACATTTAATGTCAACTTCAGAAAAATGCTTTCTGGAAAATTGCAGGTCAAATGTTTTACATTGCATTTGTTGAAGTGAGTAAGACAGTGTGTGTGTGTGTGTGGGCACACACTTCAAATCATTTATATATTGTGACTGTTTTGTAACAATATATTTCAGTGACCGATCGGTTTTACTCTACGAGTGTCTTCTCATCAGTGACCACCTCCAGTACCCGATTAACGACAATTGCTTTTCGATTTTTACGACCATGTCTGTTTTGTCACAAAAATTGTGGAAAACAACAGAAAATGAAGAAAGCCGGTCAGATTTGTCGCTGAACCTTCGCTCAACGAGCACAGATTCCATCATTCTGCGTGGTTAGTTATCTCCCCTAGTGAAAAGTAGCTCAATGCGCATGCATGTAGCAGACAGCTTCCTATCTCGCGATCACAATGTCGGCGAGGAAAATGAAAATGAAAACTTGAAGTTGAAGAAAGAATCACAGTTATTGAAAGAAGTGACAAAGGGGAAAAAGCTGCCGACCCATTGCACAATCCTTGGGTGTTGGAAACCCCCAAATCCAAACAATAATTCTCGAGCGAGAATCGCTTACCGCTCAATGGGAAGCCGGTGAATCAGCTGAAGGAAAACACACCTGAACGACCCAGTTTGGGAGTGGTTTAGTGATGCCAGGAGAAGAAACATTCCCGTTATTGGTCTGTTGGAATTTCAAATCGACGCACTTAGATATCTATTTGCTTTCAAATGTACAGGCTGGTTTGTTGTTTATTTGCTCACACGTTTGCTTTTTATGTGTTTATGTTTGTAATGACCTCTCCTCACCCATCTCCTATTTCAGACCACCTCCCTTTTAAGACCCTATTTGTTGGTGCTTTTTCCATGGTCGCTCATACTCATAGGGAGGGAGTACTGTGTTTGTATGTGTGATTTTGTTTCAGAACTGTGTGGGTATGGGTTGTTTGTTTCGAGTGTTTGTAAGTTGTGATAGTGGCATGTACCATAATTTTCGGGTTATAAGGCAATATTTTTTTCTCCAATTTTGACCTATGCACCTAATAAACAAGGGCGCCCTATTAGTGAACAAAATCGTGAGAAGAGAGGCAACGATTGCCGTGTTCAGTACAGTCTACTGTGAGTCTAAACATTGAAAAATTAACGAGTTGTCGATAGGACAAATACTCACATTAAAATGCTTCAAAATCCCTATTATCATCCTAGATGATAACAGATGCCACAACCCTTTATTGGATGTAAAAAGCATCATTGTAGAGCTTAAAATAGCATAATTTTATCAGTTTTCGCAAAGTAAAGTCCAAACACAACAACAGGAAGTCGCACAAACGGAAGTTCGATGATTTGAAAGGGGAGCCAACTCGTTTAGGACAGCAATAATGGCGGTCGGACACGTACAGGCTTCGAAGTTTAACATTCTTTTGCGAGGTGTGTATCGCCTTATAAACGAGGGCGCCTTTTTCTTTAATTTTTTCAGATTGTTCTTGAAAATTGCCCTATTCGCCTTATGCACACAAGCGCCTAATGATTAAAAAAATACGCTATGTTTGCTGGCTTTAGGGTTTCGTTGCTCTTGTGTGTGAGAAAATTTGAAAGGAAAATGTCATGTAAATACTTTGTTTTCTCACTTTTGCACAGTCTCACCATGTTTGTTCTTTTCCTTCAGTTTCTTAGTGTGAAAAGTCTCATTTTCATTTTATGACAACACACGCACCAAAGAAGATAGTTTCTCAGATTTTCTCTGACAGTGAAGGGGTTAAATCCTTGTTTCACCCACATCCCTCCTAATAACACCAAACACACACACACACAAAAACACGCCACACATATCTGAACAGATGATTCTGGTTTTATTTACAGAAAAAACAATATTTCTAACAGAAAGCATAGTGTTATTTGGATGCGGTGATCGCTTCAAATCTGATAGTACGTTTGACCTTATTTTGCTGTTGGCAAATTTTTTTATATATAAATGCAGATGTGAAGGAAAACTCCCACAGTGTGAACAATTTATCTCATATTTAAAAAAGAGATATGAAATTGAAAAATGTATTTTTGGTTTTGAAATGTCACAAGAAGTTTTTTTCACACGATGGCATCCATATTTATCTCTTTTGCGTTAATTTGAATGTGACGTAAAATTTGAATTGTTGTGGATATGACCACAGGTATAAGAATGTGTGTGTGTGTGTGTGTGTGTGTGCAAGTATGTGGGCGTGCGCTGATGTTTTGTTACGTGTTGTGAGTACTTGACTTGTAAAATGCAAAAAAAAGGAATAAAATTAAAAAAACCATAAAAAAACCATTCACCGACATTTTCCAAGCCCAGCTTTACAACCACCACATCTACTTGCAAAGCCCACATAAACAAATATCACACTTTATAAATCAAATTTGGCCCACATCTAATGTCGAAAAGCGCACATTCATGTTGTTGAAAATTAAGCACGCATTCTATCCTGTTCAGTTACACACGTTCGTTCATTGTCACGCTCTGACAAAATTAAATATATTTAAGCAATCTTTAAAATCACAACCATCGATAAATTATTTTGAAACTGATAAGAGAAAAAACCAAACCTACCTTTATTAAAAAATTAAAAAAGTTAAACCCACTTAATTTTAAACCCTTCGCTGCCGCCTACTACTTGCGCATGCACTTTGCCGCCTGGTTTTTTTAACGCAGCAACATCGCTACTTAGCGGCGACGTATATATACATCGGTGGCAAATACTGAAGCGCTATAGAGGACGTATATATACGTCGGTGGCAAATACTGAAGCGCTATAGAGGACGTATATATATGTCGGAGACAAGTACTGAAGCACTATAGAGGACGTATATATACGTCTTCGGCAACAAAGAGGTTAAAGATTTTAGATAGAATTAGCAGCTCTTTTGTTTAAGTTCTAACGCTACAGAACAAGGTTTTCCTGAAAGTTAAAATGGTATAAAAAACCCTGAAACACTGCAATGTCTTGTGTGAATGTTACGTGAATAAAATAACATCATTTCACACTCGTGTGCTTTGTTGTTAAAATGGTGCCATTCTATAAACTTTACACATTGACATAAACCCTCCCCACTTTTGATGCATTGCATTAAAATCATAAACCATCCATATGAAAAAAAAGTTTCATGAACCTTTGCATCTTGACTTTCTTATTAACATAATTTGTTAATACAGTGGAACCTCCGGTAAAGGTCAAGATGTGCCACCCCCCCTACATTTCTCGGTTAATTGTATTTTTCCGTTATTGCCTTTCTTACCATACATAAATCTGTATTTTAGGAACATTTTTAGCTAATAACCTTTTTTGAATACTAACCCTATCCCTAACCCTATCCCTACCCCCCTAACACCCCCCCCCCCCCCCCCTCTATAAAACGCAATGAACCACAACTGTGGGTTAGTATTCCAAAAAGAATGAGCTGAACGTTTTTACCTTTATCGAACCTCCCTTATAAGACCTTCAAAAATCATCCAAAATGAGGTCTTATAAGGAGCAATGTATCGGAGAAGTAGGTCTTGTATGGGAGGGAGTCTTATAATGGGAGGTCTTATAAGGGAGGTTCCACTGTATGTACTTCTTTCAAAGAATCATTTTGTAAGCACAAGAGCAAATTACATAGCAAAAGGCTGAATAACAAGCATTTCCATTTGCTTTCCAATATATTTGTTTCCCCTGGTGGTGGGGGAGAACATTCTTTTTTGGTGTGTGTGGGGTTTTTAAACGGTTACGGATGGTTTACTATCCTTTAGCTTTTAACTCTTCTAGCACCACGGGCGAATGCATTCACCTTCCCCTGAAGTCAGAGTATGGCCGCCCATGTGGCGGGGCCCTTTAAAAGCAGCCATACACGTAATCTTCCCACCCAAGGCCGTGTGAAATATTCACATGGTACTGGGTCTGCCCCCAGAGCGTTTAAGCTGGGGAACGAAAACAACAACAATACTTCACTCTACACTCCCACCAAATGCAAAGACATTCACTGCCATGTGTTTGTTTATTTTTAAACATTAACGGACCATTTCTTCTGTTAAAGCAAAATGTGCACACACTATAAAAAAAAAAGTTACTCCTCTCTTGTCGGTTGAGATGCAACGGACAACCAAGAACGTCAAAAAATACATGGCGCTGGAAGACATCCCCTTGACTGCCATATAACATATCACGTACTGACTTGATGACATCACTGATGATGTCATCAGATGAAGAGGAATAACTCTGATATGCTAGTTTTTGCTCTAACAGTCAAGAGAGTTATATCCCCAGACCATTTTGCCAGATTGGCTCTATCTGGTGTCTTTTTCACGGCATGATTTGTACAATAACATTTTTTCTAGTTTTCTCTGGCAGTCAAGGGGTTAAAGACTGGCATATTCAGTTTTTCACAATGATGTCCTAACACAATGTAGGTGCTTCATGGTAGTCTTAATAAGAATTTCCATCATCTCATAATGACCTACAATTCAAGTTTGCGGTTGTATGAGATGAATTCATAACTGGATTTGGGTAAAACTGTGCCGTCATTTGATAAATAAAAAAAAATTACGATGATGGAAAATTGACACTTCTTTATCTTTCACACATTTTTTTCTCTCTCTCCTCTCACTCGCTCATTCAGACCAGTTGTATAGCTAAATTCAAACACGAAAGAAATTTACAAAATACATAAAACATAATCTCCATGCTATCTTTCTGTAACTAACATTAAAACGTGAAATAGTACCGCCCAGCTGACAGTATGACTGGTTATAAACACACACACAGCTGACAGTATGACTGGTTATAAACACACACACAAAAGCTCAAAACATGTGTGACCTTGAGTTCCTTTTGTCACCATTAGAGAACAAAAAATACCAGCCACAGGTTAGAAGGAAGATCAAGTTTGGCAAAGAACCGGAAGCACAACAAGAAATTACTGTTCCAGAAACTACTGAAATTTTGATTGTCTAAATTTTTATGTTGCTTGTCTTCAATATCATCTTTTTGTATGAATGTGAGACATGGACTCTCGCAGCAGATCTGGAAAGAAAAATCCAATCTATGGAAATGAGATGCTATAGCTAAACATCAAATACACGGAGCATATCACCAATGAACATCATAATTTAGTGTAGGATTATTGAAGCTTTTTGACCTCTACTTTTTTTTCATATGCAGTATAAATTGATATATTTGTGCCCGTGAATTTCTTTGGCTTTGTGTATTGATTTTGTAACAAGATCCAACGGCCTTGCCAAAACAATCCTCCAGGGAACTGTTGAGGGAGGGAGACGGGGAGGAAGACGAAAGAAACGATGGACTGACAACATAAGGGAATGGACAGGAAAATAATTCGCAGAAACCCAGGCTCGGGCTCACGATCTGCAGATGGTCGCACATGATCCACATCTTTTGGAACTGTTGTGAAAATGTAAAACACAAAGACAAAAATGCCGGCATACATAACACACATCTGATACAATTTTCGTTCCAAAAATTCATTTGTTTCACTGGTGAGATCTTGATGACAGGAATTCCAGTTTCTTGACTACGGTAAACAAAGGAATTAGAAAAAAAAGAATAAACAAAAACCACACAGTGACTATTACAATTACAGGGAAACCCATTTAGTACGAGTACGGTTTAAACGAGAGCCCGTGTTTAACGAGTGGTTTCAAAATTCCCGACCACAAGCCTTCTTTTTCCTTGTTAAATAATTCTGCATACAACGAGCTCGCTACAACGAGCAACTTGCATATAACGTACAATTTATTGACTCCCAAAGTCAAGCTTTTATGCAAAAACTACATGGTTAGAACGAGAACGCACTTACAACCACACCGCCATCCCAAAGTCAAGCTTTCTTGCACAACTACCTGGCTAGAACGAGAACACGCTGACAACAACATCGCCATCTTGACTGACCCCTCGATATGTAAGCGGCATTCTGATTGGCCGATATAACAACTTGGCCCACAGAAGTCGATATGATTGTCGTCGTATTAAGACGTTCCTTTTAGCACTTTTTGTCCCCATTTTTGTCCCCAAAATGTTGACGTTGCCAGTACAGTGGAACCTCCCTTATAAGACCTTCAAAAACCATCCCAAACGAGGTCTTCAGTGGGAGGGAGTTGTGTAAGGGAGGTAATTTTAATACTAACAAAGAAGGGCAATGTCTCAGAGAAGTATGTCCTTCTTCCTCGATCGCTCAGTTTCCTGTCAATTATGAGCGCAGATGCGTCATGCTGCTGTTATGCGCCTAACTAAGAAATAGTTAGGCCCAGCAAGTCCGACTTCGGCTGGAGGAAATGGTTTGAAAGTGCTTCGTGAAAAAAGGCAGGAGAGTGGACCGTTAAGGCAGAAAGATAGTAGATGACAATAAGCAAAGCGAAAAGGCAGAGTCAAAGAGAATGACAGATTAGAAGTTACAAGCACAGAACTTCCAGAAGGTGGAACTATTTATACAAAAGACCGGGTATCCCCACCAGACCAACAAATACAACACACACTTGGCAAGACTATGTAATGTACGCTTTCATGATACTGTGAAGTTTTCTTAGTTTCTTGACGTACAGTGGAACCTCCCTTATTACTTATAAGACCTCCCATTATAAGACCTACTTCTCTAAGACATTGCCCTTCTTGGTAAGTATTAAAATTACCTCCCTTATAAGGCCTCATTTTGGATGCACTTGAACTATTATAAGACCACCTCTAAGACATTGCCTTTCTTGGAAAGTATTAAAATTACCTCCCTTATAAGACCTCATTTTGGATGCACTTGAACTATTTCCTCCCCATGGGGATACCGGGGGGTCTTTCATAAAAATAGTTCCACCTTCTGGAAGTTCTGTGCTTCTAACTTCCTCTAATCTGCCACTCTCTTTGACTCTGCCTTTTTCCTTTGCTTACTGTCATCTACTATCTTTCCGACTTATTGGCCCATTCTCCTGCCATTTTCTTTCCCAAAAGAAATCTTCCAAATAATTTGTCTCCTTTGAGCTCCTCCGGAATCGGAATCGGCTGTAAGCAGCTGGGAGACCAGTGAAAACTGAAAGGGGACACAGAATGGACTTTACCCATTATGGCCTTTTGGCCTGGGAACGCAGAAGAAGAACTATTTCAAGGCCAAAGAAAACTTTGCACAATTTTTGTATTGCGCCAGCACGCACATCTAAGTGTTTCTAACATTTGTTTTAAACACCATCCTAAGCATTGTCACAAAAACAGAAAGTGAGCCCAAATGACTGATTTCTTTCATTTTCTACACAGTGGAACCTATCTTATAAGACCTTCAAAAATCATCCAAAATGAAGTCGTATATGGGAGGGGTCTTATAAGGGAGGTAATTTTAACACTTACAAAGAAGGGCAATGTCTCAGAGAAGTAGGTCTTATGTGGGAAGGAGTCTTATAATGGGAGGTCTTATAAGGGAGGTTCCACTGTACTAACATAATCTTCCAAACTTTTTTATAAAGAGAACTGCAATGACCTTGCATTGATTTCACACTTCTGCTGAGATAGTACAGTGGAACCTCCTCATAAGACCTTGAACAATCAGCAAAAAAGGAGGGGTCTTGATACGGAGGTGACACTTGGTAGTCTGAATATGAAGTGAACAAAATTGGGGGGGGGGGGGGAGGGGGGGTGTCACCCTCAGAGGGAGTCTTATAGGGAGGTTCCACTGTATTAACAGTAATAAAAGATTGTACAGTGGAACCTCCCTTAAAAGACCTCCCATTATAAGATTCCCTCCCACATAAGACCTACTTCTCTGAGACATTGCCCTTCTTGGTAAGTATTAAAATTACCTCCCTTATAAGGGAGGTTCCACTGTACTTACAATCTCGAAACATTCAAAGCAAGGCACACTCGCAATTAACTTTTACACATAGGGAATACAAACCAACACACAAACCAAGAAATAAGCACAGGCACTGAACCTTTTACATGCAATAAACAAATCTTAGCAAGAGTGAGTAGCTATACAATGAAACACGAGAAAGCATGAGCATACACGCTTTAAAGTCTTCATTGCAAAGAAAGTTAAAGTCTTTGTTGCAAAGAAGGAGTCTAAAAGTTGTGCAGCGAATTAGAAATATGTGACCATAAAGAAATGGAATATATATTAAAATCAATGTCATCAGATACATTTCAAAGGATTGGAAGAATATAAAGCAATGGGTGGAATCCCCCCCCCCCCCCTCTAAATCACCAAGTGAACAAAAATGATTAACATAACACATTAAAAAAAACTCAAAACTACAAATGTACAATGTCTTACACACACACACACACACTGTCACCATCGCCTTTTTCTTTGTCCAGCACTTCTCCTTTACAAAATCCAACATACTGGCAACGGGCATGCTTGCGCCATCATTTTCGTAAAGCTAACTAAACTCCATTCATAAAACAGAATCACTATTGCAATCCCCACTCACTCTTTCGTGTAGAGAAATCATCTTCCGAGTATTACATTCAAACTTACTCGATTCTACGAATAACATAAAAAAAATCATTCCAATGCCCAGTAACATTTCTACATAGAAATAAGACTTTTAAGCATAAGCACTTTTGTCGCCAGCCTGCAATGGTTTACACATCTGTTATTATTAAAAATTCGGGACTTTCCTGGTGTTACACTGCCTCCGGGCATTGCCTCCAGGATCGCTCCCACCATCTTTATTATCTACTAATGTCCCATATGTGTGTTCCAGACCGGAGAACGTTAAACAGATTTTCATGTCGCCAGCCATTTTATTAATGCAAAAATTTGGCATCTGCAATACTGTGACACACTGTTAATTTGGCTAAAGTAGACTAGAAACATAAGTAACTGACACAACACACACACACAAAAAGGGGGGGGGGGGACAAGAAAAGCAAACAAAGCAAAAATTAGCATAAATATATAAATCCCTTGTTTAAAATTTAGATAATGCGCTTATCGACATAGAACTCCGTTTTGAATCTGATTAATGGAAGAAGAAAACACGTTTTTTAGACTAGTAGGAACGGACATCACAAACGTTGATGATGATGTAAATGAAAGATCAGCTGTCTACTAACAACTTGAATTATTACAAGGCTGAACCCCAGTGGGAGCAAAGTTCCCTCGCACGCGTATCTGGGTTTGGTGGACGGACGGACGCACGCACGCACGCAGTTCTATGTCAATAACCGTTTTATCCAAATGTTAAACAAGGGATTTAGAAATGGGTAAGGTACGTATGTGTCCAGTTTTCAGTTTTTACTGGTCTCCCTGCTGCGTACAGCCAACACATTCCGATTTCAGAGGAGTTCAAGGGAATTCTTGATTCCCCGTGGGGATACTGGGGGGTCTTTCATAAAAATAGTTCCCCCACCTTCTGGAAGTTCTGTGCTTGTAACTTCCTCCAATCTGCCACTCTCTTTGACTCACGCCTTTTCCCTTTGCTTTCTATCATCTACTATCTTTTTGACTTATTGGCCCATTCTCCTGCCTTTAAAAAAAAAGTCTTCCAAATAATTTGTCTCCCTTTAACTCCTCTGAAATCAGAATGTGTCGGCTGTGGGCAGCGAGGAGACCAGTGAAAACCGAAAACCGGACACATACGTACCTTACCCATTATGGCCATATGGCCTGGGAACGCAGAAGAAGAAGAATCCTTCTTGATAGTACCCCACAAAGATATGATTTTGGCTCACCCCCAATTACAAAATGTGGTGAAATTGATTGCTGGTGGCTCATTAATTCTTCTAGTGCCAAGTTGTTCTTTGTGACCTCTGCCAAGCTATTTTTCAAAAGAACTAAACACAATCATCTACTTGACTAAATGCGTGAAATTAATGGAAATGCACTGATAACTACAGTGTACTCTCTTCAAATCATAGTCTGCTTCATTCCCTTTCAAAGTACTTTGTCCCTGCCATGCACATGTGCGTGTATGTGTGTGTGTGTGCGTTCGTGGGTGTGTGCTCATGCGTTTGTGTGTGTGCATTTATTGTGTGTGCGTGTGCTTAACATATTTTTGACGTTCATTTGTTTCTATAGATTTGTTTTTTCAAATAAAAGGGACAGAAACCTACCGTTTTGAACTTTGTATTTTTTGAATAAGAGTCCCTGTGGTTAATTTTAATTTATTTTCTATAGATGGTTTATTTATTAATAACTTATTTATTATTGTAAGCGCTTAGGGCTTATTTAAGATTAAGCGCTATAAATACCCATTATTATTATTACAGTGGTCGCCGCTTTATAAAGCCATTTTGGGACCGACGAAAAATGGCTTTAATAAGCGGCGGATTTAATAACCGGCGGTCCAGGATTACGTCATTTTCGACAAAAATGGTTTTTTTGCTTCTCTTTTGTTTACACTTTTGTCACACTTTCACACTTTCTTTCGTCATTGACACTTGCTTGAATCTAAACACAACTTCACAAGGCCTCTTAAACGATGTTGAACTTTTGTTATGGTTTTTATTGTCTGACATTCTTTTCTAAATTCAATTACTTCGTGATACACGCGAGCGTGCACATAAATATGTCTTGAGTGACACAAGTGACATATTTTCACGCAAAAAAAAGAAAAAAAAAAGAAAAAAATCGTGTGAGTTTTAGTCACAAACTATGTGATTTCTCTGAGAAAAGTGGCTTTAATAAGCGGCAGGGTGGTTTTATCAAGCGGCTTCTTTTAATACATAACATATAGTGAAACATCCGGACCGTAAGAAATCGGCTTTAATAAGCGGCTGGCTCTATTAACCACGGTTTTATAAAGCAGCGACCACTGTATTATTATTAAAAAACCTTAAAAAAGACAACCACGTGGAAGATGTTTTACCTGTGCCCACCTGCAGTGCTGGCAAAGATGCACAGGCAACGTGATGGCACATCCGCTCTCAAGGCAGTAGTAGAGTTCAGATCCATGTTTCTCCTGCTACTGTTTGACAGCCTAGAAATAACTACAATGTAAAGTGTTAATAGATTTCTTGTTTGATTTTCTTTAACTCATTCACATCGCAACGATTTTGAACTATTACAAAAACTCACAAAAATACTCCAGCCATGCACACAAACAAAACATACATAAACATACATAAACAAGAGGAGAAATGAAAGAAGATGACGGGTTTTTACTTCAGGTTTAGGCATAGGGAAGTGGTAGAACAGACTTTTTATGTATAGACTTTATATAGAAAAACTCTCTACACTGATTGGTTTTCCCACAACAAACAGAGTCAGAGGCAAAATTGTGGTCTAAGGGAGCAAAGCGAGTTTAGAAGTGACCATGGCATAGTTTGCACACAGATTTATTTCCCTTGAAGCAAATGCATCAAATTGACAGCTAGCTAGCTATTAATTCTGGACATATATGGCCTCCATTACTTAAAAGAGTTAATACCTAGCTTTAACAAAAATGTGGAACACTCCTTTTTCAATACATACTGTACTTGATACCCAATGTATTCTTCTCACCAAGGAAGAAAAGAGAAACAACAAAGACATAGCCCTTGTATTCATTTCATACACAATGACAATGATTTATTCATTTAGGCCTTTGCCCCTCATGAAGGGAGTACAGGATCAACAAAACATCATATACAACTGATTATAATAATATTAACACATTAATGTATCTCATGATATCATCACTGATCGTAAACGTAAAGCTTTGTATAGATAAATCGACAGGTTTCTTTTTTTCATTCGTAGAAGCTAAGAGTAAACTAAAACGAAACTGGTTTGGATGTTTGTAGAACTTTTGCAAAATATACCGTTTTCTTAAATCATACAAGGCAGGACAACATTGAGTTGCTTAGCAAGATTATGCGCTATATGAGCATTATTAATTATTATTATTTAATATTATTATACATTCTTGCACTTGACTATTATCCATTCAGAGAATATAGGGATACTACATTCAGGAGGCAGAAATAACTGTGAAATGGGTAGAGCAAAAGATTCGCCCATTTTCTCCAAACTAACATCTTTTTCCTGAATGTAGTATCCCTATATTCTCTGAATGGATAATATTCAAGTGCAAGAATGTATAATGTTAGCGTCATAGTTTCATTGTTGTCATTATATTCAATCTCTCTTTTATTAAAAGAAAGAAAGAAAAGAATCATGATACAAAAATGTTTACTCATAAAACGTTAAAAGTTATCACAGAACATGTATGTTAATCATTGTCAATGAGTGCACTTGTCTCATGCCAGAATACACGTACAACATTCCATACACATGCTAATTTATAATCCATACTCTTGGAAGAATACAACATTCTGTACTCTTACAAGTATACATTTCATACACACACTATTTTATCATCCGTACTCTTACAAGTATACATTTCAATGTTCATACACACCTGTACTATAATCCATACTCTAACAAGTATACATTTCATACACACACTATACTATAATCCATACTCTAACAAGTATACATTTCATACACACACTATACTATAATCCATACTCTAACAAGCATACATTTCATACACACACTATATTATAATCCATACTCTAACAAGTATACATTTCATACACACACTATACTATAATCCATACTCTAACAAGCATACAACATTTCATGCGCACACTCTTTTTCTTTTCTTTCAAGCCATACTCCAACACGATGTCAATGTTACAATATCCATCAAAAACTTCAATAGTTAGTAACAATAACACACACACACACAGACACACAAACCATAAAAAGAACTACCAAACTTAAATTAAAAATAATAAAATGGCATGAGAAAAAAAAAAACAGATTGCAAAAACGTTTCAGCGTACGATTGGATTTGCTCGTCTTAATAGCATGATACTAAAAAATAGTAAAAGTGAGTCATAACAATCAACAGGAGAGAGAATAAGATCAGTCCACCATATTTTCAGGACAAGTAGGTGCAACTTTTTTTTTCAGTTTTGCTTACCATATTTTTTGGACTATAAGGCGCACCTTTGTATAAGGCGCACCCCCAAAAGTTTACCCAAATTTCAAATTTTGTTACAATATTTTCTTACTATTTTATCAGTCATATTAAAAGGCGCAGGGGTCTGAGTCTGAGGAAAAAGTATCGCCTTATAGTCTGAAAAATACGGTATTTGCATTTATGGTGTCATTTTTGATGCAAAAACAAACAAAAAAGATGAACAACATTTCCATTCAAACTCAACGCTTCCCCGATACAACCTTTTACTCTTAACTATGTCCGAAAAATACGGTATTTGCATTCATGGTGTCATTTTTTATGCAAAAACAAACAAAAATGATGACCAACATTTCCATTCAAACTCAACGCTTCCCCGATACAACCTTTTACTCTTAACTATGTTTGGTGCAGAATTTAGACACCTCCTCCCCCCCTCCCCCCCTCCACACACACACACAGGCTGGCCAACAGTGTCCTAGTTCTGGCAACCATTTCCTACCCTTTGGACTTCATAAACACATGATGGAGAAGAGGCCGGCTCAGTTCTTGCCCCCTTGGACGACGGGCAGATTCTTCTGCTTCATTTCCTCGATCTTGAAGTGGGTGTACGCCATGATTCCTGACAACAGCAACAACCGTGACAGATTGTTCACAAATATTTCAAACAAACAAAGAAACAAAACGGCCAAAACAACAAACTATAGGTACTCTATAGTCACAGAGGCATCTCTGTGAAATTCGGGTTGCTCCCACCTGGAGAGCGCGTCACAGCCAGAGGCGCGCCACCCATTTTTTATTACCAAAATTTTGCATGCAATTTTTTGTGTGACTGATGAGGAAGAAAAGGGGGGGGGGGGGGGGATACATTTTGACCAAATGACAACTTTTCGTTGCCACTGGTTTTAACGTGTGCTAAGTGCATGGGCATATGGAACCTCCGTTTATCGTCTCATCCGAAAGACTCCACATTTAGACCTTAAGGCCTAGTGCAAAGTGAGAGGAAAAATCCCCTGTACCCAGGTTCGAACATCGGGTTTACTTGACACGAGGCAAACGCGTTACCACTGTGCCACTCTACACTCTGTAATGAGGAAATACAAACTTGGTGGTACTAGTACTGCATTTGTCGGACTACAAGGCGCACCTGATCGTAAGGCCCATCCCCCAAAGTTTACACCAAATTCAGATTTTATGATAGTTTCTTGCCATTTTACTAGTCGGACAGGATTGCGCACGAGTTTCCGCGTGTAATGATGTACACACTCTTTCACATTTACTGCCATCATTTTTTTTTACGGATTGCCCATGAATTTCCGCACGGAAATTCTGCGTATATCTGTACACAGCCTAATCGTACCATTTTTTTAAACTTTAAACTCAACAACTTTTTACAAGTAAAATTAGTATTTTTAGTGAAATTAGTGTTTGACTCTGTGCAATGACCTCTCGGTTGTTGTTCAAAGAAAAATGTCACGACAACGAAGGCCGTGCAGAGCAGACGCTCAACAAAAAGCAACCAATGGCCGCGTAAATGGCGGAAAAGGTTCGGCTTAGAAATAAATGAACACCGTTCAAAGCTACTGAGCATCGCACTTCTCCATAAAAAATGAAAATGAATACACGTGGAAGGAAATAGCGAGACCTAAGAAACGGACATAAGAGGCCGATAGAAAAAATATGGCGACAGCCAGTTGCCTGCAGAAGAGGCCTCGATAAAAGGCCCCGGAACAGGCATAGATAAAACATGACGCCTGCTTCAACAATTTGCTGAACAAAGGATACGCCGTTGCAAGCATGAGAGCAACAGCTGTTGACAACCAGTAGAAGACTTGGAAAATTAGAGGAGGGCTTCAGAGCTCGGAGAAAACACGTCCTTGAAAGGCCACAGAGCAGCGTGCAACAGGTCACATGTAGTAAGGGCAGGTAACTCCTGGAGTAACAGGACCTTCTTTTAAAAGAGGTCAATCATTGGGTGATCTCCCTTTTCCCTTTTAAAAAAAAAAAAAAAAAAGGTGTTCCTGTTTTGATGCAGCATCATGTTGGGGATCCACAGGGAGAACCAGCTGGCTGGGTCATTGTAGATTAGGGTTTTCTCTTTTTTCCTTTGTTCTCTCTCTTTTTCTTTCAAGTTACTATTTTATTTTATTCTTTTGTTTCTCCGACTTCGGACCTTGACCGCAACAGTGCCATAAACATCAAATTGTTGATTGTGGGCACTTAACCGGCAGAAGAAGAACCTCCGGAGAGG
>CM065687.1:11693545-11751045 GCA_017654935.2 Phymorhynchus buccinoides
TTTCATCAGAGTAATATAACTGAAAATAATCTTGCGCTTTCATTGATGTGTCTAACACACACACAGGCCCTGATCGATGTTTGAATTCCATCCTAGTTTCGGTTTTGGTGTGACATAATTCCCCCTAATCCACTCAAAACTCGGTCGAGTGTAGAACAAAGGTAAGTTTTGATAATCTAACTCCTCACCACTAGCATCATCACCACCTATATATATGCGCTTCAATAGCTGCCACGAACTAAACTCACTCTTCTTCTGTCAAATTGGTCAGAATCAGAATTTTCTCCACCTTCTATTTTCACTACCAACAAAAACTGCCACGTGCACAGTACACACCTACTACACGCATTCACTCAAAACGACCCCTTTCCCACAGAGCTGGAAGGAGGGGGTGGGGGAAAGGGAAGGGTAAACGGCATCACATTCCATTCATAAACAGTCCCGTTAGGGCTGGGTCAAGGGTAAACGACGTACTTTGATGGCGCGAATTGCGGGAAGTTCAAAGTACGATCCCGGAATACCGGTCTCTCGGATTGAAAGGAGTTATTTCTTCCAGAACGGTTTTCCGTTCTCCAGGATTGAAAGGTATTAAGCCTTGAAACCGGAAAACCGGTCTGCAGGATTGAAAGAGTTAAACCTGAAATTCAGGCAGATGCAGGCTACTCAAAGCACACACACACACATAATGTATTTATTCTTAATTAGGAAAATTGACCGTAATACACCTGGACCAAATGTTTGTTTTTAGAATTGATGTATACGATGGGACTATATAAAAAAGCTTAGCGGCTTATCTTGTCCCTACCACTACTACTACTACTACTAATACTACAGTGGAACCTCTCTTATAAGACCTTCAAAAATCATCCAGTCTTATAAGGGCGGGGTCTCATAAGGGAGGTAATTTTAATACTTACAAAGAAGGGCAATGTCTCAGAGAAGTAGGTCTTACATGGGAGGGGGCCTTATAATGGGAGGTCTTATAAGGGAGGCTCCACTGTACTACTACTACTACTACTCAGGCAAAGTGGTTTTCAAGGAAAATGGCCAGGGGGCCAGGGGGCCGAAGAAAATTCAATAAAATTCAATAAATGAGAGTGAAATGTTCACTTGTTCATGCCATTTCAATGCATTTTTTAATAATTTTGTTTCAAACTGTTTCGCAGATTTTCCGCGATTCGCGGAGGTCTACCATGCCTGACTACTACACACACACCCCCACGACTGTTAGTGTTAGTAAACCAAAGCCAAAGAGAGAGCACTCACAGCGACTCTCACCAGAGTGTCAAAGGGCCAGTTGTAGAGGACCCCGTGGTAGGCGTCGAGCGGCTCGAAGAACGGGATGACAAACACCAGCAGAATGGCCGACAGCGGAGCCTGGTAGTACAGCAGCTGCATGGAGTTCACCTGGAATTCATGCTGCTTCTCTCCCACCAGCTGAACACAGGCAACACATACATATATGTGACCCAGCACCACAAAAGGGACATTAAGTGTCAAGCTGACCATTCTGAGAAAATTATACATTTGAAAACTTAAAACAATTCTCTTTCTAATGATACAAGAACCATTCTTGTATCTTTTTCCATTCCAGAGTTATGAGCATTTAAAGTTAGTAGGGTGAGCGTCAGCCATTTTGAGAAAACACGGTCTAAAGTCTAGCTTAGATGAAGGAAATAAATTGATCTACTCATTTTAAAGCATTTCTAACACCATTTAGAGACTTTAAAGATTGTCCTTATAAATATATGAAAGATGAGATGTTAGACTTAGAGAGCACGAAAATATCCATAACTCAAAATTGATAAAAAATAAGATTTTTGACTTTGCAAGCCTGTTGTGAGAAACTATCCCAGCGACTTAATGTCCCTTTCATGGTGCTGGGTCACATATAATTATGTACAGTGAAAATCGCATAAGTCAAAACTGAAGGGACTGAAATTTTATTTGGAGATAGCCAATATTTTGAGTTAAGAAGACATTTTAGCATAAAAACTGTTAAACTGGGACCAAAAACTATCCAGTGTTTTTGAGTTATCAGGATTCCACTGTACTCATACTCACACATAAACACACACACACAAACGCATCTAGCAACAGGGCTGCCTACTTCCTGCTGCAGTTTCCAGGGACAAACTGCTTAAAAACCAGGAACAGACTTATTTCCAGGGACAAACGTAGCAATGACATGCGTCATGGCCAAAACAAACATATTTCGTAATCTAGCAACATTTCTGCAACTCTGGATTATTTCTTTTTCTTAGGCTTCCTGATGCTTCCCGGTGCTGAAATGCTTCAATATTCAGGATCCTTTGTGGTCAGTAACCAATGTGCAACGTGTCTGTTAAGAAAGTTTCAACATTGTTATTTTGGATATATTCCTGTGTTCAATAGTAAGGTGACTGCTCTACAACAACATTCTGGTTCTACTCGTTTTTCAGGGATGCCAGACAGAAAAGTGGATTCCAGGGACAGCCTACCCTATTAAAACTGTTTCCAGGGACAAATGCCCCTTAGGGGGGACGGTAGGCAGCACTCTAGCAACAACAAAAGCAGGCTTAAAGACCCACCAGATCACGTGTCAAAATCACGGGTTTCACATGTTTTCCCCTCTTATAGCTGGTTAATAATCTTGTTTTGACCAGGTTTGACTCCCATGCAAATGCCCCCAAATTGAACCATTTTTTTTAAAGAGCAACCTCAATATGAAGTTGGGGCATTTGTATGTGGGTCACAGCTACCCAGAAACAAAACAAGGGACTATACGTGGTGGGTCAGTGTGTCTTCCAAAGAGTTTTTGTAGCTTTTTTTTATAGCCCTCTAAAAAGATCATCTGAATTTGACAGTTCACTTAGAAAACCGTACACTCACAGTCAGAGACTGCTAAAAATATCAAATATTCTTACTATCTTAGCTTGAATGAAAACCGACCACAGATGTCACATTATGGGTACTTTTTTCACCTCTTCAAACTAATTAGGGACATACCACTTGGTACAGGGATGTGACCAGCACTCCTAACGAAGCATAAACAATGCCCATCATATTGAACTTGACATCGTAATAGGTGTTCATGAGCACCCCAACAATGATGGGAATCTGTCAACAAA
Organism: Phymorhynchus buccinoides; assembly: GCA_017654935.2. Lineage (NCBI taxonomy): Eukaryota > Metazoa > Mollusca > Gastropoda > Neogastropoda > Raphitomidae > Phymorhynchus > Phymorhynchus buccinoides. The sequence continues at coordinate 11,696,656 of CM065687.1, forward strand.
CAAAGGCACAATTAAAAGGATGCTTCATAGTAGTACAGTGGAACCTCCCTTATAAGACCTCCAAAGAAATTCCAAAATGAGGTCTTATAACTAATACTTACAAATGGCAATATCTCAGAGAAGTAGGTCTTATACGGGAGGAATTCTTATAATAGGTCTTATAAGGGAGGTTCCACTGTATTGCATCATCTGAATCATTTTTGGTGTGTGTGACAACATTATTATGGTTATGTGGAAAAGTGTGCCCGCCATCAACAAAGTCTTCATCCTTCGTTGAACAGGACACAATTGGCCTTTACTGGGGCTTTGGTCTTTTAAGGGGCACCCTGACGGATGAGTTTTTGCAAGAAACACGTCGAGGTCACCAGAAAGACAGCCTTTTCAAGGATCAGAACACTCACTTTGCTCTGGTTTCCTATATAAATCAAATCGTCAAAACGGCGATTCTTCCTTGGCGGAGTTGCCGGAGAGAAAAGCCATTTTGGATGGGGTGGGTGAGGCCACTGAGAGTGGTTGAAGCTTTTTCTTCTTTGTAGTGCAGTAAAAAAAAAACACTGGAGATATTTCCTTTGCTGTGAGCGAAACTCCTTTTGGTAAACTGTATGAAAACTGTATAAAAAGGCTTGTATTGTGGAAATTTCATGCAAACGATTTGGTCTATCTAACTCAGGTGGCCATTAGAAAAGAAAGAATCTGACTTCCAGCACCTCTGCCAAGGAGAAATCGCCGATTTGACGGTTTGATTTCTAGGAAACCAGAGCAAAGTGAGTGTTGCGATCTCTGTAAAGGGTGTTTTCCTGGTGATCTCGACGTGTTTCTTGTAAAAACGTATCTGTCAGGGTGCCCCTTTAAAGTAATCAATTCAAAGTTGAGTCACAACAGGATTCAATGATTAACAAGAAACAAATTTTACAAAATTAAGTTTTGAGAAGATTCAGAATTTTCAATGAATTTCACCTTTTTTTCTGTGATTTGATCCAACTTTGCAGGGCCTAGTTCATGGCCTGTTTTTATTCTAATGATGTAAAATAAATAACTTATTTTTTACTATAAATTAGATATAATTATATTTGACTCAGGAGAATATCTTCATTGTTGAGTTAATAACAGAGCTTGGCAAAGGTTTGCACTGTGAAGTAGAATGTAGTTCAGCTTTGTGGACTCTCATTAGGCAGTGATCATGCTAGGAATTTTGAAAACCAGTCCCATCAGCGACAATGTCCCCCCACAACCAGTGTCTAAACCAGTCCCAGGAAAACAAAAACCAGTGAAAACCACAACATCAAAGCTTCTGTTAAAACAATTTATTAGTCCTAGCAAAAATATATCAGTCCCTGAGACTGACACTTGACTGTTGACAGGTCAATTTCTTTTCAATATTTTGGTTTTGCAATCAGTATTTTACTAATAATTACCAGTTGACACGATCACTGCACTAGGTTTCATTGTATGTTTACTTTCCTTTCCTTCTATCTCAGGTTTTATTTTATGTTTACTTTCCTTTCCTTCTATCTCCTCAGCTTTTTAATTTCTTGTCTTCTTACTACCCCTCAAAGTGCAGCAGAATCTTCAGCCTGATGAAGTTGGCTGCCTGAAGCGAAGAAGAAGAAAAGAGAGCAAACAAATTAAAAAAGCCACACACAAACCAAAAACACACACAGAAAGGAAGAAAGAAAAAAAGCTTGAACACTTATGGTAGATTTGCTCTTAACTGGACAATATTGGAGTGGGGTGTGTGTGTGTGTGTGTGAAGGAATGGATCTTGAGCGTGACCAGGAAGTTCATGACTCACCAACGTTGCTTTAACACGCAGTGAAAAGCTTTTGCTGTAGAACTGAGTTTGAATCAGAATTATGCAAGGTGTTGTCATGGTTTTTATCAACTGATACGTTCCAACCGTGTTGTTTTCCAACGACAGGTTTGTAAACACAACAAACCCGCAAAAAGTCAATGCCAGTGGCAGCATGTGCAAAAATGGCAAACTTTTCGGTTGGAACAAGTTCATTTTCTTGCACACAAGCAATCCTAAAGTGGTGACGATGAAGTGTATACAGGTTAGCGTGATGTTTGGAAACGCGTAGTGTGTGTAGATCCATTTGTTCAGCAGCACAATCACAATGGAGCAGCAAATATTCGCCGCTAAACAGAGCGAAACAAACGCTTGGCTGGGAGCAGCCATTTTGAGACAAACGTATGTGTTGTTTCGTCTTTTAACCGCAATCGTTTAAAAAAAACTACAGCTTGGTTTGGGTCTCAGAAAAGTTGAAAACGTGGGACTCAGACAACATGCAGACTTCAGAGAGACTGGGGGGGTCCAACAGAGCACGTTCTATGACACTTAAGAAGCTTTCATTCACACAGCTCCACAAAACCCTGACTAAAGATCTGCTGGGCTTTGTTAGGAGGAATCTAAAGATCTGCAGTCGCAGGGCAAAGGAAGCGGCATGCAAAGCCTTTTTTTTTTTTTAGGTTAGACCTGTTCTAGAGTACGCTAGTCCTGTATGGGATCCCACCACAAAGACCTGCATCGACTCCATTGAGAAGGTCCAGAGGCGTGCGGCAAGGTGGACCATGCAGGACTACAAGGCAACCTCCAGTAGTCCGCACTGCAGCAAAGAAGAATGAAGGCCCGGTTAACCACCATGTACAAACACAGAAACGGCCTCCTCAAAATCGAAACAAGGCACGCCCCAACATCAAGCTGCCAGAATTTTAAATTAGTAAAATTTTGTAAAGATTTAACCTACAGTGATAGATTAAAGCTGTTGAACTTACATTCACTAAAGGGTAGGCGGATAAGAGGTGACCTCATTCAAATGTACAAAATTGTTCACAACTTAGTTGATATCAGTTTTGAATCTCTCTTCTCACCATCCTTGTCTGACACAACTAGAAACCAAGAGGGGAAAGTACAAGTTCAACGGTTTAATACTAACAAACGAAAGCATTGTTTTAGTAACAGAGTTGCTAACTCCTGGAACTCACTGCCACCTGAACTAAAAAATGCACCATCTACTAACGCCTTCAAAAATCTACTTGACAAAAATGAAAATTTTAGTGAAATGTTTTATAATTATGATGATTGATATTGCAATCATAGTTTGATTGTTTTCGCATGCAAATGCAACCTTCTTAGAGAAAATATTCTGGATGGGACATATTATAAGCTGCGAGGCTTAGGCAGAAGCCAGTCCCTCTACTACTACTACTACTACTACTACTACTACTACTACTACTACTACTACTACTACTACTAGAAGAAAAGTGGATGCCAAACCAACTCCCAGGCGTACGACATCAAATAATGTCGAAGTCAGTACCTTCTTCCCCCGCACTATCCCTGAATGGAACCGCCTCCCAGAAAACGTAGCCACTGCACCATCCCTGGCACTCTTTGACTCCATGCTTCGACACCACCTGAACTGGACCAACATCGTAGACCCTGGAGGAGAGCCAGCGTCAAAGCACTGAAACCTGCAAGAAGCGCCCCTACCCCAGTCCCTTCACCCTCATCCCCAACGGGTTTTTTGTGTGTTTTTTACCCCAATAGTTAGGGATCTAATTGTTTGTCTTGTTTGTCCTTTTGGTTGGGGCCTGGGCATTGCCTTATGGAGTGCCTAGGGTCGCATGCTGGGGGCGAACGTGAAAATTAGTAGCTGCCGGCAGCTCCCTGTAGTCCTCCCCTCCCCAGCCCGGAACTAGGTCAGTCTTTATTTTGTTTGCTACTCCTGATTTTACCCCAGATATTGAAGCTGAACCCAAGTAAAACTAATAGGGTGACATGTGTAGCCCTTTCTTGAAAAACTGATAATGTAATGTGTGTGCTCTTTTCTCTCTTCCACTTATTTTCTATGGTCACCCCCTAAAGTGTGTACAATTACTTTTGTATATAGAAGTTGGTCACCACCACAGAAGAAGAAGAACCCCTAAGCTCAGCCTTGTGGGTGGGGCTTGGGCAAGTAGCAGATGTTCAATGTGCACAAGAGTGTTAAAAAAGAAAATGCTTCAGTCTCCATATCCTAAACAATTGAACAGATCATTAAACTTTAAAGTAAATTGATAGAAATGTTGCTGGTGTCCTGTCAATCAGGAGAGTCTGAGAGAGAGAGAGAGAGAGAGAGAGAGAGAGAGAGAGAGAGAGAGAGAGAGAGAGAGAGAGAGAGAGAGAGAGAGAGAGGGGGAGAGAGAAGAGAGAGAGACAGACAGACAGAGACAGAGAGACATACACAAACACACAGAGATGGATCCCATTGATTTTGTTTATTTTCTTTCTATTCATTGTCGTCTGCATACATACACTGATACAGATACAGGCACATCATTTCACCATTAAGAATAAAATGTTGCAACACACAATATACTTCCCCTTATCTAAAAACATCAATGTCAACCATTATAGTTTAATAAAGACTAGTCCATGTCATATATTTACAGGTAAAATTATCACTAGTGTATGTTGTTGTTGTTATTGTCTTATCCTGGCTTAAAGACTCCAAGGATTATCCCAACAGCCGAAACACTTGAACACTATGGTACAAATGCACCACCCAGGGATGAGAACATTACATGTGTGACCGTTTTTGATTACCCCGCCATGTGAGCAGCCACACTCTGACTTCGGAGGATTTTTGACTGATGATGTTATGCTAGGAGCTTGTCATAGCTTAAGACAATCCCTGCATAACCGTGCAGAACATAACATTTTGATGTAGCCTTGGTGTTCTAGCTTATGTCAACTGGTCTGACACAGCCTCCTATCACCAGTATATGATGTTGAAATCAACGCCCATTCAGAAGATGGAAGAGGTGACTGGCATACCCCCACTGAGCAAAAGACGTGAATGCAAAGCAATGGTACAGGCCACCAAGTATCAATGCACTCAGAACCACCCAAATGAGTGCCAGATTGAAACGGTTCTCTTCAGGCAGGCTAAAAAGATCCAGCTTTGCAAAAGAAGCCAGGGCTTTGCAGAGGAAACACCAGACAGAGATGCCAGAGCTGGTCCAGCCACCAACGTTCTCCCTTGACAATCCACCCTGGGAAGACTCACTGGGCAACGTCACCATCGAAACCACCGTCCCTTACCTCGCAACAAAATATGAGCAGAGTAATGTGGTAAAGAAGGCTCTGTCACTGTCCATGCTGGAAGAGAAGTACCCCCAAGAAGCATGGATACGGGTCTTCACAGATGGGTCTGCCACATATGCCATCAATAATGGAGGAGCTGGTGTGTACATTCAGTACCCCAGTGGAGAGTGGCAAGCAGAAGCAATACCAACAGGCCTCCACTGCACCAACTACAGAGCAGAGGTAGAAGCACTGACTCTGGCAGCAAACGCCATCAGCAACAGAGTCGATCATGACACTCAGATCGTCTTCCTGACCGACGCTCTGTGAGTGCTGCAGGCAGTGACCAACAATAAGCTGCCTCAGCTCAAACAAGCTCTGAACAACATCAAGTGCTTGAGGACAGTACTACAGTGGATCCCCTCCCACTATGGTATTGAAGGCAATGAGCAGGCTGACAGAATGGCAAAGCTGGGTGCAAAACACGAGCAACAGAACAACCCCGTCTGCCTCACAGAGATGAAGACCATCATCAGGTCTCTGCACAGGACGCCCCAGAAACAGGACAGCTACCACCTGCTACCCAGATCACAGCAGGTGGTCATCTTCTGCCCGAGGACAGGGCACAACAGACTGAACCAGCATCTGTTCAGGAAGATGCATGCTGTGCCGCCCCCCGTGTGTCCCTGCGGAGAAGCAGAGCAGAACACGGCCCACATTCTGCAGGACTGTGGGGACCTCCGGCCGCTGAGGGAGGAGATCTGGCCAACGCCGGAGCCCCTCCAAGACAAGCTGTACGGGTCTGTGGACGCCCTGCAGAGGACCGCCAATTTCGTCTCAAGATCTGGACTCCAAGTGTGATTGACGATCGACAAACAAACAAAACCAGTATATGAGTGTGCCTGTATAGTGTGTGTGTGTGTGTGTGTTTGTGTGTGTGCGTGCACAAGCACATGTGTGTGTGTGTGTGTGCGCGCATGTGTGTGTGTCCGACTACGACTCCCAGATAGCAAAGGAGGCAGAGCTATTCTGGAGGGCTTGGCTGGTATCACCTTTCGTAGCATTACACCCAAACCACTTGTTTAATAATTTCCATATTATTCATGATTTATTATATTGATAATCGTCATAAACCTTCATTCTAGACTTCACTCAATCATACAAGTTCAAAGGCCACTTCATGAAGCACAACAATACAGTGGAACCTCCATTATAAGACCCTCCAAAAATCATCCAAAATGAGGTCTTATAAGGGAGGGGTCTTATAAGGGAAGTAATTTTAATACTTACACAGGAGGGCAATATCTCAGAGAAGTAGGTCTAATATGGGAGGGAGTCTTATAATGGGAGGTCTTGTAAGGGAGGTTCCACTCTGCCTTTTCCCTTTGCTTACTGTCATCTACTGTCTTTCTGCCTTACCGATCCATTCTCCTGCCTTTTGTTTTCAAGAAACACTTTCAAAAAATTTGCTCCAGCCAAAGTCGGACTTGCTGGACCTAACTATTTCTTAGTCAGGTGCATAACGGCAGCATGACGCACCTGCACTCATAATTGACAGGACACGGAGCGATCGAAGAATAATAATAATAAACAAAATAGAAAAGAACATCAAAAATATGTATGTATACAAAATCAGGGAGAATAAACTTCCCTTCACTCACAATATTTATTTTTAAACATACAAAAGAAAAGGTGTATGTATACTTGGTGTTTACTCGTTAGGGTAATTCCCTTGTCATTCACTGTCTTCCTACCTCTAGTGTAGAGTGAATACGCAGTCATACTTCCCTTTTGGTATGATGTTCTCAAAATTTGAAGGTGAATGTTTTGTGAAATGTCTTTTTAATTTAGAGGATGACACACGCTGTTCCATGCTGTTTCCCTTGTTAAAATAACACAAAAATAACGGACTCTTTAAGATCGTGAAGGGAGACAGCAGATAGCTCATTCTCATAATCGTGCGCGTCTCGTGTGCGTAGAGAGAGAGAGAGAGAGAGAGAGAGAGAGAGAGAGAGAGAGAGAGAGGGTGTGTCTGTGCATATGTTTTCCATTGGCTATATATTTATAATTTTGTTAAACATTTTTTATTGGATGTGCTACTGAATCTATATGGGTCAAAGGGTGATTGAGCAATCCGTTTCAGATTCTTTCGACTTCTCATAGAGTTCTCTACTTTTGAGTTAGTTTAACAATGGACACATCATTGAACAGCGCATGTCATCCTCTAAAAAGGAAGGTTATCTTGCAAGGTATTTGCCTTCAAATTTTCGTAACATTGTACCAACAGGGAAGTATCCCTATAATAGTACATCCCTTGGGGTGTAGAGTGGCACAGACTGACTGAGGTAACGTGTTCGACTTGTGTCAAGTAAACCCGAGTTCGAACCTGGGTACAGGGGATTTTTCCTCTCACTTTGCACTAGGCCTTACGGTCTGAACGTGGAGTCTTTCGGATGAGACGATAAACCGAGGTCCCATGTGCCCATGCACTTAGCACACGTTAGTCCCAGTGGCAACGAAAAAGTTTGGTCAAAATTTACCCCCCCTCCCTTTCCTTCCTCATCAGTCACACAAACATTGCATGCCAAAAAAAAAAAAAATGGGTGGCACACCTCTGGCTGCGACGCGCTCTCCAGGTGGGAGCAACCCGAATTTCACAGAGACGGCTCTGTGACTATGAAGTACCTAATACCTAGTAATTTGTATGATTGGCCCTAGACCACTCATGTTATTCATCCCCATTGCAAGGCATGCAAAACATACAAAAATGGACAGTGCATGAGATAAAACACATGACGTAAAAGCAAGCATAACTTAAAGCCAGAATGTTCTCCTGGTGGTTCACATTCTTATTCTTAATCGATCGCTGAGAAAGTTTCCTGCCATATTAGTGCAGATGCGTCATGCTGACATTATGCCCCTAACTAAGAAATTGTTAGGCCCAGCATGTACGTCTTCTGCAAGAGAAAAATCTTTGTAAGAGTTTCTAGAACAAAGGCAGGAGAATGGACCAGTAAGGCAGAGAGATAGTAGATGACAGAAAGCAAACAGAAAAAAGGCAGAGTCAATGAGAGTGATGATTAGAGGAAGCACAGAACTGCCAGATGGTGGGGGAACTATTTGTACGAAAGACCCCCTGGTGTTCCCACAGGGGATTCACATTCTAGATTTCAATATTAATAAACCAGCCAAACTCTATGAATACCAATGCTTTTGCTGGGTGATGCATGTATTTTCCTTCTCTCTATTATCCTCTCTGTGTGTGCGTGTGTGTGTGAGTATGAGAGAGAGAGAGAGAGAGAGAGAGAGAGAGAGAGAGAGAGAGAGAGAGAGAGAGAGAGAGAGAGAGAGAGGAGGGGAGGGAGGGAGGGGGTGGGGGGATGGAGAGAGAGAGAGACATTGTTTTCGCTTAATTTGTGTTGTGTATTGTTTTTGAAATTATAAAATGCAAAAACATGAATTAAAAAAATAATAATAAACCAGCCAACAACACACTCCTGTGCTTTTTAAGAAACTAACAATTGAAAGACAAGTAAGGGATAACAGATAAAAAGATATTTTGAAAAAAGTTTATATCCTAAAAACACACACATAAATATCAATAAAAATCCACCCCATCCTCAAAACTAAAATTGCTCAAGCATTCCCCTTCCATAAGCAAGGCAACAGGCACATGAATGTAACCCCAGTAGATAACAGACTGTGAAAACACAGGCCCTCATTCTGGTCACAAAGTACTCCTCTTCTTACAGAAATGAGTGTACATGTACAAAAAAGCCAAATAACAAGGAAGAATTAAGAAACCACATGGACTTGCAGTACAGTAGCTTTTTCCCCTTAAAATTGTTCAATACTCAAAAATGAACAAATGCTGTTTTACAATACTTATTACTGTTCCAAAATGTGATAAACCATGCCATGACAGTTTGATTTTTGCACAATTACCATATCACAAAATGGCTGTAATGTTGGTGGGAATACTATTCCATACAAAAACCAAATGACATTTAAGCATTAAATTTGGTCCCACATGGTTAATACCGGGAGGACGTAAAACAAAACTTTTCTTCTAAGCATTAAATCAGTATTACTTACAAATTAAAAACAAAAAATCATAAAAATTTATTTATGAGCTCAACAAAAGTGTAACAGAAATGACATTTTAATTGAGCAGCAATCGTTAACCATGTAAGTACATTCATACAATCAAGCTATAATCTCAAGATATAAGATACATATTGTCGGTCAAATTCAAAAACCTCGTATCTCGATTTTAGTTTTTTAGCTAGATACATAGTCAGCTCTCTAATTTTTCCCACCACCTTCCACCAAAATCTCGTATCTTTAACGACTTTCTATCTGGGGTAAATGAGGTTGTGTAAATAGAAGAAAAACTCGTAAGTCCCAAATTCAGATCTAGTTAAGGACAAAAACCTCGTATCTTCATTCTTTTCAAGTATTAAAAAAAAAAAAAAGTAATTTTAACAAAATGCAGGACTAAACGCGCAATGTCTTGAACAACATATTCATCATAGTTAATAATTTGTGGTCAACGCGGTTCATTTTTAAAACAGTTTTTATCATTTTTCTCAAAACTACCAAAATTGAGATACAAGGTTTTTGTATTTTACCGACGATATACATGAAATAAGAAACAGAGCAATAAGTACAATCATGTAACAGTATCTTGTTGCAAACAGTCAACAATGTAATGTGAAGCGCAAAATGGGTACCCTATTCTATTCAGCAGAAGGGTTGCACCATTCTGTTCATCCCCACAACATACATTCATAACAGCAATATTAAAAACTTACTAGAGACCTTTTCAATTGTGTAGTGTAACAGTATCCAATCAAATAGTTAACAATATATATGCAACAATTGGCATTTCATCCATTGCTTGATCACAAATATCAAAGTCAGCCATCTTCACCTAAAACATTTTTTTTTTTTCAAAACGATTTTTGCAAAACTTAACAAAACCCATGGCTGACAGTATTGTTACTGTAAGACAATATTTACGTTATAAATACATATTTTTACAGGTGTCACATATGTTTGTTATAGAAGTACAAATTTATCAACAGACGCTTCATTCAGTTTGAAAAACTTCACACATACAAAAAAGCGACTTTAATTAAATAAAAGATTGAGAGAGAAAAAATGTACAATGAAAATTAATTAACAATGCTCTTGCCTTGACCAAAGCTGCCTTAGTTTCTTTGTTATCGAATTTGCTTTTAGGAATCACACACACACACACACACGCACACGCACGCACACCTGGTTTCAAAGTCTAAAGTAGGTCTTCCATCAAACCATCCGACTGTTCCCCTCCTCTTGAGGCTGAAACGCCTGCTGCAGTTTTTCGGCGATATGACCTTGTTCCGAATGCCGAAGAGCTTGCTGGAACCCGTCGAACCCATCCCTTTGTCTCATGAGGATGTCCAGTAGCCTGGACACTTTGTCTTTGGACAATCTCTCGGTGGTCACTCCTTCCTTCTGGATTTGTGAGATAATTTCCTGCTGAAAGAGGAAGTCCAGTAGCGTTGACCTCTCAGCCTCCACATTCTCTAACAGGTACAGCCAGTTGATTCGGATGGCCTTTTTCTGGGCTTCGTTCATCGTGGGAAACCACGTAGAAACAGTCTAGGATAAGAAACAAAAAAGAGAGATATATAATTACAGTGGATTCCTGCTAACTCAAAAACTGATCAATTTAAAAAAGACTCGATAACTCACAATAATTTTGTGGCCCCCACTTTAATAATCCTCAAGTTAAACGTCTTTTTATATCTAAATATTAGCTATCTCAAATTTCAGTCCCTTCAATTTTGAGTTAAATGATTTTCACTGTAAATAGCATAATAATTGAATCAAATATTATGCAGATCAATAATTCCAATAAAATGATCTCATACATTTGTAATCCAATGGTTCGTGTTGCAGTAGCATGTCTGGCAGTGGTAACAAATTCAACTTACATTTGCAGATTTTTTTCTCTTTTTTCTTATTTTTTTCCATTCCTTCTTTTTCCCTTTCTCCCTCTCACTGTTTTCTTCTCCTCTCCTCCTCTAGCTTCCTCAGTTATTTCCATATCATGTCCATTTTCCTTTACGGTGTCATATTTTTTAGCTGTCCGAATCCGCCAATGATTTTTGTTTGTCCCATTGCCCGAGTCACCCAGTGGCATTACCCCGAAACCGGCGGTCCATGGGGAGAGATCAATGTAAGGCCGTCCAGAGGCAACCACCAGAGGAGACACAGCACTGCTACCGGGACTCTTCGGTGGAGTTCAGTGGAGCCTGTTGTGATCCAACATACGCAGGACACCACCTACTAAGCCCCCTACTGACAGCAATAATTGCTTAGCCATGGAGCCAGCGTGAGTGAGGTCCACCTCCGAGGGCGCCACCACGTCTGTCCCAACGACAGCTCCCATGAACCCACCGATCCCGTTGACCGTGACCTAAACGCACCAGGGCGTGGGCCAGAGCAGTTATCGAAACTAAGCTTACCATGAGAGCAGGGAATGAATGTACATTAGCAGATTAATAATTTCATTAAAGCTAGAGCATTAAGACGCTAGAAAATAGGAGTAAAGTGCCTTTCCCAAGGACACACCATTGTGAACCGAGCTGGGTTCGAACCCGTGCACATGCAAACCTGACGGATTACGAGCTAGTGACTCTGACTTACCAACTGAGCTACAGCGGCTCGTTAAGGTCTCCAGGGAAATGCGATTTAAGCATGATATACCCAGTAAGCACTTTTGTCTTCACACTGAATGACTGAGTCATGAATATCTGGCGCCCGTATCATTAAAGTAACAAAACTCCCCTTGGGGATACTGGGGGGGGTCTCTCGCAAAAATAGTTCCCCCACCTTCTGGAAGTTCTGTGCTTGTAACTTCCTCTACTCTGCCACTCTCCTTGACTCTGCCTTTTCCCTTTGCTTTCTGTCATCTACTATCTTTCTGACTTGCTGGCCCATTCTCCTGCCTTTTTTGCAAAACCAAATTCTTCCAAATAAGTTTTCTCCTTTGAGCTCCTCCGAAATCGGAATGTGTCGGCTGTATGCAGCGGGGAGACCAGTGAAAACAGAAAACCGGACACATATGTACCTTACCCATTATGGCCATATGGCCTGGGAATGCAAAAGAAGTAGAAGAAAGTAACAGAAAGAAAATCAACCTTGTTATTGTCAGCTGTGACGCTTGTCAGTGGCAGTCCTGGTGAACATGAGCACAGCCATCATCTGTCAGCCCTCAATCATTCTGAAACACACAACCAGAAAACAGAACAACAGTTTCATTAGGAGCAATATCATCATTTTTATTTGTTTTAAATAACTGTGGAGTTGTTCTAATTTAATTTAAGAAATACATTTCTCTTATTAAATATGTATGCCAAATACTACCATAAGTTTTTATGGCAATAAATTAAAGTTTTGCTCTGTTCATACACTACTTCTTCTTCTTTCTTTAAACATCCTCCTTCAGCTTGCTGAAGATTCTGATGTGTATAAAACTGGGGGACTTTCCAGTCTGGCAGCTTACGTCACGGTACGGGAGGAGGGGGGGTGCAGTACTTGAAGAGACGGGGGGGGGGGGGGGGGGGGAGTGAGTGTGCTGGATCATGGGGATTTGGGGGAGGCAGGGGAAGAGGCAATGGGGGGAAAGGGGGGAGGGGGTTTCTATATTTGGGATTTGAATCCTTCCACTGAGGGTAATGATACAACCTCAGATAATAATACACATGTATAATAAAAGTGTGTGTGTGTGTGGATGTGCGCAGGCGTGTAGGCATATCATTGCATTGCGGCATTGCACTAAAATTTAGGTTTAAGGTTTAGTTGTACCACATTACACAGTATGCAGCTGTGCGCAGTGACCATACATCATTTGATTGGATGACGGCAAGCGGCCATTTCACTTTTTTCAGTCACTTAAATGTTGTTTCATGAAAACTAACCTTAACCCAACCCTAACCTTGTCCTAACCCTATCCCTTACCCGAGAAAGGCAAAAAGTTGTTTCTATTGAGTATATCCAGTGATACTGTTTAGTGGGGGGGAGGGGGGGGGGGGTAGGGTAGGGGGCAAAAAAAGTTTAACCTTCACGAGTGACGAGAATAGCAGCCAATCAAATTGATGTATAGTTACTGTCAGGGTGCTCACGTGTACAGACACCTTAGGGTGTTCGCATTTTTTGCATTTTATTGTCTTTTTTTTTGCATTGATTGATTGCAAGACAAATTTCCTTGTTTTAATGAGATGGGGACAATAAATGATCGATTGATTGATTGACAGCTCTATGTCACATTACTGGCCCATCATTTAAAATAATGACCCCTCGTTTTTAGTAGTCATGGATGAATCTGAAAACAATCTGAAGCTCTGAATGGTATGTGGACTATTGCATTTTTTCATTCAAATTTATATCAGAATTGTGGGAATAGCGGCAAGTGGGATTATTTGTATCACTAGTTCCACATACCACTATTCCAACAATTGTGGGACCAGCGGTATGTGAATCCACTGGTTTGTGGTACAAACATGTGTGGGGCCAGCAGTGTGGGGCAACAAAAGTATGCTTCCAAAATAACATAATGGGCATGTTATCAATATTATCAGGGATTCTTCTGTGAGTTTCTGATCAGTTCGTTAGATTAGGCTCTTGAGCTTGGAATACCTAGAAACTTCAAACAGAGAGAGAGAGAGAGAGAGAGAGAGAGAGAGAGAGAGAGAGAGAGAGAGAGAGAGAGAGAGAGAGAGAGAGAGAGAGAGAGAGAGAGAGAGAATGTGGTTGTTGTTTTTTATTGAGGAAAAGCAGAATAAGCACAATAACCGGCTTTTTTTCATCTGGCCCTCAGAACCAAAAGAAAAGAAATTTTAAAAATACAAATAGACAAAAAAAACATCACAAAATACAAGAAAAAACACAACCTTCAATCAAGGTCGTAAATGGACGCACCATGCAAGGCATATAAATAAGATAAATCACATTAATTAACGAGACTGAGACAAGGACAGACAAACAGACAGAGAGAGGGAGGTCAAAATAAAAGAACAGATGGAAGAAATGAAGTAATACATGCAGGAAAAATAATGCAGAGTAAATACAATGTACATAAGAACACATAAGCATTGAGAGAGAGAGAGAGAGAGAGAGAGGGAGAGAGAGAGAGAGAGAGAGAGAGAGAGAGAGAGAGAGAGAGAGAGAGAGAGAGAGAGAGAGAGAGAGAGAGAGAGAGAGAGAGAGAGAGAGAGAGAGAGAGAGAGAGAGACACACACACACACAGGCCTGCCCAGTTGCAATGTATCCCTTTTTTTTCTTCTTCTTTTTTTTCCCTTCCCCACGCAGCGATTTTTCTTGGAACCCCAATATATGTCAGTTATTGCCGGTTACGGCAGGTGGACATCATTGGCAGAAGAAGAAGAGCTGTTGAAGTGATAAGATAATGATAGTGGGGGAAACACACACACACACAGTGACACAAACACACACACACTAACTTGCTAACAAACTATTTACTCATACTATGAAGAGTCATAGTCAGTATGATACTCAGATACTGTAATTTAGGTCTCACTAAGGACCTTGTGAACCCACAAGACGTATCATTTGAGATAATATCGACATACTTTTGGCTACTTCTTTGCTGTCAGTTCTTCAATTCTCAGAGTAGAGCTCCAAACTTTGCTGTTAAAAAACTATTTGGCTTGTTTGGTCCCTATCTTTGCTTCAGCAGAGATGATTTCAGGCAGAATAATCCTAATGGCATCATTAGGGTTATCTTTCCTTTTAGAGGTCTAGTTGAGGAATACTTTGCTATGTCAAAATATTCATGCTGAATCCACATTGTGACATGGTTGTCATCTTTAATAATATAATATATCTTAACTGTCTACATATATTTTGACCTAAATTAGACGCCTTTATCAGTCAGAAATGAGAATGCCTTTCTTTAAATCTAAAAACATTTCCAACATCTGCATCCGTAAAAGGGCCTCAGTCACATGATGTTTACCATGTGCGTGGTCATGTGACCCGATAGCAGACATCTTCATTGACTTCACGTAGCTTGGTGGTCACGAGTTCTAAGCGTGGAGTTTTGAGAAAGAATAAATAGATAGTGCATCACGTGTTTGCTAATTCATTTGATAAATGTAATGTGATGTAAGACCACAAGGAAGTTAAGTTGCACCTTTTGTGACTCAGATTTTGTAACTTACAGGAGCCTGATTAACTAGGGCTGGAAGTGGAACAGTATTAGTAGTATGAAGATGTTTCCTTTCAAACCTAGAACTGGAAGATGATAGGGCTAGTAGTACATTTTGGTTCCACTTACTCAACCTCAACTTCTGCGACCACAATCACTGTCGCCTTGTGACCACAGTGTTCATTTGATTTAACTGTTAATGTGTTCTTTCGAAACTGTGTACATTTCTGGATAGTTTAATTTTCGGTTTGGGGGGAACTGGGATAGCATAATTATCATTATGTCTGAGGAAGTGCTGTTCAAAGTGATCATCATTGGTGACCCCACGGTGGGAAAGACCTCGTTCGTGCACCGCTATGTCAACGATTCCTTCAGAAGAGACTACAAAATGACAATAGGGGGTGCGTTGAAGATTTGGGTGTGAAGCGCTCACGCATACGCATGTCGCGTGCACATTTGTCGCTCGCTACTATGAGAGTGTGTATTTGCGACATTCACAAATTTCACTTTTTCCGTACTTGAACCATTTACCTAACCCTAACCCTAACCCTAACCCTATCCCTAACCCACGGAAAAAGTGAAATTTGTGGTTCATGCTGAATGTCGCAAAATGCCGCAAATACAGACTGTCATAGGTAGCGAGCTGCACATTTGCACAAGCGACAGATTTGCACGCTACAATGCATACACAAATGCACTTAAGCACGCAAATACACATACACAAACATGTCATACTCACAGTGACACACACACGACATGTACGCATACCACACACACACAACGCAACACAACATACTGATACATCACACACACACACACACACACACACACACACACACACACACACACACACACACACACATGGAGCCCTTTCTAACTGCTTCTTTCTGAAACCATCTTGCAAATAGTTCCTTAGTGAACTATCAAATAATTATAATCGTGAATTTGTGCACATGATCACAGTGAAATTAATTAAAGTATAATAGTACCTAGAATCTTGTGTGTGTGAGTGTGTGCGTACGTGTGTGTGTGTGTGTGTGTGTGTGTGTGTGTGTGTGTGTGTGTGTGTGTGTGTGTGTGTGTGTGTGTGTGTGTGTGTGCATCATACTACTTGTGTGTGTGTGTGTGTCACTATGTGTGTGTACATCATACTATGTGTGTGTGGTGTGTTTTTTCCTCTCCGTCTGTAAGTAGTTTTTTGTGTAAATGAAAGCCTTCCCCATTTTCCACTTGACTAATCCTATTCCTAATTTTTTTTTAAAATTGTATTATTTTATATAATATGTTTTCTTATTATATGCCAAAGAGTTTTTTTGTGTAAATGAAAGCCTTCCCCATTTTCCACTTGACTAATCCTATTCCTAATTTTTCTTTTTTAATTGTATTATTTTATATAATATGTTTTCTTATTATATGCCAAAGATGATTGCCTGCCACTGGCAGTGCCAGTTTTTTTCCTTTGAGCTCGGGACTCCAAAATTGAAATACGTTGGCCGGATGCAGCGAGGAGACCAGTGAAAACTGAAAACCGGACACATTCATATTTAATCCATATTTATGGCCATAATTAGTCTGGGAACACAAAAGAAGAAGAAGAAGAAGAATTCATTTTTGTTCTTCCTGTGAACTCTTCAGTTATAAAAAAACAGAAATGTCCACACTCTACTTTCTTTTACAGAAAAAGCCACTGTTGAGTGTTGTTGTTTTTGTGTGTTAAAGAGTACACGGGAAGTAATGTGAATGTTACCTTTTTTTCTCTCATCTAATAGTAATAATGTAATGTAACATGCATTGGGAGTTTATTCATATGGTTTGCCTTTTTTTTCAGTTGACTTTGCACTGAAGGTGATTCGTTGGTCTGATCGGTGTAACATCAAACTGCAGCTGTGGGACATTGCCGGTAAGACCATGTACTATTGTGTTAACATGTTTTGTGATATATATATGTTATCAAATTCATATTTGTGCATTATCTTTCAGTCTTACTCTTGAATGCTTACGTCAAGTCCATGGTTGGTGTTCGACAAAGGTATTCCAAAATATTGCCAGGCTGCAAATAATTATGGGCGTTTGGTTTTTTTTTCTTCTTCTACAATACAGTTGAACCTCCCTTACAAGACCTCCCATTATAAGACTCCCTCCTATATAAGACCTACTTTTCTGAGACATTGCCATTCTTTGTAAGCATTAAAATTACCTCCCTTATATTATAAGACCCCCTCCCTTATAAGACCTCATTTTGGATGATTTTTGAAGGTCTTATAAGGGAGGTTCCACTGTATCTTTAAGACTATTTCTTCTTCTTCGATCACTCAGTTTCGTGTCAATTATGAGCACAGATGCGTCATGCTGCCGTTATGCGCCTAAGTAAGAAATAATTCGGCCCAGCATGTCTGACTTCGGCTGGAGGAAATCTTTTTGAAAGTGTTTCTTGAAAGGCAGGAGAATGGGCCCGGTTAGACAGAAAGATAGTAGATGACAGTAAGCAAAGGGAAAAGTCAGAGTCAAAGAGAGTGACAGATTAGAGGAAGCTACAAGCACAGAACTTCCAGAAGGTGGGGCAACTATTTATGCAAAAGACCCCCTGGTATCCCCATGGGGAACTTTTAGAATAGAAAGTCAAGCGATTTGGGGCGTTTTGAACTTAGTTATTTTTATCTTGGAAGTTTATAAAGGCAATACAATTATACAGTAATAAATTTACAAGGCTTATCAAACTCAAACTGTCTCTGTCTATCATTTTAACTGTCTGTCTCGTTATATCTCTCTCTTAAGTTGCCCCCTTGAATCGTCCGTCGGGGTGCTGCGCCTGTACCCTGCCGGGGCCATGGGTCCCTGGACCCCTGCCTTTCAGGTTTTTTTAATTGGGGGGAATTGCACCCATGAGGCCAGAAACAGCATCTGTTATTAAGCTGCTGTTGAAATGATTTTGTAGTCAATGCTTTATGATAGTAACTAATCCCAGATTAATTTTAAAGAGTGTTTGTGTGAAGTGCTGAGCAGGTTGGTAGTACAGACAAACCCCTATTTTATGACCCTCTGTTAAGCGACCACCTCTCATTTGAGACCGGATTTGTTGGCACGGATGCATTTTACTATGTAAACGACCTCTCTTAAACGACTTCCTCTAAAACGCGACTTACGACCGCCATTTTTTTTAAATTTTTTACGACCGTTGTTGTCGTCTGCATAGACTTCGAGCAAAGGGAAACAACCATGGTCAAGGGCTTGAAAGTGGAGTCGCTTCCCTTGTTGTAGAAAAGATGGCGGAAAGCGTAGGAAAAGCATGAAAACCACTGACTTTGAAAAAGAAAACCACTGACTTTGAAAAAGAAAACCACTGACTTTGGACGAGAGTGGAGGTGATTAACAGAAGTCGGCGAAGTGAACCTGTAATACATGTACATCGATTGCACAATCCTATGGAGTTGGAAAGACCCAAATCCAGTTTTAATATGTCATTGTATGTGTGCATGAAGAAGAGAGTATGAACTGTGCTGAACTTTTTCTTTCTACGGCTGCCAGTGAAAACCTCCGTCATACGACCCCTCCAATTTACGACCGATTTTTCCGGACATTTTGGAAGTCTTAAAATAGAGGTTTGTCTGTACAGTGGAACCTCCCTTATAAGACTTCCTATTATAAGACTCCCTCCCACATAAGACCTACTTCTCTGAGACATTGCCCTTCTTTGTAATGTCAGTATTAATATTATCCCCCTTATAAGACTCCTCCCTTTTAAGACCTCATTTTGGATGATTTTTGAAGGTCTTATATGTGAGGTTCCACTGTACACCCTAAGCTTAAGGAAAGGTCGGGTCAAGGGGTTTAATTAAAGTTTAAAAATTACGTAACATCAGCTTTCCCTGCCTTATCTCTCAATTGTCAATCGCACAGAATCTCATGTACATGTATGTTGATTTTGGGCCCTTATAACTCCAGAATCATAATAAGGCTGATAAGTCACAGCAGACACTGTTTCCGTACTTGGGTAAAGGTCAAGATGTGCCACCCCCCCCTACATTTCTCGGTTAATTGTATTTTTCCGTTTTTGCCTTTCTTACCATACATAAAGCTGCATTTTAGGAACCTTTTTGGAATATTAACCCTAGCCCTAACCCTAGCTCTAACCCTACCCCCCACCCTATAAGACGGAAAAACGCAACGAACCACAACTGTGACAAATTGCGGTGTACTGCAGTACATAGTGGGGGGTAGGGTTAGGTTTAGGGCTAGGGTTAGTATTCCAAAAAGAGAATTACCTGAAAATGTTCCTAAAATACAGCTTTATATATGGTAAGAAAGGCAAAAGCGTAAAAATACAATTAACCGAGAAATGCCGGGGGGGTGGCACATCTTTACCTTTACCCATACTTGTAATATTTTTGGTATTTATATTCTAGTCACAGAGACTTATCTCTGTGAAATTCGGGCTGCTCTCCCCTGGAGAGCTCGTCGCCGCAAGTGCAGCGCCTACCCAATTTTTTTTATTTTGGGGGGGAGGCAGGGTGAGGAGGGGGTGTAGGCACACTTGGAAAACTAGCTATCAAGTTGGCCATACCAGGCAGCGGGATTTCTCCCTACTCTTAGTCTTAACGACTTTCAACTGCTTAAAGCGCACGGGTCAGACTAGCTTTAAGTCCCCATCCGAAGGACTGGATGTTCAGTTCGATTTTCCTGTCAAACTAGAAAGAAAGGGCGAGGCCGGGAATCGAACCCGGGTCACTCACGTTGCAGTCACGCATTACATTTGGCAGTGAAACGTCTTAACCACTCTGCCACCTTTCTCCCTTATGAACCAGCCTTCTGTCTTTACCTAGGGCTCAATAATCCATTGTTGAGTTTTGATGGACAGAGGCCTATTACTACTGCTCACAATGCTCTATCACATATTGACATTAACCTGATGTTAGGCCAAGGGTAGAGTGAGAGTAGGACCTGCATGATCATGATTTTTAAAGACCCACCACGCTGATGTATATGTGACCAAGTGACGCCATAGTCCACTCGTCACTAATTATTCATAGCCCAGTTTACTAGTCACAAGATTGTTCGAAGCAGACGGTTCAATCTGCCGACAGACGGCTCGATTGCAATTCGCTAGTTTTGACACCCATTGTCATCGTGTCAGCAGACGATGTAATTGCGTGTCTCCTTTGTTAGTCACAAGATCTTATTCAAAATCAAATCGAACAGGTCACATGCCTTCTTCCAAACCACTGACCAATATAATTCAAATTTGACCGCCGCTTGTCGCGTCAGTTGACAAGTAGAGTAGATAGGCAAGTCTATAGCCTACCAGTACCAGCCACTTGTGATGCGCCTGTGTGGTCAAGAGCCTGCAATGTTGAGCACTGATCCCTGCTCATAACTGATGTATTTGCTGCACTGTCTTCCTTAGTCTTTCCTAGTAAATAAACAAAGTCAAACAACTGTCTGGTTTCCTCTATATGTTCCTGGTCTGCGTGGTGTGTGCTCATCATCACCCCCATTTCCTCATCAACTTCCTCCTTATCCCAATCCCTTACCCTTACCACCCCATCACATATATTTTCCCTCTCTTGTTCAGAATATTTCTTAAAGACCCCCCACATCACATGTCACATTCCATCTTACGCTAGGAAGACTTCTTAAGATTTCTTACCAGCTATAAGAGGGAAAACACGTGAAACCGTGATTTTGACACCGTGACGTGGTGGGTCTTTAAAATTTATGGGAACCCAAATTTATTACCAGAGAGAGAAGGAAAACACATGAAAACGCTGATTTTCGCACATCGGTGTGGTGGGTCTTTAACACCGATGGGAAATCAGTTTTTGCGGTACGTTAATTTGTTGTGAATCACAGTGTGAATGTATTATTACTTTCAAACTAGCCACTTTCGACTGTCCAGAGTGTTAGTGCTACATACTTGAGGGTTTGTTGGCTTCTTAACTTACAATTGAGCATGATCTCTTCAAGTACCAACAGCTTTGTAGGTCCTCCAGGTCAAGAGAATGTCAATGCGCCATAAGCAAGTCACCTGTATTTAAGAATTTTTTTTACCCAGATTTCTTGTATAGTTGTTAGTCTTTTGAGTTGTAATTTGTCATACATGCGTTAATGGATTACACACAGTCATCTCCGTTCTTGTCTGTAGGTGTTCTCAAGTTCTCTCTCTCTCTCTCTCTCTCTCTCTCTCTCTCTCTCTCTCTCTCTCTCTCTCTCTCTCTCTCTCTCTCTCTCTCTCTCTCTCTCTCTCTCTCTCTCTCTCTCTCTCTCTCTCTCTCTCTCTCTCTCTCTCTCTCTCTCTCTCTCTCTCTCTCTCTCTCTCTCTCTCTCTCTCTCTCTCTCTCTCTCTCTCTCTCTCTCTCTCTCTCTCTCTCCCCCCCCCCCCCTCTCTCTCTCTCTGTTTTTTTAGAAACAGTTTTTATTCAAGCTTATGCCTAGTTATGGCCCATCTCTCCCCTCTCTCTTTGTTTTGTGTGTGTGCATGTGCGCATGCATGCATGTGTGCATATATTTGTCTGTCTGTCTTATCTCAATGTATGTTTCAGTGTCTGTCAGTGTCGTGTGTTCTGTACTTTTAGGCATGTGTGTGTGATACAGTGGAACCTCCCGTATAGGCATGTGTGTGTGATACAGTGGAACCTCCCTTATAGGCATGTGTATGTGATACAGTGGAACCTCCCTTATAGGCATGTGTATGTGATACAGTGGAACCTCCCTTATAGGCATGTGTATGTGATACAGTGGAACCTCCCTTATAGGCATGTGTATGTGATACAGTGGAACCTCCCTTATAGGCATGTGTATGTGATACAGTGGAACCTCCCTTATAGGCATGTGTATGTGATACAGTGGAACCTCCCTTATAGGCATGTGTATGTGATACAGTGGAACCTCCCTTATAGGCATGTGTATGTGATACAGTGGAACCTCCCTTATAGGCATGTGTATGTGATACAGTGGAACCTCCCTTATAGGCATGTGTATGTGATACAGTGGAACCTCCCTTATAAGACCTTAAAAAATCATCCAAAAATTAGATCTTATAAGGGAGGGATCTTATAAGGGAGGTAATTTTAATACTTACAAAGAAGGGCAGAGAATCAGGTCTTATGAGGGAGGGAGTCTTATAATGGGAGGTCTTATAAGGGAGGTTCCCCCTGTGGGGATACCGGGGGGTCTTTGGTACAAATAGTTCCCCCACCTTCTGGAAGTTATGTGCTTGTAACTTCCTCTAATCTGTGGCATTCTCTTTGACTGTGCCTTTTCCCTTTGCTTACTGTCATCTGCTATCTTTCTATCTCACCGGTCCATTCTCCTGCCTTTTTTCAATAAATTCTTACAAAGATTTCTTCAGCCGAAGTCGGACATGCTGGGCCTAACTATTTCTTAGTTAGGCACATAACGGCAGCATGACGCATCTACGCTCACATGACAGGAAGCTGTCTGAGCGAACGAAGAAGAAGAAGAAAGAAGAATAAGGGAGGTTCCACTGTATAAAAACAAACAGTTAACTTCAAATAACTCTTGAGAAATATGCACTGGTTTACAACACAACTGAAACTGTTCATTGTTGATCATTCCTTATCAGACTGCTTTCTGAAATGCTGCTAATGTTTATAAATAGGAGCAATTCATCTGACTTGTCACTACACTAGTGATAAAAATAAAATCTTATCCATTGACAAATAATGAAGAACATTTTGATTTGACATTCGTCACATTGGCAAACCTTTCTTCGTTTTTGCATATATTTTATGACAGCTGTTTTGTGTTTGACAATTTTTGTGTCAATGAATCTGAATTCAATTACTGACTAATTTTCAAAATTTAGTTGGCAGGTAGTTTGATTCACATATTCTTGTAAACTGTGTGTACTAGGGAGACTCTAAGAGTACAAAATCTGCAAATTTTTAAATATATAAATGGCAAATGATTAACAACCAACTGTTGTGCTCACTTTTTTTTTTAAACCCTCCACTGTCCCCACCTTTCTTTTCATTTTCATTTCTTCTTTTTTAATGATTTTTTTTTTTTTTTTTTTTAGGCGGCTCATCTTTTTTCTTTCCTTTTTTCAACACATTTTTTCTCTCTCTCTCTTAAATTTTTATGTGTGTGAACTACTACAATGGACATTATTTTGTGGCGAACGTTTAGTGTTATTTTTCATACAAAAATGTCTGGGTTTCTGTCTGACCTAGTGTGTGGTGTATTGACTCATTCATTCCGTTTGGTGTGCTGTTTATGAATGTGAGTGCGTGTGTCGACGTGTACCGAATAAGTATGAAAGTATGCACCGATAAAGAACAAAAAATGGTATACTTTAAATTTGTGCTCACTTTGAAGAGTTTCTTATCTTTATTTCATTATTTTTGTTTCAAGAAATGCATAGCACATGACTATAATACAGTCTTCACTTTGTCACCTCACGTCTAGTGAAAGATAGAGATATTTCCGCACGTGTGTTAGAAATTTATGAAACTGAGTTATCATATCCCATATTCTGACCTGGTCACAACATCAGTATCGGGCAGGTATGCATCACACTGGGGTAAACTAGGCTCACATCACAAAGAATGGGAAGAAATATCAAATAATACTTTAGATTATTCTGAGAAGTATGTTTCTTTATTTCTTGTTATTGGTGCTGTTTGTTTGGTGATTTGCAGTCATGTAGATTGACACTAAGTGTGCTCACAAACATTGTGGTAAAAATGTTTATGGTAATTTTTTTGGTTTTAATTGCTGTATGCGAATGAATTAAGGGATGGAGTGTGTGTGTGTGTGTGTGTGTGTGTGTGTGTGTGTGTGTGTGTGTGTGTGTGTGTGTGTGTGTACACGTGTGTGTGTGTGTGTGTGTGTGTGTGTGTGTGTGTGTGTGTGTGTGTGTACACGTGTGTGTGTGTACACGTGTGTGTGTGTGTGTGTGTGTGTGTGTGTGTGTGTGTGTGTGTGTGTGTGTGTGTGTGTGTGTGTGTGTGTGTGTGTGTGTGTGTACAGGTATTTCATGTATTGGTCATGTTAATTGTTCTATTTGTTTTCTTTGTATTGTAATAAAACAAGTTTAAAAAGAGAGTACTTTAGTTTAGCCAACAACAACAAAGAATCGTTGTAGCCCCTTGCACTAATATTGTACAGTGGAACCTCCCTTAATATCAGACCTTCAAAAATCATCCCAAATGAGATCTTATAAGGGAGGGGTCTTATATGAGAGGTGTAGAGCGGCACAGAGGTAACGCGTTCGCCTCGTGCAAAATAAACCCGAGTTCGAACCTGGGTACAGGGGATTTGTTCTCTCAATCTGCACTAGGCCTGATGGTCTGAATGTGGAGTCTATTGGATGAGACGATAAACCAAGGTCCCGTGTGCCCATGCACTTAGCATATGTTAAACCCAGTGGCAACGAAAAAGTTGTCATTTGGTCAAAATTTACCCACCCACCCCTTCCTTCCTCATCACAAACACAAAAGTCGCATGCAAATTTAAGGGGGGAAAAGGGTGGCGCGCTTCTGGCTGTGATGCACTCTCCAGGTGAAAGCAACCCGAATTTCACAGACGCCTCTGTGACTATAAAGTACCAAATAACAAAAAAGACCTACTTCTCTGAGACACTGCCCTTCTTTATAATTGAACTAAAAAACATCACAACGCTGCACGTTAACACAAACAGGTGAAGATGGGAAAAGAAGCGAAGTAAAAAATAACTAAATTTTCGTCTTAAAAATGATTTTTTTCCGAGGCGATGAGACAATTTGGTGTGTTTTTTATCAAGATTTAGCGCCGTAAAAATTAAAATGTAAAAAAATGTGTTTGTAAACAAACGATAGATTGGATGAATGAATGACGCATGGATAATTGCATGGCGTATGAATGAATTGACGAAATTGTGAATGAAATGACGTACTCTCTCTGTCAATCTACCCTCCATTATGCTTCTTTCCCCCCTCCTTTCTTCCCTCTTCCATCTCCTTCTCTCTCTCTCTCTCTCTCTCTCTCTCTCTCTCTCTCTCTCTCTCTCTCTCTCTCTCTCTCTCTCTCTCTCTCTCTCTCTCTCTCTCTCTCTCTCTCTCCCCCCTCTCCTCTCTCTCACTCTCTATCTCTTTCTCTCTCACTCTCTATCTTTCTCTCAACAATATTAAAGTTTCTATATTGGGGTTTCAATTCTACATTGCCCTTCTTTGTAAGTATTAAAATTATCTCCCATATACAACTCCCTCCCAAATTATTTTGGATTATTTTTTTCACGGTCTTAAAACTATAAAAGGGAGGTTCCACTGTAGTGCTACATTTTAAACAACAATATTATGTGTGTTTTACCGTCAAACTTGTGTGAATTTCCTAATACAGTGGAACCTCCCTTATAAGACCTTAAAAAATCATCCAAAATGAGGTCTTATAAGGGAGGGATCTTATAAGGGAAGTAGCTTCAATACTTACAAAGAAGGGCAATGTTTCAGAGAAATAGGTCTTATGTGGGAGGGATAATGGGATGTCTTATACGGGAGGTTCCACTGTGTCACATACAAAGTTGTAAAATATGTTTAAAGACCCAGTGACGCACCACGATTAAGTCCCTTGTTTTTTTCTGGGTTGCTGTGACCCACATGCAGATTTCCCCATACTCAAATTGAGGCTGCTCTTTAAACTGATGTGTCGGATTGAATTTGGGGCCATTTGTATGGGAGTCAGACTTGGTCAAAACAAGATTTATTTCCAGTTATAAGAGGGAAAACACGTGAATCCCGTGATTTTGACACGTGATCGGGTGGATCTTTAAGAAACGGCACAGTATTCTTGACCATGACCATTTTAATCTTCCATATGAAATTCAACAAATACCATGAATATTTTAATATACTTATATTAATATGCTCAATTATAACTATGCATCTGTATTGTTCAAAATTCAGGACTTTACTGGTGTTACACTGCCTCCGGGCATTGCCTCCAGGATCGTTCCCACTATCTTTACATCTACTAATGTCCCATATGTGTCTGTTCGAGACCGAAGGACGTTAAACGGATTTTCATCACTATTCTTATGAAATCTAATAATATAGTTAATTCATTAAAATGATTTAACTTATAGTTATACATGAAATCAAATAACCACACAGATATTTAATCTTATTTATACAGTAGAAGAAAGACCTCCCATTAAAAGACTCCCTCCCATATAAGACCTACTTCTCGGAGATATTGCCCTTCTTTGTAAGTATTAAAATTACCTCCGTTATAAGACCCCTCCCTTATAAGACCCCATTTTGGATGATTTTTGAAGGTCTTATAACTAAGGGAGGGTCCACTGTAAAACCATAAAAATATTTTAAACCACTGATCAGCTAAATCCATTTCACACATTTGTACAGGTCAGGAGCGCTTCACGTCGATGACGCGCGTGTACTACAAGGACGCGCACGCGTGCATCATCATGTTCGACCTGACGCAGAAGAACACCTACCAGAATGCAGTGCGCTGGAAGAAGGACCTGGACAGCAAGTGTCAGCTGGCCGACGGATCCTACGTTCCCTGTCTGCTGCTGGGAAACAAGGTGAACTTAGAATCAAATAACGAAATGGAACAAAGGGTGAATACTCTCTTTCTAATTAACTCCCCTCCACCAAAGTTGATTACGATACCAATCACCTAGAATCAGATAGTTTCACCCACCCATGTGAATGTACCAAATACCCAAAAATACCTGACTTTGCTTGGGGGGGTGGAAGGAGAGTGGTGGGCTCAGGCTAATGTAAACCTAGCCCTAGAGTGGCTAGACACAGTGATTAATGTACTACTTTCATGCCAGTATGTTCATAAACTGCTGTGGGAACTTCAACCTTTTTTTTCAGGCTTTTTGTAAAATGTATCTTCTTTTTTTCCCAACTTTATACCTACCTTAACTTTTGTTGTCATGTGTAGTTCTATGTTTTTGTTAGGGTCAGTTGTTTTATTTTGTTTTGTTTTCTGGGTCACAACACAGAAGATCTCTGCAAGATGTTGTTGTTGATGATGATGATGATTATGTAAGACACTGACAATGTTGATGATGATAATGATGAAACGGATGATGATGATGATGATAACGAAGATGATAATGATGATGATGATGATGATGATGATGATAACAATGATGACGTTTCCACAGTATAACATGGGCCACAGGGAGGTGGAGCAGGATGAGATGTGCAAGATAGATGATGATGATGATGATGATGATGATGCCACAGGGAGTGATGATGAGATGATGATGATAACGATGATGATGATGATGACGTGTCCACAGTCTGACATGGGCCACAGGGAGGTGGATCAGGATGAGATAGAAGAGCTGTGCAAAATAGATGATGATGACGATGATAACGATGATGATGATGATGATGATGATGATGACGATGATGCTAACAAAGATGATGATGATGATGACGTGTCCACAGTCTGACATGGGCCACAGGGAGGTGGATCAGGATGAGATAGAAGAGCTGTGCAAGGAGCATGACTTCATGGGGTGGAGCGAGACCTCCGTGAAGGAAGGGGCCATGATTGAAGAGTCCATGAAGTGAGGAACCAACACACACCGCATGCACACATACACATGCATGCACATATGCATGTACACACACACACACACACACACACACGCATACCAAAGACACTTAGAGCTTATGCGTAAGCTTTAAGTCTAAGAGTATCTGCACACACACACACACACACACACACACACACACACACACACACACACACACAGACACGCACACACCAAAGACACTTAGAGCTTATGCGTAAGCTCTAAATCTAAAATTCTTTGCACACGCACGCACACCAGAGACACTTAGAGCTTATGCGTAAGCTCTGAATCTTAGAGTCTTTGCACACACACACACACACACACACACACCACACACACACACACACACACACACAGAGGACCAGGAATGACTTTCATGTGTTGGAATAAGAAAGTTCTGTGCTTGTGACTTCCTCTAATCTGTCACTCCTTTTGACTCTGCCTTTTCCCTTTGCTTTCTGTCATCTACTATCTTTCTGACTCATTGGCCCATTCTCCTGCCTTTTCCCTTTGCTTTCTGTCATCTACTATCTTTCTGACTTATTGGCCCATTCTCCTGCCTTTTCCCTTTGCTTTCTGTCATCTACTATCTTTCTGACTTATTGGCCCATTCTCCTGCCTTTTTCCTTTGCTTTCTGTCATCTACTATCTTTCTGACTTATTGGCCCATTCTCCTGCCTTTTCCCTTTGCTTTCTGTCATCTACTATCTTTCTGACTTATTGGCCCATTCTCCTGCCTTTTTCCTTTGCTTTCTGTCATCTACTATCTTTCTGACTCATTGGCCCATTCTCCTGCCCTTTTTTCCCCCCAAGACATCTTCCAAATAATTTTTTCTTTTGAGCTCCTCCGAAATCGGAATGTGTCGGCTGTACGCAGCGGGGGAGACCAGTGAAAACTGAAAACCAGACGCATACGTACCTTACCCAGTATGACCATATGGCCTGGGAACACAGAAGAAGAAGAAGTACCCAGTTGGGGTCTGGGGCCCTAAGAGCTTGTCCTTTTAGGTTTTCCAGGATTTTATAGAAGCACCCATGTACTTATTTAAAAAAATGCCTCCTGACTGCACATTATCTGTTAAGAGATAACCTTTTTCTCAGTAATATTGTAGTTGTTGTTGTTGTCGTACTCTGCCTTAAAGACTCCAGGGATCATCCCAACAGCCGAAGCACTTGAACACTATGGTACAAATCACCAGCTAGGGATGAGAACATTACGTGTGTGACCGTTTTTGATTACCCAGCCACGTGAGCAGCCATACTCCGACTTCGGAGGATTTTTCTCAGTAGTGAACCTGTGCGCTGTGTTGTTTGTCCAGCTACCTCATAGAGGAGATGATGACCAAACACGCAGAGCTGGAAGGGTTCTCGGAGTCGGTTGCCCAGGGCAACGGCATCATCCGCCATCTTGGAGGAGACGATTCCGACTCCCAGTCTGCGAGTCGGTGCCGATGCTGATGAGAATCTACCCCACCAAAAAAATATATATTTATTTATTTTGTTTGTATGTTATGATGTTATGTATGATGGGCGTTTGTGTTTTTTTTGTTTACTCGCATATATTGTATGTTATCTGAGAATTTTCCCTGAAAATGCTGATGACGATCTTCAGAGAAACTGCTCTGTTTATTATGTCAGTGTTTTATTCAAAGTACGTCATCCAAGAGCCTTTACTAACATTCCATTTTTGTTTGTTTGTTTGCTTTTGTTTGTTTGTGTGTGTGCAGAGAGTATGCAAAGTGAAAGTGGCTGCGCGTGAAAAACTTCCAAGTCGCACAACATAATTTTGAGTTAAGGTTAAAAACAATAAAATGAAATGAAAAAGAAAACTATTGAACAGTAGTTACAATATCACATTTCTGAGTATTACAGCTTTATTTTTTTTATGTATTCTAGCCGTATATGAAATATAAATTAAACTAAATAAATTCTTCTTTATTGACATTTTTATAGCCAAGTTACCTAAAACAAATAACATGAATTCTCTAATATCAGTATTCTTCAATGAAGAATGTATCTTATCTAATTACAGATATTCAGAATCTGTTTCACAGCATCACTAAGAAGGTACCGGTAACATCTCAGTTTGGCACAATTTGTTTTTTAATTTGGTGATCTCAGGCACTGTGATAGAATGATTGTTAGAAGAATTCCATCGTTTTGTTCTAATTTGACACAATGCCTTTAACTGAATGATAGAATACGCCTTGTGAGTTATGGTGAATGTATAATGTGTGAGAATAGATTATAATGTATGCCAGAGAAAAAATTCACTTGTTGGTTTCTAACTTGACAAGTACGTGCTTTTAACCAGATTAGATGAATGTGTATTGTGAGTTGTGGTGGATGAACAATGCGTGAGACCGTATTAATATGCTCAGTGGTTTGTTTCTGACTTAATGACCGTGCTTTTAAGTGGATTATGGTAGATGGATGTGCACAGCAAATCGTTGTAAATGAATAATGTGTGAAGGTTGGATTGGTACGGAAGATGATTACATTTAAGTGTGTCTTCATAAGGACATGATATAGAAATTATGACGGACGTGAGGGTACCTATCCATATTTGGATGTATGCAACATATTGAGACATATATACATATCTAACATATTGTCGGTAAAATTAAAAAACCTCGTAACTCAATTTTGGTAGTTTGGAGAAAAATGAAAAAAACTTTTAGAATTAACCGCCTTGACCACATTTGATTAACTATAATGAATATGTTGTTCAAGACATTGCGCGTTTAGTCCTGCATTTTGTTAAAATTACTTTTTAAAAGTTTTTTTTTTAGACTTGAAATGAACGAAGATACGAGGTTTTTGTCCTTAACTAGATCTGAATTTGGGACTTACGAGTTTTTCTTCTATTTTCACAACCTCATTTACCCCAAATAGAAAGTCGTTAAGAGATACCAGCTTTTGGTGGAAGGTGGCGAGAAATATTAAAAAGCTGACTATGTATCTAACTCAACCCCCCCCAAATCAAGATACAAGGTTTTTTAATTTCACTGACGATATACATGGCATGAAGAAAAGTGTGGAATACAAGTCATGTACACTTGAAAATTTGCCACAGATGATGGGTGTTTGTGTTCTTTGCTTACTGTAATTCACGGACTACAAGCCGCTTCGTAATATAAGCCACACCCCCTACTTTTTAAAAAAAATCTGAAAAAAGTAACGCATATGCCGCGTTGAAGCATAAGCCGCGGAAGCGTGGCGATGCACGATGTCCGCTTCCGGTTGAGTCGAGAGTTGATCGCAGGTGTGTCGACTGCCAAAACGAAAGTGTCGGGACCACGAAACAGATTGCTATTTTGTGAGAAATATACTGAAATCAAGGTGATTTTTTTTTTCATCAATTGTGAACAAGGCCACAGATCAAAGGTTTGAATCATGGATGCCACTGAGTTGAGTTTACTTTCACTTCAGTAACGTTTAGGCCGCGGCACTGTACTAGCCGCAGGGGATGGGGTGTCATAATGAATAAGTAGTCGTATGAAATATTTACCTCTGCGCATGCGCATTAGAACAGTTTCTTATCTCCCGTGATTACTACTAACCCTAACCCTATCCCTAACCCTATCCCTAACCCTATCCCTAATGAAGTTGAAACAACGGAAAGAACCAAGAAATAGAGCAGGAGAGTGTAAATCTACATATTTGCAGAGAAATCGATGTACAAAGCCATGCACTTAGTTTCGTAATTATTCACAATGGCGGACAAACAAACGATTCTGATTGGCTACGCGGCTAGAGGTAAAAATCTCATAGAGGTAAAAATACACTGCCACAGGGGTGTGTGTGTGTTCAAAACAAAAGTTGTGGCTTATGGTCCGCAAATTACGGTACTTGGATGTATATGTGACCCTATTGTTATGAGTTGGTTATATGATGTGTGATCTGTGAGAACAAGTATTCTGAAATTGATTGCAATCAGTATTAATGATCTTAAATGGAGCATGTTTTTGTATGTTTAATCGATGTGAACGCCGAAATGCTTTGTATGAATTGCAGGGATAAATTTACACATGTAAGATCACATTTCGCTTTTTTTGTTCAGAGGCAACAAGTGTCGTTTGTATGTTTGAACATACGAAAAATTGTCATTTCATGTCTTTTTTACAATGTGTTACTAACGTCAAAAAGCCTGAATATACAAAGAGTTTGCAGTCCATCCGCAGCTGACTGAAGCCGTTGTTTTTTTAACTCCCACCCTTTCACCTACACTACAGGTGGGGATCATTGTGAACTCACTCACTGCCTCTGTTACCATACTTGACACTTCCCACCTTCCACCTTCCAGGTGGGAAGTGAGAAAGTTGGCTTCATTCTTTGCGACGTTTGTAGGCTGCAGAGTAATCACTCTTTGCGACATTTAGGCTTTTTGGTTTAATTTGCATTTGTATGATTCAAACCCAAGTGGGTTTTAAGCACATCGGGAAAATAATGTCCAACAGATTTGATTCTTTTTTGTACAATCCTCCATTCATTACCCGGACAAATCTTAACTTCCAACATTCCAGTTTCTGTTGTAATATTCTAATCCTTCCTTGGTATTTTATTATCGACTAAAAACAAAAAGGTGTAAAAACTGGTACCAACTGATTCATCTTTAATTTTTGAACTGTGATTTTTTAAACTTTTGTGTTATATTTCATACAGTGTAATGTTAATCATTACGGATGTTTGTATGAAAAGTTATGCCATATTTATATTTTTGTTGTTGCAAAATGTAAGTGGTTTGTTTTCCCCAAGTGGTTGTTTTCTTCGGCTTTTTGTTTTTGTTGTTTCTTTTTTAAGAAAAGCAGTTGTTTTTAAATCAACAAACCTAACCTGCTCTGACACATTAAGTTTTACACAGACACACACGCATGCAAGCATGACAACTTATCAAACAATGCCTTTAACTGATAACAATGCCTCTCTACTGTCAAGCGTCTTCAGAGAGTCCAGAATGCTGCTGCCAGGGTTGTGCTCAGAAAGCCTAAGACTGATTCAGTGACAACCTGCTGAGACAGCTGCACTGGCTCCCTGTTGACGCTAGAGTAGAGTACAAAGTGGCCACTCTTGCCTATCGCTACTTCGAAGGCTCTCTTCCAGACTACCTCTCCTCTCTTCTCTCTGCCTACACACCAGAACGCAACCTCAGATCAAGTAGCCTCAAACTTCTTTGTACACCTGTCACCAAATACAAAACAGTTGGAAACAGAGCTTTCCGTTTCCAAGCACCACACATCTGGAACAACCTCCCTTCCTCTCTCCGCAGCTCTCCATCTTTGTCTTCTTTCAAAACTGGCCAGAAAACTGTTCTCTTCAGAAAATACCTCTGTTGATCTCCTGTGTCTTCTCCCCTTCAGTTCACCCTCTGTGAG
Organism: Phymorhynchus buccinoides; assembly: GCA_017654935.2. NCBI lineage: Eukaryota > Metazoa > Mollusca > Gastropoda > Neogastropoda > Raphitomidae > Phymorhynchus > Phymorhynchus buccinoides. The sequence goes on from CM065687.1 coordinate 11,729,874, forward strand.
GTTTTGCGGAGTTGGTCTCTGTGTGCGTGCAGTGCGATAGTGGGCTAATTGGTGTTTTTTCATGGATTTTTTATGGTTGTGTTTCCTTTTTTGTATCATTGTTGTTTTTTCTTTCATGATTATTGTATGTATGTTTTTTGTAAAGCGCTGTGAGTCCTGCTGTGCCAGGAGAACGGCGCTATATAAGAGTTATTATTATTATTATAAACAAACCAATCAGTTTTTATTTCAATGAATGTGACTGATGCATCTTTAACTCTTTTAGCACCATGTGGTGTTTTTTGTTGTTGGTTGTCCGTTGCATCTCAACCGACAAGAAGGGGAGTAACTTTTTCTTCTTCTCGAGTACGCACGCGTTGCTTTAACCCTTTCACTGCCCGCCATTTTTCAGCATTAAATTTCCATTAAACTTTCCTGGGTAGAGAAATTAATCTGTCTGTAATACTGGGGATTCTTCTGTGACATATTTAAAGTAAGGCCTATCCTTACCTCCCAAAATTAAGAGAATAGGGTCTTTGGATAACTGACCCAGATTTGATGCCTTTTAGTGACATGGGTGTTAAATCATTGTGGTGCAAAAATGCGACGTTGGCAGTGAAAGGGTTAATGAAAAAATCACCGACATAAGCTCTGGAAGTAGACAAACACATGGCAGGGTACTTGGCAGTGAATGTCTTTGCATTTGGTGGGAGTGAAGCGCGATGAGCTGGGCGGGCGAATGGTGCTGGAAGAATAGAGGGATTCTGGTGGCACTACAGGCGATCACTTTCCTGGCTTATTATACTTCCCACGGTCAAATAGAAGACAAAGGATTCTGGTGGCCCTACAGGCGATCACTCTCCTGGCTTATTATACTTCCCACGGTCAAATAGAAAACAAAGGATTCTGGTGGCACTACAGGCGATCACTCTCCTGGCTTATTATACTTCCCACGGTCAAATAGAAGACAAAATCTATTTTTGCTGCTTGCTCATGGGTGAGATAGAGAATGAGTTTGGCGTTGCTAAGGAACTGCCTTTAAATGGGATGCCACCTGGTGTCAATGGCTAAGGACCATAACTTCACCTAAACAGCCCATTCCATCATAGCCCCTTGCACAACTCTTTGGAGTGCGCAGATTTCTTCTTTCCGATTGGGGATGTTTATCCTGCCCCACGCCCAAAGTCTTCGTTTAGACTGCTATTGGCGCACAGGATGCATGCTTTGTGAGTTGGTGTCATCCATTCCACCGGCACAACAACAGGCCTACTTCTACAGAATAGTGGAAAGGGCTTTAACCCTTTCGCTGCCGATGTCGCATTTCTGCACCACACTAATTTAACACCCATGTCACTGAAAGGCACGAAATTAGGATCTGTTATCCAATGACCTTATACTGTTGATTTGGGGAGATAAACAAAGGCCTTATTGGTACATTTCATAGGGGGGGGGGGGGGGGGGGGGGGTGACAGTAGTGCAGGTGTCAACTTTTCTCTACCCAAAAAACTCACAAATCACTCCAGCCATACACACAAACAAAACATACATAAACAAAATCAGAAATGAAAGATTACAGGTTTTTACTTCAGGTTTAGACGTAGGGAAGTGGTAGATCAGACTTTTTTATATATAGACTTTATATAGAAAAACTCTACACCGATTGGTTTCCTCACAACAAACCACTACAAAAGCAAAGTCAGAGGCAAAATTGTGATCTAAGGGAGTGAAGCGTGTTTAGAAGTGACCAAGGTATGGTGTGCTCACAAATTTACTTCCCTTGAAGCAAATGCATCAAATTGACAGCAATCTATTAATTGTGGACATATATGGCCGGAACGACTTGAATGAGTTAACGTGTGCGCAGGATCTTGTGCGTGTGTTCGCACACGGGACCTCGTTTTTTAGTCTTATCCGAAGGACTAGGAAATTGGAGTAAAGTATCTTTCCCAAATACTCAACACCGCAGGCTGAGCTGGGTTCAAACCAGCACTCGCAAACCCTAACCAAGTGACCCACTGCGCCTTTTGGGGGTGCCTATATTTATAGGCAGTCCTAATGAGGCGTTCTACTGCTTCTTTGTTGCCCAAGGGCTATAATTTTATAATAATAATAATAATGATTATTTATATAGCGCCTATTCTCTGATTTAGGGCTCTAAGTGCTTTACATATTTAATACAAATACAACATAGAATATAATTATCTTATGCAATCAGAACATACATAAATTTTACATGAGTAGAATATAGAAAAGTACATATATACAAATGAACAAAAACGCATATCTTGAAAAAGGTACACAACCTACAGACACACACGCACGCACGCGCGCACGCGCACACACTTATGTAAGTGGCGCTTTCACACGAGACCCTCTGTTCACTTGAGAGGAGGGAGAGAGAGAGAGAAACAGAGAAGGAAGGAGAGAAAGACAGAGGGAGACAGAGTCAGGAGGGAGAGAGAGAGGAGACAGAGAGAGGAGGAGGAAGAGACACAGAGAGAGAGATAGGAGGAAGAGATAGAGAAGGAGGGAGAGAGAGAGAGAGTAGACCTAGCAACAATGGATGCCTGGGCCGTGTAGGCTTAAGGGCCTACGTGCAAGTGCCACCTAGTGACGAATCAGGGGAAGATAATTTTCAGTATAAAGCCTCATTGAATTCCACTTTTTGGGGAACACAAATAGCTTGATAATGATTACATACCGAAACATATCAAAGTTTATTTTACGTTGCATAATTTTTGGTTTGTTAATAAACCATTATGGCCAAATGAAAACCACACTGATGAGTACATTCTTACTTTTGTTGATTCACAAATAAGACAGAAAATGTGATAATTTTTGTTGTTTGTGTGAAAATGTTTTTATCTTGATCATTTATTTATTATTTCCACCTTTTATTATGATTTTATGGCGATCTAATTTTTGGTTTTGTTGCTCAATTAATTAAAAATATATAATAATTTTTTGACACAGCTGTTAATAGCGAGTGAATGTTTTGCAGATGTTACTAACATGGATGCTCCTTCTTGCAGGATTGTTAGAGTCACCGGATTATGAGAATTTGAGAAGCAAGGATTTTCTTAGACACACTTGCACAATAAAAAGGGCCTTTATAAGCATTTTGCTACAGTCGAGGAATGTAGCACTTGCACTACAGTGGAACCTCCCTTATAAGATTCCCTCCCACATAAGACTCCCTCCCACATAAGACCTACTTCTCTCTGAGACATTGCCCTTCTTTGTATTAAAATTACCTCCCTTATAAGACCTCATTTGGAGGTCTTAAGGGAGGTTCCACTGTACTACTAGTCTAGAGGTAATAAAAGAGCAGTAAGTGTGTGTGCACTGCCCCTGCACTCCGCCGGGGCTGCCCCCTTGCAGGATTTTTGAAATTGCCCAAGAGCACCCATGTATAATAGCTCATATATTGCTTATAAATATTTGCTGTAAAGTGTATAATTTACTAGCATTTGTTAAATGTCCACAGCAATGAGTTTTCCCTCTTCTGTTTTATTTTGATCCAGGTAATAACAATGTAACTTTATCTGTATAGCTAATGACAAAGATGTTATTGGGGCTACCTCCCCCCCCAAAAAAAAAAAAAAGAGAAAGAAATAGGAAGAAAGGGTTGGGTCTTTTTTTATTTCAACTTTGCAAATAGAAATAGATGTTTGGTGAAGTGAAGTATTTCCATTTTAGAAGGAATACTTTATACGACACACATCTATATTATTGTTAAATATTCGTGACTTTCCTGGTGTTGCACTGCCTCTGGGCATTGCCTCCAGGATCGTTTCCACCATCTTTATATCTACTAATATCCCATATATGTGTCTGTTCCAGACCGGAGGACGTTAAGCTGAATTCCATCCATTCCATTTTAGATTTATAAAGATGTGAATACTGTACCTTTTTAGTCATCAGTCTTGGATAGTAAGATCCAAAAGAAACCAACAATCAAAGTACTTTTTTTTCCTCATAAATAAAGTACTTGTTCTTGTGCAATCATTTAAAACCCTTTCAACGCTAGCCATTTTTGTATTGCAGTTTGCCATTTTTGTATTGCAGTTTGCCATTTTTGGCTCACGTCGTTTTTTAAAACAAAGTGAGTCTATAGTATCGTACATGTTCGGTTGTGTGTGTGTGTGTGTGTGTGTTGCGTCCGTGGCCCCGACCTTTAACCTTAACTCAAACCTTAACGTTGTCATTTTCTCTAAACATATAAGGCGTTAGAGGGTTAAAGTTAGCAGGATACTTGATTTTGACGTGAGCCTTCAAGTCACGACGATCAAAGCAGTCAGATACATTGATAAAGAACAAAATAAAGATACGGTTGTGCAACCTTGAACCTTGACTCAGTCACACTCTTCAAACTAAAGAAGACTCTCACTCTCCACTGAAACTTTAACGTTGTCATTTTCTCAAAAAAACATAAGATGTTAGAGGGTTAAAGTTAGCAGGATACTTGATTTTGACGTGAGCCTTCAAGTCATGACGATCAAAGCAGTCAGATACATCGATAAGGAACAAAAAAAAGAAAATCATTTGTTGTAACTGTTGTGTTGTACCGAGTAGGAGATACATACTGGAAAGAAGACTCTCCATTAGATATACAAAAACGCTCTTTAAAAAGAAACACAAGACTTCAGGTGTGTACAAATAGGTACATTTTAACGTCGTCAACTTATATTTTCTGTAACAAATGGATGTACCGAGTGTGTGCGTTGACGGCCCGGTTGTTTAGCTTTTATTTGCGCCTTTGAGTAACGGTTGTTCGTGTTCATTTGCCCATCATCTCTGCGCACAACTTAGCCTACTGCACTTCCGGCAACAAGGCCTAGGCCTAGAGTCCATGCCTTACCTCATAATCAAGACGACGTACTTAACATTTAGCCCACATTCATTTCAGTCTTGAAAAAAAATATACGGAAAATCCAGGGTTCGTCGATTTCACTGCCTTCGACGTACGAATCCTTTGTTAGTCCTAGACGATTGATCACCATGAGCAAAGACTGTACAGGGGAAGATAAACATGGATGAGCTTGCTGGCTGTGACCTTGACCTTTGCTTTGTGGCAGAGGGGGGGGGGGGGGGGGGGGGGGGGGGGGGGGGGGGAGAATTAACGAAACGAAAATAAAATATTAGGACTAATATAAAATATCTTACAGAAATGTAGATGATGTGGAACAAGTTTTCATCGCATGAACGATCAGTTTAAAACAGTAACAGATCACGTAACTTCAATTATTAATTTTCTAAGAGTAAGAGGCTTAGACCCACAGGCAAAGACTAGGCCTACTACAGGTGTCCGTAGACCCCCCTTACCCCGGCGGGGGGGGATTGGTCACTATGTTTTTTCTGAAAGCTTGGTCAATATGCTTTTCAATTTTACTTGTTTGCCAAAAATAAAAATAGGGCTCCACTGTTACATGCGCATACATATAATTAAATTTTAAAGAAAGGGGTAGGGGTGCATAGAAATAATTTTAATTTACACAGTAAAATAAAAATTAATTCTGTTTTCAGATGCACAAGTGTCTACATAACAGTATTATCTCTATACAGGCATGGGAATTGTCATGGGAATTCCCATGCCTGCTATAGTAATAAAAATCAGACGTGAGCCTTGCAGGCTTTGCCTCTTGTTGTATTGCAGTTTGCATGATTCTTATGGAACGTTGTACACTTTTGCTGTTTTGCTGAAAATTAAATCTGGAGAAAGCGTCAATTAAAATAAAAAGATATGGAATGTGGTTCTAGTGGGATATATCTTTACATGTGATTTTTTTTTCTCAAAATAAATCTAACTTTTCTGTGACATTTTTTTGTGGGGGCTGGAGTGAGAAAGAGGCTCCTGTGTCATTTGTGTTCATTAAAATACTGTGTGTGTGTAAGAGAGTTCGAGTTCAGACAGTATCATCGTCGGTGAAGTTCAGAAACCTTGTATATCAATTTTGGTAGTTAGTGTGCAACGGAACAGCTGTGAGCGACTTAATGTCCCTTTCGTGCTGATGGATCACAATTCCATTCCCAGCCAAAGCAGTTGATATGTTTATATAAACTGAGAAAGCAGATGAATCAGTTTGGCAGGGAATGCATGAACATTTCTTTCAACCATCCATCTCACTTGGATTTATGTCCCCTGAAGTCGGAGTATGGCCGCCCATGTGGCGGGGCTCTTTAAAAGCAGCCATACACGTAATCTTCCCACCCAAGGCCATGCGAAATGTTCACATGGCACTGGGTGTGCCCCCAGAGTGTTGCTGTTAAGCTGGGGAATGAAAACAATAACTTGGATTTATTCACCTTCACACAAAAACGAAAACTTTCAGATAGTTTATTTTGAATAAGTCACTTTTGTATACATATATGTAGACACTTTCGTCGCGTTGCAACACACACTTTGTACTTGAAAGATAGGCGTCCTCAGATCAATCACCAGGGAGACAAAATAAATAGTTCAAATGCACAACACCACTCCTATGTGTGCAAAGAGAAAGACAAAAAAACAACTACAATGCATTTTAGTTGTCTGACTTTCTTGGCCTGTTCTGAGCAAGAAAGAGAACGACAAAGTCGTTCACTAATTAATCAAATTCTTCATTATCCTCAATGGAAAAAAAGGAAACTTATCATAAAGATAAATACTGTAATGATCAGTGAGAAGATTTAAGTCACATTTGCACACTGCCCTGAATGTGTATTAGGTACTTTATAGTCACAGAGGCGTCTCTGTGAAATTCGGGTTGCTCCCACATGGAGAGCGCGTCACAGCCACCCGTTTTTGTTGCTTTTTTGTATGCAATTTTTGTTAATGAGGAAGGAAAGGAGGGGTGGGTAAATTTTGACCAAATGACAACTTTTTCGTTGCCACTGGGTTTAACGTGTGCTAAGTGCATGGGCACACGGGACCTCGGTTTATCGTCTTATCCGAAAGACTCCACTTTCAGACCGTAAGGCCTAGTGCAAAGTGAGAGGAAAAATCCCAGGTTCGAACTCGGGTTTACTTGACACGAGGCAAACGCGCTACCTCTGTGCCACTCTATACTATGAATGTGGAAGATGTAATTGAAATAATGCATAACTGCAGACAAGGCTTACATTTAATTAAGCTTTAAACAGTACAACAGAAAAAAACTTCCAAAATGTCCGTTATGTTTGTGTGTCAGGCACACGTTACTGTAAAGTGCAAGGTTAACATGCCTTGCTTGGGACTTTAACTCAATGTATACCGTTGCTAGCCATGGGCGGGTTTGACCGCCAGATACTAGGGAAACCCCGGTGTCCCCCTTTGCGCTATTTATATGAAGTGACATCACATCCTTTACTTCCGTGACATACGCAGTTCGCTCAGGGAAAGCACAATCTTCCGCCATCTGCATTTGTAGGCTAAATTTTGTAATTTTCAACGATGGAAACTGACCACTTTTGGCGTGAACCTCTACAAGATGGTGACAGTGACGATGAAGCATTTACTGTGGAAGAAGTGGCAGAATCTGAACTTAGGCGAATCAAAAAGAGCATCAAAGGTGTTGACACGGGTAATTTTAGTGATGATTCGAGCAAGTATTTTTTTAATGGATTTTTAAAGTGAGTGTGTGCAAAAATCAGTGCAGCGGCAAAAATTACTTGGTGCGTAACAGTAAACAGTCTAAGCAATTCTTGGAAGTAGAAGAGTTAACATGTCAACTCACATTATTTGGGATCCTTACACAACCGAACCCTGTTAACCAGACATTCATCCCTATGACTAAACCAGCCAAACTGTACAAAAAAACTATGACATGAATCATAATTTCGCTATTTGTCAACTCAATTTATCACATGCGTCGAGATATTTCAAGCTTGACAAAGAATGCATGATGCTTCTGTTAGTTGTCATTTAAAAATAAATTTGTGGCTATGTAACTTTTTGGAATAAGTTTCCAAGCAAATCACAAAGAACCTGGTCATTATTAATTTTTACAAAAATCAATATCATGGAGTGTACTAACTGAATCAAACTGAAAAATGGTGTGCAAATGCAAGAGACAACACACAGTACAAATAGAAAAACTACAAAAACTTCATACAATAACAAACACAAACTCACAAAAATATTTAAATTATATACCCCCTACTTCATCTTTCGCCCCTCAACTTCATCTTTCCACTGGCACTGTGGGAATTCATTCTGTTTTTTAATTGTTAAAATTACCGTTACAGGCACAGCTGTAAACTACATTGCCGCTGTTCACTAATCGTTCACATTCTAATCATCTTAAAAACAGAATAGTCTTCATTCCAAAGCATTTATAAAATTATCTCTTAATTAGTTAAAGAAAAAAGAATGACCAAAATCGCAACCGCCCTAGATTCCAATCTCACACAAGTGACACACACACACTTTTCACAGCAGAGTACATGCACACTACTCAAACCACAGAATAGTAAGAACACGCACAGAGATAAAGTCTGTAAATGTTGTCACATAAATTAACCAGTGACTCATAGCACAAACAGCTGCTTGGAGTGCAGGGTCAAAAGGTCAAGGCTGTCCAGGGTCAAGGTCCCCTGTTTGTCCTTGGACTGGCTCAACACCACTGGAGATTTCCCGTTGAGGCTGTACACTGCGCGCACCTGTCACAACGCAGAATGACAGACAAATATATTATACTATCTTCTTCCTCTTCGATCGCTCAGACAGTTTCCTGTCATATGAGTGCAGATGCGTCATTAGGTATTAGGTACTTTATAGTCACAGAGGCGTCTCTGTGAAATTTGGGTTGCTCCCACCTGGAGAGCGTGTCGCAGCCAGAGGCAATTTTTTTTGGGGGGCATGCGATTTTTGTGTGACTGATGAGGAAGGAAAGGGAAGGGGGGTGGGTAAATTTTGACCAAATGACAACTTTTTCGTTGCCACTGGATTTAGCGTGTGGTAAGTACATTGGCACACGGGACCTCGGTTTATCGTCTCATCCGAAAGACTCCATGTTCAGACCGTAAGGCCTAGTGCAAAGTGAGAAGAAAAAATCCCCTGTACCCAGGTTCAAACTCGGGTTTACTTGACACAAGGCGAACGCGCTACCACTGTGCTACTCTACACCCTAATGGCAGCATCATGCTACGGTTATGCACCTAACTAAGAAATAGATAGGCCCTGCATGTCCGTCTTAGGCTGGAGAAAAATCTTTGTATGTCTTGAAAAAAGGCAGGAGAATGGACCAATAAGGCAGAAAGATAAAAGAAGACAGTAAGCAAAGGGAACAGGCAGAGTCAAAGAGAGTGACAGAGGGGGAGGGGAGGAGGTTCAGATCTAGGATTTGAATTCCTCCACCGAGGCTACCTTTGTAAAATAGTCTCCAGTATTAACCCCTTCACTGCTACAGGAAAACTGAGAAATTATCGATTTTCTTATCATAAAGTTTAAAACAAATCTTGCTTAAACAGAAAAATCACTAACATAAGTTCTGAAAGTAGACAAACACATGGCAAAGTGCTTGTCAGTGAACGTCTTTGCATTTAATAGGAGTGAAACGTGATGCACTGGGCGAATGTTTTCGCCCCCATGGTGCTAGAAGAGCTAAAGATGCATCTCACTCGTTCACAGAATATTCCCGACATTAACCCTTTCGCTGCCAGCCATATTTCAGCCAAAATATACCATTAAACTTAACTGGGTAGAGAAAACAAATGTATGTGCAATATTGTGAATTCCTCTGTGACATGTACAACATTAGGCCTGTCCTTACCTCCCAAACTTAAGGAATAGAGTCTTCGGATAACAGGCCCCGATTTGATGCTTTTTAGTGACATGGGTGTTAACCCTTTCACCGCCAGTCATATTTCATCCAAAAATGTTCATTAAATTTACCTAGGTAGAGAACAAAATACATCTGCAGTACATGTGTATTGGGGATTCTTCTGTGGCATATATAAAACAAGGTCTATCCTTACTTCCCAAAACTAAGACAGTAGGGTCTTTGGGTAATAGACCCCAATTTGATGCCTTTTAGTGACATACAGTGGAGTCCAACTATAACGAACTCGCTTTTAACGAAATTTCGCGATTAACGAACTGACTTCAATTTCCCGGCAAATGCCCTTCTATTTGTCACTTGCAAAGCCATGGGTATAACGAACAAAAAATCCTTTTGAAATAACGAACATCCGCTTTTTACGAACACATGTTCTACGCCCCAGGATAATTTTATTTACTTGGAAAAATAGCCTATAACGAACTCAGCCTGTGCGATGCGCTGCAAAAACCTAGGCCTTCAAACTCCAAGCTAGAAAGTGTTGTCAAGAGGAAGGAAGTTGGAAAATATGAACTGCGCATGCGTGAACTCATTTAGATTCACACTGGGTCGTCTGCTAGGCCTAGGCTTCCTACAGATCATTCGGTTTCTCAAGGTCGCTTTACAATTCGCGCTCAAAATAAAGATCGAAAAGTTCGTGAAAGCCTTAACAAACTAAATTTGTGTGATGTGTTGTCACTTAATGGACAAACTTGTTGAAAAGTGTGCCAAAACAGACCAGCGTCAGACAACACTGCTGAACTACTTCAAGCCTTGTACATCCCGTGATTAAGACAGACGTTCCAAACTGGTCAAGTTTATGTTTTCGGTTATCATTGGCGAGTGTTTGAACGGTTTTTGTTTTCAACATACATTGTGCATGTACATGTATAACGAAATCCTGATACAACGAACTGAGTCTGTGTTCCGTTAAAATTCGTTTTACCCGGACTCCACTGTAGTGTTAAATCACTGTGGAGCATAAATACGACATTGGTAGTGAAAGGGTTAAACCATTGTGGTGCATAAATGCGACAATGGCGGTGAAAGGGTTAAGCCTCACCTGCTCCACAAGCTGCGGGGCGGTCAGAGTGCTTCCCCTTGGGTTCTCCAGCATCAGAGTGGCCTTCCTACCCTGACGCTCCACGTTGACAAAATGGCAGACGGGCGACTTCCCCTTGCCGCTCTGAGCCTTGTTGTCGCCACCGCCGTCGTTGCTGCTGTCGGTGACGGCTGAGCCCACGTACAGCGTCTGACCGGACAGGCCGGTCGTTGTCTTCTGCTGGCTGTCCACTGGCTTGGTCAGTTTGGCGTCTTGGTACAGCTGCACCCTCCGCCCACGCAGACCAAAGGCTACCTGAACCTGTGGACATCGCAGATACAGGTTAGTGCCTTGTTGTAGTTGTTAACTCCAATAACATAGGTGCTCCTGGGAAATTTCAAAAATCATGCAAGGGGGCGGCCCTGGTGGAGTGCAGGAGCAGCGCACACACACACATTTACTGCTCTGTTTTCACCCCTCTAGACTAGTACAAGTGCTACTACATTCCTTTGAATATAGCAAATGCATATATAGGCCCTTTTCATTGTACAAGTTTGTGTGTGTGTGTAAGAAAATCGTTGTTTCTTAAATGTTCATAATCCAGCGAAGCCGGCTCTAAGCAAAATAACAAATCCTGCAATTCAGGACATCGTGAAAGAAGGAGCATCCCGGACCATGCAATACTATTCACAAAACAACAGACAGCAAACAGTTGTATAAGGAGAGCTTGAAAAACACTAGATCACCACCAGCATTTTGTTCTACAGGGTTTTCTAATGGCATGAAAGTACATGGATTGTAAATAATTGGTCATTCATAGAAAAGTGCACACACACACTAAAGCAACATTATTACATATACACTGCTCCAGGGAAATTTAAAAAATCCTTGCAAGGCAGGGGTCCAGGGGCCACCCAGGCCCCAGCGGAGTGCAGGGACAGCGCCCCTCCTGGGTTTCCGGGGGGCAATGCCCCCTGGAAGCTGTAGGGAAACAACAGTTTCCAATGTAATTGACAGGCTCTCGTTGCACTTTTTAAAAAAAAGAAGGTATTATTATTATTATTATTAGGTACTTTATAGTCACAGAGGCGTCTCTGTGAAATTCGGGTTGCTCCCACCTGGAGAGCGCGTCGCAGCCAGAGGCGCGCCACCCACTTTCACTTCTGGTTAAACTTCATGACCTCTATTGGCTACTGCAAAGAACACCTTTTGCAAGAGTGAATGCCCTTGGTGGGTGGGGGAAGATGGTTGAGTACTGACCAAACAAGGGAATAACTCTCACCAATTACCCTATTTGAGGCCACTAAATGGCTGCCTTTCGCAAGAGTGAATGCCCTTGTCAGCACTGACCAACAAGGGCTTCACTCTCACTGTCAAGAGCGTTAATAACCCTAGTTGCAGAGGCTAATAGTATAACCATCAAAATGCATCATCTCAAATTCTCATAATCCAGCGATGCCGGCTCCAGGCAATACAAAAAAATCCTGTTCAGGACATCCTGAAAGCAGGAGCATCCATGCATCTAATAAAAATAAAAAGACGGAAAAATGGAGCCTACCTGTGCTAGCAGCAGTTCAGGGGACAGCCCGTTCTGCCCTGCAGGGTTCTCTAGCAGCACGGTGGCCATGTTGCCAGCGCGTCCCTCCCCCGGCTTCACACTATCGCACAGCACCACGTTGACAAACTTCGCGCACGGCGTCACACCACCCACCACCGGGGCGGGGGACAGGGTGGGGGTCGCCTTGACCTTTGACCCTTGGCCGTTGGAGGAGCTGGAGGAGCAGGAGGAGGAGGAGGAGGAGGAAGAAGAGGAGGGGGTGCCTGTGAGGGTCATGTCCAGTTTGAACTCTTTTATCTGGTTAAAAAAACAAACGAAAACAGGCAGATAATGATTAGTTAGTTAGTCTATTTGGAGTCCCGTCAACAGCTATGGTTCAGATAATGATTCATAACAATAATTTTCTACAATACGAAGCACATACGGTAAATAGCAGTACGATGTGGTACGGTGTAGTCTTTTTGTGGAAGACCATGACTCTCAATCGAGGGGGCCTTGGCACCGGCTCTGGTGCAGCAGCCAAAGGGATGGGTTGGACTTTGGGGACCTTCCCCACCACCAGCAGTCCTCGAATCCCTTTGGCCGAGAGAATGGGGATGTACCCTGGGCAAGGCATCTCCGCTATAAACAAATTCTAGCCCATCCCACCGGAACAGCATCTGCCCCCTCTGCTATCTGGCAGTCATGGTCGGAAACATAATAGGTGAAGGGAAATGGAGAACCTAGGACCAATGCCAAGAAGACAGCTTCCCCTACCTGCATTGTTTCAGTGATGATGACATTTTCAGGGGTGCTCCTGGGAAATGTTAAAAATCCTGCAAGACAGGGGTCCAGCGGCCGCCCAGGTAACAACTTGACTTAACCCTTTAGCCGCCAATGTCACATTTATGCACCACAATGGTTTAACACCCATGTCTCTGAAAGGTATCAGACCCTATTTTCTTGATTTTGGGAGGCAAGGATAGGCCTAATGTTAAGCATGTCACAGAGATATTCTCAATATTGCAGATGATTTATTTTCTCTACCCAGTTAAACTTAACAGTATTTTTGGCTGAGAAATTGCTGACGGTGAAAGGGTTAAACAATCCTAATAAGATAAAATTCCTGGTAAAGGCATGTAAATATTTATTTGTATTCATTTCTTTTATATTCTACACATGAGAGAAACTGACAAAACATTCATAAATAAAAAAATCATTGCTTCTCAAATGCTCATAATCCGGCAATGCCGGCTCCAGGCAATTAAAATATCCTGCATATCAGGACATCCTGAAAGCAGGAGCACCCATGCAGTATCATGGGTGCAACTCCCCAAAATGAAAACAAATGAAAGGCAGGGGTCCAGGGACCCATGGCCCCGGCAGAGTACAGGGGCAGAGCCCCGTCGGACGATTCAGGGGGGCAAGTTAAGAGAGAGAGATAACGAGACAGACAGACAGTTAAAATGATAGACAGTTTGAGTCTGATAAGCCTTGTAAAATTATTACATTGCCTTTGAAAACTTCCAAGATAGAACAACCAAGTTCAAAACGCCCCAAATCGCTTGTGGTCTTTTTGGGGGGATGAATTAAAAAACAATTTCTGGTCAAATTAAAAATACTGAAATCTGTGTAAAAATGAAAGAGAAGCACCCATGCATTTTCCCTGCACCACACACGGTAGGGTTTCATGAGCCGTTTGATGGTGTCATTACTTGCTGTCATTACCGTACAATATGGCCAAAAACAACAACAAAACCTTCCTGTACCTGCATGGTTTCACTGATGATGACATTTTCCCCGGGCCCCACAGGGTAAGGCTTCATGGGCTGTTTGATGGTGGTGAAGATGAAGTCAGAGAACTCCTGGATCACCCGGTTCAATTCTGCCGACGACGTCTGGTAGCACACCACTATGTCGTCCGACGGCATCAACTTGGCCTGTTGACGTGGACACAGTGGTAACGAATGTTAGAGGATAAGAAACGCGTGTCATTTTTAACTTCTTATATGTTCTGTTTCTGTCTTGGCATATATTTTCAAAGCAATATGAACTACTCATAGGTGCAACTCCCCGAAATGAAAAAACAACTTGAAAGGCAGGGGTCCAGGGGCAGAGCCCCGTTGGAGGATTCAGGATGGGAACACAAGAGGGAGAGATAACGAGACAAACAGACAGTTAAAATTATGGACAGACACAGTCCAAGTCCGATAAGCCTTTGCCTTTGCCGATAAGCCTTTGAAAACAATATGGCATCACCATGCTGTTTTTAAGATTCCCTGAGAGAGGCTTCTGGGATAGAACAACCAAGTTGAAAATGCCCCAAATTGCTTGTGGTGGATTTTTTTTTGTGTGGATAAATTTAAAAAACAACAACTGAAATTCAGTTTCTGGCAAAAATTTAAAAAACCCTGAAATCAGTGTGAAACTGAAAGAGTCGCATCCATAAATACTTAGTTTTGTACCCATAGTTTAAAAATAACACAATATCTTGTGATACAACAGCGTTCCTGTTTCAATGTGTGTATGCACAAATCTGTGTGTACTTATTTATTTATTTAAGAAACTGTATATAGCGCTTCACCTTTAAGCTCTAAGTGCTTTACAATTGCACTAAAATGATTCATATTAAAAACAACCCCTTACATACCCCACCACCTATCCTTCACATTCTTACACACACACATGCACGCGCACACACAAACAAATATGTACATATTTAACTAAATATACATAAAATACATGCACATCATAAAATAACAATTTACAATCAGATTACATTAAAAAATCAATTTTCAATTTACATAAACAACTCACACATTCACAATGACCGCAAAAGTAAAGTATACATATAGGTACATACAAGGTACATGTGTGCAAGCATGTGTGCAAAGCCACATGAAAACATTAGACACACAACCGCACCTTCTTTCTGAGTCGCTGCACGCGGTTGATCACCTCCCTGGCCACCCCTTCGTCCAACATGGACTGGTCCGGTGTGATATTCAGCAGCACCAGGATCTGAAGCACGCACGACAAAAACAAGCTGGTCACAACCCCCCCAAAAAAGTTTTACTCTACAAATTCATTAAAAGGGAAATGAATGAAGAAAGATGAACAGAAAAGAACTCACCTGTATATCCCTAAAGCATAATTTTACACTGTTGTATGGCTGCAAGTTTATAATTCCATTTTAACCATTTACGGACATCCAGGGCTCCCAATCATCCCGCAAAACAAGGGGTCCCAGGGACTTCTTCACTTACAGTATAGAGGGTCCTAGAGGCGGGATAGAGGGTCCCAATAGCATTGCGAATGCTAAAAAGTTTTTCTAGTGCATCCCTGGGACCCCCTGCACATTCTCTTAGAGGGTCCTTTGGACATTTTAGTACTTCATAGACCCCCAAATGGGGGTCCCTGACATTGTAAAAATCTGCAAAGTTTATTTCATAGTTCTATGAACTGCAGCTTTATTTCACAGCTGAGGGCATTTGGAAGAAAATGACAAAGCGTATGCATGATAACAAAGTACTGCAAACAACTATCACCAGTTGTTCATAAAACATGCACTGAAAACTCGGCAATCATTGGCTAAATGAACACAACCTCCAAGTAGAAAAGAAAAGAAATCAATAACTTTCTGTGTGCTTAACAGTGTAGTATACTCAAATGGCTTTTATCATTGGTTGACATTAGCCTGTAGTAGGGGCCAACAGTAACATGAGAGCCGTACAATAGATGATTTTCTACAGTAATGGAAAATCATGGTACAGATTAGTCTCTTGTGGAAGACTATGACTCTCGAACGAGGGGGACCTTGCACCGGCTCTGGTGCTACAGCCAAAGGGATGGGCTGGCCTTTGGGGACCTTCCTCAATGCCAGCTGTGTCCTCAAATCGAGAGAGTGGGGATGTACCTTGGGCAAGGCATCTCCACTATAAACAAATTCTCACCCAGCCCGCCAGACTAGTATCTGCCCCCTCTGCTATCTGGCAGTCATTGTCGGATTACTCGGAAACGACATACTAGCATACAATATCAGAGAAAGGAATGGAAAGTTGAATCACAGAACTTTATCTGGTCATTTTTTTTCTAACGTTGTCTACAGCCTAAGACTCTCCTCTCCACAAAAGTCAAAACTGAAAATGCCCTAGACAGAAAAGTACACTGATGGAAAGAAAGAAGCAAAGATGATGTAATAAGCTGTGCGCAGAACCGGGCTCAATATTGTGGCTACTCCTTCACTTCAAGAAAGATGGAAACGACTGTATTTTACAGACTATAAGGCAACACTTTTTTCCCAGACCAAGACCCCTGAGCCCACATAACAGAGCGCATTTTCTTCATTTATGTGATTATATGCTTTCATACGTGTTTTATTACCGTAATTTACAGACTATAAGGCAACACTTTTTTCCCAGACCAAGACCCCTGAGCCCACATAATAGAGCGCATTTTCTTCATTTATGTGATTATATGCTTTCATACGTGTTTTATTACCGTAATTTTCAGACTATAAGTCGATATTTTTGTCTCCAATTTCGACCTATGCGCCTAATAAACGAGGGCGCCCTATTAGTGAACAAAATCGTGAGAAGAGAGGCAACGATTGCCGTACTCAGTACAGTCTACTGTGAGTCACAACATTGAAAGTGGTAACGAGTCGCCAATACGACGAATACTCACGTTAAAATGCTTCAAAATCCCTATTATCATCCGAGATACCGTCCAACAGATGCCATAACCCTTCATTGGATGTAAAAAGCATCGTTGTAGAGCTTAAAATGCCATAATTCTGCCAGTTTGGGCGAAGAAAAGTCCAAACACAACAACCGGAAGTCGCAAAAACGGAAGTTCGATTATTTGAGAAGGGAGCCAATTCTCGTTTATGACAGCAATAATGGTGGTCGGTAAGCGTTTACAGGATGTGTACGGGCTTCAAACTTCGACTTTCTTTTGTGAGGTGTGTATCGCCTTATAAACGAGGGCGCCTTTTACTTTAATTTGTTCAGATTTTTCTTGAAAATTGCCCTATTCGCCTTATACACAGCAGCGCCTAATGATTTGAAAAATACAGTCATTGGAAAGCCATACGCATCACAAAAATCACCACAAGCCTTCGACATACACACAAGGTCAAGAGAAAACCCAGACACATCATCACACTCGTCAAAAATCAAATTGATCTCAAAAGTGTCCAGATGTAGAAAAACAATGAAATGTATGCTTATATCTAGGTCAACCATAATCCAAAATTTAAAAAAAAAAGTTTGAAAAAAAATACTACTGAGCCTCATAATATGACTCAAAAATTAGTAAGATATAAGAACAAAATCTAAACTGTGTGTGAAATTTGGGGGGTGCGCCTTATATTCAGGTGCACCTTGTAGTCCGTAAAATACGGTAAATAAAAGATACTGACCTGTCCATCGGAATGTGCCTCATACTGCTGCTGTCCCTCCCCTCTGCCTTGCTGCTGGTCCCCAACGCTGAACATCACCCGCACATCCCCCTGCCTCAGCTCGTGACCTTGCACCTCGATGACCCCCGTCTGCAGGAAGGTCGCGAGGTCGGCGTCCGACAGGCAGCGGATTTCCTCCGATACGGCCTTGAACTCCCCCTTCAGCCTCGACCCCAGGGTCTTGTGCTCAGGCTCGGCGCGGAGCTTGACCCCGTACTTCTCCTTGTCCGTGGTGGTGGTTAGGGTGCGGACGTTCAGCTCCTGGGAAAGATCCACTTTGATGACTGTAACGAGGATGAGCAGAAGCAGAGGAAAGGAAGGCAAAGAGGAGGAGAATGAAGATGTCATACCTGCCCATGTGGCGGGGTAATCAAAAACGGTCACACGCGTAACGTTCTCATCCCTAGCTGGTGCATTTGTACCATAGTGTTCAAGTGTTTCGGCTGTTGGGATGAAGCCAGGGTATGTCAACAACATACTTTTGTTTATGGTGGTGGTTAGGGTGCGGACGTTTAGCTCCTGGGAAAGATCCACTTTGATGACTGTAACGAGGATGAGCAGAAGCAGAGGAAAAGAATGCAAAGAGGAGGAGGAGGAGGAGGAGGAGGAGGAGGAGGAAGATGTCATACTTTTCTTGGTGGTGGTGGTTAGGGTGCAGACGTTTAGCTCCTGGAAAAGATCCACTTTGATGACTAATGAGGATGAGCAGAAGCAGAGGAAAAGAATGCAAAGAGGAGGAGGAGGAGGAGGAGGAGGAGGAAGAAGATGTCATACTTTTCTTGGTGGTGGTGGTTAGGGTGCAGACATTCAGCTCCTGGAAAAGATCCACTTTGATGACTATAACGAGGACGAGGACAAGCAGAAGCAGAGGAAAGGAAGGCAAAGAGGAGGAGGAGGAAGAAGTAGGCCATAATGGGTAAGGTACACATGTGTCCAGTTTTCAGTTTTAACTGGTCTCCCCGCCGCTTACAGCCGACACAATCCGATTTCGGAGGAGCTCAAAGGAGAAAAATTATTTGGAAGATTTTTTTGGGGGAAAAAGACAGGAGAATGGGCCAATAAGTCAGAAAGATAGTAGATGATAAAAAGCAAAGGGAAAAGGCAGAGTCAAAGAGAGTGGTCACTGACCTCCAGTATGTATTTCTCCAGGTAGCGTACTTCCTCCAGGACTTTTGGATCGTTGGCGATGGCCACCACCTCCTTCAGTGGATACTGGGGAGAAAAAAAAAGAAGTCAATGGTGAAATTTCATAGTGGACACTGATTGTTAACCCTTTCCGCTAGCCATTCCTCAACCAAAATTTATCATTAAAATTACCCTGGTAGAGAAAAGATTTTGTCAGCAATATTGGGGATTCCTCTATGACATGCACAAAATAGGGCCTGTCCTTACCTCCCAATATTAAGAACATTAAGGTAATTGGTCAGCAGACCCTCATTTGATACCTTTTAGTGACATGGGTGTTAAATCATTGTGGTGCCAAGAGGCGACAGAGGCGATGAATGGGTTAAGTCAAAGGGACACATGTATTAGAAGAGGAAAAGTGTCTTCTGCAAAGTTAAAAAAGATGCTGCGGTACATCCTTTAGTTGAACAGAAACGCCCCATTACTTGATTATTTCCTATCACTGTTCTAAACCCCACAACATACCTATTAACCCTCTGAAGACCGCAGAACCGAAATCCGCCCGATTTTGGTTTCCTTCCCTGGTGCCTGATGACGCCGATTGCGCCCGCTGAACGCCAGGTCTAGTAGTTTCACTTTCACTTTCTCCCTACCCACAATGCAATATACTAGGTTAGTTCTTCCTGTTCCTGACACTCACTGATCCGTTTTTGGTCTTTACTGCTCCTGGGCCAATAGTCTTTTTGAACGGATTTTTCGAAGTGACCCCAAATTTTTTTCTTCTTTCCACGTGACGTGTACAGTATTGACTCGGCGCAATGCTCGGAGCGCCATTACGGATTTTTTCTTCTAATTCATGGTTTGTTGTGTGACATTGTGTAAGCTTTCGAATGAAAATATCATCATTGCTATTCAATATGCATCTTTCAGAAATGAAATGAAAAGATTTGGAGTTAATGCCCTTGTCTCAGGGACTGGGATCGATTCTCGGTTCGAATGGTCAGTAGTCAAAGGGTTAAAGTCACATGTGCATCGGCCCACCTTAAGTGACAGAATCTAGCCGATCACTAACCACCCTCCTCAGTTTAATCACAGCATGCATGATACACACACACACACTACCTTCAGCGGCAGAGTGTTGCGGTCTCTGACCACCCTGCCCAGCTCTATCACAGTCTGCATGCGGGTGACGGCAGACTCGATGTCGGTGTGGATGACCTGCTCCTGGGCCCTGGGCACCGGCAGGAAGTGCACGCTCTGCGTGTCGCGAGATGTCGCCGCCTCCCCGGCCAGGTGGTGCCGAAGACTCTGGTACATCAGCTCTGTCAGGAACGGCGTGAACGAGGCCTGCAAGCACACAAGATGATGCATCGTGTCGTTTTAACCCTTTCACCGCCAATGTCGCATTTAAGCACCACAATGGCTTAACCCTTTCAACGCCAGCCATTTTTTTAGCCAAAACTTTCCATTAAACGTACCTGGGTAGAGAAAAGATTGAATCTGTAATATTGGGGATTCTTCTCTGACATGCGTAAAATACGGCCTATCCTTGCCTCCCAAAATAAAGAATGTAAGGTCAATGGATACCAGACCCTCATTTGATAACTTTCAGTGACATGGGTGTTCAATCATTGTGGTGCCAAGAGGCGACAGTGGCGATGAAAGGGTTAACCTTCATGTCACAAAAAGGCATCAAATCAGGGCCTGTTATCCAAAGACCCTATTTTCTTACTTTTGGGAGGTAATGTTAGGCCTAATGCTATACATGTCACAGAGGAATTCCCAATATTGCAGATACATTTTTTTCTCTTCCCAGTTAAGTTTAATAGTATTTTTTTGCTACAAAAAAATGGCTGGCAGCAAAAGGGTTAAATACAACGTCATGCCATGATGTTATTGTCTTTTACTTCTTCTTCTGCGTTCTCAGGCCATATGGCCATAATGGGCAAGGTATGTATGTGTCCGTTTTTTTTAAAGTTTTCACTGGTCTCCCCGCTGCGTACAGTCGACACATTCCGATTTCGGAGCTCAAAGGAAAAAAATTATTTGGAAGATTTTTTGAAAAAAGGCAGGAGAATGGGCTGTACGCAGTGGGAGACCAGCAAAAACTGAAAACAAACACATACGTACTTTACCCATTATGGCCTTTTGATCTGGGAACGCAGAAGAAAAAGTTACCACAAAAAGCTATCAAAACCTGACAACCCCCCCCAAAAAAAAGCTCTCACAAATTCCCTGAAATCCCACCACAA
>CM065687.1:11753545-11768545 GCA_017654935.2 Phymorhynchus buccinoides
AACAACTGGAAGTCGCAAAAATGGAATTTCGATTATTTGAGAAGGGAGCCAACTCTCGTTTATGAGAGCAGTAATGGCGGTCGGTAAGCGTTTACAGGACATGTAAGGGCTTCAAACTTCGACTTTCTTTTGCAAGGTGTGTATCACCTTATAAACGAGGGCGCCTTTTACTTGGATTTTGTCAGATTTTTCTTGAAAATTTCTCTATTCGCCTTATACACAGCAGCGCCTAATGATCCGAAAAATACAGTACTTCGTAGCTGTACATACACTGACATTTTCTCGTTTTCTTTATCGTTAATTGTTAATTGTTAAGGGGTCTTACCTGCCATCTTCTTGTTGACAAACTTAATGAAGGACTCGCTGTTACGCACTGTCAGTACTTCGTAGCTGTACATGCACTAACATTTTCTTGTTTTTTTAATCGTTAATTATTAATTGCTAACGGTCTTAGCTGCCATCTCCTTGTGGACGAACTTGAGACCAGACACTGTCAGAACTTTCTAGGTGTACATGCACTGACATTTTCTCGTTTTCTTTATCATTGATTGTGAATTGCTAAGGGGTCTTACCTGCCATCTCCTTGAGGACGAACTTGACGAGGGACTCACTGTTACGCACTGTCAGTACTTCATAGTTGAACATTCACTGACATTTTCTCGGTTTCTTTGTTGTTAATTGCTAATGGTCTTAGCTGCCATCTCCTTGTGGACAAACTTGACGAGGGACTCACTGTTACGTACTGTCAGTACTTCATAGTTGAACATTCACTGACATTTTCTCGTTTTCTTTATTGTTAATTGCTAACGGTCTTAGCTGCCATCTCCTTGTGGATGAACTTGAGACCAGACACTGTCAGTACTTTCTAGCTGCACATGCACTGAAAGTTTTTTGTTTTCTTTATCGTTAATTGTTAATTGCTAAGGGGCTTACCTGCCATCTCCTTGTGGACGAACTTGATGAGGGACTGGGTGAAGGACAGCACCCAGCGGTCCATGTAGTTGTCTGACAGCTGAAGGCTGGCTTCGTTGAACACAAATTTAGAGCCCTCTTCCTGCAATGAGAGGCAGGCAACGTCTGAATACATGAAAATGAAGATGGATTTTAGTTTTTAGCCCCCCTCCCCCTCCCCTCCCTTCCAAACTCTTACACAACTAAACTAAGGGGCCATAGGCCAAAGTAGTGGTAAATGAAGGGCAGGAGCTGTGCCGGTTGGGGTTCGTCCCCGGGGACCGCTACGGTAGCCGGATTGGTCTTGCCTGAATACTGCGAAAAGGCCTATGGTCAACTTTTAAAGACTGTCAATACCACCAGACAGTAAAGATGAAAAAAATAAAATAAAAAAGTATTTCATTTTCCAACTCTCAATGCGCTCTCCATTTCCATCATGCCCCTCTCTCTTCTCTCCGCCCCTCTCAATGGTTTTCTCACCCTTTCCATCTTATAAATATTCTGTATGAGAAAGCGGTGTGCATTGTACAACGCCCGCACCCCCTACCAAGGGCATCCCCATAGAGAAGGGAGGAATCAAACCACACAATCGAATATTCAATAGCAACAATACCAACACTCTGACCCTCCTCATCCAGTCGATGTTCTGCATGAGGAAGCAGTGAGCGTTGTACCAGGGGGGACAATCATCCATCACATCTTTCATACCCACATCTCTCTCTCTGCATCTCTGATCTCTCTCTCTCTATTTCAACAGATTCATCACCCTCTCCATCCTGTCAATGTTCTGCATGAGGAAGCAGTGAGCGTTGTACCAGGGAGGACAGTCACCCACCACATCTCTCATACCCACATCTCTCTCTCTCTCTATTTCAACAGATTCCTCATCCTCTCCATCCTGTCGATGTTCTGCATGAGGAAGCGGTAGGCGTTGTACCAGGGAAGAAACACGTCCTTCACCACGTCCCGCACACCCTCCTCCTTGAAGCGCAAGTTCTCCGCACGCACCGCCGGGGAGTTCACCAGGTACAGCCTCAGGGCATCCGCCCCATACTTGTGTGCCACCTCCATGGGGTCTGGGTAGTTCTTCTTCCGCTTGCTCATCTTCTGACCATCTCTGGAAGAAAGGAACAAACAGATCTACTGTAAAATGCGGACTATAAATAAGCCGCTACTTTTTTCCTCAACTTTAACGATATCGCATGTTTATACTAAGCATATATCTGTATCGTTAAAAAATCGGGACTTTCCTGGAGTTGCACTGCCTCAGGACATTGCCTCCAGGATCGTTCCCACCATCTTTATATCTACTAATGTCCCATATGTGTCTGTTTCAGACCAGAGGACGTTAAACGGATTTTCATTCCTCAACTTTGGCCCATGCGGCTTGTAGACTGATGCGGCTTATCTGTGTAATTTTTGTTTTCCATTCTGTCTTTATCAGTATGATTAAATCTGTTTCTGGCCACATTCTTCAGCCCATTTTGAGCTTCTTTGAGATACTGGTTTTGGTAATCAATAGATTCAAATCTCATGTTTAAAGTGTCTGCGAGCATTACACACTCATGTTCTGATAGACAAATTTATATCTTTGTTGCTTTGTGCACATTTCATTTTCTCTGCGGCTTATAAACTGGTGCGGCTTATATGTGAATAAATACCGAATATTTTGTCAATTTAAGGGATGCGGCTTATATACAGCGACACGCTCTCCAGGTGGGAGCAACCCGAATTTCACAGAAACGCCTCTGTGACTATAAAGTACCTAATACCTAATAATACCTACAGGTGCGTCTTATAGTCCATTTTTTACTGTACATATCTATAGCGCTAATGTCCGAGTTAAAAAAAAAAGTACAGCCTCAGGGCGTCCGTCCCGTACTGGTCAGGCATGGTAGTGGGGGCAAAGTGGGTTTCGCAGAAGAATATCCAACCGATTCTGCATTTCATTTGAAAGATATCGACTCAAGCTAAAATGAAGTTGGGCGTCAAAATGA
Organism: Phymorhynchus buccinoides; assembly: GCA_017654935.2. NCBI lineage: Eukaryota > Metazoa > Mollusca > Gastropoda > Neogastropoda > Raphitomidae > Phymorhynchus > Phymorhynchus buccinoides. Next base: position 11,756,494 of record CM065687.1, read on the forward strand.
ACAAGAAGAAGAAGAAAAAGAAGCACTAGGAGCACAAATCTGGAAACGTGTGGCGTGAACTAGGCCGCACACGACTGCTAACTTCGGCGGGAAGTTGCTTGTTCAGTCTTTCACATCCGGTTCCGCGAAGTGATTGCATAGGTTTTAACGCACATAATTTTTAGGCACCCGAGCGAATTTTTACCACAGCTTTTTTGTTGTTGTTGTTGTCAATTTCACTTTCGCGGATTTTCCGCGATTCGCGGAGGTCTACCATGCCTGACTTGTGGGCCAGGTGGGAGCAACCCGAATATCACAGAGACGCCTCTGTGACTATAAAGTAACTAATACCTAATCTCTATGGGGTCTGGGTAGTTCTTCTACCGCTTATTCACATTTTGGCTGTCTCTGAAAAATATGTAGCAAAATGCTCATGTTAACTCTTTGATCACTAGGAGATTTATTTTCCTTTTCCTTTTTCCCAGGGATCGTCAGTTTGTATGGGTTCCCAAAAGAAAGACAAATCATAGAAATAAGTTACGAAGAACTTTAAAAATAAAAAAAGCAAAATGGATCACTTACCCTGCAAGCACCAGTCCATTGGCCACCAGGTTCCTGAAGGGAGGCTTGTCGAACAGCAGCGTGGACAGCACCAGCAGAGTGTAGAACCTGTAACGTTTCCATTATGAAAGTCGTTATACAAAGCAAGTCTTCTGAAGGGAGGCTTGTCAAACAGCAGAGTGGACAGCACCAGCAGAGTGTAGAACCTGCAACGTTTCCATTATGAAAGTCGTTATACAAAGCAACAGTCGTCTGAAGGGAGGCTTGTCGAACAGCAGCGTGGACAGCACCAGCAGAGTGTAGAACCTGCAACGTTTCCATTATGAAAGTCGTTATACAAAGCAACAGTCGTCTGAAGGGAGGCTTGTCGAACAGCAGCGTGGACAGCACCAGCAGAGTGTAGAACCTGTAACGTTTCCATTATGAAAGTCGTTATACAAAGCAAGTCTTCTGAAGGGAGGCTTGTCGAACAGCAGCGTGGACAGCACCAGCAGAGTGTAGAACCTGCAACGTTTCCATTATGAAAGTCGTTATACAAAGCAACAGTCTTCTGAAGGGAGGCTTGTCGAACAGCAGAGTGGACAGCACCAGCAGTGTAGAACCTGCAACGTTTCCATTATGAAAGTCATCATACATGTACAAAGCAACAATCTTCTTCTACTGCATTCCCAGGCCATATGGCCATAATGGATAAGGTACGTATGTGTCCGGTTTTCACCGGTCTCCCCCGCTGCGTACAGCCGACACATTTCCGATTTCGGAGGAGCTCAAAGGAGAAAAATTATTATGGAAGATTTGTTTTGAAAAAAAGGCAGTGAATGGGCCAATAAGTCAGAAAGATAGTAGATGACAGAAAGTAAAGGGACAAGGCAGCGTCAAAGAGAGTGGCAGATTAGAAAAAGTTCAAGCACAGAACTTCAAGAAGGTGGGGGAACTATTTTTATGAAAGACCCCCCGGTATCCCCATGGGGAGCAATAAAACTCAAAAACACCATACTGAAACTGGGTATAAGTGTTCACGAGGAAACTCGTTATATGCTATAACAAAACCCCAAACAAGAACTCAACACTACTAACAACAGCAGCAGAGTGCAGAAGCAGGAGCATTTTCCATGATGAAAGTAACTGCACAAATCAACAATAAAACTGGTGGGGAAGATCTAAAAGGCCTTTTCGCTAGCAAGGGCTACCTTCCCCCTCCCCTCCCCCTTTCTCGTCTCCACCTTCCCTTTCTCGCTTTCTCACGATAAAGTCGTATCAGTGGGCAAGGTTTCCTATCAGTTAGCAACCTTCTTTCTCCATCTCTCTCTTCCGCGTCTCCCCTCTTTACTCGGCCCCGTTCTCTCTTACTGCCTCCCTCTCTTTCTCTCTTCTGTCTGTCTCTCTCTCTCTAACACCCCTGTGTCAGGTCTAGGCCCTCAGTGGTGAAGTCAGCACAGAATGTCTACTCAAAGGCCTTATTGTTGGCAAAGGGTTAGTGAATGCTTGTCTGTCTGTCTGTCTGTCTCTCCCTCTCAAAAAAAAAGAGAAAAAGAATCCTTACCATCACCTTGTCTGACCAATGCACTCAGCAATATAAATAGCAGGGAAACTCTCCTCAAAGATCTTATTGTTGGCAAAGGGTTAGTGACCATTTGTCTGTTCGTCTGTCTCTCTCTCTCCAAGTTACACCTAAAAAAACATAATTCTTGTTGGCGAAGGGGTAGTGGCTGTCTGTCTATTTGCCCCCCCCCCCTCTCTCTCTCTCCTCTCTCTCTCTCTCCAAGTTACACCATAAAAACCAGTCTTACCATCCCCTTGTCTGGTCTATGCCCTCAGAAATAAAGTCAGCAGGGCAGGTGTCCTCAAAGGCCTTCTTGTTGGCGAAGGGGTAGTGGCTGTCTGTCTATTTGCCTATCCCTTTCTCCTCTCTCTCTCTCTCTCCAAGTTACACCTAAAAGAAGGTCTTACCATCCCCGCGTCTGGTCTATGCCCTCAGCGATGAAGTCGGCGGGGAAGGTCTCCTCAAAGGCCTTCTTGTTGGAGAAGGGGTAGTGGCTGTCTGTTGGCCTCTCTTTCTCCTCTCTCTCTCTCCAAGTTACACCTAAACAACCAGTCTTACCATCCCCGTGTCTGGTCTATGCCCTCAGCGATGAAGTCGGCGGGGAAGGTCTCCTCAGGCCTTCTTGTTGGAGAAGGGGTAGTGGCTGTCTGTTGGCCTCTCTTTCTCCTCTCTCTCTCTCCAAGTTACACCTAAACAACCAGTCTTACCATCCCCGTGTCTGGTCTATGCCCTCAGCGATGAAGTCGGCGGGGAAGGTCTCCTCAGGCCTTCTTGTTGGAGAAGGGGTAGTGGCTGTCTGTTGGCCTCTCTTTCTCCTCTCTCTCTCTCCAAGTTACACCTAAACAACCAGTCTTACCATCCCCGTGTCTGGTCTATGCCCTCAGCGATGAAGTCGGCGGGGAAGGTCTCCTCAAAGGCCTTCTTGTTGGAGAAGGGGTAGTGGCTGTCTGTTGGCCTCTCTTTCTCCTCTCTCTCCAAGTTACACCTAAACAACCAGTCTTACCATCCCCGCGTCTGGTCTATGCCCTCAGCGATGAAGTCGGCGGGGAAGGTCTCCTCAAAGGCCTTCTTGTTGGCGAAGGGGTAGTGGTTCTGGGCGTAGGGCATGCTGCCAGACTCGAACCAGCAGTCAAACACCTCCGTGACGCGCCGCAGCACCCCCTTGCCTCGTGCTGAGGGGATGGTCAGAGGGTCTATGCTGCAAGAAAAAAGGAACAATTCTTCTTCTTCTTCTTCTGCGTTCTTGGGCCGTAAGGCCACAATGGGTACGTATGTGTCTGTTTTCCAGTTTTCACTGGTGTCCACGCTGCATTCATCCGACACATTCCATTTCGGAGGAGCTCAAAGGAGAAAACTATTATGGAAGATTTTTTTTTTGAAATAAGGCAGGAGAATGGGACAATAAGTCAGAAAGATAGTAGATGACACAAAGCAAGGAAACAGGCAGAGTCAAAGAGAGAAACAGATTAGAGGAAACATGCGCATGTGCACTCATACACAATGTGGGGACCATAGTTATGAGGCAGAAGGCTTAAGTCAAACAGGCATGGTAGTGGGGGCAAAGTGGTTTTCAAGGAAAATGGCTGGGGGTCCAGGGGGCCGAAGAAAATTCTATAAAATTCAATAAATGAGAGTGAAATGTTCCTTTTTCATGCCAATTCAATGCATTTTTTAATAATTTTGTTTCACTGTTTCGCAGATTTTCCGCGATTCGCGGAGGTCTACCATGCCTGGTCGAATTACAGAAAGTCTAGAGTGAAGTTGGGCAGTATTATAATAACGACGAACTTATCTCATGATGTAAGGCACACAAAGAGTTACTAACTTTTCCCTGTGCAGGTCGGTGACATCAGCACCAGTCAGCTCTTTGAGTTCAGCCAGGGATCCCACACACACCACCTGCCACACACAAACACATCTGTATTTTTCATACAGTAGTGACACACCCTGTTGCTTACGACATAAATTGTAAATGCAAGCCTGTCTGATGTTATTCTGCACACACACGCACACATTCATACAAGCAGATATATACTGGGATGCTGTGGAAACTAGCCAACTGAAAGGTACCCCCCCAAAAAAGGGATAATTCATAACTTTTTGCTCCCAATCTAAATCCCTCTTATTGCAAAAAAAAATGTTGTTGCTGGGGGGGGTTTTAACGTCAAAATATCAGCAATCTCAAAATAAACTTTCAGTGCTTTTAATATTAACTTCCCAGATTCCCACTGAACTTATACACCTTCAAGACATATGTGCAATACATGTAGACAAACAAATAAAAGACGGAACTCAAACTTTTTTTTTTTTTTTTGGCAGTTAAAAATCGATTCAGAAATTTTATAGTTAAGGTTCACAGACAGACAAACAGGCAGACAAACAGACATAGAAACAGGCAGACAAACAGACAGAGAAACAGGCAGACAGACAGAAAAACAGAGAGAAACAGGCAGACAAACAGACAGAGAAACAGGCAGACAGACAGATAGAAAAACAGGCAGACAAACAGACAGAGAAACAGGCAGACAGACAGAGAAACAGGCAGACAGAGAAACAGGCAGACAGACAGACAAACAAACAGGCAGAGAAACAGGCAAACAGACAGAGAAACAGACACGAGTCTGACCTCCTCCCCATCGTCGCTGACCCACAGAGGCACCGGTGTGCCCCAGTAGCGGTTTCTGGACACCGCCCAGTCGCGGGCGTCGCGCAGCCAGTTTCCAAACCGCTTCTCCTTCACAAAGTCAGGGACCCTGCAACACCGCACGGGTGACACAAAGCTCTCATCCAATGCCAGTCACTCAAAATATCATCACCGACTCTCACATGATTAACGCTTTCAAGCTCAAGTCTTTTACACCAACTTTCACATTAACGTTTTCAAGTCTTTTTTACACCAACTTTCACATAACGTTTTCAAGTCTTTTCGTTTTCAAGTTTTTACACCAACTTTCACATAACGTTTTCAAGTCTTTTTTTACACCAACTTTTCACATAACGTTTTCAAGTCTTTTACACCAACTTTCACATAACGTTTTCAAGTCTTTTACACCAACTTTCACATAATGTTTTCAAGTCTTTTACACCAACTTTCACATAATGTTTTCAAGTCTTTTACACCAACTTTCACATAACGTTTTCAAGTCTTTTACACCAACTTTCACATAACGTTTTCAAGTCTTTTACACCAACTTTTACATAACGTTTTCAAGTCTTTTACACCAACTTTCACATAACGTTTTCAAGTCTTTTACACCAACTTTTACATTAACGTTTTCAAGTCTTTTACACCAACTTTCACATAATGTTTTCAAGTCTTTTACACCAACTTTCACATAATGTTTTCAAGTCTTTTACACCAACTTTCACATAACGTTTTCAAGTCTTTTACACCAACTTTCACATAACGTTTTCAAGTTCAAAACAACTATCATACTATAGACTCAAAAAGTGAGCCCAAAATACTAAATACCAACAACTGACCAGTAGGTCTCCTGGTTGTTCTTCAGCAGTTTTTCCTGGGCCTGCTCCACTCGGATGAACCAGCTGGGCACCGCCTTGTAGATTAGAGGCGTCTCAGACCTGCAACACAGTAAAAAAACCATTTAGCTTTTTGATCGACATTCAATGGTTTGTACGGATTTTTCATATCAAAATTCACAAACTGTCAAAGACCTTTTCAAAGACTCTTTCTCCTATTTTCAAAGACCTCTTAGAGCATACAATCCCAATAAAGGTTATAAACTGAAAAAACCAAAAAACATTCTTTTCTATTTGATGACGATTGCTTCGATCACGATCATTCAAGTTGCACCTGTGTAGCCAAAAGACCCAGATATAGCGAAGGGAAGTAACTCTCAACAAATTGAGGTCTGCTAGACAGAACTATATCGTCGAACCGCGGATATTAGAAAATAAACCAAAATAAATGGCTTTTCTTAATTCTGGAAGCAAACAAACAAAATTTTATGGCGTCAAAGACTAGGCATCAATGACTTTTTCATAAACCATTTCACAATTTTCACAGACCAAAGCCAATTTTCAACAGGCATGGTAGTGGAGGCAAAGTGGTTTTCAAGGAAAATGGCCAGGAGTCCAGGGGGCCGAAGAAAATTCAATAAAATTCAATAAATGAGAGTGAAATTTTCACTTTTTCATGCCATTTCAATGCATTTAAAAATAATTTTGTTTCAAACTGTTTCGCAGATTTTCCGCGATTCACGAAGGTCTACCATGCCTGTTTGAAAGACTTGTAAATGGCACTCCATTTCTTCAAAGACCGTGTGAACCCTGTTTATCTACCCTCCTGTCAGGAGCTGCAATACAGCACAGTGCTACGCCCTTTCTGTCTGCTATATCGAAATATCAGCCGAGCATTGATAGCACATCAGGAACAGCATCAAACACTCTGTTGAGTTAATAGCCTTCCGTTGAGTTAATAAGCCTTTTCAATGTTGATTAGAGGAAGCTACAAGCACAGAATTTCCAGAAGGTGGGTGAACTATTTTTACAAGACACCCCCACCGGTATCCCCAAGGGGAGAGACTTGTGGAGGGGTGGGGGCGTCCAACTCCCTGTATGGAGGCACGAGGCATCCACCCACTGCCCCGGGAAGACAACTGAATGTCAATTTGTTTTAGCCCAGCTAACCACATGAGGCATTTGAGGAACCCCCCCCCACACACACACACACACACCCACCCCCCGTCACACTGTATGTGCATGGGTGCAACTACACAAAATGAAAAAAACCTTGAAAGGCCGGGGTCCAGGGGCAATGTCCTCATGCAGCTGAAGCAAAAATTTATTTTTGAAGGTATTTTAGTTTGCTTTTTCCACAATTTATATAAATGCTTATTTTAAAGTGTTTGAAAAATACAGTACACACACAAAGGTCTTGTTTGACAAATTCAAAAAAAAGGAACTTTTCTGGTAAAATTCAAAAACAGGAAATCCTTGTATACCAGGAAACGTTGCACCCAGGTATGTTTGTTTACCCACCTCCAGCAGAAGGGGTAGCTGTGTTTCATGGAGGACTCGTGCACCAGGCGACCATCGGCCTTGAGGCGTTTGATGATATGTTTGTCCGCATCCTGCACACCACATGCCCGCGTCAAGGCACAATTACCAATGGCACATATGTATGTGTGTGTGTGTGTGTGTGTGTGTGTTCATTCGTTCTTTAGTTTTACGTCTGTTCACCCGCAAGTGATTATTAGACAACAAATTTTAAAAATAAAAAAATGTGTGTGTGTGTGAAATTAATTAAGCCTACAGCAGATAGCTATTGAAGTGAGAGTGTGTGTGAGTGCGTGAATGGTAGTATTATTTATGTGTTTTCCCTACACATCTATTCATACAAATCTAACTGAGTGCATGTAAAAATTACATAAGCAGATATATAAGATGGGAGGGAGGGAGGAGATACAGTAACATTTCAAAATGGCTTTTATGTGTGTGTGTGTGTGTGTGCGTGTGCGTGTGTGCGCGCGCAGGTGGGTTATCGGCTGATGTCTGTGTGTGTGCGTTGATTTCAGACTTAAAGACCCACCAGATCACGTATCAAAATCACGGGTTTCACGTGTTTTCCCTCTTATAGCTGGAAAGAAATCTTGTTTTGACCAGGTCTCACAACCATACAAATGCCCCCAAATTCAAAGCGAAACATCATTTTAAAGAGTAGCCTCAATTTGAACTTGGGGATATTTCTATATGGGTCACAGCTACCCAGAAAAAAACAAGGGACTTAATCGTGGTGCGTCAGTGTGTCTTTAAGTGCTACATAAATATTTTATGACGTTTTAATGAAGCTTTTTATTACGGCTACTTTTAAACATTTGTCACTGTAAACATATTGAGCTCTTGATTTTTCATCAGGAGGTAAGAGCACATAAATTTGCATTCTTATTATCATTATACCTTCCCCAATACTAGAAAAGTGTCATACTTTTTTGGGTGCTGGTATTTCTTTTGAAGCTAGCACCTTTCCCTGATTGTTTTACATCATTAAAAAAAAGGGTGCGATGCGCTCTCCAGGTAGGGGCAGCCTGAATTTCACAGATAAGTCTGTGTGACTAGAATACACCAAATACCATGTTTAGCGTGTGGATGTGCACAGGAAATCTCAGTTTGTAGTACCATGCAAAGGACATTAGAAACAGATCAAACTCCATGTGTGTGGGTGTGGGAGAGAAAGAGGGAACTGTGGAGTGGAGGGATAAGAGAGGGAAATAAAATATGTTACAACAAAAAGAAGCTAACTTTCCGTCAGAAAACTTCCAACCAACCTGCAAAAAATGGTCCAGATCTGGGTAACATAGCTGAACATACCTATTGCACACCTGTAAAAGTTAAAACTTTTCCCAACAAAACTGCCCTCAGTGTTGATTCTAGGATTTTTCAAAAGGGAGCCCAAGGGCTCCCTAGATTGGAAAAAGGGAGCCCCTAGACTCCCCTAGCTAACAAAAAAGGGGGGCATATTAACTAAATTGTATGTGCACGCTAAAACGTTTAAAAATGTTAGTATTGCTTCTTTTAAAATGTATGAAACTGGTTCAACCTTACAAACTTACTTGGCCTTGCAAACTTTCTAGCTGCATATAGATTATATATGAGAGTTGACTTGGAAGTTGCGGGGGGGGGGGGGGGGGGGGGAGAGAAAGAGACTACAATGAGTATGTGGTGGGACAAGGACCAAAAAATAGACATGAAAAAACAGTAATTTTAAACTAAAAGTAGTAAAACACAATGAATGAGAAAAAAGTGAGAGAGAGGGAGGAAGAAGGGTGAGAACTTTTAAACAGAGAGAACCTGTGTTACAGTGTCTGTGCGTGAGAGAGAGAGAGAGAGAGAGAGAGAGAGAGAGAGAGAGAGAGAGAGAGAGAGAGAGAGAGAGAGAGAGAGAGAGAGAAGCATGCGTGCGCGCGCGCATTGTACTCAGGCTGAAGTTCTCACTTCACTACTGCCGCGTTCAAATGCCGCACTCAAGATTCTTCGAGTTCGAGTTGTGACTTTCGCCGATTCAGTGATCGCGTCAAAGCTCTCATCGTGGATGTTATCGCCCTCGCCCTCTTCCTTGAAACACAACCAAGCCTTTGGAAAGACTGTTTTTCGCGTCTTTCCAGTTCGTTGGGCAAGGCAGTTTCAAGAAGTTCCAATCCGGTTCTGGTTGACAGTAATCATTACCGAGTAATGACACATCTGTTGGCATCGCGAGTTCCGTTTCACTTCCTGACCCATTGAGTGTATTCTTAGTTGTACACATATCCTTCGTTGATAGGCCACGAAACCACGAAATTAAACAAGTTTGCTTTGATTGCAGGTAAATACGCAGGCGCAGTGAGCAAAGCAATCAGAACGAGAATCGCTGGCTGTAGCATTGAACTCGATAGTGTGCCCCAAAACAAAAATGGCGGACTGAAAATATGTGCTCCTGAGTGAAAATTTGTGTGATTGGACAAAGCCAGAGTCATCGGCCAATCAGAAACGAGGACAGAAAGGATGCTCGGTTTCACTCAGTCTTGAGAAGGATATACACACAGCAGCCGCGACTACGCACTCGCTAAGTAAAAGTGCGTTCGTTTTTATTTTTGTGCGTGAGTTGGGCCGCACTGTTCGCGATTTTATGCGTCCTAGGGTCAAAAAATGCGGGAATCCCGCAAGACCGCGCTCTAGAATCAACACTGGCCCTATTAGCAGCAATTTTGCATGATCAGGGCTCTCAGGGACCCCTATTTGGGGGTCTATGAATCATCAAAATTTTAAAGGACCCTCTAAAAGAATGTGCAGGGGGTCCCAGGGATGCACTAGAAAAATTCTTTTTAGCATTTGCTATGCCACTGGGACCCTCTATGCCGCCTCTATGACCCGCTATACTGTAAGTGAAGGAGTCCCTGGGACCCCTTGTTTTGCTGGATGATTGAGAGCCCTGATGATATAATGGAACCCACCTTGACGTGCATGCCCTTGAAGTCGGGCACCTCGGCGGTGAAATGCCCGCTGGCGTCGACGGGGCATACCACGGCCATCTCCTTGGTGATGATGCCGTTGGCCAGGGCTAGGTGGTAGTCATCCTGAGCAGACACACACACACACACACCAATGCAGAAAATCATCACTCGCAGAATAACTGCCTATATCCTTTCATCCTGAACACACACACACCAATGCAGAAAATCATCACTCGCAGAACAACTGCCTATATCCTTTCATCCTGAACACACACACACCAATGAAGAAAATCATCACTCTCGCAGAACAACTGCCTATATCCTTTCATCCTGAACACACACACACACACACACAAATATTGCAAAATATCAACCACATAGGATAATCACCTATCTATCGTCACACTCATAGGATGACTTTCTGTCTTCTGTTTGGCAGCTTTGCGAAAAAAGGATAAAAACGTTCCTTTCTAAAAAACAAAACAAAAAGGGAAGACTTTTTGCATAATTGATTCTGTGATGTGTTGTTGTTGTTGACGTACCCTGGCTAAAAGACTCCACGGATCATCCCAACAGCCGAAGCACTTGAACACTATGGTATACAAATGCATCAGCTAGGGATGAGAACATTACGTATGTGACTGTTTTTGATTACCCCAGCCACACTCCGTCTTCGGTGAAATTCTGTGACAAACACGAACTGCATTTTTCTGATGGACAAATTCAAGCTGAAACGCACTAATTTAGTACGAATCTTAACCCTTTCAACGCCAGCCATTTTTCAGCCAAAACTTTCCACTAAACTAACCTGGGTAGAGAAAAGATTTAATCTGCAATATTTGGGATTCCTTTGTGACATCCATAAAATAGGGCCTATTCTTACCTCCCAAAATAATAATAATAATAATAAATAAAGCTTCTATAGCGCTCTTCGATGATAAAAACAAATCATCCTCAGAGCGCTTTACAAATATTACGAGAGAAAACAATCAAAAAGAAAAACATCATTACAAAAGAATATGAAGAAGTATATAAATAAAAAAATAAAAAAATGAAGAACATATTAGGTCACTGGATACCAGACCCTCATTTGATGCCCTTCAGTGACATGGTAGGACATAAGGTCACTGGATACCAGACCCTCATTTGATGCCCTTCAGTGACATGGGTGTTCAATCATTGTGGTGCCAAGAGGCGACAGTGGCGATGAAAGGTTCGTTAGGACATAAGGTCACTGGATACCAGACCCTCATTTGATGCCTTTCAGTGACATGGGTGTTAAATCATTGTGGTGCCAAGAGGCGACAGTGGCGATGAAAGGTTCGTTAGGACATAAGGTCACTGGATACCAGACCCTCATTTGATGCCTTTCAGTGACATGGGTGTTCAATCATTGTGGTGCCAAGAGGCGACAGTGGCGATGAAAGGTTCGTTAGGACATAAGGTCACTGGATACCAGACCCTCATTTGATGCCCTTCAGTGACATGGGTGTTCAATCATTGTGGTGCCAAGAGGCGACAGTGGCGATGAAAGGTTCGTTAGGACATAAGGTCACTGGATACCAGACCCTCATTTGATGCCTTTCAGTGACATGGGTGTTCAATCATTGTGGTGCCAAGAAGCGACAGTGGCGATGAAAGGGTTAATAACAAACATTGATAATTATATGCAACAGGTACCTCTCCGATGTACAATTTATATGTCGCTGCCATCTTGTTTTTCCCCTTCTTTTCTACGTTCGTTCTTTCCCGTTTTGCGTCATTTCTGAAAATTACTTTTCCAAATAAATGAACTCTTGGTCTTTTTCAGAGGCGTTAATTCGCCTTTTACAACCAACAAAAAAAAAGAAGAAGAAAAAAAAGCGTTTCAGGGGAAATCGCTGAGCAAAAAAATAGCGATTTTACTGTTCACTGCAATTTTCTGTCTGTCTGTCTCTCATCCTCTCACACACACATTCAGACATGTTCACAAATAAGTGGTACCCATCCAGGGGCTCCTCAAGGCACAAGGCTAAAACCA
>CM065687.1:11773545-11953545 GCA_017654935.2 Phymorhynchus buccinoides
CTTAGTTTTGTGGAGTAAGGATAGACCTTATTTTATATACGTAACAGAAGAATCCCCAATACTGCAGATGGATTTTGTTCTCTACCCAGGTAAAACTGTAGGGAAATATTTGGCTGAAATGTGGCTGGCGGTGAAAGGGTTAAAGCTTCTCCCTCTACAGTTATGCTCTGTACACCCTTCCTTTTTTAATTTTCTTGTGGGCAAAATAATAAGGGTATTAATATCAAAGGCAGATCCCGGGAGTTATGAACCACGCCATGCACATTTTGGAACAAAAAGAAATGCAAGCAAACACAACAACTTTTCTTAGCAGATTATGAAGTCGGATGTTTTTTTACTTACAGTTATATTATTATAAAACTAAATACTAACAAAATAAAATGTTTCTTCTTTAACAGGATTGTTCAACATTGGAATAACTTACCAACTAACATCAAACAGGCACCTAATATTAACACTTTAAAAAATCTTCTGGACCAAGATCCTAATAGGGGAAGACGGGGTAAAAAGCGCATGGGCGGGTAAGAAGCCCACCCCAATTATCTCATGAAATAAAGAAAATTTCAGTCAAATTTGCCCATGAGACGAATGCTAGACATTAACGCTCGTCTCATGGGCAAAATGAGACTGAAATTTGCTTCATTTCATGAGATAATTGGGGTGGGCTTCTTACCCGCCCATGCGCTTTTTACCCCGTCTTCCCCTACTACTACTACTACTACTATATAGCCAGGCTTAATGGTCTGTTCAGACCTTCAATGCATCCCAACGTAATTTTGGTATTTGGTATCACAGGGACTGGTGTTTGTGAAATTCGGGTTGCTCCCACCTGGAGAGCGCGTCGCCGCGAGCGCTGTGCCACCTATGTTGAGAGAACATTGAAACGTGTCATGATCAGGATTAGATTGAGAGATTGTTTTACTTTCACCAATGCTTCACACGTGTCAAGTTTGGTTGTTGAATGTTCCAATGACGTTGCAGTCTATTTCAGTTTTCCTTTCTGTCTATCTTTATCACCCCACCCCACCCCTGCCTGCCTGTCTACCATATTTGTCTACCCGTTCTTTTGTTACAGAAAATGAATGGCGGGGAAAGGACAGAGAGGTGTGTGAGATGATGAAAATCCGTTTAACTTCCTCCGGTCTGAGACACATTATGGGACATTAGTAGATATAAAGATGGTGGGAACGATCCTGGAGGCAATGCCCGGAGGCAGTGCAACTCCAGGAAAGTCCCGAATTTTTAACGATACAGATGTAGGGGAAGACGGGGTAAAAAGCGCATGGGCGGGTAAGAAGCCCACCCCAATTATCTCATGAAATGAAGCAAATTTCAGTCTCATTTTGCCCATGAGACGAGCGTTAATGTCTAGCATTCGTCTCATGGGCAAATTTGACTGAAATTTTCTTTATTTCATGAGATAATTGGGGTGGGCTTCTTACCCGCCCATGCGCTTTTTACCCCGTCTTCCCCTATGTATTTATTGTGTGTGAGACGACAACCGTGAGCTTATATAAGTGTATGGACTATGGCAACCTTCCCCTAGTGTTATCCCAGCAGCAGCGAACATCGCCACCAAGACTCGTTTGTCAAACCGTTCTTTTGTTACAGAAAAGGAATGGCGGGGAAAGGACAGAGAGGTGTGAGAGACGACGACCGTGAGCTTAAGTCAAGTGTATGGATTATGGCAACCTTCCCCTATATAGTGTTACCCCAGCAGCAGCGAACATCATCACCAAGACTCGTTTGTCAAACCGTTCTTTTGTTACAGAAAACGAATGGCGGGTAAAGGACAGAGAGGTGTGAGAGACGACGACCGTGAGCTTAAGTGTATGGACTATGGCAACCTTCCCCTAGTGTTATCCCAGCAGCAGCGAACATCGCCACCAAGACTCGTTTGTCAAACCGTTCTTTTGTTACAGAAAACGAATGGCGGGTAAAGGACAGAGAGGTGTGAGAGACGACGACCGTGAGCTTAAGTGTATGGACTATGGCAACCTTCCCCTGGTGTTATCCCAGCAGCAGCGAACATCACCACCAAGACTCGTTTGTCAAACCGTTCTTTTGTTACAGAAAACGAATGGCGGGTAAAGGACAGAGAGGTGTGAGAGACGACGACCGTGAGCTTAAGTGTATGGACTATGGCAACCTTCCCCTGGTGTTATCCCAGCAGCAGCGAACATCACCACCAAGACTCGTTTGTCAAACCGTTCTTTTGTTACAGAAAACGAATGGCGGGTAAAGGACAGAGAGGTGTGAGAGACGACGACCGTGAGCTTAAGTGTATGGACTATGGCAACCTTCCCCTGGTGTTATCCCAGCAGCAGCGAACATCACCACCAAGACTCGTTTGTCAAACCGTTCTTTTGTTACAGAAAACGAATAGCGGGGAAAGGACAGAGAGGTGTGAGAGACGACGACCGTGAGCTTAAGTGTATGGACTATGACAACCTTCCCCTGGTGTTGTTACCCCAGCAGCAGCACCAAGACTCACAAGCAAAACTGGAGTCCCAATCAATCAAGGACTAAAGTAAAGTGTAAAAGTGGTGACGCCACAGAGGGCCACCCAGAGTCATGACCTGGGTGTGGCCCGACCCCCTATTAGAATGTGAGGAGCTCAGGGACGAAGATTACTTGACTCAATGAAAGTTCGTTTAATAACGTCCTCCGGCCTGGAACAGGCACATATGGGACAGTAATAACTATAAAGATAGTTAACTCAACTCAACTCAACTTTTATTTTGTCCTCATAAAAACAAGGATAATTTTCTTGCGGACATTCGTGCCCTAGTGGGACGATCCTGGAGGTACTGCAATACCAGGAAAGTCCCGAAGTTTTTTTTTTTTAAAATAATCAAGAAGATAGTCGTCTACGTACTCGACTGAGGGGAGCTTCATATTTTTCTGCAGAACCTCTTTTGTCCAGCTTTCCCAAGAGTGTCTTTGCGGCAGCGTGATTTGTCACCATGGCAGCATGCGGGGTTCTCGTCCTCTGGTTCTTTCTGTTTGACGAGTTAGGTGAGTCATGTTTGGAGTCTGTCTGAAAATGGAATTTGAGGGGTGTGGTGTGTGTGTGTGTGAGTGTGGTGTGTGTGTGTGTGTGTGCGTGTGCGTGCGTGCGTGTGTGTGTGCGTGTGCGTGCGTGCGTGCGCGTGTGTGTGTGTGTGTGTGTGTGTGTGTGTGTGTGCGTGCGTGTGTGTGTGCGTGCGTGTGTGTGTGTGTGCGTGCGTGTGTGTGTGTGTGTGTGTGTGTGTGTGTGTGTGTGTGTGTTGCGTGTGTGTGCGTGCGTGCGTTGCGTGCGTGCGTGTGTGTGTGCGTGTGTGTGTTTGCGTGTGTGTGTGTGTGTGTGTGTGTGTGTGTGTGTGTGTGTGTGTGTGTGTGTGTGTGTGTGTGTGTGTGTGTGTGTGTGTGTGTGTGTGTGTGTGTGTGTGTGTGTGTGTGTGTGTGTGTGTGTGTGTGTGTGTGTGTGTGTGTGTGAGAGAGAGAGAGAGAGAGAGAGAGAGAGAGAGAGAGAGAGAGAGAGAGAGAGAGAGAGAGAGAGAGAGAGAGAGAGAGAGAGAGAGAGAGAGAGAGAGAGAGAGAGAGAGAGAGAGATACAAACAAACAACAATGGTTTAATTGGGTTAAGTGGATAAGTATTTATTACCCCATATTTTGCCCTCTTTCGTAAGTTTGGACTGCGTCGGTGCTTTCTTGTCAGGTACTGCAATTATTACCTATGCTATATAGCAGCTCCCACCAGGAATAGTATATTCCTGCTCCCACCAAGGTGTTGGCCATCCTGGCTGCTGCTACAGTTTGGAACAGTTTTATTACAACCACTGGTACTGACTTATCTACAGCAAGAAGACACAGACGTACAGAAACAGACAGAAAGACATACACCGATCCTACTAATTGTCGTCCGGAGCCGTCTGGAGCCGTCCGGATGCCGTTGGGATACCGTCTGGATACCGTCCGGAGCTGTCCGGATGCCGTTGGGATACCGTCTGGATACCGATCGCAGTTGTCCCAGTGCCTCCTGGATGTCGATTCTTTCATAAAGTACAGTTGTTTGGGATTTTGGTTATCTCCGTGGGGATACCTGGGGGAGGGGAGGTCTTTTGTAAACAAAATGGTTCCCCCGCCTTCTGGAAGTTCTGTGGTTGTAACTTCCTCTAATCTGCCACTCTCTTTGACTCTGCCTTTTCCCTTTGCTTTCTATCATCTAATGTCTTTAGTATCTCGAAACATTTGATCTAATTTCTAATCTTGTTTCCACTCGCATGCAGACAGACAGAATGGGAAAGAAACAAAATTTGATAGATGAATAAACACACCGCTACAAAGAAGTATTAAGAGAGAGAGAGAGAGAGAGAGAGAGAGAGAGAGAGAGAGAGAGAGAGAGAGAGAGAGAGAGAGAGAGAGAGAGAGAGAGAGGAGAGAGAGAGAGAGAGAGAGAGAGAGAGAGAGAGTGTAAAATATTAAAAGAAAATTATATATAATTATGAAAAAAAGCAAAAAACATCGAAAGACTGACATAAAACACAACTACTTTATTATAAACAACCTCCACAAGCCACTAGGGACTCGGACAGCAATAGTAGGACCCATAATCAGACACATTCAACTGCAGCATCAGCAATAGTAAGAACACGTTTCAAATACTGTATAGGGGAAGACGGGGTAAAAAAGCCCATGGGCCCCCCATGCCAATTACTCATGAAATAAAGCAAATTTCAGTCACATTTTGACGAGACGAGTGTTAATGTTTAGCGTTCGTCACATGGGCACATGTGACTGAAACTTCACATGAGATAACTGGCAGCTTCTTACTCGCCAATGAGCTTTTTACCCCGTCTTCCCCATATAGGCCTGTGCTTTGCAGCCAATATCATTTGGTGAAGTACTACCATTGCTTCCAGGTCTATACAAGTTCTAATTTGGCACGGTACTGATTCTTTGGGTCTTCAAAGTGCGCAAGTGTTTTTTAAAAATTATTAATAATATATTTTATTGCTTATAATTGTTAAGGTCTGAAAAGTCCGCAAGTTCTGGTTAATCACGTATGGTTTAGCGTAGGTGTGAAAAGTCTTAAGTTCTAATTAATTACTTATTGTTTGTGTTTCTTCTTCTTCTTCTTCTGCGTTCCCAGGCCATATGGCCATAATGGGTAAGGTACGTATGTGTTCGGTTTTCAGTTTTCACTGGTCTCCCCGCTGCGTGCAGCCGACATATTCCGATTTCCGTGGTGCTCAAAGGAGAACATTTTTTTTGGTAAAGGCAAGAGAATGGGCAAATAAGTCAAAAAGATAGAAAGCAAAGGGAAAAGGCAGTGTCAAAGAGAGTGGCAGATTAGAGGAAGTTACAAGCACATAACTTCAAGAAGGTGGGGGAACTATTTTTACGAAAGACACCACCCCCCCCCCCAGTATCCCCATGGGGAATTTTTTGGGTTTGAAAAGTTCTATTCGATTTGGGTCAAATTCTTGAGTGAAATTCTAGCTTTTACGTCCTCCGGGCCGAAGCCATATATGGGACATGTCAAATTCTTGAAAAAAATATGCTGTATTTATATGAACAGTTCCCTTTGTGCTGGGGGAGACCTGCCACCCCAGAACCTCCGGCTCTATCAACTGTGCTAACGGATGCTGTGGTCCAGATGACGACCAGGTGTGTGTGTGTGTGTGTGTGTGTGAGAGAGAGAGAGAGAGAGAGAGAGAGAGAGAGAGAGAGAGAGAGAGAGAGAGAGAGAGAGAGAGAGAGAGAGAGAGAGAGAGAGAGAGAGAGAGAGAGAGAGAGAGAGAGAGAGAGAGAGAGAGAGAGAGAGAGAGAGAGAGAGAGAGAGAGCAAAACTGTTTCAACGCCAGCCATTTTTCGGCCAAAATCTTTAATTAAACTCACCTGGGTAGAGAATGCAATATTGGGGATTCCTCTGTGACATGCTTAAATTATCTCCCCAAATTAAGAACATATAAGGCCATTGGTTAACAGACCCTCATTTGGTGCCTTTCAGTGACATGGGTGTTAAAAGCATTGTGGTGCCAAGAGGCGACAGTGGCGATGAAACAGTTTTAATATGTTACATCCACCATAAGCCAAACCACTGAAACGATCGAAAATTAAAAAGGGCACAATTGTCCCCCCAAATCCTAGCAAACTTTGTCATACGCCTGGAATTACAGGTCCTAGCAATGATTTCCATTATTTTAAATTCATATCCAAATGCCAGGAATCCATACTCTCATGGGTACTTCTTATTATTATTATTCTGCGTTCCCATGCCATATGGTCATAATGGGTAAGGTACGTATGTGTCCGGTTTTCAGTTTTTACTGGTCTCCCCGCTGCGTACAGCCGAAACATTCCTATTTCGTAGGAGCTCAAAGGAGACAAATTACTTTAAAAATTTTTTTTAAAGGCAGGAGAATGGACCAGAAAGACAGTAGATGATAGAAAGCAAAGGGAAAAGGCAGAGTCAAAGAGAGTGGCAGATTAGAGGAAGTTACAAGCACATAACTTCAAGAAGGTGGGGGAACTATTTTTAGGAAAGCCCCCACCCCCCACCCCCGGTATCCCCACGGGGAGAGACTCGTGGAGGGGGTGGGGTCGTCCAGCTCCCCGTATGGAGGCACGAGGCATCCACCCACTGCCCCGTCTCAGGGGTAGAATAACAGCCAACTAACTGCCTCTCACAGTTTGCACAAGTCTATGTCTTTTGTGCAGTTCCAGACTGATATCCTTAAAGGTCTCAATACACGTGAACATTTTTCACTTTCCACATGGCATCACAGTGACAGCCACTCGTAAGATTACTTGCATAATAATTATCACTGCGTTGCCATGGGGAAAAGAGTGAAAAATGTTCACGTGTACAGAGACCTTAAGAGACAGTTTTCTAACATGGTTCACCGTCTGCTTGTTAACACCCAGCCAGATAGCAGAGGGGGCAGCTGCTATTCTGGCGGGCTGGGCTACAATTTGTTTATAGTGGAGAAGCCTTGCCCAGGGTACACCCCCACTCTCTGCCAAAGGGATTTGAGGACGAGAGACGCAGCTGGGGAAGGTTCCCAAAGGCCAACCAATCCCATTGGCACTAGAGCCCGTGCATTTGCACCCCTAGTTAGAGGGTCATTGTCTTCCAGGAAAGAACTATTAGCTGTACCATGATTATCCATTGCATAGCTCTCCTTTACTATTGGCCCTTTCTACAGGCTAATGTCAACCAGTGAACAAAATCCCATCAAGGCCGGTGCACATTAGATCGGCAATCTGCAAGTTCGGTACAGAAACCTCATTCTCTTCTATAAGAAATAAGTGGACCCCGAAACTCATCCGCTTATTAGACTCGCATAAGTGAATGGGGTTTCCGTACGGAACTTGCGGATTGCGGATGTTGTGCCTAGGCCCTGATTGTTCCCCTTTGCTGTGGGCAGGAGTGCTGCGACGACCAGCAGCTGTTCCTCATCGTGGGCATCACCCTGGGCGTCTTCGTCATCTTGATCGTCGTCGTCGTCGTCATCGTCTGCTGGCTCTTCAAGGGGTGCCAGCCCAAAGTCTGCCGCTCCTGCTGCGACGGGGAGGGGAGGGGCAGGGGGAGGAGCAGGGGGAGGGGGAGCAGAAGGAGGAGGGAGAGGGAGAGGAGGCAGAGGCAGCAGATGAGCGCGCACGCCAGAAGGGTGGTGGTGGATCCAGGTACGTTTCCGGTGTCACGATAAATAAGTAGCTGCCATGAAATATCTACCTCGCATGCGAACTATAACCATCCTAACCCTAACCCTATCCCTAACCCCGGAAAGAACCAAGAAATAGACTCGGCAGGAGGGTGTAAATCTACATATTTGCCGAGAAATCGATGTACAAAGCCATGCACTTAGTTTCATAAAATTCACAATGGCGGACAAACAAACAATTCTGATTGGCTAGGCGCCGGCTTATTTAGTCATGAGGTAGGATATTCTCTTCACACCGGTGTCGTAAAGACCCACCACGTCACGTGTCAAAAGCACGGTGTTTTTTAAACGTGTTTTCCCTCTTATAGCTGGTAAAAAATCTTAAGAAATCTTCCTAGCATAAGAGAGAATGTGACACGTGACGTGTGTGTGTGTGTGTGTGTGTGTGGGGGGGGGGGGGGGGGGGTCTTTAAATTGCTTGGGGACAGAGAGTGAGGAAGTTCCACTGGGCAAGTTGTTTTTCGACTGTAAACACATTCCAGCCCAGGGCCACAGAATAGTAGTCACCTCATCTGCTATCAAGGCAGTCAAGGTCCGACATGACTGGCTCACGCGCACACACAAACACGTGTGTATGTGTGCCTGTGTCTGAATAAAAGTGTTCTTGTCTTTTTCATTACTTGTGCTTTTCTCCTTGTTATTTTCTATCTTCTTTTTTTGTTGTTTTCAACTTCTAGTTTTTTCCCGTCTGTGCATTAGTAGTCACCTCGTCTGCTATCAAGGCAGTTAATGTCCGACATGACTCTCTCTCTCTCTCTCTCTCTCTCTCTCTCTCTCTCTCTCTCACACACACACACACACACACACACACACACATACGCGCGCGCGCGCGCGCACACACACACACACACACACACACGAACACGTGTGTATGTGTGCCTGTGTCTGAATAAAATTGTTCTCATCTTTTTCATTACTTGTACTTTTCTCCTTGTTCTTCTCTATCTTCTTTTTTGTTGTTTTCTACTTCTAGTTTTTTTCCCGTCTATGCTCTTTCCCCTTCACTTACTTATTTGTCTCCCCTTTTTGTCCTCCCTCCCTACTTCCTTTCCTATTCCTCCTTTTCTTTCTTCCTTTTCTTTTCATTCGGTCGTCCACCTTCCTTAATTAAGCATCTTTAAAATATGGAACAAGGGCGTCGCCGAGCGGCAGACATGTCCGTCACCAGCAATGCCACGCACTTGCGACACCCCGTAGAGTGTCACATCCTGACACAAAATTGGAAGGGATTCTGTCTTCTAGTTCACGAGATACAGCTTGAAGAAGAAACATATAGCGCAAAGAAGGAAATTTCGGTTTTCAAGGTCACACTTCAAGGTCAAGGTCAGCATGGTGATAATTTATGCTCGGATGTTTTCTTCTCTAGGGTATACAGTACCACACACAATCTGAAGCGCTTCTGTCAAGTACCAATGTGGAAAATATGGCTTAAAACCCAATGTGTAGACCCCTACCACTTTCAAGGCCTACGGATCGCCCGGACCGTGACCTTGACCTTGATCGGTATGCCACCATCAGAACGGGCATAAGCCAAAGTACCTTCATGCCAAATTTGAAGACTCTAACACTAACGGTGTGGGAGTTATGGCCCCTGAAAGATGTTCGGGTTTCAAGGTCGTACACCAAGGTCAAGGTCACGACGGCAATATGGTTTGCGCGGATGCCTTCCTCTCATGGTGACACACCAGCACACACAATTTGACGTGATTCTGTCAACCCGTTCGAAAGATATCCTTGGGACAGACAGAAGGAGAAAAAAATGACCCTCCGATTTTCAGGCTCCAGCGATCTTTTTGACCTTGACCTTGACCTTGATCGGTATGCCATCATCAGAACGGGCATAAGCCAAACCTTCTTCATACCAAGTTTCAACATCCTATGTTGATCGGTGCCCGAGATATGGCTAAAAATAGATTTTCGGTTTTCAAGGTCGTACGTCAAGGTCAAGGTCACGACGGCAAAATGGTTTGCGCTGATCTCTTCCTATTAAGGAGGCACACCTTCACACAAAATTTGACGCGATTCGGTCAAGCGGTTCGGGAGATATCCTTGGGACAGACAGAAACCCCCCCCAAAAAACACAAAAACAAAAAAACAAACAAACAAAAATACAAACCAGCCCATCGCAATAGTCCGTCTTGGTGACGGACCAAGACGGACTAATAATTTCATTTAACCGTGTTTGTTTCACATATTTGTGAACAAATGGTCCTTAACTTTCATTGAGTAGCTAATGGTCAAAATACACATTGCTGTTGTTGTTGTCGTTCCCTGGCTTAAAGACTCCAGGGATCATCCCAAAAGCCGAAGCAATTGAACAGTATGGTACAAATGCACCAGCTAGGGATGAGAACATTACGTGTGTTACCGTTTTTGATCACCCCGCCACGTGGGCAGCCACACTCTGACTCCGGAGGATTTGGGAGATTGATGATGTTGTGCTAGGAGCTTGCCATGGCTAAAGACAATACCCGCATAACTGTGCAGAGCATAACATTTGATGTAGCCTTGGTGTTCTAGCTTATGTCAATTGGTCTGACACAGCCTTACGCCAAGTTGCTATTTTTTGCCCTTTCCCCATGGCAACACAGGGATACGCTAGAAATAAGACTTGCACATCACGGCGTTGTCATGGGGAAAGATCGAAAAATTGCAACGTGTATTGTGACATTTGCTTCCCCTTTTCTCTGCGCTTGCTTTGTTATGCATTTCAAGATAATTATCTTTTACATTTTTATTTTTCAGTTCAACCCCCTGACTACAATACTGCCACGCAGGAGAGAGCTCCCTCTGTGCAGCCAGGCAGGAACTTCAGGGTGCACCCTCTGTCCCCGCCTCCCCCCTACGTAGAAACTACACCCTCTCTCCACAACCCTCCTTCCCCGCACGGCATTCCGAAACCGGCAACCCCCAAGGTGATGGCTACTACCGCTTCTTCTGCAACCTCTCTCTCTGTTGTGGGGAATGTGACCCACTCAAACACGACAGCTTCAAACGAGGCAAACTCGATAAACGATGGTAACGCACCCACAGACGTTCTTCCTGGACAACCCGCCGCAAACTGTACGGTCACCGATTCTTCCAACCCGCATCAGTCGACATTAACTGGCCGACGAGAACAAGATCAGAACGGGCTTGCGACGCAGCCTTCAGAAGTGCACGACGATACTCCCAGACCCAACTCGTCAAACAGTAGATTTGCCGCGCTAGGGTCTTCTGCCGCGTCCAACAGGCCTTATGATCGTTCGACAGCGGCAGAAAGCGGTAGTGTTTCCAGCGAAAGTCCTGTGTCGAGTTCAGCGCCTGTGTCTCACCACCTTATCCAAGTGAGGGAGTCATCATCACCATCATCGTCAGCGAGGAATGGTGGTGGGGGGGCAGACACGAGCACTGCTGAAGGGGGTGTTGGGGCAGCGGGCAGCAGGCTTCAAGGCAGCCCCTCGCATGGAAGGTTCAATTCTGCCAACGGTCGACCGCTGGACACTGTGAGTGAAGTCACCGAGGTTGAGGACCATCTGGATCTGGTGTGATGGCTTCACCCTCTGTGGAAACGTTGTTGCTTGTTTGTGGTCTTACCCTGGCTTAAAGACTCCATGATCATCCCAACAGCCGAAGCACTTGAACACTATGGTACAAATGCACCAGCTAGGGATGAGAACACTACATGTGCGACAGTTTTTGACTACCCCGCCGCGTGGGCAGCCACACTCCGACTTCAGAGGATTTTAGACTGAGCTTGTCATGGCTTTAAAAGACAATCCCCGCACAACCATGCAGAACAAAACATTTTGATGTAGCCTTGGAGTTCTAGCTTATGCTAACTGGTCCGACACAGCCTTGGCATAGCCTCATGCCAAGGTAATTGTGAAAACGTTTAAAATATGTTTAGTCACTTCAAACTTGCAGTGCTTTAGGAAAATAAGAAACTTTTTAAAATAAAAAAAGAATCCTTCAGATTTAAACAGATTTTAGCTTGTCTCCACAAATTTGCAACAACACCAACCCCACCCCAACTATTATGCCATGTGCATGTGCATTCTGCGTATATGCAAGCTCTTGTGAGTGCTGTGATCAGCTTAAAATCCACACTCCCTACTGAGAGAAGGAACAAAGGGAAATCCTACAATTGCTTAGTGAACATTCCATCAAGAAATTAAAAAACCTGATACGGTCGAACTGCAAGACTAAATGTAAGATTGCTCAGAGTTTGCAAGAGCAAACAATGCATTGGGTTGATGTCTTGAAAGAATACCCGATTGATCATAAAAAATATATCATCTAATTTTCATTTGCTTGTATGTTTATGTATGCCTTCCTGTGATAAACTGATATGCATCATATTTTTGAAACAACTTTTGTTGTACATAGAAAATGGCATAATTCCAAGCATTTCTGTGATTTTAAAAAGCGTAGTTGGATTCTTGGAATGTGTGCGGTTAAAGGCTTAAAAAATAGTTTGCACGCCTCATAGTATTCTTGGAATGTGTGCGGTTAAAGGCTTACAAAATAGTTTGCACGCCTCATAGTCTCTTTAGAATCTGACAACCTCGATTGTTGTCGTGTGCTTAGCTATGCGTTTTATATATGTAAAT
This sequence comes from Phymorhynchus buccinoides, assembly GCA_017654935.2. Classification (NCBI taxonomy): domain Eukaryota; kingdom Metazoa; phylum Mollusca; class Gastropoda; order Neogastropoda; family Raphitomidae; genus Phymorhynchus; species Phymorhynchus buccinoides. The sequence continues at coordinate 11,785,850 of CM065687.1, forward strand.
TGATCATCTCCACATGCTTTCGGTGCCATCATTTATGCTTACTGCTTCATAATCTTATAATGTTAAGGTTGATTCTTTTCTATTGAAAACTGGTGATAATTTTGTATAGAATCCTTTTTACATGTTCCTAGGGAAAATTTTCAATGCCATTTAAAAAAAAAAAATTGAGGAAAGGGGTATACAGTGTTATTTATTCTTATGCAAGATTTTTTTATTTTTTATTTATTTTTATTCTTATGCAAGTTTAGTTACATTCGGTCACAGATATCCCTTTATTTCATTTAAGCCCTGAGTGTATGTGTGTGTGCGCGCAATTATGATGGCATATTCTAAGAGATAGAGAGAAAAAAAGAAGTTGAAAAGTTTTAATTTGAAAGCTTTCGATCTGTATACAATGGGAACACATTATCAAGGGTGGACCAAAAATGTATTTATTATATATAAACAACGAAGAGAGAGAGAGAGAGAGAGAGAGAGAGAGAGAGAGAGAGAGAGAGAGAGAGAGAGAGAGAGAGAGAGAGAGAGAGAGAGAGAGAGAGAGAGAGAGAGATGTGGTGGTGAGAAATAAGAGAGGAGAGTGTGTGTGTGCAAGAGACAGATTTAGAGAGAGAGAGAGAGAGAGAGAGAGAGAGAGAGAGAGAGAGAGAGAGAGAGAGAGATGTGGTGAGAAATAAGAGAGGAGAGTGTGTTGTGCAAGAGACAGATTTTAGAGAGAGAGAGAGAGAGAGAGAGAGAGAGAGAGAGAGAGAGAGAGAGAGAGAGAGAGAGAGAGAGAGAGAGAGGTGGTGAGAAATAAGAGAGGAGAGTGTGTTGTGCAAGAGACAGATTTAGAGAGAGAGAGAGAGAGAGAGAGAGAGAGAGAGAGAGAGAGAGAGAGAGAGAGAGAGAGAGAGAGAGAGAAGGACAAATGGATGGATAGAGTACACAGACACGACTGTCTGTCAGACAGATGGACAGACAGACAGACAGATAGACAGAGGTACCATGATGAACAACTAAGCTTGCCTTCATTTTTCTTTGGTGCTAAAAAGTGACCCACCTCCTTTCCTCCTATCCCCCCGTTTTTAATTTTAAGAAATGCATTATGCTTGTCCGCATTATTTTATAGCAACATTCTCAAAGCATTGTGCTGCATGAACCTTTCTGAGTTTGGTTTTTAATGTATTGAGAATTCATGTTTGATTCTGGGTTTTATCTTTCTTTTTTTTCAATCAAGGATTTGCATAATTTATAATTAACAAAAAATTGATTCAATAGGAGGTGCTTCTTTATATGTGCTTTGTATTAATTTCCAAGATTACGCACGAAATATTCTCTTTCTTTCACTAAAATAATTCAGAATCTCAGTATTGAACCAAGCCTTCCCTGTGAGGATACCGGGAGGGGTCTTTTGTAAAAATAGCTCCCCCACCTTCTGGAAGTTCTGTGCTTGAAACTTCCTCTAATCTGCCACTCTCTTTGACTCGTGCCTTTTCCCTTTGCTTTCTATCATCTACTATCTTTCTGACTTATTGGCCCATTCTCCTGCCTTTTTCCCCAAACTTTTGTTTCTGCTTTCAGCTCCTCCAAAATCGGAATGTGTCGGCTGTATGCAACGGGGAGACCAGTGAAAACTGAAAACTGAACACATGCGTACCTTACCCATTATGGCCTGGGAACACAGAAGAAGAAGAAGAAAGAAGATACCAAGCCAAACCTTTTACCGCTGTGACAGATTTTGTTATGTGTATTATCAGGCATGGTAGTGGGGGCAAAGTGGTTTTTAAGGAAAATGGCCGGGGGTCCAGGGGGTCGAAGAAAATTCAATAAATGAGTGAAATTTTCACTTTTTCATGCCATTTTAATCATTTTGTTTCAAACTGTTTCGCGGATTTTCCACGATTCGCGGAGGTCTACCATGCCTGATTAATCGATTATGGATGTTGCAAGAGTGGATAGATAACTATACTGTTCAAAACTTTTTTAGCTATCAGCAATATAAAAGGACATTTTGGTCGTCTGATTTCAATAAAATGTTATCTGGTTTTATAATACACGTAGTTGTAAAATACATTTAGTTACCCCCACCCCCTGGGGATACCGGGGGTCTTTTGTATAAATAGTTCCCCCACCTTCTGGAAGTTCTGTGCTTGTAACTTCCTCTAATCTGTCACTCTCTTTGACTGCCTTTTCCCTTTGCTTATCTTTCTGCCTTACCGGTCCATTCTCCTGCCTTTTTTCATGAAACACTTTCAAAAACATTTCCTCCAGCCGAAGTTGGACTTGCTGGGCCTATTTCTTAGTTAGGAGCATAACGGCAGCATGATGCATCTGCACTCATAATTGACAGGAAACTGTCTGAGTGATCGAAGAAGAAGAAGAAGAACCGAGTGAACCCGAGTTACTTTGTATCGAGTAGTAATAAATAAGCAAGGTTATGCAACATTTCATTTCTTTGTGTGGTTATTTTACAGTGATCACGCAATCAGTGCAAATTGTCGGTGAAATTCAAAATCCTAGTACAGTGGAACCTCCCTTATGAGACCCCCCATTATAAGACTCCCTCCCTCATAAGAACTACTTCTCTGAGACATTGCCCTTCTTTGTAAGTATGAAAAATCCCTCCCTTATAAGACCTTCAAAAATCATCCAAAATGGTCTTATAAGGGAGGTGTCTTATAAGGGAGCTTCCACTGTATCTCAATTTTGGTAGTTTTGAGAAAAATGGAAAAAAAAACTTTAAAAAATCAACTACGTTGACCACAATGATAAATATGTTGTTCAATACATAGCAAGTGTAGTCCGGCATTTTGTTAAAATTACATTAAAATTTTTGTTTAGACTTAAAAAGAACGAAGATACGAGGGTTTTTTGTCCTTAACTAGATCTGAATTTGGGACTTACGAGTTTTTCTTCTATTTTCACAACCTCATTTACCCCAGATAGAAAGTCGTTAGAGATACGAGCTTTTGGTGGAAGGAAAAATTAGAGAGCTATGTATCTAACTAAATGTTTTTTTTAAAAATTGTGATACGAGGTTCTTGAATTTCACCGAAGAAATGTTTTGTTGTTGTTGTTGTTGCTAATCATGTTTGTAAGTAAAAGGATTTTTCTTATTATTCATGCTGGCTCTCTTTGAGACTGAGAGAAAGTGAGAGACAGACAGACAGAGAGATATATACAGAGAGAGACAGAGAGAGAGAGATAGAGAGAGAGAAAGTGAGAGACAGAGAGAAAGAGAGATATATACAGAGAGAAAGAGAGATATATACAGAGAGAAAGAGAGAGAGAGAGAATACGAATGAATACGAATACGAATGTTTTATTGAGGGTAAAAAGGAGAGAGAGAGAGAGAGAGAGAGAGAGAGAGAGAGAGAGAGAGAGAGAGAGAGAGAGAGAGAGAGAGAGAGAGAGAGAGAGAGCTAGACAGAGAGTGAGAGAGAAAGTGAGAGACAGACAGAAAGAGAGATATATACACAGAGAGAGAGAGAGAGAGAGAGAGAGAGAGAGAGAGAGAGAGAGAGAGAGAGAGAGAGAGAGAGAGAGAGAGAGAGAGAAAGTGAGAGACAGACAGACAGAGAGATATATAGAGAGAAAGAGAGAGAGAGAGAGAGAGAGAGAGAGAGAGAGAGAGAGAGAGAGAGAGAGAAAGTGAGAGACAGACAGAAAGAGAGATATATACAGAGAGAGAGAGAGAGAGAGAGAGAGAGAGAGAGAGAGAGAGAGAGAGAGAGAGAGAGAGAGAGAGAGAGAGAGAGAGACAGAGAGAGATATAGAGAGAAAGAGAGAGAGAGAGAGAGAGAGAGAGAGAGAGAGAGAGAGAGAGAGAGCTAGACAGAGAGCGAGAGAAAGTGAGAGACAGACAGATATACACAGACAGAGAGAGAGAAAGAGAGGGGTGGGGGGGGGGGAGGGGGGAAGAAACACACATTACAAAAGCATAGTTAATTAATAAAACATTTAATGTAAGAAAACCACCATGTACATTTCAGAATGACAAACAAAAGGTGACCGTTCCAATCTGGCCTTAAAACAATGATTATTCAACCAAACAACGATTATTCAACCAAACAACGACTATTCAAACGAACAATGATTATTCAAATAAACGACGATTATTTTAACTGCCATATTGTTGGAGACATGACTTTTAGGGTATTTTTCAGAAATTCATGATTGTCGCATAGCGACCATCCCAATCGGTTTTAAAAATATAACATTAAATGAATAAAGGCAAGAAACATAAAAAAGGACCAGACATTTCAAAAGTTCCAATACACTGTTATAGTAAACTGCACACAAACATATTTACACATACATGATATCTTTTATGTGCCACCATAAACGTGTTTCCACAATAAATCTTGTGACTTGGTAGTTCTTGCTTCTTCTATTTAATATTTCCAACCCCACCCAAAACCTGCTAAAACCCCACAGATTATTCAACAGTTAAAAAAAAAAAATCAAAGTTATTGCATTTTATCGTCAACAAATTTTCCTTACATTTCAACTGACTATATTACAGGGTTCATACCAATTTTTCTTATTACAATTCACAAACTTTCAAAGACCTTTTATTCTATTTTCAAAGACCTCTCACGACATGCAATGATGACGATTGATTCGATCATGATCATTCAAGTTGCACCAGCGTAGCCAAAAGATCTGGATATAGTGAAGGGAAGTAACTCGACAAATTGATGAAGTCTGCTATATGGAAAATAAGTTAAATTAAATTGCTTCTTTATCAATTCTGGAAGCAAACAGCAACAAAATGTATGTTGTCAATGACTTTTTTTTTAGGCATCAATGACTTTTTCACAAACCATTTCACGATTTTCACAGACCAAAGCCAATTTTCAAAGACTTTCAAAGACCTTCAAAGACTATGCGAACCCTGTGTATATTCTATGAACGTGTACACATGATGTATGTGGGCAAGCTAACTTTACTATGTTTTGATGTTGCTGGTAGACACAATATATTTGAATGAACCATTTTTAAAATTTGTTTTGTTATTTTTGTTTCTCAGCTTAAACGCTCTGGGGGCACACCCAGTGCCATGTGAACATTTTGCATGGCCTTGGGTGGGAAGATTACGTGCATGGCTGCTTTTAAAGATATTTTATTTTTATTATTTATTTTTGTATTTGAAGTACAGCGTCATCTGTGTCTGCCTTTTGTGGTACAGTACAAAACATTTTAGTTTCACATCAAACATTTTGAAATTTACCAAGACGATATTTTACACACCATAATTCATCACTACAAACTGCTGCCGATGAAGAACAACATATACTCACCCCCCAAAAAATTACACACACAATATTTATATAGGAAAAAAAAGAGAAAAAAAAAAGAATCCCTATTCCAAGGCTATGTAGGCCAGTCTGTCGTTTCCGACTATGACTGCCAGATAGCAGAGAGGCAACTGCTACTCTGGACAACTGGGCTAGTATTTGTTTATAGTGGAGCTACCTTGCCCAGGGTACATCCCCACTCAGCCAACAGTGGCTGACAGTGGGGGAAGGTCCCCAAAGACCAACCAATCCCTTTGGCTGTAGCACTCGAAAGCCGGTGCAAATGTAAAAAAAACAACCCTACCCAAGGAATAAGTCACCATGAGCAAAAAACAAACAACGCACACACCACCAAAGACCTCCACAGAAACAGCAACGATATTTCACCCCATTTATTATCCCCCCCCCCCCCCCCCCCCCCCCCCGTGGGGATCTTTTGTATAAATAGTTCCAGTTCCCCCACCTGGACGTTTTGTGCTTGTAACTTCCTCGAATCTGTCACTCTCTTTGACTGCCTTTTCCCTTTGCTTACTGTCATCGACTATCTTTCTGCCTTACCGGCCCATTCTCCTGCCTTTTTTCACAAAACACTTTCAAAAACATTTCCTCCAGCCGAAGTCGGACATGCCGGGCCTAACTATTTCTTAGTTAGGCGCATAACGGCAGCATAACGCATCTGCGCTCATGATTGACAGGAAACTGTCTGAGCGATCGAAGAAGAAGAAGAATTATCTACCAGCACACCACACGACTAACACATGAGAACACAACAACAGAGTCACAATGACCAACACATCCCATAGCAATAATAATAATAACCGTAACAACAATGAAAATTATCGTCAAATTCCATATGGGCAGGCAGTGAAAGCGATTCCCTGGTATTGCCACATCAAGCTAGCTGAACACAGAATAGCACGTTCGCAGGTACAGAGAGATTCCGACCTCAGGTTTGCTGGATTTTCTGGACATCCCTTTAGCTGCCACACTGTCACGCCCCTGCAACACAAAGCAAAACTAGAAGTGTCAAAACTTACTGCTATGCACAGCTGTATTCAGACAACAGACGATTTTCTGGACATCCCCTTAGCATTTAGTAGCATCAAATTGGGGTTATTGGCGAGAGTTATCCCCCTGTCTGGTCAGTACTGAACCATCATCCCCCACCCTCCCTCCAAGGGCATTCACTCTTGCAAAAGGTGTTCGTTGCAGACCCCAATACACAGCAGTATTCAAACACGATTTTCAGAAAAAACTAGGGGAGACCACTTTGTGAAAATTAGAGTTGTTTACCTCCATTACTCGGTCAAATGCCATAGCAACAATGCAACAATGGCGTCGAAGCTTGAAACCGCAGGATACAAGCCAACAACTTGCAAACATTTTTTAAAGAAAAATTAGGGGTGGCCAGTGATAGAACTTGCAAAATGTGACGAAAAAATGTAAATGACATACATTTTTAGAATGACGCACAGTGTTCTAAGCGCTGTATGTCTGCTCAAAGTCAAACACACGAGTCGATAGGCTACGAGAGCTGATGGTTGACTTCCCCTGTTTGACCGATTGAATTAGGCAAGATTACTCCCACACACCATGAAATTACTCGCCCTAATTATTTCCGAACAATTCCTATTGGGCACAGCAATGCATAAGCTGCATTGACATTATGGTGGAAAGCTAACTGACCTTCGCTGCCTAGAGCTCCTCGAAGGGGATGGTGTGGGCGATGGCCATCGTGTCCTTCAGCATCAGGTCGCGCAGGGCCCACAATGCATTGGTCACGTTGCCGTGGTACCCGGTGCCCTGGGCCAGCCAGTGGGCCGGCAGGCGGGCCTCGCTGGGCACAGGGGTGTTCTCGGGCGTGGCCGACAGCGCCTTGTGGAAATTTCCGATGGTGCGGTTCTCCACGCTGAGGCCCTCGATGTACCTGGGGAGGGGAAACCCACGCCAAGCGATGGAGAAATAGCTCGGGAATGGTGTTACGTTGATCATCTGATACTGTCAGGCATCAGAATAGTCTGAAGTCCGATCCTCTGAAAACTGCGGTACAAGGGCTACCAAGGCTAGACTGAAGAGGGACAACACTGAAATGAGTTCCCAACACCAACAAAAAGGCTTAATATAGTGATAAATTGCTTCAAAATGCTATTTAACACAAAGGATAACACTCAATAAAAAGGCAAAACCTCTGACAAGAGAAGCCAATCCTCTGTCAGAAATCCTGAAATCCTCTGACAATTCCGATGCCTGACTGTATTAAATGATGAACGTAACACCATTTCCTAGCTATTTCTCCATATGCTGCATCAAACAAAAAACTGAAACAGACTGCAACATCACAACAAACAAACAACTACATGACCAGTGTAAAGTGACGTTATTTTATTCACAAGAGACGTGGTGTGTGTGTTGTGTGTGAGCATGCATGTGTGCATACATGTGTGCTTGTGTGTGTTTTGCTTTGTCTCTTGTGAATAAAATAACATCACTTTACACTTGTCGTGTAGTTGTTTGTTTGTTGACTGTATCAAACAGATATAATGGTATTAGATTCATAGTCACAAACACTTGTCTCTGTGAAATTCGGGTTGCTCTCACCTGGAGCTAGCGCTACACCATCTTTTTTTTTATTTTATTTTTTGCACGCTGTTTTTGTATGACTGATGGGGGTGGGGGTGGGGGGGTGTAAATTTTGACCAAATGACAACTTTTTAGTTACCACTGTGTTTTTTAACGTGCGCAAAGCACATGGGCACACGGTACCTCGGTTTTTGTCGTCTCATCCGAAAGACGTAGCATTCAGACCATAAGGTCTAGAGGGAAAGTGAGCGGAAAAACTCCGCTGGGCCAGGAACGATCCTGGGTTTGTTGGTTTCGAGGCGAACGCGTTACCTCTGAGCCACTCTACCACTTTCTAATGCTGCTTAACTCACTCGGCACTGGACAGTTGCTTCCCCTTACAACCGTTTCGGACGGGCCATTTGATTAGATTCGAAAACCCATCACCACAAAAAAGTTATGAAAAGTTATGGACTGATATTTTCAGATAAGATTACTAACACCATGCACTAAACGATCGTAAAATATCAGATTCCATGCCTTCGTCGTTTGTCTCCTATTGACGAAAACACGTCACACATAGAAAGAAGGAAAATTTCACATTCCGATCTTTGACCCCCCTCTACAACCAAACCTGAATGTAAAGTCTGCAATGATTGGTTGATTTCAAGAGATGCAAGGTCAAAGCAAACCGAAAATAGGTTATGACGTTGCACTTGAAAGCTGGTTACACGCCAGAAATCAAAACCTCTTGAAAACTCTTATGAGCCGGAGCCGGGCCATTCGTCCTAAACGGTTGTGCGAGCCATGAGCCGGATCCGGCTCATTCGTCCCGAGTGAGTTAAAGTGAAGAGCTATGTTCTGTGAGAGTGAATGACTGGTCATTATCCATGGAACTGCACTCTGAAGTAAGAAAAATATGAACACTAAAGAGCATTTAATATCCAGTTCACAGCTGTTCCCGTTGCACACAAAGTTGAGCTGTTTAGTTAAATGACTGAATCTAGACATTTTAGATAAAAACTACAAAGGAGCGTTTCTTTAAAAAAATATTCTGGCTGTATGTTCTTCGTATTATTTTTAATACATTTCTTCCATCAGATTTATGGTGAAAAAATATTTTTGTTGAACAGTACCATGCAACTTATTCAGTAGAAAATGTTCTGAAATAATACACTTATCATGAGTGAAAATCTAACTCTTTACTGAATATAACTAATTTTCTTACATACCATAGGCCTAACATTATTCTTGACTGTTGTTTATGAAAAGTACCGTATTTTTCGGCTCATTAGGCGCTGCTGTGTAGAAGGCGAATAGGGCAATTTTCAAGAATAATCTGAAAAAATCCAAGTAAAAGGCGCCCTCGTTCATAAGGTGATACACACCTCACAAAACAAAGTCGAAGTTTGAAGCCCGTACACGTCCTGTAAACGCTTACCGACTGCCATTACTGCTGTCATAAACGAGAGTTGGCTCCCTTCTCAAATAATCGAAACTTCCGTTTTTGCGACTTCCGGTTGTGTTTGGACATTTCTTCGCGAAAACTGGTTTAATTATGGCATTTTAAGCTCTACAACGATGCTTTTTACATCCAATGAAGGGTTTTGGCATCTGTTGGACGGTATCTCGGACGATAACAGGGATTTTGAAGCATTTTAACGTGAGTATTCGTCGTATCGGCGACTCGTTACCACTTTCGATGTTGTTACTTATAGTAGACTGTACTGAACACGGCAAATGTTGCCTCTCTTCTCACGATTTGGTTCACTAATAGGGCGCCCTCGTTTATTAGGTGCATAGGTCGAAATTGGAGAAAATAATATCGCCTTATAGTCCGAAAATTACGGTAATAGTTAGCTTGAAAAAACAACTAAAAGTAATAGCGCTAACTGACTTGATGTAGGCCTCCGAATGCAGAAGACGTTGGCTGCGGGGGGGCACCGTGACGAACATGGGGGAGGGCGGGCGGTTGGGTGCCGAGTGCGCCATGGACTGACCTGCACCAGCACACAGCACAATGCATCCGGTCAAACCACATCAGAATAGGCCGTGCACATCGCCAGCAGACAGACTCACAGAGCCAGCTATATTTGGCTGTCACTATGAAAAGCATAAAATCCATTAAATCTTCAAAGAGTTTTCTACATTAAGGCTGTGTACACACATAAGCGGATATTCCATGCGGAACCCTGTGCGCAATCCAAAAATAAGTTAAACAAAGAAGGGAAAATATTTGCGCACATGTCCGAATTTCACCTATATGCATACATTTACATTTTATTCTTCTTTCTTCCACTTATTTAGGGTTTTCCGTACGGAACTTACGCGTCTAATGTGAACCCGGCCTAAGAGTAAAGACCCTCAATGTACCTATGTACCCGCGCTTTCCTATAGCCACTCCCACCCCTACCCCTACCCCCTTGCCAATCCCTCTTCCTCACACAATAGTCATCTCACGATACAAAGCAACGATACTCTTCTAGCACCATGGGCGAATGTTTTAGATCACACTTCACTCCCACCAAATTCAAAGACATTCACTGCCAAGTACCCTGCCATGTGTTGTATGTCTACTTTCAGAGATAATGTCAGTTATCACAATAGTTATCTCACGGTGCAAAGCTACAACGATACTCAGCTAGCACCATGGGGCGAAACTTCACTCCCACCAAATTCAAAGACATTCGCTGCCATGCGTTTGTCTACTTTCAGAGATCTTTCAGAGATCTTTGCCATGCTTTAAAAAAAAAATCTGCTAATAATACAAATATTACTTTGGAATTGTAACATATGCTAGCTTTTATTATTATAAACAATACTGCAAATATTCAAAACTGTACGGCTAAGCATTATTTAAAAAATAATTTGTATGTAATGATGCAAACCTGCCTAGTGTTGAACGTTTGCGTGAAACATGTACGCTATAGCATACATTAGTGTTGAAAGAGTTAATGACAGTTAACTCACAAACACCATCTCTTGTTAGTATAAAACGAGAGACAGGAAGAGCAAAAAACACAAGCAAAGAGTTACACACATTCTCGTGTTATTTCATGTACAAACTAAGGCAATATTCTCACTCCTTTTCTGAAAGAACAGATAACCCAACACTGTTCAGTTCTCTTCAGCATTAACCCTTTCACCGCCATCCATATTTCAGCCCAAAATGTCCACAGAATTTACTTGTGTATAGAACAAAATCCATCTGCAGTATTGGGGATTCTTCTGTGAAATATATAAAATAAGGTCTATCTTTACTTCCCAAAACTAAGACAATAGTGTCTTTCGATAATAGACCTTAATTTGATGCCTTTTAGTGACATAGGTGTTAAATCACTGTGGTGCTAAAATGTGACTTTGGCGGTGAAAGGGTTAAATTACCTTCTCTTCCATGGGGGAAAACCCCCCAGAGAAGAATATTGGCCACAGAATAGTGATGTCCAACATATTTGTGAGAAATGTGTTTGAAGAATGTTAGACCACAGTTGTCAATTTATTGGCCACTGCAAAGAACACCTTTTGCAAGAGTGAATGCCCTTGGTGGGTGGGAGAAGATTGTTGGGTACTGACCAAACAAGGGATTAACTCTCCCCAATAGCCCTATTTGAGGCCACTTAATGGCTGCCTTTTGCAAGAGTGAATGCCCTTTTGGATACTGATCAACATGGGATTAGCTCTTGCCGTCAAGGGTATTTAGGGCGTTAATAACCCTACTTGCAGTGGCCAATACAGCGACAAGGAGTGAGCCAGTTTTAAGGAAGAAAAAAGAGGAGAAAAAAAGTGAATCAAAACCTGATGAGTCAATTAATCAACAACCAAAGCTGGATGGATTAGTACCTCAAGTTAGGGAAGCAGTGAAAAGGAAAGGGAGAAATCAAGAGCTGATGATGGGTGGACTAATATCTTGGCTGGGCGGACTCATAATTATCGCGGGTGTGCCGATAACCATCATAGCCAGAAGGATTAACATCAAGGGAGTTAACAGCCGATGAAACATGTATGTCTTTGAAACGACGTTTGGTGGATTACTACCATCAGGTCCTCCCTCACAGAATAAGACACAGTGACACACGAAAAGACCGGGCTGCAGAACAGGTGGCTCCATCATTCTAACAGGAAAGCTGGGTTCTAGGAGCTGCCAAGTACCATTCCTGTCGATAGATGAAGGCTTCAAACTATTCTCTTCAAGCAGACGCCTTTTCATGGCAGCATGCATGGATATTTAAGAAGTCTGAAATCAACTAACAGAATCCACGCAACGGTAATATTTTGAACATGTCATAAACAGTGAAGGCAGACGACGGTGACAAACAAAACTGTTCGCATCACGTCAAAGTTCGTTTTCCTTTCAACCACTGAAATTTCAAACAATGTCTTTGAATTCCTGGGTCCAAGGACAGTTCCCCAACCGATCAAGAGAAAAACGAAAACGAAAACGAAATATTATTTAACCAGGGAACATGAGATAAGCAATGACAGCTTTTTTTCACCCAGCCCTAACAGCCACCAATGGTGGGTGGGTTAATATCACAGCAGTTACTGACAGGAAGGCAGACGCACAGAACAGTGACACATCTACATCATCAGCAGCAGCAGTCAAACCCAGTGCAGTGCAGCCACACATTAAGGTCCAGTGCCACACAGAGCAAGGTTACCAACGTTCAGCCCACACCCCAGGGTAAGCGCCGACATACGGGAGGTTAGGATTAGGAGGAGGAGGAGGGGGGAGGGGGAATTACCCTGACCCGGAGCGCAAGGGGCTGAGGGCAGACCCATGGTTTGGCTCGCGGCGGGGGAGCCAGGGTGGGGATACATGCCGGGCGGTGGAGGATGGGCGTACAGGTTGGCGCCTGGAAGGGGAAGGGTGAGCAACAACAACCCGACTGAAGCACAGATACAGGAGGATCTAGGGTCTCTAGGAGTCAAAGGGCCCGCAGACCTGTTTACCCCCTACACAAGTCTTGAGTAGTCTGGATAGCTGAAATGAGTAGTTTTGGAGCAAGATGTGTAGTTTTATTCATTAAACCATGAAACAATGTTCACAGAAAATGAGTAGAATCTAGCATTATTTTCAATTTTGAAGAGTAGTAGAGATCCAAATTGAGTAGAATACTACTTGAAAAGAGTAGAGTAAACAGGTCTGAAGGGGGCATTCACATGCCATGCCACATGCCTCTAGCTACTGATCAGAACACCGCAGAGTTTGTTCCGTGGCTATGGCTACAGGGTAAACCACAACCCATTTGCATTCCCAGGTCTCTTGGTCTTCGTGTTGATCTGACCCTACGTGACTAACACACAGTTCATTACATGGGTGCAACTCCCCAAAATGAAAAAACCTGAAAGGCAGGGGTCCAGGGACCCATGGCCCCGGCAGGGTACAGGGGCAGAGCCCCGTCGGACGATTCAGGGGGTCAAGTTAAGAGAGAGAAATAACGAGACAGACAGTTAGAATGATACAGAGACAGTTTGAGTCTGATAAGCCTTGTAAAATTATTACATTGCCTTTGTAAACTTCCAAGAAAGAACCACCAAGTTCAAAACGCACCAAATCGCTTGTGGTCAATTTTTTTGTGGGGTGAATTAAAAAACCCTTAAGTTCAGTTTCTGGTAAAATAAAAAATACTGAAATCAGTGTAAAAATGAAAGAGTAGCACCCATGTTATCATCATTCCCTGGGGACCCATCACATACATGATCACAGCACTCCATCAGCTAAACACATTTTACATTGTGACGTTCGAAAGGTTGTACAAGACGAAATTTGGCTACCATTTCCAAGATTGATTAAATTCCAAAAAGTCCCCTTGGGAGTACATGAAAGTTATGGGGAAAATAATGATTTAAAAAAGAAACAAAAATAAAGACACCCCCCCCAATGGGGATACCGGAGGGTCTTTTATATAAACAGTTCCCCCACCTTCTGGAAGTTCTGTGCTTGCAACTTCCTCTAATCTGTCACTCTCTTTGACTCTGCCTTTTCCCTTTGCTTACTGTCATCTACTATCTTTCTGCCTTACTGGGTTAATTCTCCTGCCTTTTTTTTCTTCACAAGAAACACTTTCAAAAAGATTCTTCCAGCTGAAGTCGGACATGCTGGGCCTAATTAATTCTTACTTAGGCGCATAATGGCAGCATGACGCATCTGCGCTCATAATTGACAGGAAACTGTCTGAGCGATCGAAGAAGAAGAAAGAAAAAAGGTTTTCCAAGTTTGGAAAATGTAAGAATACTTATCTGAGTTAGTTGTCCTCTTTCAAGTCAAAGACATGTTGTGTGTGTGTGTGTGTGTGTGTGCGTGTGCGTGTGTGTGTTTTGCTTGTATCTAAGCTCACAAGTGAAAAGAGCTCCAAATCTACATCACTTACACATACCAAAAATTACACCTGCTAATAATAACATGGGTGCAACTACACAAAACGAAAAAACCCTGAAAGGCCGGGGTCAAGGGGTAATGTCCCCCTGCAGCTGAAGAAAAAATTGATTTATGAAGGTATTTTAGTTCTCTTTTTCCACAATTTATACAAATGCTTATCTTAAAGGGTTTGAAAAATACAGTAGACACACAAAGATCTTGTTTGACAAATTAAAAAAACTTTCTTCTTCTTCTTCTTCGTTCGCTCATACAGTTTCCTGTCACATCAGCGTAGATGCGTCATGCTGCCATTATGCGCCCAACCAAGAAACAGTTAGGCCCAGCATGTCCGACATCGGCTGAAGAAATCTTTGTAAGAATTTATAGAAAAAAGGCAGGAGAATGGATCAGTAAGATAGAAAGATAGCAGATGACAGTAAGCAAAGGGAAAAGGCAGAGTCAAAGAGAGTGACAGATTAGAGGAAGTTACAAGCACAGAACTTCCAGAAGGTGGGGGAACTATTTGTACGAAAGACCCCCCAGTATCAACACGGGGGGAAATTAAAAACACCCCCCCAAAAAAAACACCCAAGAAATTCCGTTTGTGGTAAAAATTCAAAACCAGAAAATCCTTGTATACCAAGAAAAGTTACACCCATGTAATAGTCACTGAGAACGCATTCTAATGTGGAGTTGCTGTGATCATGCGATGGCTGTTCAAAGAAAAAGAAACAACTACAGAGGGGGATGATGGAAGGACCTTTCCAACCAGAAACACCCACCTGCATGGCTGGCCTGTTTGCCTTTTCCACTGGGGGTAGACACTGCGGACAATAGCACACACCTTAGAGTTTGTGACCATGTATGTCATGGTACAGAGAGAGAGGGAGGGAGAGAGAGAGAGAGAGAGAGAGAGAGAGAGAGAGAGAGAGAGAGAGAGAGAGAGAGAGAGAGAGAGAGAGAGAGAGAGAGAGAGAGAGAGAGATGACAACTGGCCTGTTTGCCTTTCCCACTGGGGGTAGACACTGCGGACAATAGCACACACCTTAGAGTTTGTGACCATGTATGTCATGGTACAGAGAGAGAGGGAGAGAGAGAGAGAGAGAGAGAGAGAGAGAGAGAGAGAGAGAGAGAGAGAGAGAGAGAGAGAGAGAGAGAGAGGGGGGGAGAGAGAGAGAGAGAGAGAGAGAGAGAGAGAGAGAGAGAGAGAGAGAGAGAGAGAGAGAGAGAGAGATGACAACTGGCCTGTTTGCCTTTCCCACTGGGGGTAGACACTGCGGACAATAGCACACACCTTAGAGTTTGTGACCATGTATGTCATGGTACAGAGAGAGAGGGAGAGAGAGAGAGAGAGAGAGAGAGAGAGAGAGAGAGAGAGAGAGAGAGAGAGAGAGAGAGAGAGAGAGAGAGAGAGAGATGACAACTGGCCTGTTTGCCTTTCCCACTGGGGGTAGACACTGCGGACAATAGCACACACCTTAGAGTTTGTGACCATGTATGTCATGGTACAGAGAGAGAGAGGGAGAGAGAGAGAGAGAGAGAGAGAGAGAGAGAGAGAGAGAGAGAGAGAGAGAGAGAGAGAGAGAGAGAGAGAGAGAGAGAGAGAGAGAGAGAGAGAGAGAGAGAGAGAGATGACAACTGGCCTGTTTGCCTTTCCCACTGGGGGTAGACACTGCGGACAATAGCACACACCTTAGAGTTTGTGACCATGTATGTCATGGTACAGAGAGAGAGGGAGAGAGAGAGAGAGAGAGACAGAGAGAGAGAGGAGAGAGAGAGAGAGAGAGAGAGAGAGAGAGAGAGAGAGAGAGAGAGAGAGAGAGAGAGAGAGAGAGAGAACTGGCCCAAACTGTTTGCCTTTTCCACTGGGGGTAGACACTGCGGACAATAGCACACACCTTAGAGTTTGTGACCATGTATGTCATGGTACAGAGAGAGAGAGAGAGAGAGAGAGAGAGAGAGAGAGAGAGAGAGAGAGAGAGAGAGAGAGAGAGAGAGAGAGAGAGAGAGAGAGAGAGAGAGAGAGAGAGATGACAACTGGCCTGTTTGCCTTTCCCACTGGGGGTAGACACTGCGGACAATAGCACACACCTTAGAGTTTGTGACCATGTATGTCATGGTACAGAGAGAGAGAGAGAGAGAGAGAGAGAGAGAGAGAGAGAGAGAGAGAGAGAGAGAGAGAGAGAGAGAGAGAGAGAGAGAGAGAGAGAGAGAGAGAGAGAGAGAGAGAGAGAGAGATGACAACTGGCCTGTTTGCCTTTCCCACTGGGGGTAGACACTGCGGACAATAGCACACACCTTAGAGTTTGTGACCATGTATGTCATGGTACAGAGAGAGGGAGAGAGAGAGAGAGAGAGAGAGAGAGAGAGAGAGAGAGAGAGAGAGAGAGAGAGAGAGAGAGAGAGAGAGAGAGAGAGAGAGAGAGAGAGATGACAACTGGCCTGTTTGCCTTTTCCACTGGGGGTAGACACTGCGGACAATAGCACACACCTTAGAGTTTGTGACCATGTATGTCATGGTACAGAGAGAGAGAGAGAGAGAGAGAGAGAGAGAGAGAGAGAGAGAGAGAGAGAGAGAGAGAGAGAGAGAGAGAGAGAGAGAGAGAGAGAGAGAGAGAGAGAGAGAGAGAGAGAGAGAGAGAGAGAGATGACAACTGGCCTGTTTGCCTTTCCCACTGGGGGTAGACACTGCGGACAATAGCACACACCTTAGAGTTTGTGACCATGTATGTCATGGTACAGAGAGGGAGGGAGAGAGAGAGAGAGATGAGAGAGAGAGAGAGAGAGAGAGAGAGAGAGAGAGAGAGAGAGAGAGAGAGAGAGAGAGAGAGAGAGAGAGAGAGAGAGAGAGAGATGACAACTGGCCTGTTTGCCTTTTCCACTGGGGGTAGACACTGCGGACAATAGCACACACCTTAGAGTTTGTGACCATGTATGTCATGGTACAGAGAGAGAGGGAGAGAGAGAGAGAGAGAGAGAGAGAGAGAGAGAGAGAGAGAGAGAGAGAGAGAGAGAGAGAGAGAGAGAGAGAGAGAGAGAGAGATGACAACTGGCCTGTTTGCCTTTCCCACTGGGGGTAGAGACTGTAGAGGAATTTAGGCCGTGTACACACATAAGCAGATATTCTGTGCGGAAACCAGTGCGCAATCCATAAATAAGTGAAAGAAAGAATGGAAAAGATTTGCGCATGTGTCCGAATTTCCCCTATATGCGTAAACTCTTATCCTTCTTTCTTCCACTTATTTAGGGTTTTCCGTACAGAACGTACGCGTCTAATGTGAACCCGGCCTAACGCTACAAAGTCTGTGACTATGTATGTCATGGCACAGAGAGAGAGAGAGAGAGAGAGAGAGAGAGAGAGAGAGAGAGAGAGAGAGAGAGAGAGGGGGGGGGGAGGGTGACAACTGGCCTGTTTGTTTCAGCCACTGGGGGTAGAGATTGCAGACAAATGCATTATTCAATCTCAGCTCTTCAGAGACTTATAGCTATATATATGTAATGGTGAAGAGAGAGAGGGAGAGGCAGATGGAGAGAGAGGGAGAATGAGCGAGAGAGACAGAGATAATTTAAAAATCATTTTACAACAACTGGACAGACATATCAAAATGGCCACCACTTTGAACCAAACATTCAGCATTAGTCACCAAACAAGATTTGTTGATAGGATGCCGGCAAGAATGTCTTTAAATATCAAGTTAACAAACAAACAACAAACAAACAACTAAAGCAACACACACACACACACATATATATACACACACACACAACCCACCAAAACCCCCCAACAGAAATTAGTAATTGAAATTTGTTTCAAGTCAAAGGTTTCTTTCTAAAGGTCTGTGTACACGATTCACGAGATATTTCTATTTCCCCATGGCAACACTGTGAACTGTAAGTCATGGTAAGAGTGGGCTATCACTGTGTTGCCATGGGGAAATATAAATATCTCGTGAATAATGTCAACGTGGACACAGACCTTAAGCAAGCTGCACATTTACCATCAGAGGTTAACTGTTTACATAATTATATCAAGCACAGCTATAAACAGCTGCTTTACGCAACAATGCACATCTGCAAAAATACAATACAATCGACAAAAATATCAGTTTAAAAAAATATCCCAAAGCAGGTAAAATCCAAAGAATGGAAAGATATTTTGATAAACAGCAAACATATTGAGAAACTTTTTTGCCCCAGTTAAATGTTCATTTTAAACAAACCAAAAAATGAAAACACTGAAATTTCAGGATTAGGAAGGGAAAGATCAAACAATATCTAAAAGCGTACAACAAAAAATAGCTGTATTTTCAGAGGTAGCAAAGCGCAGGCTGGAAAACAAAAGAGGCATGCACACACACACACACACACACACACATAAACCACAGCTGCATGTCTTGACCATGAAGTTTTCATACCTTTTTTGATAGCCAAACAATAAGACCACACACACACAAACATAATCACAATACATTCGTTTTTTTAGAAGCTATGACTAATAATGCTTTATTAGGAAAATTTATGCCGCATCAATCTTGACCGAAAGGACTTTTTTTTTTACCAGAAAATACATAAAAGATTGGACCGTTTTAAAAAGCTTCACGGCTTGTTTGGTCCCTACCTACCTACCTACCTACCATACACATATGTGCGCCACACACACACACACACGCACGCACGCACGCACGCACACCCACGCGCGCGCAATCTTTGGTGGAAGCTTATGTGATCAACATTTTCCTGGTTTCTGAATCTGGATTCAGACTTGATTAAGGTCGTTAAACAGCAAGATGGTACTGCGGCTTAACACTACCAACTTGACTGATTTGTACTGCTCAGTCAATTAAGCACAGCAACAAGCTTATTACCAACCCTAAAATGCAAGACCCTTATTACTGTAAAAAGCTTTTAAATTATTAGCCTTATTAACCCTTTCACCGCCGATGTCGCATTTATGCACAATGGTTTAACACCCATGTCACTAAAAGGCATCAAATCAGGGCCTGTTATCTGAAGACCCCATTTTCTTAATTTGGGGAGGTAAGGATAAGCCTTACTTTATACACGTCACAGAGGAATTTCCAATATTGCAGATGATTTTTTTTTTCTCTACCCAGGTAAGATTAATTGGAAATTTTGGCTGAAAAATGGCTGGCGGCGAAAGGGTTAACTTCCAGCTCTGTTCATATGCTGAGCAGTCACGACAGACTACTGATGTCTCACCAACACTTTCAGAACACAAGTAAAGAAAAATAATAACACAAAAACACACACACCTGGGCCTGTATTCACATTGAGATAGTATGAGACTTATCATCATGATGTCTCACAAGTCCTTCTAAAGTAGTAGGATTTGATAGGACTTCAGAAGGACTTCTAAGATATCACGATGATAAGTCTCAAACTATCTTAATATGAATACAGGTCCTGCTTAATGAACTGAAGAAAATGTAGCGATTATTAATCATATAACGAAAATCAGCCCAAATGCTTTACAGCCATTTTTCTTTCAACATCACCAGAACTTTGTTGGTCAAGAAATGCAGCCTGGATTTTACGCAACTACTAGTAAGTACTGTGCTTTAGGGACTATAAGGCGATACTTTTTCCCCCCAGGCCTCGACCTTGCACCTTATAACGTGACTGATAATACACAGTGGAACCTCCCGATTAACTCATTCAAGTTGTTAATAGATAGCTGTCAATTTGATGCATTTGCTTCAAGGGAAGTAATTCTATGACCGTGGTCATTTCTAAACTCGCTTCGCTCCCTTAGACCACAATTTTGCCTCTGACTTTGCTTTTGTAGTGGTTTGTTGTGGGGAAACCAATCAGTGTGGAGAGTTTTTCTATATAAAGTCTATATATAAAAAAAGTCTGATCTACCACTTCCCAATGTTTAAACCTGAAGTAAAAACCCATAATCTTCTTCTATTTCTCCTTTTGTGTATGTATGTTTTGTTTGTGGGTATGGCTGGAGCGATTTGTGAGTTTTTGTAATAATTCAAAATCGTTGCGATGCGAATGAGTTAAGACCTTCCCTATTAAGAATCCCTCTAACATTTCTTTTCCACCGATTTTCCCCTCTTCATATCCGGACTACTGAGTGTTCACCTCCCTATAAGACCCCTCCGTATGAAGACCTTTTTTAGCTGATGGGGAGGCTCCACTGTAGTAAGAAAACATATACAAACCAAATCTCAATTTTGTGTAAAATCAGGGGTATGCGCCGTTTATAGTCCCCAAAATAGTGTACAACAAAAAACAAACAAAAAAAAAAAGTTTCTAACGCAAGCCAATAGACGACAACATACCTCCTGTCTGGGCCGAAGGAGGAGGAAGATGAGGAGGAGGGAGAGGAGGGGTGGGGCCCGGGTACTGGCCGGGATAGGGCGCCCCAGGGGTGGGAGGGTATCCGGCGGGATATGGAGGGGCGAAGCCTGCTGGGATACACAGGCAATTCCCGCCACAGGCACACCCACAACAAAAAGCGTGCAAAAAAAAAAAAAAAAAATCAAAAAAAAATCACAACACGCGCATAGCAACTACTACTGCAAACAAAAGGGATTGCTACCAGGGAAAACTTAAAAGGATTCTGTTTTATGTTTAACCCTTTCGCCACCGATGTCGCATTTCTGCACCACACGGATTGAACACGCATGTCACTAAAAGGCATGAAAT
Organism: Phymorhynchus buccinoides; assembly: GCA_017654935.2. NCBI lineage: Eukaryota > Metazoa > Mollusca > Gastropoda > Neogastropoda > Raphitomidae > Phymorhynchus > Phymorhynchus buccinoides. The sequence continues at coordinate 11,806,724 of CM065687.1, forward strand.
TAGGATCTGTTATCCAATAACCATAAGTTGATAATTTGGGCCTTATTTCATTCATGCCATAGGGGGCCTTATTTCATTCATGTCATAGGGGGCCTTATTTCATTCATGTCATAGGGGGCCTTATTTCATTCATGTCATAGGGGGCCTTATTTCATTCATGTCATAGGGGGCCTTATTTCATTCATGTCATAGGGGGCCTTATTTCATTCATGTCATAGGAGGATTTACAGTATTGCAGACGCCAACTTTTCTTTACCCGGGTAAGATTGACAGATTTGTTTTGGCTTAAAAATTGCTAGCGGCGAAAGGGTTAATAGAAAAGAAAGGACACATCAAGAAACGGGGTGTAGAGCAAAGAATGAAACAGAAAATAAATGGAAAAAGGAAAAGAAAAATATCTAAATATATAAAGACAACAATCTCGCTTCTGAAAAAAAAGCAACCTGCAAGGGGATTTTCTTTTTTAAAGTGGAAAAACAGCAACAGAAAACGTTTGAAATACCAAGCGTTGTGAAAAACAAACACAAAATAAATATAAATTTACAAATAATGCACTAAGCAAACACATGTTTATGCAGAAGAAATCTCTGAAACATGGTTTGCCTTATAACTTAACAATTACCTTTTTTTTTTTTAGCATGGAAAAATAAATTTGACAATTCTTTGCATTTTAGCAACAGCATCCACATGCAAATTGAAAACGGCAAGATGCAAAATCAGAAAGTAAACTTTAAAAAGTCAATCTCTAGATGTTTTGGGGGAATAAAATTGGAGGAAAAGTTGCCTTCAATATTTTTTTTCTTGGCACGGAAATACAGTTTGGTCCTTCATTTAAAATTGTTAGAAATAAAGAGGAAAGGCCAAAAACCAACGAGACATTAATTTTTGTGCTGCACGAACAAAACTTTCATTTTCAAAACTAATTATAGAGTACATACGAGTCTATGCGTTGGCTGGGTGAGTGCGTACCCCCCCCCAGCCCTTAAAATCGTAGAGATTAAACAATAACTTAACACATGTATCTGACTAAAGATTATGCTTACAGGTATTTGACTAAAGACACCAGTTGCTGTCAACATCATGCTCAGTAATCTGTAAACTTGTTCTAGTAATCTACGGTGTAAAACACTACCTTACTAGATTCTTTATTGAAGCAGGGGATGGGAGCTCACCTGTGGTCACATGCTTACAGAAACAAAAGGACCACTCTATGCTACGGTACACAACACAACCAAACGCACACACATACGAGGTGTAAAACCCCCAAAAGCTATCGATTCCAACAACATGCACACACCACTACACCAAACTAGGAAAGACACAAAGACAAAACCAAAGATATTCTAAAAGGGTAAGATGGACTACTTAAGAGCTCGGTGAACCGGGCTGATAGAGTTATCGTTAGTGGGGACAGTAGTACACTTTTCACAGTGGAGGCTATCCAAAAACTCAGACTGGAATTTGAACGGAGAATTCAACTGGCCTATCGACGTGTAAAATGTGGCCTGTTTAAAAGGGACATAACCAGTGTTTCTGTCCTCACTACTCATATAGGAAAAAGAGACCGGATGCTTATCTTCCCCTTTAGAATATCTTTGACCAAACTAGGAAAGACGCAAAGACAAAACCACACACACCTTGAAAAAAACACCCTTACAAACACAAACATCCACCACCCGAAAACCAAGAAAAGTAACTCATGCCCCACCTGGCGTGCCCGGACGGGGAGTGGTTGCGGTTCCTGGGGAAGGTTGTCCCCCTTGCTCGGACCAGGGGGAGTGCTGCAGGGAGTCGTTGAGAGCTTTGTCGGCCTCCTGCTGTTTGGCCGCCAGCTCCGCGCAGATCTTCCTGGCCCTTTCCTCAAACACCTCTTTCTCTTCCCGGGTCAGCGCACGCCACTGTCAGAATCGATGATGATGATGATGACAATAAATAGTAATAATAAATAATGCTTATATAGCGCATAATCTTGCTAAGCAACTCAATGCGCTTTTCACTCACCATTCGTACAAACATTTCTAACAGACTGGTTCACCGTATCCTCACCATACATCTCTATGAAAATGAATACATTAGAGAATGCATTGCATATAATCATAACACAACACACTAACACCCACCTCCCTTCCCCCCCACCCACCCCACCCCAACCATCCCTCCACCTCCTCCCCCCATCCCCATCCTCACCCCATACACACGCACGCACGCATTAACCTCATACTCAACGTCAATGAGCTGGAAGACAAGAGTGGGGAAAGGATCATAGACTTTACAGAGAGAAAGCTTTCCTGAAAAAGTGGGTTTTTAGTTGGGACTTGAATGAAGGAAGAGTGGACTGGGTACGGGTATGGTCAGGGAGAGAATTCTAAACGCTTGGTGCAACAAAACTAAACTAATGATAATGCCGATGATAATGGCGCTGATGATGAGAATGTCAATGATGATGATAAGGATGTTGACGATGATGACAATAACAGGCATGACAATGGAGGAAAAGCATTTCCCCTCAAAATATTACAGGGTTTCAGATGTTGCAACTTGGTGTAATCTGGGGATCAAAAAGCCCTTTATGGTGATCAGAGGGCAACTGCTCTTAAAGCTGTTCAAACTTCGGGAAAGGGTGTCTCCTCAAGCTTAAAACCCATTCTGACATTGGTTTTTTTTGCATTAACTTTTCTCTGAATTCAGAGGATTCTCTGAAAATTACCATGCCTGCAATAATATCGCTAAACAGCTGTTAAGTCTTTAATGATTTCCTGGCTCTTTCCTCATGCACTTCTTCTTCTTCTTTGCTCAGCGCACACTACCGTTACAATCAATGATGATGATCATTGAGTGGCAATGATAAAATATTGACAGCAACAACGACAATATATGAATAATTTTTCAAGAGCAAGAAAAACATTGTAAATAGAGTAGCAGAAATACTTACATCAGCCTTATTGGCCACTGCAACAACCATGTTTTGCTAGAGTGAATGCCCTTGGTAGATGCTTGAGTACTGATCAAACAAGGACATAACTCTCGCCAATAACCCTATTTGAGGCCACTAAATGGCTGCCTTTCGCAAGAGTGAATGCCCTTTTCAGTACTGACCAACAAGGGTGAATAGGGCAATTTTCAAGAAAAATCAGAAAAAAATTAAAGCAAAATGCGCCCTCGTTTGCACCTTGCAAAAGAAAGTCAAACCTTGAAGCCTGTATGCGTCCTGTAAACGCTTACTGACCGCCATTACTGCTGTCATAAACGAGAGTTGGCTCCCCTTTCAAATAATCAAACTTCCTTTTGTGCGACTTCCTGTTGTTGTGTTTGGACAATTCTTCGCGAAAACTGATAGAATTTATGGCATCTTAAGCCCCACAACGATGCTTTTTACATCCAATGAAGGGTTATGGCATCTGTTGGACGGCATCTCGGACGATAATAGGGATTTTGAAGCATTTAACGTGAGTATTTGTATCGGCGACTCGTGACCACTTTCGATGTCTGACTTACAGTAGACTGTACTGAACACGGCAATCGTAGGCCTCTCTTCTCACGATTTTGTTCACTAATAGGGCGCCCTCGTTCATTAGGCACATAGGTTGAAACTGGAGAAAACAATATCACCTTATAACCCGAAAATGACTGTATGTGTCAAGTTTTCAGTTTTCACTGGTCTCCCCGCTGCATTCAGCCGACACATTCCGATTTCGGAAGAGCAGTTTTGTGTCAAAGCCCAGACTAAGCTCGAGGCTGTCACCATGAGCAGGAAAAGATGTGAGACAACTCTGGATAGATTAATACACACTGAAGCAGCTTAGTTGTTCACAGCAGTGCCTATACTGGAACAGCTAATTGACTTGCAAAAGTCAAAAGGAAAGTCAACAAAAAAAAATGTTGGGGAGGTAAAAGGATTGGAATTTAAAAAATGTTAAATGTATGCCATATATACGATAAAAACAAAATCACTGCAGGATTTCAAAGTAACATAAAACTGATGAATAAAATTGTAAAATGCGATAAAAAAAATAATAGAATTTTTTAATTTATCAGTTAAATGCTTAGCTTCTTGTGCGACATACAGTGGAACCTCCCTTATAAGACCTCCCACCCATATAAGACCTACTTCTCTGAGACATTGCCCTTCTTTGTAAGTATTAAAATTACCTCCATTATAAGACCCCTCCCATATAAGACCTTAGTTTGGATTATTTTTGAAGGTCTTATAAGGGAGGTTCCACTGTACTAAGTTTCCATAACTTGATCATTTGGAGATTTGCTTGACTGTGAAGAGGGGAAGTATTGTTTTGTTCTCAATGTTGCACGTTTCATTTGTTGGACCACAGCATTTCAAATTTCTGATGAAATATCACATGTTTTCGTTCGTTTTTCTTCAATAAATTAATGTCACTTTGCGCCTGTTGTGTACTTGTTTGCATAGCACTTTGTTCAGTGATGTTGCAGTCTGTTTCAGGGTTTCTTCAATTAATTAATGTCACTTTGCGCCTGTTGTGTACTTGTTTGCATAGTACTTTGTTCAGTGATGTTGCAGTCTGTTTCAGGTTTTTTTCCATTCAATATGATCAAAATTTGCTCACATCTTAACAGAAAAAAAAGCAAAATTGGGCAAAAGTCCTTGTATTTAAATGATAGTATAGATTAACCACTGAAGATAATGGATTTCATTAGGCAATACCATGGGTGCTCCTGGGAAATTAAAAAAATCCTGCAAGGGGGCGGCCCCGGCGGTGTTCAGGGGGCAGCGCACACACACACTTACTGCTCTTTTTTCACCCCTCTAGACTAGTACAAGTGCTACATTCCTTTGAATAAAATGCAAAAAAAACAAACACAACACAGGCCCTCTTTATTGTACAAGTGTGTGTGTAAGAAAATCATTTATCAAATTCTCATAATCTGGCGACGCCGGTTCTAGGCAATTTAAAAATCCTGCAATTCAGGACATCCTGCAAGGAGCATCCATGCAATACTCCTGAAGAAAATTCATAAAAATCTTTTCATTGTTATCAAAGTTAGCCAGAAGGGATTTTTTCCCCACAAACAACACGAAGGCAGAAAGGGCACACAGACTCTCCATATCATTGTTGTAACTCAAATAGACGATTTTCGGAAAAAAAAAAACTAGGGGAGAGCACTTCGTGAAAATTAGAGTTGATTACCTCAACTTACTCGGTCAAAATCATAGCAACCATGGCGTTGAAGTTTGAAACCGCAGGATGTGAGCCAGCGACTTGCAAACAGGGTTTTTTTTAATATCAAAAAATGAAGGGTGGCCAGCCCACAAACTGATAGAACTTGCAAAATGTGACGTAAAAATATAAATGGCATCAATTTCAGAATGACGCACTGTGTTCTAATTGTCGTAGGTTTACTCAAACACATGAGGCGAGAGCTGGGGATCTACCTGATGGTAGAGTAACTTCCCCTGTTTGACCGATTGAATTAGGCAAGATCACTCCCACACAGCATGAAATTACTCCCCTTAATTATTTCCGAACATTTCCTATTGGAGTGCAATGATATATACTAGCCTTAAAAAGCAAACCAACCAATGAACAAAAGTTAAAACACAAACTTTAACCCCTTGACTGCCAGAGAAAATTGAAGAAAAAATTATTGGGCAAATCATGACATGAAAAAGACAACTGATAGAGCCAATCTGAGAGAATGGTCTGGGGATATTACTCTCTTGATTATGTTAGAGCAAAAGCCAGCATATCAGGGTTATTCCTCTTCATCTGATGACATCATCATTGATGTCATCAGGTCAGCATGTAATACGTTGGTGGCAGTCAAGGGGTTAAACAAAACAGAATTAAAAGAAAACCAAACCGGGGAGGGTGGGTATTGTGATGGTTTTTCAAGCAGACATGGGTCAAACCAAAACAGAACGATGTTGAAAGAATAACGAAAGCAACTTGCTTTGAAGTTTGATACAACTGAATGAACTGAAAACAAGACGACAAGCCATTTAAACTACTCCCTGTTCAAGGTGCATTTCTCAGTCAACACCCACAGCTAACAAATACCAAGAAAATGGACACAGAAGTTTGCTATGATCACTCCAAAGTGTGCAACAGTGCAAGTGCATCACTTCAGTTGTCAATCTCCCTTTCATATTAATTTAATCTTCCATTTCACTGACTATCTTGCAGGGCTCCCAATCGGTAAAACAAGGGGTCCCAGGGACTCCTTCACTTACAGTATAGAGGGTCCTAGAGGCGGGATAGAGGGTCCCAGTGGCATTGCGAATGCTACAAATTATTTTCTAGTGGACCCCCTGCACATTCTTTTAGAGGGTCCTTTAGAATGTTAGTACTTCATAGACCCCCAAATGGGGGTCCCTGGGAGCCCTGATCTTGTGAAATAATTTCTCTAGATAGTAAATCAGATTAAAATCAACATCTTCTACTTTCGAACACATGAAATTATGCATAGTATACATGCACATCCTAAGCCGTATGACACAGATTATAGCGGGATATTAACCAATTCAAAGATGCAAAAGTCTAAAAACAACAACACCCGCCTATGTTCTTTTGGGTCTTTTTTTGTTTTGTTTATTAATTTTTCTTTAAAACCCACCACGTCATGTGTCCAAATCACAGTTTTTTTAAACGTGTTTTCCCTCTTATAGCTGGTAAGAAATCTTAAGAAATCTTCCTAGCATAAGAGAGAATGTGACATGTGACGTGGGGGGTCTTTAACATGGTATTTTTTTTTTTGGGGGGGGGCTGATAGGGATGACATTATCATGATAGCCGGGACGTTTTTTCCCACTCTTCATTCAGATTGATACATTAGAGTAGGAGACAGCACAAACTTCTGTCAGAGAGAGAGAGAGAAAGAGAAACGCATAGGCCTTCGTTCTGATTCAGTGAACTCTGATTCTTACGCAACTGGGCAGTACAAATGAACGGAACAGCGCAAAAATAACGAGGACATGATTCTGACTTAACTGGGCAGTACAAATGAACGGAACAGCGCAGAAATAACGAGGACATGATTCTTACGCAACTGGGCAGTACAAATGAACGGAACAGCGCAGAAATAACGAGCACATGATTCTGACTTAACAGTACAAATGAACGGAACAGCGGAAATAACGAGCACATGTACGCAACTGGGCAGTACAATGAACGGAACAGCGCAGAAATAACGAGGACATGATTCTGACTTAACTGGGCAGTACAAATGAACGGAACAGCGCAGAAATAACGAGCACATGATTCTTACGCAACTGGGCAGTACAAATGAACGGAACAGCGCAGAAATAACGAGCACATGATTCTTACGCAACTGGGCAGTACAAATGAACGGAACAGCGCAGAAATAACGAGCACATGATTCTGACTTAACTGGGGAGTACAAATGAACGGAACAGCGCAAAAAAACGAGGACATGATTCTGACTTAACTGGGGAGTACAAATGAACGGAACAGCGCAGAAATAACGAGCACATGATTCTTACGCAACTGGGCAGTACAAAGAACGGAACAGCGCAGAAATAACGAGCACATGATTCTTACGCAACTGGGGCGTACAAATGAACGGAACAGCGCAGAAATAACGAGCACAAACTTAAAACAACTCCAACAGCAGAAAGTCACCTTAGTCTGACAGCCTGTTATAATTTTCTTTGGCCTTTTCTACATCATATAAACAGAGGCAAAATTTTATGAATGAAAAATCAGTTTAAAAAAAGAAAAAACAAAAACCAAACCTTACAGGACTATATGTACCCGGTACTATGTATTTTTTTAATGTCATATTTCACTTATTCCTCACACAATTAAATGCATTAAGACACATGCAAAATTAATTTATTTTCTATCATGCAATGAACAGAAAGTTTTTTTGTAACCATATTTTTTGGATTAGGCGCTGCTTCCGCGAATAGGGCAATTTTCAAGAAAAATCTGTAAAAACCTTGGTTACCATGCTGGTAAAATCGAGCCAAACATATCTGAACATTTATGAGGATACTCACGACACCAACCCATCCTCAAACTGAAGCAGCTTGCTTGGTTCTCATTCTAAAAGTGTTCACTTTAGGAATTTTAACCCGTTTAACAATGCTTCCTTTCCAGTCATACTTAGCCCTTTCACCGCCAGCCATTTTTCAGCACAAAAAAATCCATTAAACTTACCTGGGTAGAGAAAACAAATCTGTCTGTAATATTAGGGATTCCTCTGTGACATATTTAAAGTAAGGCCTATCCACACCTCACAAAATTAAGAGAATAAGGTCTTTGGATAACAGACCCTGATTTGATGCCTTTTAGTGACATGGGTGTAGTTAAATCATTGTGGTGCAATAATGCGACGTTGGCGGTGAAAGGGCTAGGTTTTGCTTGTTGCTGCTTCAGTTATGTCGTTGTTGTTGTTGATGTTTCTTTTGAAAATAAAACCAGAGAAGGTAAAGATGTCTACAATCTTTAGCACATTTCCGTCTCCACAGTGGTTTCCACGTACCTTCATGCCGACGATTCTGCTGATGTCCCCGAAGGAGCACTCTGGGTTCTCAGTCTGGATCTGCTTCCGGATCTCCCCGGCAAACACGATGTAGCCGCTGGGCTGACGACGGTTACTCTCCTTTTTCTGGAAACACAAGTGGTTGTGATCCATCATTTTCTCCAGTCTAATATTTACACACAGAGGAAGTTACAAGCACAGAACTCCCAGAAGGTTTCATTTTATTTTAAGCATAAAGGCAAACAAAATGAATCAATGGTAAAGGTAAAGATGTGCCACCCCCCCCCCCCTGCATTTCTCAGTTCATTCTATTTTTCCGTTTTTGCCTTTCTTACCATACATAAAGCTGTAATTTAGGAACATTTTTAGCTAATAACCTTTTTGGAATACTAACCCTATCCCTAACCCTAGCCCTAAACCTAACCCTACCCCCCACTATGTACTGCAGTACACCGCGATTTGTCACAGTTGTGGTTCGTTGCGTTTTTCCGTCTTATAGGGTGGGGGGTAGGGTTAGGGTTAGGGTTAGGGTTAGTATTCCAAAAAGATAATTTGGTGAAAATGTTCCTAAAATACAGCTTTATGTATGGTAAGAAAGGCAATAACGGAAAAATACAATTAACCGAGAAATGTAGGGGGGGTGGCACATCTTGACCTTTACCGAATCAATAAATAGATAGATAAATACATGTTAATATTCATACACAAAGCTGTAGTAAGCGTAGCTTCAGCAGACGGTGCTATGACCAGGTACCAACAACACAGCCTTCATTCAAGGACATACCCATACCACACACTTTCTGCACAACACAATCTGGTCTACCAGTACCACACAATTCCACAGCCTAGAAAAAAAATCCACCAAGGTTTCTGATGAACACACATCAAAGGGAATTTCGGGGCCAAATAAAAAATCACGCTTAACCCCTTGACTGCCATAAACGTATTACGAACTCACTTGATGACATCATCAGATGAAGAGAAATAACTGATATTCTGGTCTTTGCTCTTGCACAGTCAAGAGAGTTATATCCCCAGACCATTTTGCCAGATTGGCTCTATCAGTTGCCTTTCTCATGGCATGATTTGTACAATGAGTTTTTCTTTAATTTTCTCTGGCAGTCAAGGGGTTAATATAAAGGCTTCGTGTCTTACAGGTACCATAAAGCAAACAGCATAATACACTAAACTAAACAAGACAACAACCAGGACTGTTTGGGGCAATTTACCTAATTTTTTTTATAAAAAATGATACTAGTAATAAGTAGCATCTTGACTATCCATGTTACTATCACAGCGCTTGAACGGAAGCATATAGGAGGCTGAAATGTTGCATACGGGTAGGTGGCTAGGTCATCTAGGCCCAAGTTCGAACATGAAGGTCATGGTGAAAGGGAGCTGAAAGTGTCACCGCGCGTCTGCCTGATCTAGCGTTTTCACGCTCAAGTCGTTTGTCTACATTCATGGATGTGAGAGGAACCCAAACAAAAAAGCGTAGTCGATGGTATCGTCAAAGTACTCAAACAAGACTTTGCCTCCGACATCAATTTTTTTCGCGGCTCGTCTACAAGGATCTTACTGTCCAATCCCTGTCAAATTTGTGTTGGCATCCTTTGTCAATCTCCTCTTTACTCACATCTATGGTGTGGTAAATAATGTTCACGGTTAACGACGAAAGTCTCTCAATAGCTTTGAAAGCATCCAAATCTTCCTTCGAAATCATAGCCGAAAACATAAAAATGATGCATTGCCATTGGACGTAACTGGCCAACCACAGAGAAGCTTACGAAATTCAAACAAGGGAATGTACTCACGCTACAAACTGCTTTCATTTTCAATGTGTGTGCATGAAAAAAGTCTACCGAACTCGACAATCTGTACGATCGTCTCTCTCTCTAAACGTTTTTTTGTTTCTTTAGTCGAATAGAAAAAGCGCATTTACACACTTACGCGTAACTCTCACATCCCTGTACATTCAGTTATCTATGAATTCAGAGAGCTGTGTGAAAAGTAGCTTTGCCTGCAGGGCTCCCAATCGTCCTGCAAAACAAGGGACTCTTTCACTTACAGTATAGAGGGTCCTAGAGGCGACCTCCTGCACATTTTTGGGTTTTCTTTGGGCATGATTTTTATTGGCCCAAAACCACATTACTACACTCATGTTAAGCAAGCATAATGGCAACAACAAGCTTAAAGCTTATACTGTGCCAACGTACTATGTATGAATTTCTGAATGGCGGCACATAGTGCTTCATAGACCCCCAAAAAAACCAATGGGGGTCCCTGGGACCCCCTGCACATTCTTTCAGAGGGTCTTGTAGAATGTTAGTGCTTCATAGACCCCCAAATGGGGGTCCCTGAAGTCTCTTGTAGAATGTTAGTGCTTCATAGACCCCCAAATGGGGGTCCCTGGGAGCCCTGGCCTGTGCACACACCTTTTTGACGGGTTTCTCAGGCTGCACAGGGGTGACAACCTCAACGACGGGTCCCAGCACCTCGCTGGCCGTATCGCCTTCGGGATCTTTAACGCTGTCCGACTCCACGCACGACGACTGGTCCTCTGGCACCTTCATCAGCAGGGGGGAGGGCTCCTGTGTCACCCACTACAACTGTCAGTGTCACTGCCATGACAGCCAGCATCATGACATCGTCATGTGTCAGCCACTACAACTGTCAGTGTCACTGCCACGATGACCAGCATCATGACATCATGTGTCAGCCGCTACAACGTCAGTGTCACTACCACGACTGGCAGCATCATGACACAACTTGTCAATCGTCATGTGTCAGCCACTACGTCATTGTCACTGCCACGACTGCCAGCGTCATGACACAACTTGTCAATCGTCATTTGTCAGCCACTACAACGTCAGTGTCACTACCACAGCTGCCAGTGTCATGACACAACTTGTCAATCATCATGTGTCAGCCACTACGTCATTGTCACTACACAAATGCCAACGTCACTATGCTATGCACAACTGTCAGTGTCACTATAATAATATATACATGGGTGCCTCTACAAAATCCTGGAAAACTTGAATTCAGACACATAGCTCCCCCGGTGGGGATACCGGAGGGTCCTTACAAACAGTTCCCCCACCTTCTGGAAGTGCTGTGCTTGTAACTTCCTCTAATCTGTCTCTCTCTTTGACTCTTGCCTTTTTCCTTGCTTTGTGTCATCTACTATCTTTCTGACTTTTTTCAAAACAAATCTTCCATATAGTTTTCTCTTTTGAGCTCCTCCGCAATCGGAATGTGTCGGCTGAACGCAGCGGGGAGACCAGTGAAAGCTGGAAAACTGACACATACGTACCCATTATGGCCTTATGACCTGGGAACGCAGAAGAAGAAGAAGACACATAGCCTGAATTGGTTGAAGAGAAGCACCCACATAACTGTCACTTATCTGTCAAGTGTCATTATGCCATGAACCAGTCAGTGTCAATGCAGTTCACTGTCAATCCCTGCAAGGGGTTCATTAATGACACGACACGACATGCACCAAACAAGGTCAAAAGTGGTTGGGGTTTATCATAAGGAATATGATGGGAGGTTCTAATACATTTGACAATATTTCCAGATCAAATCGGTAAGTTATTTTCAGAGAGAGAGACAAAACTTTGAAAACTTAAACTTTATTTTCCAAGGATAAGGATTTTAGGCAAAGCCTAGTCTTCCAATCTGTCCTTGGGGGGGGGGGGGGGGGGGGGGGAGAGAGAGCGAAGAGAGAAGAGAGAGAGAGAGAGAGAGAGACACAGAGAGAGAGAGAGAGTGTGAGAGAGAGAGAGAGAGAGAGAGAGAGAGAGAGAGAGAGAGAGAGAGAGAGAGAGAGAGAGAGAGAGAGAGAGAGAGAGAGACTAAAAACGTATTATTTAGAGAAAAGATAATCAATTATATGAAGGAAAGCAGTGCAATTCTGTTCCATTTTTTCTCTCAATTTTTCCTGTTATACACTGTCTACACTGAACATCACAGAGGGTCTATACTATAACCACTCAACACATTAAAAGCCTCAACTTTTTCACACAAGCTCTGAAGGACAAAGGGCTCCATGCTGGATAAAACCATCTACTGTCGTGTTACAAACAAAACACCGCAACAAACTGTGGGCAAAGGTGAAACGACATCACCTGAATGCACTTTGCTGTTATTCTAAAAAGCTGTAAAGAGTTCAAGACGCAAGCAAACGAAAAGAGGGTGCAGTTTGGAAAATACAGTTGATAGGCAAGAGGAAGAACAGTAAAAAATGGTGTGTGTACAATGTCAAACGCATATATATCAGCACAATTTATATAATTTATATATATATATTTTAATTTTTTATTTTTTTATTTTTTTTGAACATGGAACATTACTCAAAGTTAACATAAACTGGTTTTGTTTCTGAGGTTCACAAATAAAGACATTAGACACAGAAAAGTTTTATCAAAGCAAACTATTCTGCATTTCAAATGCACTAACTTTTCAGTCCTTTGGAGTAGGGGTACGGAGCTGGCTATTCACTGAGATTTTTCTTTCATACTATATTTATGTGCTTGCACGCACTTACACACGCACTCACATGCGCGCGCACACACACACACTCCAACATGCGCAATCTCATATTTGTTAAAGTTTCTGTCTCATTCTCCTTATTCTTTCTCCCACTTCGTTTCCAATCTTCCCTTCTATCTGAATTTAGCCCGTAACATTTTCTTCTCAAGACTCCCTTCCCCACTTCTGTCACACACGCGCGCACACACACACACATATTCCAACATGCGCAATCTCATATTTGTTAAAGTTTCTGTCTCATTCTCCTTATTCTTTCTCCCACTTCGTTTCCAATCTTCCCTTCTATCTGAATTTAGCCCGTAACATTTTCTTCTCAAGACTCCCTTCCCCACTTCTGTCACACACGCGCGCACACACACACACATATTCCAACATGCGCAATCTCATATTTGTTAAAGTTTCTGTCTCATTCTCCTTATTCTTTCTCCCACTTCGTTTCCAATCTTCCCTTCTATCTGAATTTAGCCCGTAACATTTTCTTCTCAAGACTCCCTTCCCCACTTCTGTCACACACGCGCGCGCACACACACACACATATTCCAACATGCGCAATCTCATATTTGTTAAAGTTTCTGTCTCATTCTCCTTATTCTTTCTCCCACTTCGTTTCCAATCTTCCCTTCTATCTGAATTTAGCCCGTAACATTTTCTTCTCAAGACTCCCTTCCCCACTTCTGTCACACACGCGCGCACACACACACACATATTCCAACATGCGCAATCTCATATTTGTTAAAGTTTCTGTCTCATTCTCCTTATTCTTTCTCCCACTTCGTTTCCAATCTTCCCTTCTATCTGAATTTAGCCCGTAACATTTTCTTCTCAAGACTCCCTTCCCCACTTCTGTCACACACGCACACACACACGCGCGCGCGCGCACACCTCACCTACCTTAATTCGTTCATTTTTCATCTCTCTTTTCATTTTACCTGTATGTTCAAAATGCACAGGATTCTAATCTCTTTTGTTTTAAGAATGAATTTTAATCACCAATCTTTTCTGCTGTATGCGATGCGATTTTTACCTGTGTCGTTTTATCATTGTCCTTGATAAAGAGGAGTAAAACCTCGAAAATTTTGAATTTTTGTTATCTTGCTTGTTTTTTTTAGTGTGAAAGTTTTTTTTAATATATATATATAAAACACTTGAGTGTGGTCATACTAGCTTCCCCCTGAATTTTCTCCAACCCACCATTTACTACTCACATATTTATCAAACATCATGGTTTTATATTGCTGAGATTTTCTTCAGGCAAATCCCTGTATGAATCTAGATTTTACTTCTACATACATTTAGGTTTTGAACAACTTGAATTTACTCTATAAAACAACTAGTGAAATTCATTCTCAAAAGAGGTTTTTATTAACTCATTCAAGTCGTTCCAGCAATGTATGTCCGGAATTAATAAATAGCTGTCAATTTGATGCATTTGCTTCAAGGGAAGTAAATCTGTGTGCAGAATATACCTTGGTGACTTCAAAACAAGCTTCGCTCCCTTAGACCACAATTTTGCCTCTGATTTTACTTTTGTAGTGGTTTGTGGTGGGGGAACCACGACGAAAATGGTGTTTTACGTCCTCTTGGTCTGAATCAGACACATATGGGACATTTGTAAATACAAATATGGTGGGAACAATACTGGAGGCAATGCCCGGAGGCAGTACGAAACCAGTAAAGTCCCGATTTTTTATTAATACAGATAGGTGTAGCGGTAACCACGCCTCGGTTAGACCTCATCGGCTATGGCACCGCTACAAGTATTTGTTGCGATAAAGGTGGGGGAACCAATCGGTGTAGTTTTTCTACATAAAGTCTCTATAAAAAAAAGTCTGATCTACCACTTCCCTATGTCTAAACCTGAAGTAAAAACCTGTAATCTTCTTTCATTTCTCCTTTTGTTTGTCTGTTTTGTTTGTGTATGGCTGGAGTGATTTGTGAGTTTTTTAAAAATAATTCAAAATCGTTGTGATGCGAATGAGTTAAGCAAACTACCATAATTATATTGACTAGAGACTCAACTCATACAGAGACTGCAAAAAACAACAGCAACAATGCAGCAAACCCCACCCTAACAATGTAAAAATGCAACAACCCCCACCCTACCAATGTAAAAAATGCAGCAAACCCCACCCTACCAATGTAAAAATGCAGCAAACCCCACCCTACCAATGTAAAAAATGCAGCAAACCCCACCCTACCAATGTAAAAATGCAGCAAACCCCACCCTACCAATGTAAAAAAGCAAACCCCACCCTACCAATGTAAAAATGCAGCAAACCCCACCCTACCAATGTAAAAATGCAAACCCCACCCTAAGTAAAAATGCTCAAACCCCACCCTATGTAAAAACAGCAAACCCCACCCTACCAATGTAAAAATGCAGCAAACAAACCCCACCCTAAAAATGCAGCAACCCCCACCCTACCAATGTAAAAATAACAATGTAAAAATGCAGCAACCCCCACCCTAACAATGCAGCAACCCCCACCCTACCAATGTAAAAATGCAGCAAACCCCACCCTACCAATGTAAAAATGCAGCAAACCCCACCCTAACAATGTAAAAATGCAGCAAACCCCACCCTAACAATGTAAAAATGCAGCAAACCCCACCCTACCAATGTAAAAATGCAGCAACCCCCACCCCCAATGTAAAAATGCAACAACCCCCACCCTACCAATGTAAAAATGCAGCAACCCCCACCCTACCAATGTAAAAATGCAGCAAACCCCCACCCTACCAATGTAAAAATGCAGCAACCCCCCACCCTAACAACAAACCCCACCCTAACAATGTAAAAATGCAGCAAACCCCACCCTACCAAAAAATGCAGCAAACCCCACCCTAACAATGTAAAAATGCAGCAATGTAAAAATGCAACAAACCCCACCCTAACAATGTAAAAATGCAGCAAACCCCACCCTACCAATGTAAAAATGCAGCAAACCCCACCCTACCAATGTAAAAATGCAGCAAACCCCACCCCCAATGTAAAAATAACCCCACCCTAACAATGTAAAAATGCAGCAAACCCCACCCTAACACCACCCTAACAATGTAAAAATGCAGCAAACCCCACCCTAACAATGTAAAAATGCAACAACCCCCACCCTAACAATGTAAAAATGCAACCCCCCCACCCTAACAATGTAAAAATGCAGCAAACCCCACCCTAACAATGTAAAAATGCAAGCAAACCCCACCCTAACAATGTAAAAATGCAGCAAACCCCACCCAATGTAAAAATGCACACCCCACCCTAACAATGTAAAAATGCATGCAACAACCCCACCCCACCCTATGCAGCAATGTAAACAATGTAAAAATGCAGCAAACCCCACCCTACCAATGTAAAAATGCAGCAACCCCCACCCTACCAATGTAAAACATGCAGCAAACCCCACCCTAACAATGTAAAAATGCAACAAACCCCACCCTAACAATGTAAAAATGCAGCAAACCCCACCCTAACAATGTAAAAATGCAGCAAACCCCACCCTAACAATGTAAAAATGCAGCAAACCCCACCCTAACAATGTAAAAATGCAGCAAACCCCACCCTAACAATGTAAAAATGCAGCAAGCAAACCCCACCCTAACAATGTAAAAATGCAGCAAACCCCACCCTAACAATGTAAAAATGCAGCAAACCCCACCCTAACAATGTAAAAATGCAGCAAACCCCACCCTAACAATGTAAAAATGCAGCAAACCCCACCCTAACAATGTAAAAATACCCCACCCTAACAATGTAAAAATGCAGCAAACCCCACCCTAACAATGTAAAAATGCAACAAACCCCAACCCCACCCTAACAATGTAAAAATGCAACAAACCCCACCCTAACAATGTAAAAATGCAACAAACCCCACCCTAACAATGTAAAAATGCAACAAACCCCACCCTAACAATGTAAAAATGCAGCAAACCCCACCCTAACAATGTAAAAATGCAGCAAACCCCACCCTAACAATGTAAAAATGCAGCAAACCCCACCCTACCAATGCAACAAACCCCACCCTAACAATGTAAAAATGCAGCAAACCCCACCCTACCAATGTAAAAATGCAGCAACCCCCACCCTACCAATGTAAAAATGCAGCAAACCCCACCCTACCCAATGTAAAAATGCAACAAACCCCACCCTAACAATGTAAACAATGTAAAAATGCAGCAAACCCCACCCTAACAATGTAAAAATGCAGCAAACCCCACCCTACCAATGTAAAAATGCAGCAAACCCCACCCTAACAATGTAAAAATGCAGCAAACCCCACCCTACCAATGTAAAAATGCAACAAACCCCACCCTACCAATGTAAAAATGCAGCAAACCCCACCCTACAATGTAAAAATGCAGCAAACCCCACCCTACCCTAACAATGTAAAAATGCAACAAACCCCACCCTAACAATGTAAAAATGCAACAAACCCCACCCTACCAATGTAAAAATGCAGCAAACCCCACCCTAACAATGTAAAAATGCAGCAAACCCCACCCTAACAATGTAAAAATGCAACAAACCCCACCCTAACAATGTAAAAATGCAACAACCCCCACCCTAACAATGTAAAAATGCAACAAACCCCACCCTAACAATGTAAAAATGCAACAAACCCCACCCTAACAATGTAAAAATGCAACAAACCCCACCCTAACAATGTAAAAATGCAACAAACCCCACCCTACCAATGTAAAAATGCCCCCCCCACCCTACCAATGTAAAAATGCAGCAAACCCCACCCTAACAATGTAAAAATGCAACAAACCCCACCCTAACAATGTAAAAATGCAACAAACCCCACCCTACCAATGTAAAAATGCAACAAACCCCACCCTACCAATGTAAAAATGCAGCAAACCCCACCCTACCAATGCAAACCCCACCCTACCAAAAAATGTAAAAATGCAGCAAACCCCACCCATGTAAAAATGCAGCAAACCCCACCCTACCAATGTAAAAATGCAACAAACCCCACCCTAACAATGTAAAAATGCAACAAACCCCACCCTAACATGCAACAAACCCCACCCTAACAAACCCCACCCTAACAATGTAAAAATGCAACAAACCCCACCCTAACAATGTAAAAATGCAACAAACCCCACCCTAACAATGTAAAAATGCAACAAACCCCACCCTAACAATGTAAAAATGCAACAAACCCCACCCTAACAATGTAAAAATGCAGCAAACCCCACCCTACCAATGTAAAAATGCAACAAACCCCACCCTACCAATGTAAAAATGCAGCAAACCCCACCCTACCAATGTAAAAATGGAGCAAACCCCACCCTACCAATGTAAAAATGCAACAAACCCCACCCTACCAATGTAAAAATGCAGCAAACCCCACTCTACCAATGCAGCTCACGCAATACACAAATAAATAGCTGCAGAACTAAAAAACCCAAAAGGATTTAAGACATTCCCCCTCCATCACTCCATAACAAAATTATTCAAGCTCAACTTTTAGATTACTAGACTGAGTGATGAAGTTTTGCTATGATTACACAAACACTCAATCACAAACCACAGCACATCACAATCTGTACACAAACCAATGAAAACAGAGATGATTGCGCCACACAAACATTTCCATGGACTTGTATTGAACTTGAAGACTTCAACCTATGTTGTAGAGTGGAACAGTGGTAGTGCGTTCGCCTCGTGTCAAGTAAACCAGTGTTCGAACCTGGGTACAGGGGATTCTTCCTCTCACTTTGCACTAGGCCTTACGGTCTGAACATGGAGTCTTTCGGATGAGACGATAAACCGAGGTCCCGTGTGCCCATGCACTTAGCCCATACGCTAAACCCTTTGGCAACAAAAAAGTTGTCATTTTGTCAAAATTTACACACACCCTTTCCTTCCTCATCAGTCACAAAAAATCACAAGCAAAAAAAAAAAGAAAAAGGGTGGCGCGCCTCTGGCTGCGACGCACTCTCCAGGTGGGAGCAACCCGGATTTTACAGACGCCTCTGTGACTATGAAGTACCTAATACCTAATGTCTGAAACTTTTTCCCAACCCTAAGCTTTAGATTCTTTTTATCAATGTTGCTGTCATAATACCAAATCTTTTCCCACACGCACACTACCCCCCTCCCCCCTCTCTAGGCGTAGGCATTAACAGAAATAACTCACTGTCAGGCGCAGCCACCACTTACTTCGGCTATCATCTCGTATATAAAGCAATAACTAAAAGGAGCTCATGCCATGGCGATTTAATGATTTGCTGTATTTGTAGTTGTAGTGCGAAAGTTGTGAGGGTTTCTGGTCAGTTTTTGTAATTTTTTAGCTGTAAAACTTGTAGCTGTCTTAGTGCCAGCAGGCTGGGAATGCAGTCTGCTGCAGATCAAACAGCTGCAAGGGCACAAAGGATAATGCCACAAACACATCAGCACAAGAAGCAGAAGCAAGGAAACTGTGTGTGTGTGCGTGTGTGTGTGCTGGCAATCAAATCTTTGAGAGTTGATAACGAATACTATTTAAAGAGAACTTGTAAAGAAAAACTCAACTCAACATAATACACATCTGCATTGTTAAAAAAATGGGACTTTCCTGGTGTTGCACTGCCTCCGGGCATTGCCTCCAGGATCATTCCCACCATCTTTATATCTACCAATGTTCCATAAGTGTCTGTTCCAGACCGGATGACGTTAAGCAGAATTTCATTCAAAAACTCGACAACTAACCAATCGCAAAGATGTGAAAACAAACACTACACAAAGAAGGTTTAAGTAAATCAATCATTAGTGTCAAAGCCAACACGCTACATCTAAAGGAATTAGGTAAAAATTCACAATTTGATCATGAGGGTACAAAAATCAACAAAAAACTTGGTAAAAGCTGAACAGGCCAACCAATCAAGTGCGAAAAAAAACAAGGCAAAAACTTCACTGAGGCGTGCTAGCACCAACAGACTACACGTATAATGAAGGAGACTCGTAAAAAGTTCACCAGTTTGGCGGCAGGGTGGAGCGCTAAGCGCGGAGCGTTACCAACCTTCTGCAGAGCGATCGGCTTCCTGAAGAAGAAGACCTCGTCGTCCGTCACTTTGGGCGACAAAGTGTGCTTCTGGAAACACAGAACAGAGTGTGGGTGAGAAGAACAAAATGTATCTGGTGCACAACAACGTTACACACTGTGTTTTTACAAACAAAGTCAAGGTATATATAATTATATGGTCAATTTGGGAATCCGGAATAAGGTCGAAAGTACGGTTGCGCCTAAGGTCGAATGTACAGGTGTGCTTAAGGTCGAAAATAAGTAAATGCACACTTCAGCCTAATGTCGAATTGCAGAGCTGTGCCTAACGTCGAATATACGGTTGAGCCTAAGGTGAATGCAAAGTTGAGCCTAACGTCGAATTGCAAAGTTGCGCCCAAGGTCGAATGTACGCTTCAGCCTAAGGTCGAATGCAAAGTTGAGCCTAAGGTCGAATGCAAAGTTGAGCCTAAGGTCGAATTGCAAAGATGTGCCTAAGGTCGAATTAACGGCTGAGCCAAAGGTCTCTCTCTCTCTCTCTGCAGTTCGATGTTAGGCTCAACTATACATTCGAACTTAGGCACAACTTTGAAATTCGACGTTGGGCTCAACTGTGCATTCGACCTTAGGCTCAACGATGCATTTGACCTTAGGCTCAACCGTACATTCGACCTTAGGCTCAACCGTACATTCGACCTTAGGCACAACTTTGAAATTCGACGTTGGGCTCAACTGTGCATTCGACCTTAGGCTCAAACTTAAAACTTACATGAAATTTTCGACATTAGGCACACTTGTCAGTCATGCCATTTTGTTTCGACCTTAGGCGCAACCATACATTCGACGTTATTCCGGTCACCCGTCAATTTCCCACTGACATGGGTGCATGCAATGACCAAAGATTTTGCCTGAACTTTCCATCATAACCCTTGATGTAATGGTCATTTGAAAAGCACAACTATTTTTCAGACTATAAGGCGCACCTGATTGTAAGGCGCATCCCCCAGATTTTACACCAAATTCAGATTGTTATTATATTCTCTTACTATTTTAGTAGTCATATTATAAGGCGCAGGGGTCTCACTCTCAGACCTGCCACATTCTGAGAATAAAAAAGAGGAGCGAGAATCTAGGGGCTGGCACTGGCCCCCAAGTAAAATCCATTGCCACTTCGAAATGTGCGTCCTTCTCTTTTGTTCTTCAAACATGCAGTCGTTTTTGTCAGTTTGAGATCCATTTTCGTGTAGCCCCTCACTGTCTCATGCTGACCCTTAGATGTCCATTAGCTGGTGCTTTGAATGCATGCTCTTTGTTGTGAAATTGAGTGGAAAATGTATACAAGACAGATTTTAAAATATAGGAGCTGGGGAGGTTGCAAGAGGAGCTAGGAGCAATGCTCAACATATCTGAGCTGCTCCTCTGAAATCGGAGCAAGTGGCAGGTCTGCAGTCTGGGGAAAAAGTATCGCCTTATAGTCCGAAAAATGGTACACAACGCCTGTCTGTCCATGATGTTAGTACTAGTGCCAGAACCAGCATCAAACTGCCTGAATTCAGCCTTCAGGCAGACCCACATGCAGCCCTGCCACCAAGCAACCACTAACCCACAGATCAAGCCTTCAACAAGACTCATCCTTGGGAAGAAAACAAAGAGACTAAACACAAATGCTCAAGTTGCAATATGGCATTTGCCATGACTGTTCGTGCTCTATACTAGACTACTAACTTGCCCGTGCTCGTTCTGCCCGAGTTGCGCTGACCTCTCTAATTCAACTCTTTTCATTTCAACTCTGAAAGTGAAGGTCGCTGGCACGCGGCAAATGCCCTATTGATTTAATTTAACTCTTCACAGTAAAACGATGAGACGGAGAATCTTGGGAGGAAAAAAAGGGTATGTATGTATAGACAAACTTTACACTGAATGCGCCATTGGTTTCATTGATGACAATTCTTCACAGTAAAAACGAAGAGGTGAAGGAGAAATGCTAAATTGAACGTACAGCTTGTTCCGTAAAGCACCTTGAGAACAACATGCAAGAACCCCCACCTTAAGGCCCTTGCCCACGATCTTCTTGATGGAATGCTCCAGCTCGTGATACTTGGACTCACAGATGAAGATGTCATACTCCGGAATCTCTGTCGGGCGAGCTGTAGAGAATAAAAAGAATTTATATACATTTCCATATGTGAAACTATCTGCTGAGTGTTTTTCCCATTAGTCCAAAACTTTTGCTTTCCACGTTTTAAAACTCTTGGAAAGAGCAACGGTTATGACGGTTGGAGTTACAGGTTCAAATTTCTGTGCAGCAACTTTTGCATTAGAGTGTTTTGTTTTTCTCATTCTTTTCTTTTTCAACTCTTTCGCCACTAACCATGTATTGTCTGACCATGCTTTCAGGACACAACTATTTCACCTTTCCTATCTTAATCCCTTTGTCTCTCTCTCTCTCGTTGTCTTTGTCTCTCTTTCACAAGTCCAAACACAATATAGGATACATTCATATTTCATTCTCTTTAAAATACTACATTTATTTGTCGATTGAGACCCATCCATGAGTGAAAATCACGGGGTTTCACAAGTTTCCCTCTCTCGCTGGTAAGAAATCTTATTTTGACCAGGTGTGACTCCTATACAAATGCCCCCAAATTGAAAACGAGACAGACTTTGAAGAGCAGCCTCAATTTGAATTTGGGGAATTTGCATGTGGGTCACAGTTACCCCGGAAAAAAACAAGGGACTTAATCTCGCTGGGTCAGTGGGTCTTTAAATCTCATATGCTTATGTCACGAGAAATATTGGAATCCGGGAAAATTCCGAATTGTCCCGAGTTTGGGAACATTCGGAATCTTCCCGGGAAAATTTGGAATTCTGATTTTCCCCGGATTGGTCACGGTAAAATTCTGAATTCTGATTATTTTTCCTGGGAAAATTCCGAATTTTCCCAAGCTTACATCGAAGTTACATGAATTGTGTGTGACAGACGAAAAACTTGAAATGTTGAATGTGGATGAACTGAATAAGCATCACATCATCAAGAATGACGACAGGAATATTAACAGATAAAAGTAATAATTATTTGATAATAATAATAAACAATAATATCCAAATGATTCATAATGCTGTATATAGGCATTATAGCAGTCAAATATAACAAAATCCAAATAATATAAAACATAAATCATAACACGTTATAAATATAAGCTTAGACCCAACCATACGCACTTATGCACATGCACACAAGCGCACACACTTACACACGCATGTGTGCACACACACACATACACACGACCTGTAACTAATATAAGAGAGAGAGAGAGAGAGAGAGAGAGAGAGAGAGAGAGAGAGAGAGAGAGAGAGAGAGATAGATAGAGATAGAGAGAGCATAAGACATACTACATTTTTTGGACTAAACACAGGTTCGTTTCAATATGAGATTTGGGAAGAAGGGGTATCGAGCACTGACACTAACCCAGGAAAACCAGCAGATGGGTGTACAAATCAAAATCGTCAACAGACTGAAACACACATGCAATGACAAGACAAAGCTGAGTTGGTATTCACTTTGATTAAAACACACACACGCGTGTGTATGTGTGCGCGTGCATATGTGTGTGTGTTTTAATCAAAGTGAATACCAACTCAGCTTTGTCTTTTTGTCATTGCATTTCCCAAGAAGTTTTTGGCTGCCTTGTTAGTATGTGCTCACTATGCAGGGTTAGTATGTGCTCACTATATATTTTTTACCAGCCCTCGCATTTATTTTGAAATCTGCTCAGTCTTTTCTCTTTTGCTATTTCAATATATGATCTTTACTTTACTTTCTTTTATTTCCACTTGATAATGAGGATATTCCTTGAAACGTTGTGTTTTTCTCTTATTAAAAATGAAAAAACAACCTGTTTAGTTCAGCGTTTTTTTCTTTTGTGTACAAATCCATCATTGACATTTAGGTATGTTTGTGCATGATTTCCTAATGCTTAAATGCTTTTGAATTGTAACTGAATCGTTTTCTATGGCATGCAGCTACTTGCTTGGGAAAATTCGGAATCTTCCCGGGAAAATTCCGATTTTCCCCAAGGCTGGGAAGATTCAGAATTGTCCCGGGAAAATTCAGAATCTTCCCGGGAAGATTCAGAATCTTTCCAGCCTTGGGAAAAATCAGAATTCTGATTTTCCCCGGAAAAATTCCGAATTTTCCCGGATTCCAAATTTTCCAGTGACACTTACATTCAACTCTACACCAAATCTCTTGCTCTTTCTCGTCACATTCCAGTTTAGCCTAATTGATGTGTACTTGTTGATTACACTGCCTGGGGGGTGTGTGTGTGTGTGGGGGGGGGGGGGGGGGTAGTATACTCAACAGAACTCAGGAACACTCTCTCCATCCTTTCAACACTTTCTCTCACTCTTCTTCAAAGCTACACCCTTATGGGTGAAACTCCCCCAAAATGAAAAAAACCTGAAAAGCAGGGGTCCATGGCCCCGGCAGAGTACAGGGGCAGAGCCCCGTCGGACGATTCAGGGGGGGCATGTTGAGAGAGAGAGAGCGATAACGAGATAGAGACAGTTAAAATGATAGACAGAGACAGTTTGAGTTTGATAAGCCTTGTAAAATTATTACATTGCCGATGTAAACTTCCAAGTTCAAAACGCCTCAAATCGCTTGCGGTCAATTTGTGTTTGTGTTGTTGTGTGAATTAAAAAAACCCTGAAATTCAGTTTCTGGTAAAATTAAAAATACTGAAATCAGTGTAAAAATGAATGAGTAGCACCCATGCACCCTGGTTTGGCCCTTACAAGAGCAGTAGTCCTTGATGTGGAGCACAGAGCACTTGTTGATCACACTGCCTAGGGGGTTGGTGTCTTCGATGGAGCTCAGGAACACCTCCCTCTTGTAGAACAGGCGGGTCGGGGGGTGCTCGATCTCTGAGGGACGCACAAACCACGACCCGTGGAAATAGGGGTCCCCCCTGAAAGCAACACACACGATCGCTAATAATTCACACTGTACTATTCCAGCTTTACTACCCCCGCGAACATAGGTTGTTGAAAACAAAAATCATAAAAAACAACAAAATTGAACAAAGGGGGAAAACTCTCTTTCTAATTAACTCCCCTCCACCAAAGTTGATTACGATACCAATCACCTAGCAATGAGTGGATCAGAGCCAAAGGGAGGCAAACAAAGCATCATTCTCTAAAAAAAAGAATGTGCCAAGTTCGCCTTTATGACCCTTCACCCACACAGTACACATCAACACTGGTGGAGAGGATGACATACAAACAAATCAAGAGTGGCATAGCCTTCTAACCTTGAATATGTTACACATAAACAACAAAAAATAAGTTATGAAGAGCTAGGGAAATGAAATTTTCCAAACTGAATAGCGACACAGTGCATTAAATTGGTGTTTAAATGTACACTTTCATGACTTGCCTTCCAGTGATGGATAAACATGACATACATTTTATGCATAGAAAGAACCCTGACCATACCCGCTTGTCTATACAGTCATACAAGCCATAAGACTGATCGGGCTGATTAGTTCTGAGAGAAATTACTGGTACATGCAATTCATTCATTAATTGAGAGAGAAAAAAATGGCCACTCTTGTATTTACATGTGTGGAACATTTAGCATGGGTGCATGCAGTGACCAAAGCTTTTGCCTGAACTTTCCATCATAACCTTTGATATAATGTACAACAAACAAACAACTACACGACAAGTGTAAAATGACGTTATTTTATTCACGAGACAAAACAAAACTATTGGATATTTCGGCGAATGCGCCTTTATCAACACAAACAAACAGCAAATATAGCAAAAGGAGCAAAAAGCAGGCAACAAAAGGAGCAAAAAAACAAGATCAAAATAAAAAAACAATACTTCCCCTCTACAGTCCAATGTGTAAATGATCAGTGACGTTGCAGTCTGTTTCAGTTCTTTGATAAAATGGTCAGTTGAAGAGCAAAAATAGCATGAGAAGAGCCCTATCTTCAGGCAGACCACTGCCTGAACCTGCATCAAATTGCCTGAATTCAGGCACCCCTCAATATTAGGAACTGCTAACACAGAATGAAGATGACATGGCCATAGACTGTCATCTCCCATGATCTGCACAAGGCGTTTGAAAAAAATCGAACATTTCGGGAAAATGAAACACTGACTTACTCAGGATTGGTCCACAGTTTATCTATCCTGGCGATCAGGGGATAGTCGCGGTCGGATCGAACATACACACAATCACCTGCACACACAACACACCTCCACAATGTGTTCAGAGATCAACGATGAACAATATTATTTATACAGTACATCTCCGAATAATAACTACAAACAAAACGAACAAGAAATGCATTGACACAAATCACACGCACAAACCTACACACACACAAAAAATACACACACACACACACTCTTAGCATGTTTGTCATAAATTTGCTATATACCGTAAAATGCGGACTATAAGCCGCTACTTTTTTCCCCTCAAATTTGGCCCATGCGGCATATAGACTGATGCGGCTTATCCGTGGATTGTTTTCCATTATACATTTATCTGGCCACATTCTTCAGCCTATTTTGAGCTTCTTTAGACTCAAAACTGGTTTTGGTAATCAATAGATTCAAATCCCATGTTTAAAGTGTCTGAGGACATTAAATACTTATGTTCTGATAGAAGAATTTCTATATTTGTGTTGGTTTGTGCACATACAATTTTCTCTGCGGCTTATATATGTGAGTAAATACCTACTATTTTGTCAATTTAAGGGATGCGGCTTGTATACAGGTGCGACTTATAGTCCAGTTTTTACGGTACTTTCTTACCCAGTTTCAAACATCCGCTGGAGTGAAGGAACTGGTCATAGTAAGTGTTTCCGTCATCCGGAGTCCCTTCTGACAACACGTTCTGTGCAACACACACACACATACAAACCAAATCATAATCTACTATTAACTAATCACTACTGTTTAGCAAAAGACTAATGACCGGTACACAAAACTTACTAACGACTAGAGACCAAGTTCATGACAAATCAAATGAATTTTCTCTGAAAAAAAAGAACTAACTAACTCACATCAAAATGAGCAGTTTCAGCACACACAAAAAGATACTCCAAACGATACATGATGTTTTAATAATTTAGCATCTGTTGCAACTACACAAAATGAGCAAAAAACCCTGAAAGGCCGGGGTCTAGTGGGTAATGTCCCCCTGCAGCTGAAGACCCCAGCCCCCTCCACGATTTATGAAGGTATTATAGTTTGCTTTTTCCACAATTTATACAAATGCTTATTTTAGAGTGTTTGAAAAATACAATAGACACATTTTGTTTTTATCTTTGTTTGACAAATTGGTAAGATTTAAAACAGGACATTCCTTTTCTGGTAATTTTAAAAAACAGGCAAAATCAGTGTTTTGTATACCAGGAAAAGTTGCACCCATGATGTTATACTATAATTAATAATAATAATGGGAATTTATATAGCGTTCTCTTTCTCACTGTGGTTCGCATGAGCTCAGTGCGAATTTACATTGATAACAAGAACATTAAAGGCAAACAAATATTCCAGATGAATCATTAGAAAGTAAAATAATAGACAGATGATTGCACAGCAACGTTCTCTTTCTTTCTCACAGGAAAACACGTCCGCACCCTTTCGCCCCCCCCCCCCAAAACTACCCTTTAGTAATAAAATTAGCCTATCCTAATGATTTAGTACAAAACTGACTACTGACGGTGCGTGTTTTGTCCAGCAGGCTGAGGTCTCCGTCGTCCTGTTCCCTGGTGTTCCGAGACTCCTTGCTGGCGAACACCGACTGCACGCGCACCGGTACTAGGGGTATGTCGCGCATCACGATCGACACGCTGCCACTGCGAGAGTTGTGCCAGACCTGAAACACAATGGTAATAACAGTGAACAGTATTTATATAAACTTTCCAAGCTGGCGAACACCGACTGCACGCGCACCGGTACTAGGGGTATGTCGCGCATCACGATCGACACGCTGCCACTGCGAGAGTTGTGCCAGACCTGAAACACAATGGTAATAACAGTGAACAGTATTTATATAAACTTTCCAAGCTGGCGAACACCGACTGCACGCGCACCGGTACTAGGGGTATGTCGCGCATCACGATCGACACGCTGCCACTGCGAGAGTTGTGCCAGACCTGAAACACAATGGTAATAACAGTGAACAGTATTTATATAAACTTTCCAAGCTGGCGAACACCGACTGCACGCGCACCGGTACTAGGGGTATGTCGCGCATCACGATCGACACGCCGTCACTGCGAGAGTTGTGCCAGACCTGAAACGCATTGTACTGTGCTGTAGTGAATTGGTCAAACACTGACTGCACGGACATTGACACTAAAGGCACACACACTTATTATTCTGCCAGACCTGAAACGCATTGTACTGTGCTGTGGTGAATTGGCCAAACACTGACTGCACGGACATTGACACTAAGGGCACATCAAGCGGCAGGACTGACACACTGTTACTATTCTGCCAGACCTGAAACACATTGTACTGTGCTGTGGTGAATCGGCCAAACACTGACTGCACGGACATTGACACTAAGGGCACATCAAGCGGCAGGACTGACACACTGTTACTATTCAGCCAGACCTGAAACACATTGTACTGTGCTGTGGTGAATCGGTCAAACACTGACTGCACGGACATTGACACTAAGGGCACATCAAGCGGCAGGACTGACACACTGTTACTATTCAGCCAGACCTGAAACACATTGTACTGTGCTGTGGTGAATCGGTCAAACACTGACTGCATGGACATTGACTCTAAGGGCACATCAAGCGACAGGACTGACGCATTGTTATTATTCAATTTGTAAAGCGCACAGAGCATGCCTATAGTGTGGAATATTAGCGCTATAGCAAATAAAATTACTATTATTATTGTTATTCTGCCAGACCTGAAACACAGTGAATTGGTCAAACGCTGACTGCACAGACAGTGACACTAAGGGCACATCAAGCAGCAGGACTGACAAACTGTTACTATTCTGCCAGACATGAAACATGTTGCGTTGCATTGCATTGCATTACATTGTAACCGACTGCTCGCAAACCAGCACATAAAATCAAATCAAATCATCTTTATTATCTCATAACCGAGAAATTGCAGCCAGGTGCACATAAGAAAAACAACAACAATAAACACATTTATCAACAATTAAAGAATATAAACTAATAACACTGCAATACAGCATAACACATACAGCATATCACATTAATCTTTCTTTAAATACTCACATACTTGAAGCTATAGTATTGCTCAAAATCAGCCCTACGAGGAATAGACCATT
The DNA here is from genome assembly GCA_017654935.2 of Phymorhynchus buccinoides. Taxonomy (NCBI): domain Eukaryota; kingdom Metazoa; phylum Mollusca; class Gastropoda; order Neogastropoda; family Raphitomidae; genus Phymorhynchus; species Phymorhynchus buccinoides. Next base: position 11,836,091 of record CM065687.1, read on the forward strand.
TGCCACGTGAGAGCGACCTTCACTTTCAATTAAGGTTTAACTCAATCAAGTCGTTCCGGCCATATATGTCCGGAATTAATAGATAACTGTCAATTTTATGCATTTGCTTCAAGGGAAGTAAATCTGTGTGCAAACCATACCTTGGTTACTTCTAAACTTGCTTCGCTCCCTTAGACCACATTTTTGCCTCTGACTTTGCCTTTGTAGTGGTTTGTTGTGGGGGAACCAATCGGTGTTGAGTTTTTCTATATAAAGTCTATATATACAAAAATCTGATCTACCACTTCCCTATGTCTAAACCTGAAGTAAAAACCTGTAATCTTCTTTCATTTCTCCTTTTGTTTATGTATGTTTTGTTTGCGTCTATGGCTGGAGTGATTTGTGAGTTTTTTTAATAATTTAAAATCGTTGTGATGCGAATGAGTTAAAATAAGCGAGTTCACGTGACTCCATGCAAAATATAGGGGCACAGGTGTAGTCAGACACTAGTCTAGTCTATAGGACGACTGGCCGCAGCAAATACCCTACTGTTCATTGGAACACATTAGATCTCACAATCCTCTAGCAAACTACCAGTAATAACCGCATAACAACAACATATAGTATTTATACGGCGCTGAATCTTGATAGAAATCAAATCAAAATGTACACACACATTAGCATTCATAACGCATTCAAACAAAAATGCAATACAAAGCGAACACACACAGCCACACAATCAAGCACTCACACGCACACACCCCCCCCTCTTCATCTTTTCCCTCATCTTCTTACCTTGATTTTCTTAAAGCAGCGATTGCGTATACTGTATCTGGACTCACACACGTACACATCCTTGTCTGGGATGCCCTGAAAGCAACAGAACAATGACAAACTAAGTCATGCACAGCTTACAATACAATAAAGAAGTTTAGGTACCTACTAACAAATACAGGAACTGAAGATAAATCTCATTTTGTATCTACAATAAACATTACTGTGGCGCATAATAGTTTGGCTCTTTGTGATATAGAACACAGCAGCACTGGCACAGAAGCACACAGCTCTCGTTAATGACTTACCAACAGCTTCATATAAAAACTTTTAGGATAGGAATCTAGAGGAAGAGGCATGCAAACTAGAGGCAGATATGGAAAACTTTTGAATAAATTCTCCACACACACGCCTGTTCGTTAATAAAACAATAACACAGACAAAACCAGCAGTACATTTTCTAATCTACAATCCAAAAGCTTTGGTTGGCAGTAACTGACAGGAAAGTTCATAACAGTTTTGTCAAAGAAGTATACAGGGGCAGTCAACTCGACTTATCACAGGGCTTCTGATCTTTTCCCCTGTTTAGAATTTTAACGGGTATTTTCACCCCCAGTTGCAAAAGGGGTAAAGGTGAAAACATGGGAGAAGCTCCATCACCTGCAAATCTCCCACCCCACCCCATGCGTAATGAACTTTCAACGATTTGGGCTTTCTAAGCGATCCAATATAATTTTAGATCTAGCATAGACATCTTGTGGCAGAAAGGCCTAACAGACGATTGAAATACGTAGAACGTCATGAACTCACTGATAAGCAACAGTTGTGTTCACGCATATGTCATCATTTTAATGTGTCATCTTGCCCCCTAAAATGAAATTTTAAAGGGTAAATCTCACGCAGTTTCAGATTCTAGGGAGCGATTTGAGAGCTCTAGAGTGTAAATACACACAATCTGTACATTTTCAGAAGCCCTGTAACAGGTTCTTTCTCTCCAAGCTTTTTTGACCTACGTGTGTTAACAATCAAGTCTATGCACTCATGATTCTTTGGTTGCTTGTGTGTGTGTGTGTGTGTGCGTGTGCGTGTGCGTGTGTGTGTGTGTGTGTGTGTGTGTGTGTGTGCGTGCGTGAGTGTAAGTTGTTTTCAAGTAGCGTTCATTTCAATATAAAGGTAAATATGTATTAACCCTTTCACGCCAATGTCACATTTTTGCACCACAGTGATTGAACACCCATGTCATTAAAAGTCTTGGAATGAGGGTCTGTTATCCAATTATCTTGGGTTTTTAATTTTGAGAGGTAAGGATAGGCCTTATTTCAAATATATCACAGAAGAATCCCCAATATATCAGACTAATTTTTTTTTTTTAATCCATGTAAGTTTAATGGAACGCTTTGGCTAAAAAATGGCTGGCAGTGAAAGGGTTAACAGCAGCAAATGATCAGTATGTAATTCACCTCTGGCTTCATCTTGAAGTAGTCCTTGACGAACATGACGTAGCACCGCCCCATCACCTGAGACATGGAGATCTCGTGAGACTGCTCCGTCTTGAACACCTCCTGAAACCCACAGAGAGATACTGCTGTAAACTGTAATGATCACTTCACAGAGAGGCGTTGTAATCACTAAGCTGCGTCAGCTGGAAAACATCAGCACGCAATATTAACACTAACTGCAGTAACGTGCAGGCTGTGTTAATTCTGGACACCTGAATGTATCGACTAGGGATTTCAGTTGAAACATGCAAAGATCCAGCATAGAAAGTAAAACAAATAAAAAAATAAAGAAAACATCAATCAAAAAACCCTCAAACACACAAAAACAAAAGGAAGGTGAAAAATAAAATAAAAGACAAACAACCCCTAACAAAATTCAAGGGGAAATAAACATTGTTAACCCTATCCTCCAGCACATTCATCAAACAAATTAAAATAAAAAAAATAAAAACGACACAATTACCTTTTCCAAGAATTTGCGTGTGGCCAAGTGGTAGGTTTCGTTGGGGCGGTAGAAGTAGCAGCCCTTGATCATGCGAGCCCCGCTCTCGTCGGAGGCGAATGTCTCGATCATCATGATGTGGGGCTCCAGGTTCAACTCTCTGAAATCACACAGGAAGGAAGGAAGGTGGCACAGTGGTAAGGCATTCGCCCGCCAGTTCAATGCGCGAGCATCGCAGGGTCAAATCCCTCCAGGTTCAACTCTAAGGCATTTGCCTGCCAATTTAATGCGCGGGCATCGCGAGGTCGAATCCCACCAGGTTCAGCTCTAAGGCAATCGCCTGCCAATTCAATGCGCGAGCATCGCGGGGTCGAATCCCTCCAGGTTCAACTCTCTGAAATCACACAGGGAGGAAGGTGGCACAGTGGTAAGGCATTCGCCTGCCAATTCAATGCGCGAGGTTGAATCCCAGCCTCGCCATTTCTTTCCAGTTCGACAGGAAAATCAAACCGAGTGCTGAGTGCTTCGGATGTGGACTCAAAGCAAGTCTGACCCCATGCGCTTTAACCATGTTAAAATGACAGTGAAAAAACAAAAAGAGCAGGGAGAAGTCCCACTGCCTGGTATGACCAAATTGATGTCGCCAGACATGAGATCAGAGGAAAGTGACATTTCCTGAAAAGTTACCAGGGACCCTGGTTGACCTAAAAATCCTGATCCTGACCCGAGAAATGAACTTAACTCTTCTAGCACCATGTTTTCTTTTAACGTTCTCGGTTGTCGGTTGCATCTTAACCGACAAGAGGCGAGTAACTTTTTTTTTCTCTCTCTCAAGTGAGCATGTGTTGCTTTACCGGAAGAAACAGTGACATAAGCTCTAAAAATAGACAAACACATGGCATGGTACTTGACAGTGAATGTCATTGCATTTGGTGGGAGTGGAGAGTGATGTCTTGGGCGCATTTATTAGCCCGTGGTGCTGGAAAAGTTAATGAAGTGGCTGTTGGAAGTGGGCTTCATCTGAACGGGATGAACATGTTGGATTGCATTGTGGATTTCTTGACATAATAATAAGGCTTTTTTAATACATTTACGTCAAAACTTGCCAAGCTTCGGAACAAACTAACATAGAAGCTTTCTACACTTACAAGCTTTGCAACAAATACTGGGCACTCCCAAACTCGGACGCCACATTTTTGGGCACTCCCAAAAAACAGGAGCCACATTTTTGGGCACTCCAAAAACCAGGAGCCACATTTTTGGGCACTCCAAAAAACCGGGAGCCACATTTTTGGGCACTCCAAAAAACATGGAGCCATATTTTTTGGGCACTCCCTAAACAGGGAGCCACATTTTTGGGCACTCCAAAATAACCTGCAGCTACATTTTTGGGCACTCCAAAAACCTGGAACCACTTTTTCAGGCACTCCAAAACCTAGAAACTGGTGTACGCAGGGAAAAAGCAGCCCTACATATAATTCAGTAAAGTGCAACGAATGGAGTTTCATAGGATGTACTATGTACATGTACTGTCATTTACATCATCTGTATTCCTACCTGGGTTCAATGTAGACAAAGTCTCCCACCATGTATGTCTGATCCTTGTACACTATCTCGTTCTCACTCGGTTCCTCTTGGGACTGAAAACACAAAGAAGGCAATACTCAACAGCACTATTCATATTTTCCAAGAGTGCATTGTTCATATAACACTGACACCAATGTAATATCGAGTCAAACCCGGCGTGTGATCAGACAACAAAGGAACAAACAAAAATGATGAACTCAATTTATTTTCCATGATGAACACATTACAGCACGCATGGGTGCAAATCCCCAAAATGAAAAAAACCCTGAAAGGCTGGGATCCAGGGACCCATGGCCCCGGCAGGCTACAGGGGCAGAGCCTTGTCGGATAATTCAGGGGGGGCAACTTAAGAGAGAGAGATAATGAGACAGACAGTTAAAATGATAGACAGAGACAGTTTGAGTCTAATAAGCCTTGTAAAAATGATTACATTGCCTTTGTAAACTTCCAAGTTAGAACAACTAGACCGAGTTCAAAACGCCCAAAATCGCTTGTGGTCAATTTTTATTTTTTTTGATGAATTAAAAAAAACCTGAAGTTCAGTTTCTGGTAAAATTAAAAATACTGAAATCAGTACAGTGGAACCTCCCTTATAAGACCTCCCATTATCAGACTCCCTCCCACATAAGACCTACTTCTCTGAGACATTGCCCTCTTCGTAAGTATTACAATTACCTCCCTTATATGACCTCATTTTGGATGATTTTTTGAGGTCTTATAAGGGAGGTTCCACTATATAAAAATGAAAGAGTGGCACCCATGCAGCATGTGGTACATTGTACCAGAAATGGGGAGGCTTTTCGTTGTTGTTGAGAAATAACAGTTAACAAAACAGCTTCCGAAATTCCAAACTCCTCCCTTTTCTTCTGTCTTATCTTCTTCTTCTCCTCTTCCTTCTTCTGTTCTGCGGGCAGTTTCTTCGCCCTTAGCAGCTTCACAATTTATTTCATACTGTTTAGTCCAAGATGCAAGAACTATGAAAAAACCCAACTTACAGGTTTCCCGTCGTCTCCCTTCTCCTCCGACTCCCCCCCACTCTTCTTCTTCTCCTCATCGTCCTTCTGCTCAGCGGGCAGTTTGTCCCTCTTCTCCTCCTCCAGGTCGGCCTGCAGGTGGCGCTCCGTGTAGCTGAGGGCGGGGGTCAGCAGCAGCTCCCCGTTCTTGCACAGCTCATCGCGGATCTTGACGAACAGCATCTGCATCTCCACCGCGTCCTCGTACAGCTGGAATAGAAGGGAAGAGAAAAGATTCAGTTCAGTTCAGTAGTTTATTTTTACGTCTGTTGTCACCAATGGTGATATTAGACAAAAGAAAAAAACACCCAAATGAACTAAAAAATAAAAGGAAAGATTATAACGTACTTGTTGATAACCAACAAAACTAATTCATAAAATACAACAAGTTCTAGTAACAAAGCGTCAACAAATCATAACAATTTTGCAATCCCAATTTTATTTTATTTTCATTAAAAAATTAATCTTTAGTTTCGTGATTCACACTCTTCAAAAAGAAAAGAAAATACACAAACAAAACCTTTCAGCAGTTCCCTGTTCTTACGCAACTTGTCCCCAATTTTTCATAAACAGCATCTGCATCTCCATCATGTTTTCATACAGCTGAAATAAAATTAAAAACAAAATAAACACACCAAACCCTTCAGCAGTCCCCTGTTCTTACAAAACTTCTTACTACATTTTTTTTATAAACAGCATCTGCATCTCCACCGCATCTTCATACAGCTGAAGAAAGAGAAACATATAAAAAAAAAATCAGGAATGTAAAGTAGAAAGTAATGTAGTCACCATAAATAATAATAATAATAAAGTCAGAAAAAAAGAATCCAAATACTTTATGGGATGTTATGGATGAGCTAAAAAGAAACAGCGAGGCTCAAAAGACAAGATACGATAAATGAAGATTAAGAGCTCTCGATTTACAAGGCACACAACTTGCATCAAAGCTGGCTACAACACCAATTTGCCTAGCTCTGTGCAGGCAACAGGCGCAGAGAAACAAACCCAGAGAATGCCTTAAAAAAGGAAGCTCCAGGTTCGTACATATACGTGTACACACACACACCCACACACCCAACAGCATACCAATACAACTTTCAGCCTATCTTGCAAGCCTAAAGTATTTATCTCTTCACATGGATGCAACTGGAGAAAATCCAAAAACAGGCAGGACAGGGGTCCAGGGGCTGCCCAGGCAGGTACAGGGGCAGAGCTGTTGCCCCCCTGAAGCTGAAGACAAAGCAAAATCATACTCAATTTGAAGCTTATTCCAGGCTTGTAAAGTGAGAATTCAACTTTTTTCCCCTTGAACTTTGATCAATTTTTTTTTTTGGGGGGGGTCAAAATTTTGAAAAACAGGCGCCGCCTGGGTTTTCAAATTTCAAAAAACAGGTGCTGCCTTGAATCCGAGGCCAGGTTGCATCCATGTGTTCATGATCACAATCTTTAGCATGTCAAGAAAGTTGAAGGGGAAAGAATGACAATGAGAACTTCATAAAACACACACACACACATGCAGTTGACACCCATTTTACCTGCGAGTCAGTGCGGCTGGCTTTGCGGGCGTTTTCAAACACCCTGAAGATGTCTTCCTGAAAGCGGTCCATTCGCCGGTACCGACCCTAGAGAACAGACAGAAAGCTATCAGTACAGGTCACTCGGCCCATAGTATGAAGGAAAACACATTTGTACCGACCCTAGTCAACAGACAGAAAGCTATCAGCACACATAGTATGAAGGAAAACACATTTGTACCGACCCTAGTCAACAGACAGAAAGCTATCAGTACACACAGTATGGAGGAAAACACATTTGTACCGACCCTAGAGAACAGACAGAAAGCTATCAGTACACATAGTATGAAGGAAAACACATTTGTACCGACCCTAATCAACAGACAGAAAGCTATCAGTACAGGTCACTCGGCCCATAGTAGTTGATAGCTACCTATTAATTCTGGACATATATGGCCGGAACGACTTGAATGAGCTAATAGTAAGGCAGGTGAAGTCAGGGGTGTGTGTGTGGGGCACTGCATGCAAAATGAATATGTGAGTTTTTGTCACGTTTTTTCATCACCACTGTGGTCACAGAAACACACGGTGCACTCACCCTGTCAATGTTGCGCTTGATCTGGTCAAAGGTCAACAGCCGCCTGCAACAAAAACGTCAACGTCAACATATCAAAATGTTTCAGATCTGTATGGGGTAGAGAGCCTGTGTGTACTACACGCGTATTACCCTGAACGTCCAGTCATTCGGATGGGGACTTAAAGCTAGTCTGACCCGTGCGCTTTACGTACGTAAAAATCCCACGGCAGTTGAAAGTCAGTAATAGCAGGGAGAAATCCCGCTGCTTAGTATGGCCAAACTGATAGCTAGGTTTTTCAAGTGTGCCCACACCCCCTCCTCAGCCTGTGCCCCCCCCCAATTTTTTATAATAAAATTGGGTAGGCGCTGCACTTGCGGCGACGCGCTGTACAGGGGAGAGCAGTCCGAATTTCACAGAGATAAGTCTCTGTGACTAGAATATACCAAATACCCTTCTCCTCCTGAAAAAAAAAAATATTCAAAAGGTATTGTACGCGCCCTAAATTTACCCTGTAAAGATCACAAGTCCTTGCTACCAAAGAAAATTAAAACTACAACAAACGTTTTTTTTAAAATTGAACACAATAATAATTCTTTGGAACTCCATGATAACCAAAACTTTCATTATGCTTTTAAAAATAACTGAACTGGACGAAAAAGTCTGACATTTCAGGGGTCTGATACCCCCGTGGGGATACCTGGGGGTCTTTTGTATAAATGGTTCCCCCACCTTCTGGAAGTTCTGTGCTTGTACCTTCCTCTGTCACTGTCTTTGACTCTGCTTTTCCCTTTGCTTACTGTCATCTACTATCTTTCTGCCTTACCGGTCCATTCTCCTGCCTTGTTTTCACGAAACACTTTCAAAAAGATTTCCTCCAGCCGAAGTCGGACTTGCTGGGCCAAGCTATTTCTTAGTTAAGTGCATAACGGCAGCATGATGCATCTGCGCTCATCATTGACAGGAAACTTTCTGAGCGATCGAAGAAGAAGAAGGGGTCTGATAAACTATTCAGCAATAAACTTTACCCAGAAAACCCCAGTATGACTCACTCTGTGGGCAGTTCTTCGCCCTCTGCCTTGCACCTTTCCATCAGGTCCGGCAGCTCCGCAAAGGAGTCGCTGTAACACCGACCCTCGTCATCCTGACACACACACACACCACGCAAATCAAATCAAATCAAATCAAATAAGAAAAAGAAAAGAATGCCAACCAACTGTATGGTCAAGGAAAAAAAGTTTTGCTCCACACACTAAATCATTATAAACTTAGACAACTTTAAAATCCCATAAATTGTTGACATATATTTTTACGCAGAATATATTTTTCTACACAAACGTTTCCACAAATCATCACTCAAATGCCCATCCATCAATCCCAGAGTATCGTTTAATAGTTCTACCACCTTCTGGAAGTTCTGTGCTAGAAACTTACTCTTATCCACCAATCTCTTCTTTGACTTTGCCTTTTACTTTTACACTGTCATCTATGATTTTTTTCTGTCTTCATTAGCTCATTCTCCTGCCTAATGTTTCTTTATAGCTCCTCCAAAATCACGATGTGTAGGCAGAGGAGAGCAAGGAGAGCAGGAGACAATACCAGACACATGTATATGTCCCTTACCCATTATGGCCACAGGCTGGGAACACAGAAAAAGATCTCTCAAAGCATTCTCAAACAGCAGATGACATATAGCACAGAGCTACCTGTGAATTGTAGGTGGAGATGAACAGGTTTCTGATCAGCTCCTGCACGGAGGCCTTGATGTCTGGAACGTCGTTGGTTCCCTCCATCAGCTCCATCTTCTTCTCAAACACCACACGTTGCAGTGTTAGGGCATCCTGCAATCAGTATCATCATCATTATAGTCATCATCATCACCATCTTCTTCTCAAACACCACACGTTGCAGTGTTAGGGCATCCTGCAATCAGTATCATCATCATTATAGTCATCATCATCACCATCTTCTTCTCAAACACCACACGTTGCAGTGTTAGGGCATCCTGCAATCAGTATCATCATCATTATAGTCATCATCATCACCATCTTCTTCTCAAACACCACGCAGTGAGGGCATCCTATCATTATAGTCATCATCATTGTCATCATCATCATTACCGTGATCATCAACATCATCATCATTATTTCTGTCTTCTTCTCAAACATCACACACTCTAGTGTTAGCACATCCTGCAATCATCATCATTATCATCATCATCTCCATCTTCTTCTCAAACACCACACGTTGCAGTGTTAGCGCATCCTGCAATCAGTGAGTATCATTGTCATCATCATCATTATCTCCTATATGACGGACTCTGGCTGGTTGTACACACCTTGTATATGACGGACTCTGGCTGGTTGTACACACCTTGTATATGACGGACTCTGGCTGGTTGTACACACCTTGTATATGACGGACTCTGGCTGGTTGTACACACCTTGTATATGACGGACTCTGGCTGGTTGTACACACCTTGTATATGACGGACTCTGGCTGGTTGTACACACCTTGTATATGACGGACTCTGGCTGGTTGTACACACCTTGTATATGACGGACTCTGGCTGGTTGTACACACCTTGTATATGACGGACTCTGGCTGGTTGTACACACCTTGTATATGACGGACTCTGGCTGGTTGTACACACCTTGTATATGACGGACTCTGGCTGGTTGTACACACCTTGTATATGACGGACTCTGGTTCGTTGTACACACCTTGTATATGACGGACTCTGGCTGGTTGTACACACCTTGTATATGACGGACTCTGGCTGGTTGTACACACCTTGTATATGACGGACTCTGGCTGGTTGTACACACCTTGTATATGACGGACTCTGGCTGGTTGTACACACCTTGTATATGACGGACTCTGGCTGGTTGTACACACCTTGTATATGACTTGTATATGGACTCTGGCTGGTTGTACACACCTTGTATATGACGGACTCTGGCTGGTTGACTCTGGCTGGTTGTACACACCTTGTATATGACGGACTCTGGCTGGTTGTACACACCTTGTATATGACGGACTCTGGCTGGTTGTACACACCTTGTATATGACGGACTCTGGCTGGTTGTACACACCTTGTATATGACGGACTCTGGCTGGTTGTACACACCTTGTATATGACGGACTCTGGCTGGTTGTACACACCTTGTATATGACGGACTCTGGCTGGTTGTACACACCTTGTATATGACGGACTCTGGCTGGTTGTACACACCTTGTATATGACGGACTCTGGCTGGTTGTACACACCTTGTATATGAAGGACTCTGGCTGGTTGTACACACCTTGTATATGACGGACTCTGGCTGGTTGTGACGGACTGGTTGTACACACCTTGTATATGACGGACTCTGGCTGGTTGTACACACCTTGTATATGACGGACTCTGGCTGGTTGTACACACCTTGTATATGACGGACTCTGGCTGGTTGTACACACCTTGTATATGACGGACTCTGGTTCGTTGTACACACCTTGTATATGACGGACTCTGGTTCGTTGTACTTGCAGGCGTTGTCGAACATCTGCACGAAGTCGGCCACCATGTCCTCCAGGTTGTCGTACTGAGCGGTCAGCAGCTTCTGCTGGATGCGCTGCATGTCCATCGGCTTCTTGATCACCTCATAGTAGTCTGGGTAATCCTGCAATCATACGCTTATTATTTAGTTCATTATGATTCCGTTCAAATCATACATTTTATTGTTGACCTAACACTGGCCTATTGATGTGTGCCTGTCTTGTTATTTCCGACCATACTTAAGTTAGTTATTTGTAGTCCCTTTAACCCCTTAACTGCCATCAATGTATTACGTACTGACCTATTAAAATCACTGATGATGTCATCAGATGAAGAGGAACAACCCTGATATGCTGGCTTTTGCTCTAACATAATCAAGAGAGTAATATCTCAAGAACATTTTCTCAGATTAACCCATAAGACAAAATTGACAAAAAATGAGATTTTGACTTTCAAAGCCTGTTGTGAAAAACTAGCCAAGCGACTTAATGTTTTGTAATATGTTGGGTCACATATTACAAAACACACATCAATGTATCTTACCAACATTCAACAACCTGAAAACATGACAAAAAAATATAGAACAACATATAACATGTTACCTCCATCTTTGTACACTATAGCTCACAAGTCCAGACAGTGACGACAGCCAGATAACGATGTAAGAAGACGGTTTGCAGACAAAACAAATTATCAGCATCATCCAAAAAACACCTACAACAGTTGTAACTGTTAGTGCCCTTACTCCCATCACCAGAAATTCCATCTCTTCTAACAGTTACATCTACCTACTACTATCGCATCAGCTATTACTGCAACAATTATTAACCATTTCTACAGTGTCAGAAAGCAGAAGGGTGTCTTACACTATTGAGGGACAACTTGATGTCCCGAAAGTCCCGCACACTCTGGTATATTACTACTACTACTACTACTACTACTAAGTCGAGCAGACCAAAGTTGAGATTTAGGGACACCCTCAAAGTGGTCCCTAAAGAACTTCAACACCAATGTCTCCCCATGGGAAACCCTGGCACAGAACAGACCAGCATGGCATGGTGCAGTAACGAAGGGAGCCACCAACTTCGAGGCGCACCGTATCGAGACATCGCAGGCAAAGCGTTGAGGCACGCAAGATTCGCCTAAACAGTCGCAGCTCTGCAACCCCGACAGATCCCCCCAACTCTTTCTCCTGTCAGAGATCCTTCCTGGTTCGCACTGGGCCTCACTAGCCATATGCGAACTCATCCAGCATCCTAGATTTCCACAAGGACGAACTGTTGAAGCATGGCCATCGTCCCTCGGGACGGACGAACGTATACTACTACTAAACATTGGAGGGGCAGCTTGATGAAGGGGGTGGAGAGGGCGCGGCCAACCCTGTCCTGAAAGTCCTGCACGCTCTGGTACATTACTACTACCACTACTTAACATTGCTACAGTGTTGGTCCAGACAGTGGTGATGTGTCTTACACTCTTGAGGGGCAGCTTGATGAAGGGGGTGGAGAGGGCGCGGCCAACCCTGAACACTCTGGTACATTACTACTACTACTACCACTACTAAACATTGCTACAGTGTTGGTCCAGACAGTGGTGAGGTGTCTTACACTCTTGAGGGGCAGCTTGATGAAGGGGGTGGAGAGGGCGCGGCCAACCCTGAACACTCTGGTACATTACTACTACTACTACCACTACTAAACATTGCTACAGTGTTGGTCCAGACAGTGGTGAGGTGTCTTACACTCTTGAGGGGCAGCTTGATGAAGGGGGTGGAGAGGGCGCGGCCAACCCTGAACACTCTGGTACATTACTACTACTACTACCACTACTAAACATTGCTACAGTGTTGGTCCAGACAGTGGTGAGGTGTCTTACACTCTTGAGGGGCAGCTTGATGAAGGGGGTGGAGAGGGCGCGGCCAACCCTGTCCTGGAAGTCCCGCACACACTCGTACAGATCCTGCAGCTTCTGGGACATGGGGGACGAGCTCTTCGTCTTCGACCTGATCACGATGGGAAACAGAACCATATTTTACGGACCATAAGCCACATCGCAGTAAGAGCCGCATCCTCAAATTTTACGTCAAATTCTGATTACTGTTATTACAAGTTTCTTACCATATCTGATTAGTCATATTATAAGGCCTCAGTCTGGAAACAAGTATTACCAAATAGCATGCAAAAAATTAATATGGTGATTATGGACCATAAGCCACATCACAGTAAGAGCCGCATCCTCAAATTTTACATAAAATTCTGAGTTTTATTACACGTTTCTTACTATATCTGATTAGTCGTAATTAAATTATAAGGCCTCAGTCAGGAAACAAGTATTACCTAAAAGCTCGCAAAATATGTAATTTGTAACGCACCCCCCCCCCCCCCACATACATACACATACAATACAAACTGTCTCTCTCTCTCTCTTTGTCACCTCCTGGTAGTAGTGTTTTTGGACTGAATCGTGGACCTCCATTTCAGGCTTAGCTTTTAAAATGACACATGCACAAACAAAGACACACACTCTCTCTGTCTCTCCATCACACCTCTTGGTGGTGGGGGTCTTGGACATGTTCATGGACCTCCACTTGGCCTTGAGGACGCGGTCCAGGGTGTCCGCGTCCTGGTAGACCCCCGAGCCCTCCTCATTGTAGTGACGTGCGTTGTTGAACATCAGCTCAAAGTCACACAGCAAGGCATGCTCACTGGGGTACTGTCAACAACATTGAAATATCACTTTACACTTTCATTAACCCTTTCGCCGCCAGCCATTTTTCAGCCAAAAAATACCAGTAAACTTAACCAGGTAGAGAGAAAGAAAAAAATCTGCAATATTGGGAATTTCTCTGTGACATGTTTAACATCTGGCTTATCCTGACCTCCCCCAAAAAAGAAAATAGGGTCTTCAAATAACAGGCCCTGATTTGATGCCTTTAAGTGACATGGGTGTTAAACCATTGTGGTGCGACATTGGCGGCGAAAGGATTAACATCAGTTCAAAGTCACACAGCAACGCATGGTCACTGGGGTACTATCAACAATGTTACACATCACTATAGGATTATGAGCATCAATATCATTACGTGCGTTGTTGAGCATCAGCTCAAAGTCACACAGCAATGCATGCTCACTGGGGTACTATCAACAACATTGAAATATCACTTTACAGTTTGATTAAACAAACAAGACAGCAATTTTTTTTGCCTTCATTGTAATGTGTTGTTGTCGTCGTACCCTGGCTAAAAGACTCCAGGGATCATCCGAACAGCCGAAGCATTTGAACACTATGGTACAAATGCACCAGCTAAGGATGAGAACACTACATGTGTGACCGGTTTTTTTATTACCCCGCCACGTGGGCAGCCACACTCCGACATTGGAGGATTTTGAAGACTGATGATGTGCTAGGAGCTTGTCATGGCTAAAGCAAATCCCCACATAACTATGCAGAGCAAAACAACATTTTGATGTAGCCTTGCTGTTCTAGCCCGTGTCTACAGGAATTGTTCAGAAATAATTAAGGGGAGTAATTTCATGGTGTGGGTGTGGGAGTGATGTCACCTAATTCAATCGGTCAAACAGAGGAAGTTACTCTACCATTAGGTAAATCCCCAGCCCTCGCTTCATGCGCTTGAGGAGACACACAGCATGTAGAACGCAATGCATCATTCTAAAATTGATGTAATTTATATTTTTACGTCACACTTTGCAAGTTCTATCACTTTGTAGCAACTGGCCACCCCTTATTAAAAATAAAAATGTTTGCAAGTCGCTGACTGGCATCCCGCAGTTTCAAGCTTCGATGTCATGCCACCATGGTTGCTATAGTTTTGACTTAGTAAGTCGAGGTAATCAACTCTAATTTTCACAAAGTGCTCTCCCCTAGTTTTATTCGAAAAATCGTCTATTGGTCTGACACAGCCTTATGCCACAAGTCGGACTGAAAGGCTTAACCCTTTCGCCGCCAGCCATTAATCAGCAAAAAATGTCCATTAAACTTACCTGGGTAGAGAAAAAATGTGTCTGCAATATTGGGGATTTCTTTATGACATATTTAAAGTAAGGTCTATCCTTAGTTCCCCAAATTATGAAAATAGGCTCTTTGGATAACAGACCCTGGTTTGAGGCCTTTTCTTGACATGGGCGTTAAATCATTGTGGTGCTAAAATGCGACATTGGCGGTGAAAGGGTTAAAACAGAGAAAAACCCAAAAACAGTCACTTGGACAAATCTGGTTGTACATGTCTACCGTAACTGACCTTGTCAGTCTTGATCTTGGCGTCGATCATGGTCATGTCAATGGGCTCCATGATCACCTGGTAGTAGTCGGGGTAGTCCTTGCGGGACGGAAGGCCCATGAAGATTATGCGCAGCAAACGCCCATTCATGTCCTGCAGGGGAAAAGCACCCTCACCATTAAGGCCGCATACACAGTAAACGCAGAAATCCCACGCGCATTCCGTAAATCAGAATAGTCTGACGTCCAATCCTCTGAAAACTGCGGTAAAAGGGCTACCAAGGCCCTAGCCATAGACTGTAGAAGGACAACACTGAAATGAGTTCTTAACATCACCAGAAAGGCTAAATATAGTGAAAAATCACTTTAAAATACTATTTAGCACAAAGGATAACACTGAATAAAAAGGCAAAACCTCTGACAAGAGAAGCCAATCCTCTGTCAGAAATTCTTAATCCTCTGAAATCCTCAGATGCTCTCACAATTCTGATGCCTGGTACTAAATAAGTAAAAGAAAGAAGGAAAAAATAAGCGCACACACGTGTCCGTATTTCCCCTAATCTGTATTTTTGTTTGTGGCTCAAGCCACAAACCTATAACTCACTTTGTCGGTCGGTCGGTCTGTCGGTCCAAAATTGTCGCACTTCAAATCGAGGCTACACTTCAAATTAATTGAGGCCGCTCTTTAAAATGATGTATTTTAAAAGCTTACAAAATAATAAACATACGTAATACAGACACTACAACAGACACAACGAGTATGCGGTGCTTCTTTCGATGAGTATAAGTACGATACATAGTTTTAAATGTTTTCCAAAAGATATAAAAAGTTACGAAATGGTGCAGAGATAACATTCTGGTTTACAGATTAAAATTATTGAAAAGCCAGGGGAGGTGACTCATGATTGGAGTGGTAAAAATAGACCGCGTGCCACAAACTCTTGCGATTTCGCGCTTGTTTTGTTCCTTCTTTCTTTTACTTACTTATGGGTTTCCGTGCATATCTTGCGCGTCTCACGAGTCCTCGCCCTAACCCTTCTAGCACCAAGTATTTCACGTTGGGTTTTTTTTGTACCTCGCACACCAAGTATTTTTTTTCAAGGGCGGAGTAGCTATATTTCTCAAGTGCTTTAACAGAAATAACATTGACATAAGCTTTAAAAACAGACAAACACATGGCAGGGTGGTTGATGGCGATTATGTAACTGCCTTTGATGGAGCGTAGAGTAACGTCATCGGCAAAATGTATATTTGCCCGTGGTGCTAAAAGAGTTCATGTTCACCAACCAGAATACATATTACTCTAAGGGTGAGCAGCAAACAATCGTTCAGGTTTCATTGTTTTCTCCCCTTGGATTCCTTATCTGCTGTGAACAAGATTAACTTATTTGTTTCAAAGAGCTTTCTCTCTGTAGCTTTTCACATTAATTAGATGATGATCGAATGAATGTGTATGATAGCCCAACTGCGTGTGAATCGGTGAATGTGAGCGCCTTGAGTTTAATTCTAAAGAAAGGCGCTATATAAAATACTATGTATTATTATCATTATTATTTCAATCAAAAAAACGGAAGCCACCCCACCCCACCCCTTCACTTCCAATACCCTCAAACACGCACACCCTCTCATTACCGCATAGTCGTAGGCAGTTTTGTAGAGAATGCCGAGACGCTTCTTCAGCCCCCCGTCCTCCAACGGCTTCTTGGGCGTCTTCTTTTTCACCTCCGTGTCTGACTTACGGCCCTTGGAGCTTTTGGGAATCACAATGGGCACGATGTCTTCGTCGTTGCGACCTTCCTTCTGGAAATTTTGAAATGAAGATTTTTCTTTACACAGAATCTTAACCACCTTGACAGCTAGAGAAATATTTTAAGAAGAAAAAGAAAACATCCACAAATGATATCACAGAAGAACTGTTAGTGTCAAGCTGGCAAAATACTCTAGATATCACCCTTTTGATTGTTTTTATGCACCAACCCCCCCACCTTGCGTTTAATGCTTTGATTTTAGTCTACTAGATCTTTTTTAGTCTATTACATTTATTGCAGCATTCTGAAAAACTACATCCTTTATTTGAGAATTTTGTGTTTCTCTGAAGCAAAAGAAAATAACAATACAATCTTCTTTCCAGAATAAAGTGTTTCAAGACTTAACCCTCTTGCATTCGCATTTGTTACAGAAAAATATTCTTCTAGTGTTCGGATTCTTTCACACATTTTTGGGAAAATCTGTCTTTTGAAGCACACAGAGTGCCATACAGTTACCATCACATCACTGCAAGTGAGAAACTTCTTCATAGTGTGTGTATAACAAGCCAGAACTTAGTGCGTGATGAAAATGCCATCAGAGGGGGGTCTCAGAGTGGGGGCAAGCTACGGGCTGTTTTGGGCGACTTGAATACACAGAGGCAACTTCCGGCCGGGCGGTTTTGGCCAGAATAAAATCAATGCAAGAGGGTTAAACATGAAAGCTTCAGCGATCTGCATAAAAAATTCTTTATTCAGCAAAGGTTCCCATCTAATGTTATAAACAACAAGAACATCAAACACATCTTTCATTTGTAGGTAAACTGATGTCTAGATCTACTAACTCCAAGATCAAATACCTGGTGAAAAAAAAAGCAGTTAAAAAATTCTGTTTGATAAGCAACTCATGATGCACAAGTTCAACCACGGTCAAACAGGTTACACATCTAAATCTACACGAGTCAAATCTCATCAATCAAATGCCAAAACAAACAAAACACTAGGAATCAGCACTGTTAAGTCACGCATCTAACCTAACATTAACCCTTTCACAGCCAAAGTCGCATTTTAGCACCACAGTGATTTAACACTTATGTCACTAAAAGGCGTCAAATTGGGGTCTATTATCCAAAGACCCAATTGTCTTAGCTTTGGGAAGTAAGGATAGACCTTATTTTATATATGTCACAGTAGAATCCCCAATACTGCAGATGAATTTTGTTCTCTACCCAGGTAAATTTAATGGAAATTTGTGGCTGAAATATGGCTGGCGGTGAAAGGGTTAACTAAATCAAAAGAATCCAATGAGACAAGCAGTTTATGAGACTTTCCAAACATAAAAAAATAATGAAAAAGACATTCTTTTCACACACTACACTATTGTTAAAAAACAACAACAACAAAACATCAAAGAATCAATGCAAGTCACTGCACACACAAAACACAAACTACAGTGTGAATAAATAATGAAAGACAAAAAAATCAATGAGATCATTATAATATTTTTGACTATGATTTGAATCATGACCGCTTCAAAGTTGCATTGCTAAGTTTCAGAATGTTAAATGAATGTTTGATGAGGGAATGAATTCAGGAACTGTGGATTGGAGGGATGACTTAGGAAGGAAACTACAACAACAACAAAAACATACAGAAGAATGTGACCCCTCCCTTTTCCATTCTTTGCCCCTTGGTGTTTGATCATTAAGCAAGTGTTCCAGAAAGGCATTTATACACATAAATCAGTGAGTACATGTACTATGGACTGAAAATAAACATGCAAATAAACAAAGACTGGTGGGTTTTTTGGTCATATTAATCTGTTCAATGTGTAATTCATCACATTTGTAAAACCACACAATTTTCAGCTGTTTATGATTCTAAATAAAGAATTATATTATTTATACTACTGCACTGGTTCAAATGTGATTCTAATTCAGACCTGTTTACCCTCTACACAAGTCTTGAGTAGTCTGGATAGCTGAAATGAGTAGTTGGGGCTAAAAATGAGTAGTTTTATTCATTAAATCATCAAACAATGTTCACTGAAAATGAGTAATTAGAGCATTATTTTCAATTTTGAAGAGTAGTAGAGGTCCAAATTGAGTAGAATACTACTCGAAAAGAGTAGAGTAAACAGGTCTGCTAATTGTACACTTATATTTATACCTTGCATGGATTCAAATTTCAAAGGAGACATTAAATGTACCGGTACATTCAAACTAACATTGGACTGATTCAAAAAGACGTGAAAAGGGGAGAAACACCAATGAGAAAGATGAATGGGCATAAAAGACGTGAAAAGGGGAGAAACACCAATGAGAAAGATGAATGGGCATAAAAGAAGGAAAAGGATTATACACATAGACAAAATTACTCAATAAAAAGGTGTCCTAACAGTCATAATAACATGTGCGTCCATTAATAATAAATGTGTCTATTACAAGTGCCGTTAACCCCTTGACTGCCATCAACGTATCATCGCTGATGATGTCATCAGATGAAGAGGAATAACCCTGATATGCTGGCTTTTGCTCTAACACAGTCAAGAGTTATATCCCCATATCATTTTACCAGATTTGTCTTTTTTATGGCATGATTTGCCCAATGATTTTTTCTTTAATTTTCTCTGGCAGTCAAGGGGTTACGATAAAACTGGAAGGGGAAAAAGAATGACAATCAAATACACGCAATTAATCAAGCAGTAAATGCAGGTTACAGAATCCACACCCAAAACATTCCAATAAATCTAAACTCTAAAAGCTTTTTATTTTCTATGCTAAGACTTGAAAATCTTGACATAAAAATTCAGACAGAACCTTATTGTTCAACTTTCACATCTTGTTTTAAAGATTATCTGAACACTCTATCTAGTAAACCTGATACAGAGATAGCCCACTTTCACAAACTGCTCAGCAAAATAATTTTCTTTTACTGTTTTAGTTGTACAGTGTTTTCTGATATCCATATTCACCACTTTACAAAGTATAAAACTAAAATACATTCAGAAGTCATTTGATGAAGCACTGTACCTCAGCAAAAACAAAGAAGTCTCTCTGTCTCTGTCTCTGTCACAGTGCAACTCTCTCTCTCTCTCTCTCTCTCTCTCTCTCTCTCTCTCTCTCTCTCTCTCCCTCTCCTCTCTCTCTCTCTCTCCTCTCTCTCTCTCTCTCTCTCTCTCTCTCTCTCTCTCTCTCTCTCTCTCTCTCTCTCTCTCTCTCTCTCTCTCTCTCTCTCTCTCTCTCTCTCTCTCTCTCCTCTCTCTCTCTCTCTCTCTCTCTCTCTCTCTCTCTCTCTCTCTCTCTCTCTCTCTCTCTCTCTCTCTCTCTCTCTCTCTCTCTCTCTCTCTCTCTCTCTCTCTCTCTCTCTCCTCTCTCTCTCTCCTCTCTCTCTCTCTCTCTCTCTCTCTCTCTCTCTCTCTCTCTCTCTCTCTCTCTCTCTCTCTCTCTCTCTCTCTCTCTCTCTCTCTCTCTCTCTCTCTCTCTCTCTCTCTCTCTCTCTCTCTCTCTCTCTCTCTCTCTCTCTCTCTCTCTCTCTCTCTCTCTCTCTCTCTCTCTCTCTCCTCTCTGGTTACACATGGGTTTCTTTTGCCTTCTTGAAATGTTTCAATCATAAATTAAACCAAATTTTTTTCTAAATCAAACAAATAACTTACATATAAAAAGAATGGATAAGTCTGTGTTTGCCATTTATTCTGTTTACCAATTTTTGTTCTAAATCAAACAAATAACTTACATATAAAAAGAATGGATAAGTCTCTGTTTGCCATTTATTCTGTTTACCAACAACAACAAATAAAGGGAAAAGAAAATATGTTAAAAGATCAAACCTCCTCTCTCTCGTCACTAGCAAAGAGCGGTTCGCAGCACAATCTACTCTATACACAGCTTTACCGTGAGAACAGGCAAACGATTATCACAAAGCACTCTGGCAACTGGCTCCAAACAGCAAGCTCAGAAGGTTAGGGAAAAGGAAAGGGAAGCATAAGGAAAATTACAGGGCTCCCACTGTGAACTGGTACAAATCCCTGAAACCAAGGATGCGTTTAACCCTTTCGCCGCCAATGTCGCATTTTTGCACCACAATAGTTTAACACAATGGTTTAAAAGGCACCAAATCAGGGCCTGTTATCTGAAGATTCTATTTTTTTTAATTTTGGGAAGTAAGGATAGGCCTAATGTTATACACGTCACAGAGGAATTTGCAATATTGTAGATTTTTTGTCCTCTCTACCCAGTTAAGTTTAATGGTATCTTTTGGCTGAAAAATGGCTGGCGGCGAAATGGTTAAGCATCCTTTGTCAGTCTCTTTCAGCTTTTGAATTTGTAAAGTAGAGCTGACACAGAGCAGTGTGCAACAGAGCACATGTAATAAAGGCAGGTAACTCCACAGAGTTACCTAGAGTAACAGGACCTTCTTTTCTTTGAAAAGAGGTCAATCATTGGGTGATCTCCCGTTCGCCTTAGTTAACCTTCCGGAGAGATATTGCAGAGTCAAACGTTAATTCTAACTAAAAAATACAGATCAGTGCAGCAGTAAACAAGGATATCAGTTTACACAAAATATCAAAATTCTAAAAAATGTCCAAAAGCTTTTTAATGCAAAAAAGCTGGCATTTCCGAGATCTTTCTTCCACCTTAATATCCTATTATCTTTCGGCCAGCATTTTGTTTTCTCTATCTCTTAGCCCTTTCATTACACCCAACATCGCCTATTGATACCACATCGATTTCACACCAATGTCACTAAAAGGCATCAAATCAGGGACTGTTATCCAACGACTTTAGGTTCTTGATTTAGGGAGATCAGATTAAGCATTAATTGTATACATGTCTCATTATTAGAGGAACCCCAAGAATTGCAGATGTGATCTTCTCTCAACACGTTTAATAGAAATTCTTAAAACAAAATCATCATCCCGATAACTTTTTCCCGTAAAAATGACTCGTGATGAAAGGGTTAAATAATCATTTAAAAAAAAAAAGGTTTTCCTTTTCACATATCAAAGAAATCCAGGAGTTAACATTTCTGCTGCCTAGTGGGAGCCCTGCAGTGTAAAGAACAAAGTTCTAGAAGACTAGAAAGGTAAGTAGAGTAGGAGGGACGAAGGAGAAGAGGCGCAGAGCACTTGCCGACTGACTCACCGGGCCCCGCGCAGGGGCGACCACGAGGGGAGCCTCCTCCACACCCAACTCCTGACACCCACAACACAAACAGCACATCCTTAGAGCTTGCACGCCTTAGAGATGCATTTCGCCAGACTACAAGGCGCACCTGATACTAAAGCGCACCCCCCAAATATTACACAAAATTCTGATTTTGTTATTATATAGTTTCTTACTATTATTATCAGTCACATTACAAGGCGCAGGGGTCTCAGTCTAGAAAAAAAAGTATCGCCTTATAGTCCGTAAAATACGGTACATTTGTAAAAGTAATGTTAAAAGTACAATAAAACAAGTTCATTATTCATTTCCCTGTAATTGTTCATGCGTTCCATTAACCCTTTCACTGCCAATGTCGCATTTTAGCACCACAATGGTTTAACCCTTTCAATGCTAGCCATTCCTCAGCCGAAAGTTACCCGGGTAGAGAAAAGACATTGTCTGCAATACTGGGGATTCCTCTGTGACATGCATAAAACAGGGCCTATCCTTACCTCCCAAAGGTAAGAACATAAGGTCACTGGATACCAGACCATCATTTGATGTCTTTTAGTGACACAGCTGTCAAATAATTGTGGTGCCAAGAGGCGACAGTGGCAATGAAAGGGTTAACACCCATGTCACAAAAAGTATCAAACCAGGGTCTGTTATCCAAAGAGCCTATTTTCATAATTTCAAGAGGTAAGGATAGGCCTTACTTTATACATGCCATAGAAGAATCCCCACTATTGCAGACAATTGTTTTTCTCTACCCAGGTAAGCTTAATGGTATATTTTGGCTGAGGAATGGCTAGCGGCGAAAGGGTAAAACGTAAAACAAAGGTAACATACCACAATTTGTTCACTGATATTAGAGAGGCACACAGAAAGTGCATTGGGCAGTAATACCAAAGATATTCTAAAAGGGTAAGATGGATTACTTAAGAGCTCGGCGAACCGGGCTGATAGTTATCGTTAGTGGGGCCAGTACACTTTTCACAGTGGAGGCTACCCAAAATCTCAGACTGGAACTTGAACAGAGAATTCAACTGGCCTATCGACGTGTAAAATGTGTACTGTGTCAAAGGGACATAACCAGTGTTTCTGTCCTCACTACTCATATAGGGAAAAGAGACTGGATGCTTATCTTCCCCTATACAGTCTTTGGCAATACCAACCCTGCTGGGGAGTAAATACGGCCATAAATGGGCGCATAATTCCCTGCCTGAACATAGAAAAATGGTGGATTTTTTTTAGTCTTGCTTTTCTGGAGAAAAAATAATGTATAATCAGTTTTCTTCACAACAGTTGCTATATATCCCTGATACAGTGGAACCTCCCTTATAAGACCTTCAAAAACCATCATAAATGAGGTCTTATAAGGGAGGGGTTTATAAGGGAGGGGTCTTATAAGGGAGGTAATTTCAATACTTACAAAGAAGGGCAATGTCTCGGAGAAGTAGGTCTTATATGGGAGGGAGTCTTATAATGGGAGGTCTTATAAGGGAGGTTCCACTGTACCACAATCTACTCACCTTGTCCATCTCTCTCTTCTTGTCGATTAACACTTTCTGCAGAATGCAGGCATCCTGTAGATGGAAAAAACAAAATTCTATATTAAGAAAAAATAAACACAATTTATGAGGCACAAAGGAAAATGGCTAAAAGAGTCTGCTTTCCCCCACACAAATTATTTGTTCATATACTTTGTGTTCTTTACCCCATAAATTCACTAAATTTATTTAAAATCCTTGGATTCAAAGAGAGTCAAGAATTAATTTACCTGCATAACATTTTTTTAAAAGTATCCTTTTCTTCGATTCCTATGAAACCCTTGGGCGCAAATGCAAGAGGAGTTCTCCAACATGGGCCCTTTACTCTAATTGCTTTTATCATTGATTGACATTAGCATGAAGTTGGGGGCAGTGGTAAAGCTAGTTAGTTAGTCTATTATAATCCCGTCAACAGCTAATGGTCATCTCAGTACTGTCACCACGTAAAGTTCGACCACGTACAACAAAACACACATCAATGAATCTTAACAACGTTCAACAACCTGAAAACATAAAAAATATAGTACAATTCATAACATGACACCTCCATCATTAGCTGATAAATCTAGACAGTGCTGGAAACTTTCAGCCATTCCGCTCTGAGAGCTTTGCAATTCGTAAGTGATCTTCTTCAGCAATGGAAAATCATGGTACAATGTGAAATGTGTACTCTTGTGAAAGACTGTGACTGTCAAGCTAGGAGGCATATGCACCGGCGTTTCGTGCTGCAGCCAAAGGGATTAGTTGGCTTTGGAAACACACACACACCAACAAACACACACAGAGTGACACACACACACACAGAGTGACACACAGACACAGAGTGACACACACATACACACAGTGACACACACAGTGTGACACACACACACACACACAGAAGTGTGATACACACAAAGTCACACACACACAGTGACACACACATAATGTGACACACACATACACACAGTGACACACAGAGTGTGACACACACACAGGAGTGTGATACACACAAAGTGACACACACACACAGAGTGACACACACATACACACAGAGTGACACACACACAGAGTGACACACACACACACGGCTATAGCAGATGTACCTTGTAGATCCTGGACTCATCCTGGTTGTACTGGCGGGCGTTCTCGAAGATCAGGTTGATGTCGCAGGCACACTCCCGCAGCGTCTGGTACTGCCCAGCCTGGGTAAATGTCATGGGAGAATACGCTTACTGACAGGCAGCAGCACTCACTCAGACACACAGGCACAGACAGGCAGCGTCTGGTACTGCCCAGCCTGGGTAAATGTCATGGAAGAATACACTTACTGACAGGCAGCAGCACACACTCAGACACACAGGCACAGACAGGCAGCGTCTGGTACTGCCCAGCCTGGGTAAATGTCATGGGAGAATACACTTACTGACAGGCAGCAGCACACACTCAGACACGCATGCACAAACACACACATCTGAACACGTTCAACAAGCCCACATAATAATAATAATAATACTGGTTATTTATAGAGTGCTTAACTCCCTTTGCAGTGTGCTCAAAGCGCTGAACAAAGGCCTAAACACTAACATACAGATAAACATACACATTAAAGACAAGCCAAGAATAATCAACATGAAGACAAGTATCAATGAATATAAACATTAAAAATAAGTGAGACTGTTCATACAAAATACATGTATTAATCTCTCTCGCCCTCCCTCCCCCCCCCACACACGCATGCACACATGCACATACTGCAGGGTAATATCATCAAGGACTACGTGGATTAGAGGTGAGAGTATGAGGTTTCAAAAAGATGAGTTTTCAGAGAAGTTTTGAAAGACTGAACAGAGGAAGAGTGGCGAACACTGTGTGGTAAGCTATTCCAGACTGAGGGAGCAGAGTACGAGAAAGAAGATTCACCGAAGGATTTAGTTTTAATACGGGGAGTGGAGAGCAGGCATGAGTCGGAGGAAGATCTAACAATACAGTTCAAGGGTTGTTGTTGTTGTAGTTGTTTTACCCTGGCTTAAAGACTCAGGCATGGGATTAAACAAAAGCTGAAAAGCGAGGGTCTATGGGTTGCAGAAGTTCCAGGGGGTAATGTGAAGCTTTTTGTTGTAATTGAAGCCCTAAAACAGCATTAGAATGGCTCAATTTAGTTGTTTTGTGTTGTTTTTTCGGCAGACACTTTTTCCGGCGGAAATTTGCTGTTTGGCGGACAATTCCCATCCCTGAGACTCCAGGGATCATACCAAAAGCTGAAGTACTTGAACATTATGGTACAAATGCACCAGCTAGGGATGAGAACATTACGTGTGTGACTGTTTTTTTATTACCCCGCCACATGGGCAGCCACATTCCGACTTCGGAGGAGTTCAAGGGAATAAACGTTTATTCAATGGTTTTCATCAGTTAGGTCTCTCCCCATGGGGATACCGGGAGGTCTTTTGTATAAATAGTTCCCCCACCTTCTGGAAGCTCTGTGCTTGTAACTTCCTCTGATCTGTCACTCTCTTTGACTCTGCCTTTTCTCTTTGCTAACTGTCATCTACTATCTTTCTGCCTTACCAGTCCATTCTCCTGCCTTTTTTCAAGAAACTCTTTCAAAAAGATTTCCTTCAGCCGAAGTCGGACTTGCTGGGCCTATTTCTTAGTTAGGCGCATAATGGCAGCATGACGCATCTGCGCTCATAATTGACAGGAAATTGTTTGAGCGATCGTGGAAGAATCAGTTACGTCTTGCTCTCTATCATAGTAAAACTGATGAAAACATTTAAGCAAAGCATTTGTTCATATCCGTTCCACGACTGTTTGAAAAACAAAAGTACAGCATGCACTTATACACACATTCATGCTCCCAACACACAGCCACAGTGAAATGCATGGAATTGTACGAAAACATAACGACAGTTACACAAACTTGCAGCAGCGTAGAAAATCTTACCCTGATCTTCTTTCGAACGTTGTACAGAGACATGGGCTTCTTGATTTCGTGGTAGTAGTCGGGGTAGAATCTGTGTGACAACAATATAAAAATAGTCCAACAATAAAAGCGATCCACTGAAAACAAGAGGAAAAGACATATAATTGTATTCCCAGTCTTTAAAGATGCCTTTTTTTTTCTTTTTCCTTTTAACCTTTCCTATTTTGTTGACAGGCACGAGGTTTCATGTTGTTATTTTCAGAAGCAAGTGTATCAACAAAATAAAAACATTCCCAAAAATATGATCTGTTTCGTGGTTCAACACTTTTGTTTTGGCAGTCAACACACCAGCGATCAACTCTAGACTCAACTGGAAGCGGACATCGTGCATCGTCACGCTTCCGCGGCTTATGCATTACCTTTTTGAGATTTTTTTTTAAAGTAGGGGGTGCGGCTTATATTACATGAATTACGGTAGGTAATCTAAGCAATCTACTCTCCGACTACATGGTAGTTTGAGGAAAGGTTGCAACAATTTTTATGATTATAATCTAACTACACCACAAAATAAGCATCTCGCTTTAAAGGTATTTAAGCGTGCATGTTTCTAAGGAGAAAAAAAAAAAGAAATAAAAAACCCGCAATCGACTGACTTTTTGCTGGGCAGTTTGAGAAAGGGCTGTGACAGGTCATCCCCGTCCGGCGTCCTGTAGTCTTTGACAGTCCTGTAGATGACCCAGTAGGGGGAGTCGCTGTCCTCCTGGTCAGAGTCCCCCTCGTACTCCATCTGGCTGGAGGCCGTGTCGTCGTCCTCGGACTGGTATTTCAAGGCAGCGCACACCGCCGACAGGCGCTGGACTGTCGTCCGCTCCCGAGACCTGGTCAACACATGTCGCCTTGAACCGGACAACAGTTCATGCATTCGGACAACAGTTAATGCATTCTTTATTTTGCATTTAAAGGGCCACCCTGACGGATGAGTTTTTGTAAGAAACATGTCCAGATCACCAGGAAAACACCCTTTACAGAGATTGCAACACTCGCTTTGCTCTGGTTTCCTAGAAATCAAACCATCAAATCGGCGATTAATCCTTGGCGGAGGTGCTGGAAGTAAAAACAATTCACCCAAAGAGAAGGTGTGAAAGGCGTGTCTCTTTTCGAATGGCCGCCTGCGTTTAGACCAAATTGTTTGCACAAAATGTTTGCAATACAAGCCTTTTTTTTCTTTAAAAAAAAAAAATGTATAGATTATCTGAAGGAATTTCGCTCACAACAAAGGAAACAGCTCCATTTTTTCTTTTACTGCACTACAAAAAAAAGAAAACACTTCAACCACAATGAGTGACCTTCACCCACCTCATCCAAAATGGCTACTCTCTCTGGCATCTCCGTCAAGGAGGAATCGCCGTTTTGACGGTTTAATTTCTAGGAAACCAGAGCAAAGTGAGTGTTCCGATTCTTGAAAAGGATGTCTTTCTGGTGATCTCGACATGTTTCATGCAAAACCTCATCCGTCAGGGTCCACCTTTAAGGTTCTAATTCTAGCTCATTCGTTAATCCATGACCAGTTTGGTACTTCAGGCCAAACACTGAAACAGCTATGATAAAAAAAAGTTTTGCAAATTACTGGGTTTTATATAAGGTTCTTTGCTTCTATTTGCATCTCGAATCTTCGGTTTGATTTTGCATTGGGTCTACGCAAGGTTCTTATTATAGCTTGTGTGCGAGTGCGTGTGTGTTTGCATTTTGTCTTTGTTAGATGGCTTGATGAAAAAAAGCATGTATGTTTGCTTATTCAATGTCCATCTTTAAATAAAATTTTGACTTGACTTGACTCATTGGTTAAACAAACTACATGACCACAGATTGGTATTTCAGGGCCAAACAGTTAAGATTGAAAAGAACTTGTGTGTGTGTGGTGTCAAGTCAAAATGATCTTTATTCAGAATAAAGGAGTAAGCTTGACAGCTTTTTTTCATCCTGACCTCAGAATGAAAAGTAATACGAAAGCAACTTGAAAAAGAACTCAACATGCAAAACAAAACATTGCAAAGTACTAAACATTAGCCTAATAATATAACTCTCTGTGTGCGTGTGTGTGTACATGTCCATGCGTGCATATGCCTGCGTGAATGTGGGACATACATTTTCACACTGACATGTTTGTCCCTACCTCAGTCGTTCGCTGGTTTTCATCACCCCGCTCCTCTTGTACTCCAGCTCATGTTTCTTGGCCTGCATGATTCTCCTTAGCACCCCTGCATCCTGCCACACAAACATTTGAGGCATTGACTCATTCGCATCGCAGCGATTTTTAATAATTTTTTTTACGCATTGGACTGTAGAGGGGTAGTATTGTTCTTTGATTTTGATCTTATTGTTTTTTTGCTCCTTTTTGCTCCTTTTGCTATTTTTTGTTTTCTTGTTTGTCTATGTTAATAAAGGCGCATTCGCCGAAATACCCAGTAGTTTTGTTTTGTCTCTTGTGAATAAAATAACGTCACTTTACACTTGTCGTGTAGTTGTTTGTTTGTTGTATGTTCCAGTGACGTTGCAGTCTGTTTCAGTTTTTTTAATTATTAAAAAAACTCACAAATCACTCCAGCCATACACTCAAACAAAACATACATAAACAAAAGGAGAAATGAAAGAAGATTACGGGTTTTTACTTCAGGTTTAGACATAGGGAAGTGGTAGATCAGACTTTTTATATATCTAGACTTTACATAGAAAAACACTCCACACCGATTGGTTTCCGCACAACAAACCACTACAAAAGCAAAGTCAGTGGCAAAATTGTGGTCTAAGGGAGCGAAGTGAGTTTAGAAGTGACCAAGGAATGGTGTGCACACAGATTTACTTCCCTTGAACCAAATTGACAGTTATCTATTAATTCCAGGCATATATGTCCGGAATGACTTGAATGAGCTAAGGGAATAATGAAATATAACAACATAAGGACAATGCACATATGAAAAACATCAAGCAGCTGTCCTCAAATCCTTTTAGGCGATAGAGTGAGGATGTACCCTGGGCAAGGCATCATCACGATAAACAAATTACAGTGGAACCTCCCTTACAAGAGCTTAAAAAACACCCCCAAAATGAGGTATAAAATGGGAGGGAGTTGCATAAGGGAGGTAATTTTAATACTTACAAAGAAGGGCAATGTCTCAGAGAAGTAGGTCTTAAGTGGGAGGGAGTCTTATAATGGGGGGGGGGGGGGTCTTATAAGGGAGGTAACAATAATATCTGTATTGTTAAAAATACGGGACTTTCCTGGTGTTGCACTGCCTCCGGGCATTGCCTCCAGGATCGTTCCCACCATCTTTATATCTACTAATGTCTCATATGTGTCTGTTCCAGACCGGAGGACGTTCTTCTAAGGGAGGTTCCACTCTATTTCCCAGACTGCCAGAAAAGCAGCCGTCTGCTCTGCAGGCATGGTAACGACAGACTGGCCTACAACCATTGTCAGGCATCAGAATAGTCTGAAGTCCAATCCTCTGAAAATTGCGGTAAAAGGGACATCAAGGCCCCAGACTGTAGAGGGACAACACTGAAATCAGTTCCCAACACCACCAAAAAGGCTTAATATAGTGAAAAATCACTTTAAAATGCTATTTAACACAAAGGATAACACTGAATAAAAACGCAAAACCTCTGACAAGAGAAGCCAATCCTCTGTCAGAAATTCTTAATCCTCTGAAATCCTCTGACAATTCTGATGCCTGATTGTAATGAAAGTGCTTACCCTGAAGATGGTGGACTTGGACTCGCTGAAGTGCTGAGCGTTGCGGAAGAGCAGCATGAGGTCTTTCTCCAGGTCGTCCAGGCCATGGTACCTGCCCTCCTGGATCTTCATGGCCACCGTCTTCAGGTCGATCGGCTTCTTGATGATCTCATAATAGTGAGGGCTTTTCTGATCAACACGAACAGAAAGATTTTTTTTTTTTTTCTCCAGAAAGTTTGTTAACCCTTTCACCGCCAGCCACATTTCAGCCAAAAATTGCTATTAAATGTACCTGGTAGAGAGAGAACAAAATCTGTCTGCAGTATTGGGGATTCTTCTGTGACATATACAAAATACGGTCTATCCTTACTTCCCCAAACTAAGACAATAGGGTCTTTGGATAATAGACCCTATTTTGATGCCTTTTTAGCAACATAGGTGTTAAATCACTGTGGTGCTAGGTGAAAGGGTTAACTTGAAAAAGGGCATAAAGGAAGATTGTAAAAGGAATGAAAATTCAGGAAGGGGGGGGGGGGGCAGGAGATACTGTGACTGTCTCTCTGTGTATCTCCCTCTCCATGAGTCGCAAGACTATTCACAAGTTTGCGAGGAAACAGCTAGAATTCTCTCTCTTAACCCCATTCTTAGTTTCAAATGTTTCCACTTTTGATATGTTGACATGTATACATATTATCTACTTTGTTATTGCTAAATTATTAACAAGTTTTGTATTTACCTTATTTCATGTTTCCTCTCTCTCTCTCTCTCTCTCTCTCTCTCCCTTTGTGTGTGTGTGAGAGAGGGGGAGGAGGAGGGAGGGAGAGACTGACAGTTTTGTTGTCGCATCTATTTTTTCTTCTTCATGGATAATTGTTCGATGATTATTTTTGCATGCTTCATTATTTTTGTGTTGAATATATTGATTTTCTTGCATGTTTGTTTGAGGGCAAGATGTAAAAAAGCCCATTGTGTGCTCTTTTTCCCTCAATAAAAAAAAGTTTTGTTTGTTCGTTCATTCTCTCTACCCCTGAAGACGGAGTGTGGCTGCCCACGTGGCGGGGTAATCAAAAACGGTCACACACGTAATGTTCTCATCCCTAGCTGGTGCACTTTTAGCACAGTGTTCCAAGTGCTTCGGCTGTTGGGGTGATCCCTGGAGTCTTTTAGCCAGGGTAAGCCGACAAACAAACAAACAACTCTCTCTCTTATCATTCTTCTTCTCCGATACTCACAGTTCTCAAAGGTAAAAGCATGAACACTTCTCAAAAGTTTCGATTTTTAATCACATGCTCATGATGCTGTCATACAGACACACTTTCTCCCACTCTCCAGGGCTCCCAATCGTCCTGCAAAAACAAGGGGTCCCAGGGACTCCTTCACTTACAGCATAGAGGGTCCTAGAGGCGGGGTAGAGGGTCCCAGTGGCATAGCGAATGCTAAAAAGAATTTTTGTAGTGCATCCCTGGGACCCCCTGCACATTCTTTTAGAGGGTCCTTTAGAATTTTAGTGCTTCATAGACCCCCAAATGGGGGTCCCTGGGAGCCCTGACTCTCTCTCCGCCCTCGCCCCCTCTTTCTCCCCCCAAGCACTCACCAGTTTGCTGGGCAACAGCTGGAACACCTCGCTGATGTTGCGGTCCCCGTCTCGTGCCGTCATGACGGAGGGTCCTGTAGAATTTTAGTGCTTCATAGACCCCCAAATGGAGGTCCCTGGGAGCCCTGACTCTCTTCTCTTTCTCCCCCCAAGCACTCACCAGTTTGCTGGGCAACAGCTGGAACACCTCGCTGATGTTGCGGTCCCCGTCTCGTGCCGTCATGACGGAGGGTCCTGTAGAATTTTAGTGCTTCATAGACCCCCAAATGGGGGTCCCTGGGAGCCCTGACTCTCTCTCCGCCCTCGCCCCCTCTTTCTCCCCCCAAGCACTCACCAGTTTGCTGGGCAACAGCTGGAACACCTCGCTGATGTTGCGGTCCCCGTCTCGAGCCGTCATGACGGAGGCAAACAGCTGCTCCAGCTCCTCGCTCTCCTCGTGACGCGAGTCACCCTTGCTGTCGGGGGTGGCTGTGTCGGATTTGCTGTCTCCCTCTTCCATGTCTCCTTCTTCCTCCTCCTCCCCCGCTTCCTTCCCTTTGGGACCAGCAGCGACATTGTCTGAGCCTACAGCCCGCTCTGCCGCTTGCTGCTGTAAGAATATCATCAGAAAACTACTTGTTGTTAGAGGTAATAGCAAAAGAAGATCCACAGTAATAATAATAATAATAACTCTTATATAGCGCCGTTCTCCTGGCGCAGCAGGACTCACAGCGCTTTACAAAAAACATACATACAATAATCATGAAGAAAAACAACATAATTATACAAAAGTGGAAACATAACCATACAAAAATCCATGAAAAAACCCAATTAGCTCATTATCGCACTGCATGCACACATAGTCCAACTCAGCAAAAACTCACAGAGGGTGAACTGAAGGGGAGAAGACACAGGAGATCAACAGAGGTATTTTTTGAAGAGAACAGTTTTCAAGCCAGTTTTGAAAGAAGACAAAGATGGAGAGCTGCAGAGAGTACACTAATTCCCCTCATTCTAGCACCTTTCAGTGTTCCACAGAGAGCTATTTGTTTCAAGTTATTTCTTTTAACAGAGGCAAATATTCTTATCATTGATTTTGGTTAGGGATAGGAAAAGACCTTACAAGTAGTATGCCACCATAAAACAATGTAAGCCTAATGGATAAAACACTTTAAATTGGTTTATGCTGGTGACAAGGGTTAACAAAAGGCATGAACTGAAAGGAGCTGAGAAAAACTACTGTGGATGAAGTACTGTATTTTCCGGACTATAAAGCGATACCTTTTCCCCAGAGGGAGAACCCTGCGCTTTATAATATGACTATTAATAAAGTAAAAAAATATAACAAGATCTGAATATTGTGTAAAACTTGGGGGCGCGCCTTATATTAAGGTGCACCTTTTATAGTCCGAAAAATATGGTACAGTGGAACCTCTCTTATAAGACCTCCCATTATAAGACTCCCTCCCACATAAGACCTACTTCTCTGAGACATTGCTCTTCTTTGCAAATATCAACATTACCTTCCTTATAAGAACCCCCCCCTCCCCTATATAAGACCTGATTTGGGATTATTTTTTAAGGTCTTTTAAGGGAGGTGCCACTGTAGTACAAATGATGTACTGCTTTTTCATTGTTTTTCATGTACCTTCGTTTGTTTGTTGACTATGCATTTCTTGATAATACAGTTCACAAAGGTTCAGACCTCTAAAAAGCATAACATGACTATCAGTGCTGCCTATGGCAATAATTCGCCACCGTAATGTGAAAGTAAGCGGCAACTAAGGGGAAAAATAATAAACAAAAAAACTTTCTAACGAAAGAAACGTCCAGGTTTTTTGTATGCCCCCCCTCCCCCGTCTCTCATACGATAAAAGTACATTCTCTCTCTCTCTCCACCAGTATACACTTCCACAAACCCACCACAAACCCACCTCACTAAGCGCGGCCATTCCTCCCACTCCTTTACTGGTTCCAGCCTGCTGAGGCTGCTGCAGCATCCCTTGTTTGTCCCAGGTCCCCACCTGGATGCCTTGCACCTTGCTCTTGTCCCTTATTTCACCCTCCTCCTCCTCATCATCATCCTCCTCCCCCACCCCCTCCTCCACATCGGTGACGTCGCTCTCGGAGCCCTCCATGTCCTGCAGAGTGGCGGGCCTTGGCTGGTTGGGCGGGAAGTCGTCGTCGAGCTGGCCGAAGGTCTCCTCCAAAAGCTCGGCTTTCACTTCCTCGTAGATCTCCCACAGCACGCAGGCGTCCTGGTACTCCTGGGAATCCTCCTGTGGATAACCATAATCATGATGATCATACAGTGGAACCTCCCTTATAAGACCTCCCATTATAAGACTCCCTCCCACATAAGACCTACTTCTCTGAGACATCGCCCTTTTTTGTAAGTATTAAAATTACCTCCCTTAGAAGACCCCTCCCTTATAAGACTTCATTTTGGATGATATTTGAAGTGTTATAAGGGTGGTTCCACTGTAAGTGTAACCATAATTATCATATCATGATATAAAAATCACCACCATCATCATCAGCAGCAATAATACAACAACAGTAACCGTCATCAACACTATCATCACCATCATCATTATTGTCACACACGCTGGAAAACAGCTGACCAGCAAATCTCTAAAAAACATTTATGTTCTTTTGATCGCTTTTGGCTCTTTAACCCCTTGACTGCCACCAACGTATTACGTACAGACCTGATGACATCAATGATGATGTTATCAGATGAAGAGGAACAACCCTGATATGATGGCTTTTGCTCTAACATAATCAAGAGTAATACATGGGTGAAGGTGACAGATTTTGAAAATAAGGAAAAGGCGGGGGTGTGGGTGGGGGGTGTCCAGGGGCCGCTTAGGCTTCAGTGTGGTGTAGGGGCAGACACCTGCTTGGGGGATCTTTGGGGCAAACATCCCGGAAGCTGACAAGAATTTACAGATAAATGCCAATTTTGTGAGCTCTCCTGAGGTCTTTCATTCACATTTATGAAATGCTTTGAACTCTAAAATGACATTTAACTAAGTTAAAACTTCTGAGCAGACACACTTTGTGGCTTTTGGTTGCTCAAATCGGTCGATTTCTAGTTTTTTTGCCCTTGAAAATTTTTAAATAAGGAATTCCTTATTTTCTGATTTTAAAATTAAGGAAATCCTTGCTGAGAAGGAAAACTTTCACCCATGGTAATATCCCCAGACCATTTTCTCAGATTGGCTCTATCAGTTGTCTTTTTCATGTCATGATTTGCCCAATGATTTTTTTCTTTTTCTCTGGCAGTCAAGAGGTTAAAGAACACTACTAAACCCCCCCAAAAAAACAACAACCCACCCCACCTTCCTTTACCCTGTCTCTACCATCACTACCCGGTGATGTCCTGAGGCCCAGGTCACAGGACATAGTCCTATTAACCCTTTCACCGCCAGACATATTTCAGCCCAAAATTCCATCAACTTTACCTGGGTAGAGAACAAAATCCATCTGCAGTATTGGGGATTCTTCTGTGACATATATAAAATAAGGTCTATCCTTACTTCCCAAAACTAAGACAATAGGGTCTTTAGATAATAGACCCCAATTTGATGCCTTTTAGTGACATAGGTGTTGAATCACTGTGGTGCTAAGACAATAGGGTCTTTGGATAATAGACCCCAATTTGATGCCTTTTAGTGACATAGGTGCTAAATCACTGTGGTGCTAAAATGTGACTTTGGTGGTGAAAGGGTTAAAACTGAAAGTGTCCTATTGTGCTCCCCCATGTCAGGACAATTGTCCAATTGTGCTCCCCCATGTCAGGACAATTGTCCAATTGTGCTCCCCCATGTCAGGACAATTGTCCAATTGTGCTCCCCCATGTCAGGACAATTGTCCAATTGAAATAGATCAAAGATGGGTTTTGTCCAATTGATTTCTGCAAGAGCCAGGACATTTTGTCCTACTGATTTTCTTATCTCAGGACAGTTTGTCCAGGGCTGCCTACCCCCTATTGCGGCTTCCAGGGACAAACTGCTTAACCCTTTCACCGCCAATGTCGCATTTATGCACCACAATGGTTTAACACCCATGTCACCAAAAGGCATCAGATCAGGGCCTGTTATCCAAAGACCATATTTTCTTAGTTTTCGGAGGTAAAGATAAGCCTAATGTTATGCATGTCACAAAGGAATTCCCAATATTGCAGATTTTTTTTTTCTCTTCCCAGTTAAGTTTAATGGTATTTTGGGGCTAAAATATGGCTGGCGGCGAAAAGGTTAAAAACCAGGGACAGATGCTTATTTCCAGGGACAAACATCGCAACGTCGTGCATCATGAAATATATTTCGTGATCTAGCAAAATGTCTGCGACTGGAATATTTTGGGTAGTCTTTTTGTTGCTTTTAGGTGCCAACTTGCTTCTGTAGTCAAGATCTTTTGGTGTTCAGTAACCTAACAGTAAGACAATTTCAACAGTGTCTGTTGTGTTGGGTGTCCCTGTGTTTAATAGTGAGGTCAGCTAACAAGACAAGTGACAGCTCTACAAAATTTTGATCGCTTCTCAGTTTCCAGGGACGCTAAACAGAAAAGTGGATTCCAGGGACAGGGTGTCCATTTTACCTGTTTCCAGGGACAAATACCCCTTAGGGGGGGGGTGTTTGTAGGCTGCCCTGTTTGTCCCATCACTTTTCCATCCCAGGGCCCCCAATCGTCCCACAAAACAAGGGGTCCCAGGGACTCTTTCACTTACAGTATAGAGGATCCTAGAGGCAGGATAGACGGTCCCAGTGGCATTGCGAATGCTAAAATGAAATTTTCTAGTGCATCCTTGGGACCCCCAGCACATTCTTTTAGAGGGTCCTTAAGAATTTTAGTGCTTCATAGACCCCCAAATGGGGGTTCCTGGGAGCCCTGCCATCCTCTGAGCTTCAGTGAGTTACCTTGTAGTAGGCTTTGGCGTTGTTGATCATGAGCTGAACATCGGCTGTCAGCAGGTCGATGTCGTCGTATTCTTCCGTCTTCAGTTTCTGCTGGATCTTCAGCAGATCGATGGGGGTGGTCACCACGTCATAGTAGTCTGCCGCAGTTCTGCACAACAGCAATTGACGCATTCCTGCTACATACAATCAGAGTGGTGTACTAACTATTCAGTTTTAATGAGGCTTTATACCGAAAATTCTCCACCCCTGTCTCGTGCCCTGAGATGCGAACGCCACCTACTTAAGATTATCGCTTGCCTGTCAGGAACTACACTGGAACCTCCCTTATAAGACCTTCAAAAAATCATCCAAAATGAGGTCTAATAAAGGAGGGGTCTTATAAGGGAGGTAATTTTAGAGGTAATTTTAATACTTACAAAGAAGGGCAATGTTTCGGAGGTCTTATGTGGGAGGGAGTCATAATAAAATAAATAAAATAATTGGAGGTCTTATAAGGGAGGTTCCACTGTAGTAGTATATAGCCACAGAAAATTATCTGCTCCTGACTCATCACCAGGGGGCATCGGCACTTCAGGCCTAAATGTATCGCCCTTTTGTGTCGGCAAGGAGTAGTATAAAGCCTCATTGTTTTCATTTCTCTCTGGAGTGATGTTGATGCTTGTTTCCCTTCATCCACACTGTCTAGAAACCTCTCTGCCTTTAAAATAAAAAGAAGCTACGGGATTGAAGTGCAACCACAGCATAATTATTTAACCCTCTAAGTCCAGACATTCTGTGCTCTCAGTCACTTCTGAAATCCTAACCCAAGGGTAGCGTCAGAAAAATAATAAAATAAAATATACCCTAGCAGATTTTGTGTGTTTTTGTTTTGTTTTGAATGTGTTGCCGAGATGTCTGTCTGATTTGCAAAATGAACTTCAAGATGTTATGGGGGTGCATAGCTCCACAAAAAAAAATCAAAATGCCAAAGTGTAGTCACAAACTGCATTCACTAGTCATTCACTGCCTACTTTTGCAGACTGGTGAAGCCTAAGACGACTGAAATGGAAATGCAGGTCAAAATCATTCGCTTACCCTTTCACTTCACTTATCAGTCCTATCTTTCACAAAAAAATGAATTTTCATCGCTGTCATCACTCAGTGGATGCAATAACGATTCGTCATCCATGTTGCAAAAGTTGGGAAAATGTTGATGTCAGTAACACGACTTCAAAAATTTGCATCAATTGAACAAAAAAATGCTCGCAGCCAAAATAGGTCAGAGCACACTCCTTACTCATCATTTCGCGATCTCATAAGTCCCATCTTTCACAAAAATATGAATATTCGTCGCTTTCCTCAGTCAATGGACGCCATAACCGTTCGTCATCCATATTGGAAAAATCATGAAAATACAGAAAGTCAGTCACTAATTAAAAAAAATTCAGATCTTTCAAACCAATCGGCCTAGAAGCCATTGTAAGCGACAGGGCGGAAGTGTAATCTATCGCGAAAGCGAGGCTGAAGCGCTCACATGGCTGCCACATGATGGAAACAAAATGGAAGCGCCCATACCGGCCACGTGGAATCTGTGCGTTCCCAAACGTTCCAGGAATTTCTGATCATTTTTTTTCTTCTGAATGTTCCCGAATGTTCGCCGAGCAAGAGTGTTAACTGTAAAGGACAAGTGTTAAATCAAATAAGTAGCTGTGTTGCCTTCAGATATGAAACTGTTCAACTTGTTGTTATAGTTGTTTTGAAAAGTATAACCGCAAAACTTTATAGTCATAGTCGTGGGTGGATTTCTTTGGGTAAGAAAATCACTTTGTGATGGCTGAAACAATCTTTAAAAACTGTACAATCATTTACTGAAAGAAGAAAGTAAACACAATATTCAATAGCAAGATTACAAAAAACAACTGTACCTCCTTTTAGGAACTCGTATAAATGCTTCACACAGCAGGTGCCCTTCCTCTGACTTGGCGTTTCTGATGGTGTCATACAGCTCCTGGCATATCTCTTGCTGCAAAGGGAAAGACAAAACAGAAAACTGAAAACATGTCCCTGGTATCAGTTTAACCCCTTGACTACAGAACATTTTAGAAACAAAAATTAAAACCATAAAATGTTAAATAGAAGTGTTACAGTCTATCTGGCAAAACGATCTAGAGATATGAGATATAACTGCATCCAAGAGTTATTCCACTTCATGATCATCTGAAGACACCATCAGTAAATGTGTGATATCATCAGAATGTATGTGACATAATGTGGTACATGGGTGCAACTCCCCAAAATGAAAAAAACCTGAAAGGCAGGGGTCCAAGGACCCATGTCCCCGGCAGGGTACAGGGGCAGAGCCCCGTCGGACGATTCAGGGGGGCAACTTAAGAGAGAGATAACGAGGCAGACAGTTAAAATGATATACAGAGACAGTTTGAGTGTAATAAGCCTTGAAAAATTATTATATTGCCTTTGTAAACTTCCAAGATAGAACAACCAAGTTCAAAACGCCCCAAATCGCTTCTGGTCAATTTTTTTTTGGGATTAATTAAAAATAAACTGAAGTTCAGTTTCAGGTAAAATTAAAAATACTGAACTCAGTCTAAAACTGAAAGAGTAGCAGTGAGTAGTAGCACCCATGTGTGGTAGTCATGGGGATAAAAAGTATTACGAGTCAATTGTACAGTGTAGTAGTCTTATTGTGTCAGCAGTTTTCTGTTATGTTTTGTGTGTCTGCACATAGTGTCTTGCTTATGCACTGAACCGCTTCATGTTTCCTACGGTGATATGAAGCTGGTGTGTCCCATCAAGAGCAGCCGTGGGCATGTTGCCATATTTGGCAACACCCTTCAACAGACCTGTTTACCCCAAATCTTCACTGTCAGTAATCCCAAGCTCTGAAGACAGTAATTTCAGGCATCTGTCCGTAATTTTGCTGTCCGAGAAATCCTTTCACCAGAATCTTTCGCTGCCGTCAAACTTTTGTTTGGCATCTTCCCATCCAAACCCAACTTTGACAACTGCGAAATTTTGCACTTTGTAGCTAGAAAAATGGCGGCATGGAGAAATAAACCAGAAGTATTCATTCAAGGGACATCACTCGAAGTGATACCTTTGATAGCAGACGACAGAGTAGCGAGTACGGCTCAAACGCCATGCCTTCTTTTGATTTCTTCTTTTTTTTCTTTTCCGCACTCGTTCAGCGGAAATGCGGATTTTGTTGTTGCTGACCGTAATACTAATAGCGTATCAGAGGTCTCAAAACGTAATCATTACAGACAAAATCTGTAGGGAAAAACAGGTCTGCTTCAAGTTAAATTTGTTGTCACATGAATTTGCATGTAACTGTATGCATAATTTGAACAAAAAGCAGTAAGCAAGGTGTTGCCAAGTATGACAACATGTCCTCAGCCATTTTCCCATCCCAAAGTTTTTAAACACTATTTAACGCTCTTTCTCTCTCTATGCTGTTCACAAGATATTTCGGTAGACTAAAAACAACAACACCAACAAACATCATTGATATAGTTCAACTTCAATTAGCTCTGGCAGTTAGATGTTTTCCACGGCTCCCAGTGACCCCCATTTGGGGGTCTATGAAGTACTAAAATTCTAAAGAACCCTCTAAAAGAATGTGCAGGGGGTTCCAGGGATGCACTAGAAAAATTCTTTTCAGCATTCGCAATGCCATTGGTACCCTCTATCCCGCCT
The DNA here is from genome assembly GCA_017654935.2 of Phymorhynchus buccinoides. Lineage (NCBI taxonomy): Eukaryota > Metazoa > Mollusca > Gastropoda > Neogastropoda > Raphitomidae > Phymorhynchus > Phymorhynchus buccinoides. The sequence continues at coordinate 11,876,516 of CM065687.1, forward strand.
CTAGGACCCTTTATACTTAAGTGAAGGAGTCCCTGGGACCCCTTGTTTTGCGGTTTGCGGGACGATTGGGAGCCCTGGTTTGCCAACAAAATTCATTCATGAAACTTTTAATGCCTTGCCTTGTCGACAGACGCTGGAGTGACATTGACAAGCTGGCTGAGGACCATGCCCAGTGGAGAGCCTTGAGGCACCTTGACTGCCTCAAGCGTCGATCGACACAGGAGCACCTGAGTCTAAAGGGCCAGCCACACGTCAGTTAAAATCGTACGACTGTACGATACATGGGTGCAACTCCCCCAAATGAAAAAAACTGAAAGGCAGAAGTCAAGAGACCCATGCCATGGCCCCGGCAGGGTACAGGGGCAGAGCCCCGTCGGACGATTCAGGGGGACAACTTAAGAGAGAGACATAACAAGACAGACAGACAGCTAAAATGATAGACAGAGACAGTTTGAGTCTGAAAAAAATGAAAGAGTAGCACCCATGACGATACGATTCGATCACGTGATCTCGAAGCGCGAATCACATTTGTTCTTGGAGACCACGTGATCGAATCGTATCGTACAGTCGTATGGTTTTAGAGGACGTGTGGCTGGCCCTTAAGTCTACAAAATGCAAAATAAAGGCATTTCACATAGAACTCTCACCGGATCATACTGCAGCACTTTCTTCTTCTTTCTGACTGGCTGAGAGGGACCGGGTGAATCTTCTCTGTCGTCCTTGCCGTCTCCGGGTCTCTTGCGCTTGGAAGGCATGTTAGCTCTTTCGTGAAACCACAAACCACAACCACCAACAAGTCACCTGAAAAAAACAATAATAATACAGTGGAACCTCCCTTATAAGACTCCCTCCCATATAAGACCTACTTCTCTGAGACATTGCCCTTCTTTGTAAGCATTAAAATTACCTCCCTTAATTAAAATAAGACCCCTCCCTTATAAGACCTCATTTTGGATGATTTTTAAAGGTCTTATAAGGGAGGTTCCACTGTAATATTAATGATAAATACTAGTGGAACCTCCCTTATACCTTCACCGAGGCTGACGAAATTGCCTCAGGTAGAAGACTGTTCCATTCGCACACAGCTCTCAGAAAGAAAGAGAACTTCCTGTAGTTGGTTTTATGTCCGTTCGCCCTGTAACTTGTGAACCGGAGGACAGAACCACTTCAAATTTCGTGTGTGGGTCTATAAAAAAAAAAGCATCATGGTACATAGATGGTCCCATAAAAAAAATTGCAACCACGCTGACCTTGACCTTGAAGTTTGACATTGAAAACCGAAACTTCCTTTGCTGTAGCAGTAATAAAGGTAGCAATTAGGGACGGACTGACTGGCTGGACTGGCTTGCAGTGGTTACTTGCCTTGGACCATAAACCTTGGTAAATGAGAGAAGGGGAGAGAGAGGAGGCGAGAGAGAGAGAGAGAGAGAGAGAGAGAGAGAGAGAGAGAGAGAGAGAGAGAGAGAGAGAGAGAGAGAGAGAGAGAGAGAGAGAGAGAGAGATAGATAGAGAGAGAACTCGGAAACTCAGAAATATTTTAATGTAAATCGGCCTTGGGCCACAATAAATTACAATGGAGAGAGAGCGAGAGTATGTGTGTGTGTGTCACTGTGTGTGCATGCGAAGTGTAGCGAGCGGGCTTGCTACTAGTATGCCTCCTTCGGTCATTGCCGACCATGGATACAGACAAGGTCCATGTCGTTTCATGGCTGGGAACAGCGTCTGTGGCAAGCGGGTTTCCTAGTACTGTAGTAGTAGTAAATACATATAACAACCTGTTTTGATCTTTCCGGTTATATTATTTACATGTATTTTATTTATTGTATTGATACAGATTGCCACTATAAATATAATGCATGCACTACATTTGCTGGTGTGTTGATAAGCCAACTGAATCTGAATCTGACTCGTAACGCTGAGCTATCCAACTCTGAACTGGATAATGATACAGCTCGCTCCCACTGTCCCAGCGTCCGCTGCAGAGGCTCCTAGCTTGGCACACTTCAAACAGGAGCTCAACAACCTCTCATTCTAAACCTGTCACTCCCTCCCCAGCAGGAAGAAAAACAAAACAAAATAAAACACAAAAGAAGCAACTGAAAAGAAATGAACTAAAAAAAGAGGTCTCCCCAGCGTTTCATGGCTCCAGTCAGGCCAATCCAGCAACCATAGCGGCCCCCGGGGACAAACCCTGACCGGCATAGCCCCAACCTTCTTGACCACTTTTTGCTGGGGAGGGAGTGACAGGCTTAGAATGAGAGGTGTTGAGAATGAGAGGTTGTTGAGCTCCTGTTTGAAGTGTGCCAAGCTAGGAGCCTCTGCAGCGGACGCTGGGACAGTGGGAGCGAGTTCCAAACGGGGATGGTCAACTTCTTGTGGTTTGTTCTTGTACGAGCTGGCATGCTGGTCAGATACTGGTCGCAATTGATGTCCACAAGGTTGTTGATGATCTTATATATAAACACAGTGAGCTGGATCTTCTGCCTTCTGGATTCAAGTCACTCCCATCTGAGTTCATCCAGCATTGATGACACGCTGCTGGTGTAGTGATAGCGGTTGGTTGCGTACCTGGCTGCTCTGCGCTGTATCATTTCGATCTTGTTTGTCTGGTCTTGGTAGTATGGATTCCAGACTGAGCAGCAGTACTCTAGGTGGGGACAAACAAGGGTCTTGTAGGCATTGGCTTTTAGCTCACTGTTTGAGGTCTTAAAATTTCGTCTCAAGAAGCCTAGTACGCTGTTCGCCTTCTTTGATATGAAGTCAACATGATTCTTCCAACTGAGGTCGGATGAAATATGGACCCCAAGGTATTTTGCTGATGTTGTTGACTCCAGGATGTGCCCTTTGAGTTTGTATGTGAATGACTTGGGAGCTCTTGATCTTGTGTACATTTGTCTGGGTGAAAATCCATTCCCCAGGTTTTGTCCCATTTCTTGAGTCGTTCAAGGTCTTCTTGCAGGATGATGCATTCCTCATGCGTTTTTATCTCTCTATAAACGATGCAATCATATGCAGGATGATGCATTCCTCATGCGTTTTTATCTCTATAAACGATGCAATCATATGCAGGATGATGCAGTCCTCATGCGTTTTTATCTCTCTATAAACGATGCAATCATATGCAGGATGATGCAGTCCTCATGCGTTTTTATCTCTCTATAAACGATGCAATCATCTGCAAACAGGCGGACTGAGCTTGGGAGTTGGTCAGGCAGGTCATTGATGAGTATCAAGAAGAGCACTGATCCTAGTACGGTGCCCTGAGGGACTCCAGAGATGACTGGACCGACTTCTGATCTCTCACCATCCACCACTACCCGCTGTTGCCTAGATTGCTCAGGAATTCTCTCATCCAAGTATGGGTCTGTCCCCTGACAGTGGTCTAGCTTACGGAAGAGTCTTTGATGAGGGAAAAGTCAAGGATAGCAAGGTCTATCTGCTTCCTCTTGTCTAGACCAGTGGCCAGCTTGTGGGTAAGAGTCAGGAGTTGGGTCTCACAGCTGCTACATGCTCTGAAACCATGCTGGCAGTCTGAGAGTATTTTGTGTTCATCTAGGTGTTTCATCATGCTGCTTGTGATGCCATGCTCTAACAGTTTACAGCATAAGCTTGTCAAGGAGACTCAGGCATCAGAATAGTCTGAAGTCCAATCCTCTGAAAACCGCGGTCCAAGGGCCATCAAGGCCCTAGACTGTAGTGGGACAACACTGAAATCAATTCCCAACATGACCAAAATGGCTTTATGCAGTGAGGAATCACTTTAAAATGCTATTTAACAGAAAAGATCACACTCAATTGTAAGTCAAAACCTCTGACAGAAGAGGCCAATCCTCTGCCAGAAATTCTCAATCCTCTGAAATTAGCTGATCCTCTGACAGTTCTGATGCCTGGAGACTGGTCTATAATTGGCTGTGATGTTATGGTGACTATCTCTCACTATAGAGTATATATAGTCTTCTTCTTCTCTTTGGGGCCCACGATCATTTAATTGATCCCAACGTCAAAATCACAAATTAATATTACAGTCCCTTATAAGATCTTCAAAAATCATCCAAAATGAGGTTTTATATTATAAGGGAGGTAATTTTAATACTTATAAAGAAGGGCAATGTCTGTGACAGTCGAGTTTATGTTTAACCCTCTTGGCACGATGGGCCACATCGGGGCTCCCTTGGTTGAGCACGATGGGCCATGATCATGGCTCAGTTCATATTTCGCTCTGAACTTTGGCCAATCCAATAAACGAATACAGCTAACCAATCAGAAAGCTCGTAGCACTCGTATGACTTCCTGCTGTCTGAATCTAAACATTGCAAAATTCAAGCTTTCTTCTTTCTAAACATGTATAGGTTTCCCAGTCAAATGTTTGTATGAGAGATGAAAAGTGAAAATAAGAAGTACCGGGTTGACGTTTCTGCAGTCTTCAATTATAAGCCAGGGACGGTATTCACATTGAGATAGCATGAGACTTAGCATGATGCTAACTTAGAAGCTCTTCCAAAAGTCCTATTAAATCCTATAGGACATTGGAAGAGCTTCTAAGTTAGCATCATGCTAAGTCTCATGCTATCTCGACATGAATACCGTCCCTGTATTTTAGTTTACGTCTTTAACTTTTACGTGGTGCCAAGAGGGTTAACGTCGTAACGTAAATTTAGGTTTTACGTCCTCTCGACGTGGGAAGGCACATATGGGACATAAATATGTTTAACGTCTTCTCGACCGAAGTCATATGAGAAAAATAAAATGAGAAGTAGGTCAGATATATATATCGGAGCCCTGAGTGGCCGAGTCATATAGGTAGGTAGGTAGGTAGGTAGGGACAAAACAAGCCGTAAAGCTTTTCCAAACAGTCCCATCTTTTATGATTTTTCTGGTAAATGTATCTTTTTGGTCAAGGTTGATGCGGCATAAATTTTCCTCATAAATCATTATTCGTCATAGCTTCTAAAAATTTTGGTAATGTATCCAGACGATTTTTAAACATATTAGTATGAGGTGCACATTTTACGTCAGTAGGCAATTCGTTCCACATGTTAGTAATTCTGTTACCAAAACAATTTTTTCTTATGTTAGTATTATATCTTTTAACAAAAACTTTCCCACAGGCGTTTCTAGTCATATTGTATTGAGGAGATGAAAAGAAATTACTCCAGGACAAATCCACATGATTGTTGAATATTTTATAAGTTTCTATGAGATCTCCCCTTGTTCTCCTTCCTTTAAGTGAAAATAAATTAAGGTACTGTAATCTGTGGTAATAATCCATGATTTTGCATGCTTTAACAAGTTTTGTAGCTCTACGCTGCACCCTTTCAATTGCTATTGACTGGTACTTAAATTTTGGAGCCCAGATAATGTTGCCATATTCTAAGTGCGGTCTAACTAAAGCTTTGTATAATTTAATAAAAATATCATGATCAATACTGATAAATGTTCTTTTAATCAATCCTATCATTTGGTTTGCTTTATTGATGCAGTTCTGGATGTGTATATCAAATGAAAGGTCTTTGTCAAAGGTTACCCCCAGATCTTTTTCTAGCTCGCACACTGTTACTGGACAAGGGGCATTGGTTTTTTCCATGGTGTAAGTTGCATTTGGATTACTTTTACCAACGTGCATTACCTTACATTTATCAGTATTAAAATAAAGGTTCCATTCGTTTGTCCAATCTTGTAATTTATTTAAATCTTTTTGAATTAGTTTATTATTCTTGGCTTTATTAAAAATCTTTGTATCGTCTGCGAATACTTTACAAGACGACTCCACACATTCAGGAGGTCTTCACTGTATGATTAAGTTAATGCAGGAAAACAAAACCTCTGAACAAAAGATGCTTGTTTATGATGTCAAATAACAACTCTTTATTTTTATTTTTTAGGGCCTCCTCGTTTACAGTCTGTCTACAGGTACTTTTCATTACCAAACAAAGAACCATCACTCTGTATAGATCCACATCCATTGATTTGACACACAAAGAATCACTGAATTAAACAAATATGAGGCCTAAATTAGTACTTCTTTGATAAGGAAAGATTATTATGGTTATGATACTTTGTGCATATCTAAATTAATTTAGAAATACGAATAGAAATGTCAGCACAAAATTAAAAAGAACGCACCAAAACTACAAAGGCGTCGAAAGTGCCGCCATGTTAGATGCATAGGTTCGTCCAAGCGAGATTCTTACAAAATTAAATTTTGAAAAATAAAATACAATAAAAAGCTTTGTTTTTTTTTTATTTTATAGAAAGAAAGCATAACGACAGATATGAATTAAAAGAAAAAAACACAACAACAAAATCACAATTGAAGCTTTGCATGATGGGATGGATACAACCGGAACACGTGGAGTTGGTGGTAGCTTGTGGTTTCTGTGTTTTGTGTAGATTTGTTTTCTGTGGAAGACCAGCAAATCATGGTGGGACTAAGTGAGTTCACCAGATGTTTTAATGCTTTATCGTTTTGTAATACTTTTCTCTGAACAATTAAGCGTTAACTGTGGCCTATTGATCCTCATGAAAGTTGTGTGTTGTACTGTTGTAGAACTTGTGTTCTTTGCTACACTAAAATAAAAATCAGTAAAACTAAAATGTGCTTCTTCTTTCTTTTTTGGTTTTTATCATCCAGCTTCACCATGTTAATACCAATGCTGTAATAATAGATGTAGTTTACTACTACCTTATGGAAAATAATCGACTCCATCAAAAAAGTCCAGAGGTGTGTGCAGCAAGGTCACAAGGTGGACCATGCACTGGTCAACAGCGGTCTTTCTTCCCAAGGACCATCCGCAAATGGAACGCCCTGTAGCGTGCAAATCTGTCGCTCGTGAAAATCTGCAGCTCGCTACCTATGACACTTGACAGTCTGTATTTGCGGCATTTTGCGACATTGAGCATGAACCACAAATTTCACTTTTTCGGATAGGGTTAGGGTTAGTTACATGGTTCAAGTACGGAAACAGTGACATTTGTGAATGTCGCAAATACACACTCTCATAGTAGCGAGCGACAGATTTGCAAGAGCGACAGATGTGCATGCGACACGCCCTGTCGCAGTCAAAAGTGTAGCTCGTGCAAATCTCACAAATTTCACTCTTTCTTTACTTGAACCATTTACCTAACCCTAACCCTATCCCTAACCCTACAAAAAAGTGAAATTTGTGGTTCATGCTCAATGTCGCAAATACACTGTTATACAGACTCAGAGTATATATAGTAGCGAGCTGCAGATTTGCACGAGCTACACTTTTGACTGTGGCACGCCCTCCCACCAGAGGCAGTAACATCAGCCTCGGTGGAGGGCTTCTAGTCCCGGATCTGAGCAATTCCCCTCCCACCTCTCCTATCCCCCAACCCCCTCAATCCTCCCCCACTACCCCGTCCTACCCTACCCTTCACCCCTCCCTCTTCACTGTCCCCCATTTCTTCCTCACATCCCAACCATAAAGGCTGATCATCCGGGCGGCAAAGAAACCTACAGTTTTTCTGCCTGGCTGGAGTCCCCCAGTTCAACGACAGAACCGTCAAGATGATGATGGTGGTTGTTTTAAATAATCAAAGAAGAAGATGACGCAGGATGCCTCAACTCAAGAAAGAAGAAGAAGATTCAGAGACTAGTTTCACAAGAGGGAACGCTTGCACCATTTGCACAAATCGTCAAAAACGGTCCTAAGAAACGCCTTCCTTTGCCGATATTTTGAAACTAAGTTTGCGTAACGTTTTGTTCTTCCCAAACACTGAGCATGCGGCGAACTATCCGGAACTATCATGTGACTTGTAGGGCCTGGGGTTAATTCATTTCTTGTTGTTGATTGGCCCATTAAACTTAAAGTTTGGTTGAAAATAAAATAATAATTTTTTTTGACCAATCCGACAAGAGCTTGTATATTTTGTCCAAAAATGTTCTCTCAAGTCGTTTCTTAGAGGCTAGACCCCTTTTGACATTAAAACAGTTATTTGCGCGAATAGCGTAAGCTAGTGAAACTCGCCTCTGGACTACAACAAGCCCACCTCCAGTGTCGACAACATTGTCTGGCCCTCACTGCGAGAGAGAAGGAAGAAGACCCGACTCACCACTCAGTATAAATTTAAGAATGGCCTCCTGAAAATTGAGACAAAGCACGCCCCAACAACAACCTGTCAAGAAAAGTTGGTGCCAGACCAACTCCCTGGCATTTGACATCAAATCGTGTCGGACTCGGTATCGACAGGGAACTTTCTTTCCCCACACGATCCCAGACTGGAACCATCTTCCAGAAATTGTGGCAACTGCTCTCATTTTGATAGGACAGGCATGGCTGGTGCATCTCTGGGTCCCATCAGCACCTTCGGGTGTTTATTTTTCATTTTTCATTTTATCAAATTTATGTATGCAAGGTAAATCCCCCAAATTTTGATGGCTGACTGAACAAAATATTCTAGAAAAAAAGACATTGATACTCATTGAAAAAGCATTTTTAGCCTGTCCAGCAGCTCCACTAATGCTGGGCACATCAGACTACTAGGGACACTACCTTTTATTTATTGGCATCCCTCCTCGCACCCTCTTTTGTCTGTTTTGTGTTTTTGTGCATTTAGTTCTTCTTATCATTTTATGTCTATTTAATTACTTATTATTTGTTTCTAACTTGCTTTGGCTTGGCTGTGCGCACGACCATCAATTTTTTTCTCTCTCCAACATCGGCAGAATCTTCAACTTGATGAAGGAGGCCGATCGACGGGAAGAAGAAGAAGAAGCATAGATCTGCTTAAAATTAAGCATCAGTCCAAGGAAAACAGTTGTTTTTGTGGGTGCAGGGAAATTATCTCAAATTTGGTTGTATTTTTGTTTGCAGAGAAGCAGAGTAAGCGCATGTCCACAAAGAAAAGGGTCAAAATTGAGAGGAAAGTAAGTATGCATATGTATGTACACTTTGAAACAGTCTGTGTTGTCTTTTGATTACAGACAACAGGGGCATGATTTTGATTTTTAGATACAGGAATTTCAAATTAATTTTTGGCAAAAATTGTAAATGTAATTAGTGGAAAACATTTAATCGTAGTAATTTTCACTCGTGTTGATCTGGTTATGTTCTACCAATACCATTGAATGCTTTGCAATGGTAAACTTTGATGATATTTTTTTGTTTGTCATACATAAAAAAGACATTATATATAAACCATACCGTACATTTGCCAGATTTGGTTGCTATCCACAGCACGTTATGGACACAGACAAGAGTTCCCAAGCATACACACACATGCACACGCGCATACTGATAGCAGTGATACACATGCATGTATGCGCACACGCACTTATTATATAATATATTGCGCATCCCTCAAATGTTACGCAAAATTCAGATTTTGTTATATTTTCTTACTATGTTTGTAGTTAAAAGGCGCATTGATTTCACTCTGTGAAAAAAATATCTGAAAGATATGTTAGCGAGTATTTATGTTCTTTTTTTTCCAGGTAAAAGAACACAACAGAAAGAAAAAGAAAGAAGCAAGAAAGAATCCAAAAAAAGGTGGGTTTCAGAATCAAAATGAGATTTTTTTTTAACCCTTTCGCCGCCAGCCATTTTGTGTGTGCCAAAAAGTACCATTAAACTTACCTGGGTAGAGAAAAAAAAATCTTCAATATTGCAAATTCCTCTGTGACATATATAGCATTAGGCCTATCCTTACCTCCCAAAATTAAGAAAATAGGGTCTTTGGATAACAGGCCCTGACTTGATGCCTTTTAGTGACATGGGTGTTAAACCATTGTGGTGCATAAATGCGACACTGGCGGTGAAAGGGTTAAAAACAAGAGCGAAGCGCCGCATGGACTCGCTCAGCTCATGCGTGTGTGCCACATTATTATTCTCAATGTTGTCAGTCTAGTAGTCACAGTAGTAGTAGTAGCAGCAGTAGTAGTAGTACTAGTACAGTAGTAGTAGCTGTTGTAGTGGTAGTGGTGTGGTGGAAATGTTGGTAGTAACAGTAATACTAATAGTAGTAGGAGTGGTAATGGTAACTAGAAGAAGTAAATTGTGGTGGAAGTAATGTTTTTCATTTATTTTTTTGTTTTGTTTATTTGGTCAGTTGGTTTTCTGTATTGTTCTTATTACTGATGTTGATGCTCTGCCTACCATGTCCGTGACACAGTAGCTTTTCTCAGCTCCTTTCACTTTCAGTTCATGCCTTTTGTTAACACTCGTCACCAGCATAAACCAATTTAAAGTGTTTTATCCATTAGACTTACATTGTTTTATGGTGGCATGCCACTTGTAAGGTCTTTTCCTATCCCTAACCAAAATCAATGATGAGAATATTTGCCTCTGTTAAAAGAAATAACTTGAAACAGTTTGCAGCGAATTTAAAAGTGTCTTACACACTTTTCTATATAAGTAGCATATCTGACACTGGAAATGCTGTGTCTGCAGGGAAGAGAAAGGACCCTGGAATTCCATCCAGTCTCCCGTTCAAAGAAACGATTCTGAAAGAGATTGAACAGACAAAAAAACAGGTTGGTTTTCATTAAAACATTCATTTAGTTACCATATTTTTCGGACTATGATGAGGTGATACTTTTTTTTCCAAGACTCAGACCCCTGCGCTTTATAATGTGACTGATGAAATAGTAAGAAAATATAGTAACATAATCTGAAATTTGGGGGTGCGCCTTATGCAAAGGTGCGTCTTATAGTACAGTTATAGTCCGAAAAATATGGTACTGTTTGCTTTGGTTATCGCTGTTTTGTTTATTGTGTTTCTGTTAAAAATAATACCTATAGATGATATTCTTTAAATGGTGTAAAAAATAGTTGTGATTGATTTAAACGCTGTTTTGTCTATATGTGACCCAGCACCATGAAAGGGACATTAAGTCGCTGGGCTAGTTTCTCACAACAGGCTTGGAAAGTCAAAAATGTCATTTTTTGTCAATTTTGAGTTATGCCTTATGGGTATTTTCGTGTTCTCTAATCATATTTATGAAGGACACTATTTTATATGGTCTCTAAATGGTCTTATAAGTGCTTTAAAACGAGTACCGTAATTTTCGGACTATAAGGCGATATTTGTTTCTCCAATTTCGATCTATGCGCCTAATAAACGAGGGCGCCCTATTAGTGAGCAAAAGCGTGAGAAGAGAGGCAATGATTGCCGTGCTCAGTTCAGTCTACTGTGAGTCACAACATCGAAAGTTGTCAGGAGTCGCCGATACGAATACTGACGTTAAAATGCTTCAAAATCCCTATTACCATCCGATATACTGTCCAACAGATGCCATAACCCTTCATTGGATGTAAAATGCTTAGTTGTAGAGCTTAAAATGCCATCATTCTACCAGTTTTCGCGAAGAAAAGTCCAAACAGAACAACCGGAAGTCACAAAAATGGAAGTTCGATTATTTGAGAAGGGAGTCAACTCTCGTTTATGACAACAGTAATGGTGGTCGGTAAGCGTTTACAGGACGTGTACGCGCTTCAAACTTCGACTTTCTTTTGCAAGGTGTGTATCGCCTTATAAACGAGGGCGCCTTTTACTTTAATTTTTTCAGATTTTTCTTGAAAATTGCCCTATTCGCCTTATGCACAGCAGCGCCTATTGATCCGAAAAATACGGTAAGTCAATGCATTTTCTTCAGCTAGGCTAGACTTTGGACTGTGTTTTCTCGAAATGGCTGACGCTCACCCTACTAACTTTAAATGCTTATTACTCTGGCACAGACAAAGATACAAGAATGGTTCTTGAGCCTTTCTTCCGGCAAAAGTGGTATAGAACCTCCCCGGTTCCGTGGCAAAATAATCAAAGTGTTGATTGTGGCCACGCATAGCCAAGAAGAAGTCAGTAAAATACGGTATTAAGAGTTGTACCCCAGTTCAGAGTTTGAGCTTTTCGCGTGTTTCAGGCAGAAGACGATCGAACCAAGAAGAGGGAGCTGCTGAAGAAGCGGCGACAGAAAAGCAGGGAAAACCTGATGAACAAAAACAGAAGCCTGGTGGAGTTTGCCGCCGACGCAGAAAGGCGCCAGACCCAGTACGACAGAAAGGTAAGGTTTATTAACCCCTTGACTGCCGTATAATGTGTGTCAGGCATCAGAATTGTCAGAGAATTTCAGAGGATTAACCCTTTCACCACCAAAGTGGCATTTTAGCACCACAGTGATTTAACGCCTATGTCACTAAAAGGCATCAAATTGGGGTCTATTATCCAAAGATCCTATTGTCTTAGTTTTGGGAAGTAAGGATAGACCTCATTTTATATATGTCACAGAACAATCCCCAATACTGCAGATGGATTTTGTTCTCTACCCAGGTAAATTTAATGGACAATTTTGGCTGAAATATGGCTGGCGGTGAAAGGGTAAAGAATTTCTGACAGAGGATTGGCTTCTCTTGTCAGAGGTTTTGCCTTTTTATTGAGTGTTATCCTTTGAGTTAAATAGCATTTTAAAGTGATTTATGACCATAGTAAGCCTTTTTGGTAGTGTTCAGAACTCATTTCAGTGTTGTCCCTCTTCTGTCTAGGGCCTAGATAGCCCTTTTACCGCGGTTTTCAGAGGATTGGACTTAAGAGAATCAGACTATTCTGATGCCTGGTGTGTGTCTGTCTGTCTGTCAAATTTTGTTATTTGATTGACTGATAAGTGATATAAGTTAATAATGGTTATTGATCTTCTCTCTCTCTCTCTCTCTCTCTCTCTCTCTCTCTCTCTCTCTCTCTCTCTCTCTCAATACATTTCTAAGTTGATGTAATGAGTTTTAATGATAATTATTTGGTTGGTATAATTTAATTTCACACGTTTGATTAATGTTCTTTCAGTTATGTTGTATCTCTATCATGTTGCACCTAACCTGAATTTCTCTTTTGGATATATTAAAGTATACTTGAACTTGATATAATGTATCACGTACTGACTTGATGACATCACTGATTACATCATCAGATGAAGAGGAATATCTCTGATATGCTGGCTTTTGCTCTAACACAGTCAAGAGAATTATTTCCCCAGACCATTTTTACCAGATTGGCTCTATCATTTGTCTTTTTCATGGCATGATTTGTACAATGAATTTTTCTTTAATTTTTCTCTCGCAGTCAAGGGGTTAACTTGTAAAAATATCAAAATGAATGAGAGAACTGTGCCTATTTGGGGGCAAAGTTTTTCTTCGTTGTTTCCCCATTCATTTTTGTATTTGTATCAGTTTGTCAGTCTTCATCAGTTGATTATCGAGTGCAGTTGTTTTGTATCAGTTTGTCAGTCTTCATCACTTGATTCTTGATTCTGGAGTGCAGTTGTTTTGTATCAGTTTGTCAGTCTTCATCACTTGATTCTGGAGTGCAGTTGTTTTGTATCAGTTTGTCAGTCTTCATCAGTTGATTCTGGAGTGCAGTTGTTTTGTATCAGTTTGTCAGTCTTCATCACTTGATTCTGGAGTGCAGTTGTTTTGTATCAGTGTATCAGTCTTCATCACTTGATTCTGGAGTGCAGTTGTTTTGTATCAGTTTGTCAGTCTTCATCACTTGATTCTGGAGTGCAGTTGTTTTGTATCAGTTTGTCAGTCTTCATCACTTGATTCTGGAGTGCAGTTGTTTTGTATCAGTTTGTCAGTCTTCATCACTTGATTCTGGAGTGCAGTTGTTTTATATCAGTTTGTCAGTCTTCATCACTTGATTCTGGAGTGCAGTTGTTTTTATCAGTTTGTCAGTCTTCAGTTGATTCTGGAGTGCAGTTGTTTCATATCAGTTTGTCAGTCTTCATCAGTTGATTCTGGAGTGCAGTTGTTTTGTATCAGTTTGTCAGTCTTCATCAGTTGATTCTGGAGTGCAGTTGTTTTATATCAGTTTGTCAGTCTTCATCACTTGATTCTGGAGTGCAGTTGTCTTGAAAAGATAGTTTCTGTTTCGTTTGTTGCTAGCTCTGCTTTTTCATTTCTATGTCTTGTAAATAATAATAATAATAATTCTGGACATTTATAAAGCGCTCTACTCCCTTTGCAGGGAGCTCAGAGCACTGTACTATGAGCTAACCACTAAAAACAGTGACTGAGTGAGTAATGCCTACACGTACACACAAGAAAAATAAAATAAAATAAATAAAGCATTGTGCTTTAACACTGATTATATATATCAAAAGATAGTAACACAGATCATAATAGGTATAAAGAACAAAATAAGTTTACATTATTTATAATGAGGATGGGGGGAAATGCGATGAATAAGCTCTACACACATGGAATAAATACTAACTACATTATGTATAAGCAAAAAAAAAAAGAAGGCTTATTACACACCACACTGTCACCCGATGAAGTCTTTTGCGTTGTGTAGAGGCTTGTGGACAATGTTTGTGTGTCAGCTCATACTGCCTTTTCAAGTTTTGCATGGACACAGTTTCAATGAATGCATGCTCTCTTTCTTCATCATGCAAGCTCTCATATTCAATTAACTCATTCAAGTAGTTCCGGCCATATATGTCCGGAATTAATAATAGGTAGCTATCAATTTGATGCATTTGCTTCAAGGGAAGTAAATCTGTGTGCACACCATACCTTGGTCACTTCTAAGCATGCTTCGCTTCCTTAGACCACAGTTTTGCCTCTGACTTTGCTTTTGTAGTGGTTTGTTGTGGGGTAACCAATCGGGGTAGAGAGTTTTTCTCTATAAAGTCTATATATAAAAAAAGTCTGATTTAGCACTTCCCTATGCCTAAACCTGAAGTAAAAACCTGCAATCTTTCATTTCTCCTTTTGTTTATGTATGTTTTGTTTGTGTGTATGGCTGGAGTGATTTGTGAGTTTTTTTAATAATTCAAAATTGTTGCGATGCGAATGAGTTAATAAACTGTATGATATATGTATAAATTATGTGGATTAAGATTCTGCGTTGACGTTTGAAAATGGCTGCACAGAACTGCTGTTTGTGTTTGTGCAGCAAGCGCAGCTGAACAAGGATTCTGTTGAAAGCCAGCAGGAGGCGTCAGTGGAGACGTCGAGAAAAACCTTCGTTAAAGAGTTTCAAAAGGTAAGCGAGCATTTCAGTGGTGTTGAAATACACATTTAACTATTTTAAGGATCAGTTTGGTCATCTTAGATACCCCACGTGGGGATACCGGGGAGTCTTTTATATAAATAGTTCCCCCACCTTCTGGAAGTTCTGTGCTTGCAATTTCTTCTAATCTGTTACTCTCTTTGACTCTGCCTTTTCCATTTGCTTACTGTCGTCTACTAATATCTTTCTGACTTATTGGCCCATTCTCCTGCCTTTTTTCTAACAGATCTTGAAATAACTTTTCTCCTATGAGCTCCTCCGAAATCAGAATGTGTTGGCTGTTTGCAGCGGGGAGACCAGTGAAAACTGAAAACCGGACACATACGCACTTTGCCCATTATGTTATGGCCTTTTGGCCTGGGAACGCAGAAGAAGAAGAAGAAGAAGTCATCTTAGATTTCTTAACTAATAGTAATAGTTAAGAAAAAGTAGTTTACTGCTGTTCTGCTTTGCAATAGTTAATCAGTATTATGATTGACTCGTTGAGAGAAACTTTTTCACCAGTTTTGACTCTGAAGATTCAATGATGCAAGATTGTGCAGAAATGCAACACTTGCAGTTATAAAGTGGAGGCATGAGATTTTTGTCACTTTTTCGAGCGCTTATGTTCAAATTCTGATCGCTTCTCGGCCTTTTGGCTAAGACAGTGATTCAGGAACATAAATTTTTGTTTATATCCTGGTTGGTTTGTTCAGCGCGTCGTACATGGCGAAAGCCGATACGCGACGTTAAACTGAACTTCCCTTTGTCACTTTTTGATGGTCTCGGAGGTCATTTATAGTTTAAGTTTAAAAAAAGAGACCAACTACCGTATTTTACGAACTACAAGGCCCACCACCCCCCCACCCCAAATTTTACACAAAATTCAGATTTTGTTATCATAGTTTCTTTCCATATTATCAGTCACATTATAAGACGCAGGGTCTCAGTCTAGGAAAAAAAGTATCGCCTTATTATATGGCTTATAGTCCGTAAAATACGGTAAGTATGGAAATACTTCTTACAAGTGAATGAAAAAGAACTAAGTATATCAATTGAGCTTTTGTTGTAATCTGAGCTTAAAAACCAGCATTAATATCTACTTCTAATGCTGTTTTTAATGCTTAGATTACAAAATAGAGGCTTCAGTTTCAGGGAACTTCTGTCTTCTTCAGCTGCTTTTCAGCCGAAATCACACTGCCTCAATCTCAAGCCTGAAACGTTAAATGCTTGTTGTTGCCCTGTGCAGGTGTGTGTGTTCTTCAGTTTAACGTCCTTCCACTAAAAGTGATTCAGACAAAATTATATTGCGGTGTGTTTTTGGTGTGGTTCAGTTGTAAATAGATGTATCTGTAACAGTGTAAGTGAGAATATGTAAGAATATAATAAGTAATAAGTTAGTGATGTAATCATGACCCCCACCCCACCCACACCATTAAAAATAAGGTTTATCTTCACTTAAAAAATATAACCGATAATGGCAAATGTTAAGATCAGCTCCCTCCACTGTTCCAGGGTGAAGTTTGGCCAATCAGCTTAACGGAAAAGATAAATTGAAGGGAGCTGAATGGCCAACTTCACCCTGGAACAGCGGAGGGAGCTGATCTTAACATTAGCCCCGATAATGAACAAGGTTAAAGATAAATACTAATTGAACTAGTTAATAAACATTTACAAATTGAATCAAGGACAGAGTAATCATTTAATAATAATATACAGGATAGTGTTAATGGAGTCGATCCGTCATTAAAACAGTCAATACCCTGTCTTATTAGTCAATCATAATACTGATTAACTTTCGTTCCTGAGAACCGCTTTTGAGGTTGAATGGGAGTAACTTCATAGAGCTGTCTATCTCCCCTATTCCTGGGTTTCCAGAGAGAGTAAAACTATAAAAGGGTGTTATGTTATTGTGAATATGCGGTACGTTTTCAGCAGCCTGTTTCTCTTTCATAAACAATACTTGCCCCAGCAAGAGAAGGGAAAAACCCTCATTGCAATGCAATTATAGAAGAGCAAAGTAATAAAAGTTGCATCATGTTGCATGATATTACGAGCAAAAGAGGCCCGTAGGAATCAACGGGATAAAATTTCTCAGCAGCTAAAGATGTTCTCAGGAATGAACAGTAGTTGAAACTTCTATAAATACAGAAACCAAAGAGTTAAGACAAGTCAATACCCTGTCTTATTAGTCAATCATAATAGTGATTAACTATCTATACGCTGTGCAGGTGGTGGAGGCTGCGGACGTGGTGCTGGAGGTGCTGGATGCCAGGGACCCTCTGGGCACACGCTGCCAGGAGCTGGAGTCCATTGTCCTGGGCGCGTCCACCTCCAAGAAGCTGGTGCTTATCCTCAACAAGATAGGTCAGTGTGTGTGTGTGTGTGTGTGCTTGCGAGCGTGTGCATGTGTGTGTTACTGTGCATGCGTGTGTGTGTGTCTGTCACTGTGCATGTGTGTGTGTTTGGTTTCATATATCACTGGTTATATACCAGAAGGTACTATCATTCTTGGGTACAAACCAGAAGGTACTATCTTCTGAGTGGTGTTGAAAAGTCTAGTTCGAAAGGTTCAGCTAAACCACCTCGGCAAGTGATAATGTTTTCCTTTCCTACATCCGGATGAATGTCCCAGAAAACATCCACGAGTGTGTAAGATGCTTTGAAACTATGAAAGTGCTAATCACCCTCGTATTTTCAGAAATATGAGCGCATGGCTCCATTGAAATGGCAAATGACACCATTTTGCAACGACATGTGGACTTTCAGCACGTTAGAGTTATGTCCCCTGATGGGCATTCCCCGATTGAACTTGTGTCTCTCTCTCTCTCTCTCTCTCTGTCTCTCTCTCTCTCTCTCTCTCTGTCTCTCTCTCTCTCTCTCTCTCTCTCTCTCTCTCTCTCTCTCTTTTTTTAAAATTTTTACGTGGCCCCCCAAAAAATCAGGGTCGGCCGAAAAAAATAGGGTAGGTCAGGATACCGTAACCACAACTTTTTTTTTTTTTCCGTACGGAAATAGTGTCCGCGAAGCATTGATTTTCAATTGAGTACCCCTCTCTGGGTGACACAGGGCGCCTGAAGTTGCAGGGGAGAGTATCTGCTCGGCGACACAGTGCGCTTGCAGCGTGCTAAAGGTAAAGTACCCCTCTCTGGGTGACACAGGGCGCCTGAAGTTGCAGGGGAGAGTATCTGCTCGGCGACACAGTGCGCTTGCAGCGTGCTAAAGGTAAAGTCGCCGACTTATGATTCTAGCCTGAGTTTTCCGTTTTTTGTGGGGGTGTTTCTTTTACTATGTAATGTTGGTTTTAATTATTCATCCTCCATGCCCGGAAAAGAGCCCTAAAAGGGTTAATTAATTAATTTTGAATCGTGTGTGTGTGTGTGTTCCCACAGACTTGATTCCCAGAGACAATGCAGAGGCGTGGGTGAAGTTCCTGAGGAACCAGTTCCCCACTGTGGCCTTCAAGGCCTCCACGCAGACCCAGAACGACCACCTGGTAAGCACCCCTGTCACCACTTCTCTGGTATTTAGACTTAACAAACTCCTTCTCCATCATTTGAGAAACTACAGTCGAACCTCCCTTATAAGACTCCCCCCCACATAAGATCTTCTCTGAGACATTGCCCTTCTTTGCCCCTCCCTTATAAGACCTCATTTTAGATTTTTGAAGGTATTATAAAGGAGGTTCCACTGTATCTTCTTTATTATTATAAAATAAAAAAGAGACCTGTTAGTGTTAGACTCAATCGGGAAAATAATGGTCTAGAGATACAATCTTTCCTGACTTGTCTAAAACAAAAACCAACTGTATGCATATAAATGTTGGTATGTATCGAATATTGAAGCATGCATTGATGAATGAGTGTGTGTGAGAAAGAAGGAATTGTAGAGTGGAAGGATGAGAGAGGGGAAATGAATCTATGTTAGGCCGTCAGGAGGTAACCAACCGAGGAGACACTGCACTGCTGCTGAGTCACTTTGGTGGAGTTCAGTGGAGCCTGTTCAGGACACCACCTACTAAGCCCCCTACTGACGACACTATTCCCTTAGTTGTGGAGCCAGCATGAGTGAGGTCCTCCGAGGGCGCCACCACGACCGTCCACCGACAGCTCCCCAGAACACACTGATCCCAATGACTTTGACCCGAACGCACCAAGGGCATGCACTGGATTGGAAACCGAAACTGAGGTCTTCATGAGAGCAGGGCATGTAAAGCCACAGAATTTGAGAATTTTTTTTCTTTTTTTAATGATTGATGGAAATGAGGCGGATGACAATGATGATGATGCTATGGAGTTCCGTATCGGTCTGAGACTGCATGGCAGGGCTGTATTCTACGCTTCCTTTCATAATGATATCCCGCCGTTAACCAGGCCCGAGAACTACAGACACCTGCAGTGTTGGTCTTGAAATTAGAGCAACACTCTCAGAATCGCATCCGTTAAGCAGATGAAGCTCGACTGTGTGGTTTCAGTCTTCCCATTGAGCCCATAGCCACTCACTCTGGGTAGGAGTCGGTCCAGGACCGAAAAAACCCTCGCCTCTGATGGGATTCGAACCCAAGACCTCCCAGCCAGTAGTCCGCAATGCTAACCACTACGCCACGGCGGCTGGTTCGAAAACATTGTTACTCCCCTCTTGTCGGTTGAGATGCAACGGACAACCAAGAACGTCAAAAAAAAAATAAAAAATACATGGCGCTTGAAGAGTTAACTGATTATTTATCCTGTATACTAGTTTTATTTAAAAACGAATTATTGTTTTGCCTTTCAGTCTCAGCGCAAGGTTCAGCTGAGCACACTGACGGAGAGTCTGTCGCGGTCCAGCCACTGTCTGGGGGCCGACGTCCTCATGAAGCTGCTGGCAAACTACTGCAGGAGCAAGGACACCAAGATGGCAATCCGCGTCGGCGTTGTCGGTAAGACTTTCTGATGCTTTGTGCATCTATCTACTACAACCATGGCCTTTTGTTCAAATGGCTGGAATCAGTTGGTTGACATCAAGCCAACTACTGCAGGAACAAGGACACCAAGATGGCAATCCGCGTCGGCGTTGTTGGTAAGACTTTCTGATGCTTTGTCTATCTATCATGCTTTGTGTATCTGTCAGCTACAACCATGGCCTTTTGTTCAAATGGCTTGAATCATTTGGCTTACATCAAGCCAACTACTGCAGGAACAAGGAATGCTATGCGTGTTTGGCGTTGTCGGTAAGAGTTTCTGATGCTTTGTGTATCTATCACCTACAACTGTGACCTTTTGTTCAAATGGCTTGAATCCCCCCGTGGGGATACCGGGGAGTCTTTTGAATAAATAGTTACCCCACCGTCTGGAAGTTCTGTTCTTGTAACTTCCTCTAATCTGTCATTCTTTGACTCTGCATTTTCCCTTTGCTTTCTGTCATCTACTATCTTTTTGCCTTACTGGTGCATTCTCCTGCCTTTTTTCAAAAAACAGTTTAAAAAAGATTTCCTCCAGCTGAAGTCGGACTTGCTGCAGGCATAATAATTGTCAGAGGATCTGCAAATTTCAGAGGATTAAGAATTTCTGATGAAGGATTGGCTTCTCTTGTCAGAGGTTTTGCCTTTTTATTGAGTGTTATCTTTTCTGTTGAATAGCGTTTAAATGTGATTTCTCATAAAAAGGGACAGAAATCAGACCCTGGTAATTATCGTCCAGTAAGTCTGACTTGTATTACCTGTAAAGTATTAGAAGGCTTAGTTACAGATGATGTTGTGTCTCACTTCAGTGACAATTTGTACATGCCAATTGTCAACATGGTTTTCGTAGAAAAAGATCCTGTGTAACACAGCTATTAGAAGTTATGGAAAATGTAACCTTACTTACTGATCAGGGCCATAGTGTAGATGTAATCTATTTGGATTTTAGAAAGGCATTTGACACGGTACCACACGAAAGGTTATTAGTCAGATTGGCTGCTTATAGAATTTGTGGCAACTTGCTTAACTGGATTAGTAACTTTTTAAAAGAACGATCACAACATGTTAGAGTAGGTATTGATAAATCAAAAGAGAGTAGTGTCCTCAGTGGAATTCCCCAACACAGACAAGAGCAACATCATCAACATTGTTAATGTCTCTGATATTAATTATTATGTGCTGATAACACACGACACACCTGTGTGTTCTGTGCAGGTTTCCCCAACACGGGCAACATCAACATTGATAATGTCTCTGATATGAATTAATATGTGCTGATAACACATTGCTACCTGTGTGTTCTGTGCAGGTTTCCCCAACACAGGCATCATCAACATTGATAATGTCTCTGATATGAATTAATATGTGCTGATAACACATTGCTACCTGTGTGTTCTGTGCAGGTTTCCCCAACACAGGCATCATCAACATTGATAATGTCTCTGATATGAATTAATATGTGCTGATAACGCATGATGACACACCTGTGTGTTCTGTGCAGGTTTCCCCAACACGGGCATCATCAACATTGATAATGTCTCTGATATGAATTATTATATGCTGATAACACATTGTTACCTGTGTGCACTGCACAGGTTTCCCTAACTCGGGCAACATCAACATTGATAATGTCTCTGATATGAATTATTATATGCTGATAACACATTGTTACCTGTGTGCACTGCGCAGGTTTCCCCAACACGGGCAACATCAACATTGATAATGTCTCTGATATAATAATAATAATAATAATAATGAGCATTTATATGCGCTTAATCTTAAACAAGCCCTAAGCGCTTACAATAATAAACAAATAAATGAATACCCCCCCCCCCCCCCCCCCCCCCCCCCACAAAACAAAGACAAACAACAACAGCAACAACAACAAGCAGTAGAAAATATGAGAATGTCAAACATTTCCTCGCATACACACACACATGCGCGCGCACACACAAACGCGCACACACAAACAAAACACACACACACACACACACACACACACACCACACCACACCACACCACACCACACCACACCACACCACACACGCCCGCACAAACCACACACTGCACACAAACACACGCGCAGAGAAGGGACAAAAATTACTTTCCAAAAGAACAGAGCAGGCTACGATTTGAAGAGAGTGGTTTTGAGGGAAGACTTAAATGAAGAAAGGGAGTTGGCAGAACGGAGAGGAAGAGGGAGTTTGTTCCAAGTAGAGGAGGCCTGAAAAGAGAAGGAACGTTCACCGAGAGTCCTGGTGCGGTAACGAGGGATCTGGAGGAGAGAAGTGTCAGAAGAGGAGCGTAACTGTCTAAGAGGTGTGTAAAGGTTCAGGAGATCAGTGAGATAAGAAGGAGCAAGACCATTCAGGGACTTGTAACAGAGCAGAGAGAGCTTGTAGTCGATATGAATTATTATGTGCTGATAACACATTGTTACCTGTGTGCACTGCGCAGGTTTCCCCAACATGGGCAAGAGCAGCATCATCAACATTGATAATGTCTCTGATATGAATTATTATGTGCTGATAACACATTGTTACCTGTGTGCACTGCGCAGGTTTCCCCAACACGGGCAAGAGCAGCATCATCAACAGTCTGAAGAGGTCCAAGGCCTGTACCGTGGGCGCTATGCCGGGTGTCACCAGGTAAGAAGATAATAATTATTACCTCCATCATTATGATCGCCTGACTGTGATGGTTTCTTCTGCTCTTACAAAGAACCTCTTTTGGCATTGATGGCAGCATTTCTTACCCCCATTATTTTGCCAGTAACTTGATGGGAGTAGCTTCGATATTGATTGCATTCCTCTGTGTGTGTGTGTGTTTTGATATTGATTACATTCCTTTGTGTGTGTGTGGTTTTTAAAAAATTATTGATTGCATTCCTTTGTGTGTGTGTTTTGATATTGATTGCATTCCTTTGTGTGTGTGTGTGTGTTTTGAGATTGATTGCATTCCTTTCAAGTCAAGTCAAAATCATCTTTATTGAGGGTTAAAGAATAAGCTGACAAAGCTTTTTTTCATTCTGCCCTTTGTGTGTGTGTGTGTGTGTTTTGATATTGATTGCATTCCTTTGTGTGTGTGTGTGTGTTTGTTTGTTTTGATATTGATTGCATTCCTTTGTGTCACAGGGCCATGCAAGAAGTGGCGCTGGACAAACACATACGGTTGCTGGACAGTCCTGGCGTTGTCATGGAAACAGGACAGTCCCCGGTGACCGCGGTGCTGAGAAACGTCGTACGAGTAAGTCGACGCTTACCTGCAGTGCTCCCATTTTACAACAAATCCACCAAGTTCAGCATCATGTCGATATCAAAATGAGGACAAAAATAGTAGGCCTATCACATGTTCTGTGTAAGAAGTAGGACAAATGAGCACTACAGTGGAACCTCCTTGATAAGACCTTCAAAATGAGGTCTTATAAGGAGGGGTCTTATAAAGGACAGAGTTGCAACTAGAGGGCACGATTGCGGGATTCGCGCATTAAAAAAAAAAAATCCCGCAAATAAAAAAAAAGCTTAGCGAGAACGCGCGCGCAAAAAAGAAACCATCCCCGCACTTTTAAAACTGATGCGCGCGATCATTACGATCAAGCTAGTCACCCTTGGCAGGGCCTCTCATTCTCCCAACAGCGTGCACATAACAAGCAATTTCATTGGACAGTAGGTAGTTGTATACTATGATCGACCAATGAAAGCGTGTTTAATGTAATTTAACGAGCGGGCTTCCGGTCTCAGCACTGGGTGCAGAAAAATGGCGACCAAACGCAAAAGCGGGACTTTGTTCGACTTCGCGTTCAAAAAAACACGATCGTCCCCAGCACCTAGTCCTTCGACAAGCAGGACTTCAGAAGATGAAGAGATTGGCGATGAAGAAGCCAGCTTTGAACACGCAAGTGATTCAGACTGTGAGAGTGACCAAAAATCGAGTGCTGATAAATCGAAAAAGGGAACAAAGTTCCAAGACGACTGGAAAAAAACATGGCCGTGGGTGACAAATGAAGTCGACGGATTTTTTCTCCCATCCACCCCCCCCCCCCTTTTTTTCCCCCAAGTCCCCCCTTTTTTCAAGGTGGGGGGGGGCTTGCCCCCACTTTTTTGAAATCCTAGTTGCAACTCTGAAGGAGGTAATTTTAATACTTACAAAGAAGGGCAATGTCTCAGAGAAGTAGGTCTTATATGGGAGGGAGTCTTATAAGGGAGGTTCCATTGTACTTGCTTCTTCTTCAAGCTAAAAGATGACTTGTAGAGATGAGAATGTGTTATTTTTGTATAATTTTGTGCACCACTACTGTGTAAATAGCACCTTGTTACGTCTTACAGCAATTAGGTCAGTAAGGCGTGAAAGTCAGAAGAGACTGACCAAGGATTTGAACCCTGGATTTTTGCTGCACTTTATCAGTAAAAACTTAGCTTGGGAACTACACGCATTTTGGTATCAGAAGATTTCTTCTCGTTCTGCTGAGAGTGTGATTCTTGTGGAGCTAAAGACGTAGTTGTTTAGTTATCAGAACTCAAGACGTAGTTGTTTAGTTATCAGAACTCAAGACGTAATTGTTTAGTTATCAGAACTCAAGACGTAGTTGTTTAGTTATCAGAAGTCTTTGTTACACTTCACTTTGTTTATAGATTATCCACCCCACCCCACCATCCCCACGAAAAGAAAAAGAGAAAAAATGACTGCTTATATTTTGTTTTTTTGCAGAGTGATTGATCAGTTTTTATTGTTTGTGTGTGTGTGTTTCAGCTGGAAAACTTGGAAGATCCATCAGGTCCTGTGGAGCACATTTTGTCCAGATGTGGGAAAGAGCAGGTAGGCAATAGTATGATTAGGAATAGTGAAAAAAGATGTATTTATATCGGCTGTTGTTTGTTCTCTTTTAGCCTCTACTGACAATTGGACATGGCGTCTCTATGTATCTTAGTCCACAGTAACCCTATTGATAAAATCGTAGTGACTTTGCATAGTCTATAACGTTTGACAGAAATGAATTAATACCACTGATGGATTTTGTTACTTTTAGATCTATTTACTAAAAGCACAAGTTGGGTTAATAGCGTCTAGCGTCGCGCTATTCTTTGTGGACAGATGATACTGCACTACACCCTGGCAGACTTCAGCAGCTCAGACGAGTTCTTTAACTGCCCTACTGGCCAGGCGACAGGGTTAGATTGAAGGAAGTCTATAGCAATGATTATTATTTGCATGGGTGCTACTCTTTTAGTTTTACACTGATTTTAGTTTTTAAAATTTTACCAGAAACTGAACTTGTTTTTTAAAAAATTCCTCCAGTTGTATCCTGGAAGTTTCTCTCGGTTTAGCTTGAAAACAACATATTGTTTTCAAAAGGCAATGTAATCATTTTATAAGGCTTATCGGACTCAAATTATGTCCATCATTGTAACTGTCTATCTGTCGTCATCTCTCTCTCTTGCGATGCCCCCCTGAATCGTCCAACGGGGCTGTGTCCCTGTACCCTGCTGGGGCCCGTGGCGTCCCCTGGACCCCTGTCTTTCATTTTTTTGTCATTCTGGGGAGTTGCACCCATGTATTCTGGGCTGTGTGTTGTTTCAGTGTTCCTGCAGACAGCCCCTTATGATGTCTGGACCCTGCTGGGGCCCGTGGCGGCCCCTGGACCACTGTCTTTCAGGTTTTTTTGTCTAGCGTCACGCTGTTCTTTGTGGACAGATGATGCTGCACTACACGCTGCCAGACTTCAGCAGCACCGACGAGTTCCTCCACTTGCTGGCCAAGCGACAGGGGAAGCTGAAGAAAGGGGGCATCCCTGACACCGACAAAGCCGCACGCGCCGTTCTGCAGGACTGGACCAGGTCAGTGGGGAGGGGGCGTTTATGGCATGTGGGGGAAACATTTCAATCTATTCCAACCATACTGACCAACACTCAAAACAATTAGCATAAACCATCATCAGTTGGAAGCCAAATGCCACAGCATATAGAAACGAAAGTAGCAAAGGGCCGCTACTCCGCTTACCCGGAAGCCCGGTTATTCCCCTTAGCTTCTGGTCATGCGGTCCATTTGACCTGCCCAATCACTTTTTCATTTTCCCATTCAGTATTTATACTACATTCGTTCCCCCGAAGTCGGGGTGTGGCTGCCCATGTGGCGGGGTAATCAAAAACGGTCACACACTCATAATGTTCTCATCCCTAGCTGATGCATTTGTATCATACTCATAGTGTTCCAAGTGCTTCTGCAGTTCGGATGATCCCTGGAGTCTTTTAGCCATGGTACGACAACAACAACGACAATAATACTAAGTTCATGATATCATTTTCATTTATTATGTTCTTTGATTATTATGTCGTTCAAAAATTTCTTGGACGTCATTGCCATTCTTTGTGAAAGGGCAGTTCGGCACGAAAGATAAATTGTTCTACTCCTGACTAGCTCGTTGGTTTATTTGTGTGTATGTGTGAATGTTCTAAATTCAATGTAGCTAGTCAGTGTTGAATTGTGCCCTCATTGTACATCTCTCATGCTCAAAACCCACTCTGTCACTGTGCACTTCAGACCAGTGCATCAATCACTGCTTGGATGGCAAATGTTTACCTGTTTCACAGTTGTTGTTTGTTTAAAGTGCAAAAAGTATGTCTGACATCCTGAATTATGCATTGCTCTTCTAAAAATCAATAGGTATGTTTCTTGCACTGAATTTGACCAAAGAGTTTGCAGTCGGCAGTTGACTGAAACCAGTTTTTTTACTCCCACCCGTTCACTTACATTGTAGTGGGGATCATTGTGAACTCACTGCCTCTGATACCATACTTAACACTACCCTACTTTTCACCTTCCAGGTGGGAAGTGAGAAAGTTGGCTTCAGTCTTTGTAAGGTTTGTAGGCTGCGAAATAATCACTCTTTGTGACATTTAGGCTTTTTGATCTGAACCCCTGATCGAAGAAAGAATTAACACTGTTCAGTCAAAGCTGAAGAAAGATACGAAACAAGTTTCATATTTGTTTTGATAAGAAAAAACCCTTTAAAATTCTTCGTCTCATCAAGCGTGGTGTTGTTTGTTGGTGATTCAGCGGTCGAATCAGCTACTACACAGTGCCCCCCGAGGACAGCAGCACAGTCAGTGTCTCCATCTGCACGGAGCTCAAGGAAGCCTTCGACATCAACACAGCCACTCTGTCAGGTCAGTCGTCTGTCGTCGGTTGTGAGAGGGTCGGTGGGTATGTGCTGAAGTCTTCACATTCATATCCAATAGGGATTGTTCGGAAATAACTAAGGGGAGTAATTTCATGGTGTGTGGGAGTGAGTGATCTTGCTTACTAATTCAATCGGTCAATCAGGGGAAGCTACTCTACCATCAGGTAGATCCCCAGATCACGCCCCGTTTGTTTGAGTAGACTTACATCACTTAGAACACTGTGCGTCATTCTAAAATTGATGTCATTTATATTTTTACGTCACATCTTACAAAAGATGACACAACATTACATTACATATGTGCAGGCCTACAGCCCAAGACAGGTCGGTCCCCCTCCCCGGTTGTGGAGTCCCTAGGTCATTACATTGCATGACACTTAATTACACAATGTTACATGACATTACACAACATTACATTTCATTACACTACATTACATTTCATTACACAACATTACATTTCATTACACAACATTACATTTCATTACACTACATTGCATTTCATTACACAACATTACATTACACAACGTTAACTCTTTCTATACTAACCTGCGCTCTCGTCGCAGGGCATGCGCACAACGCCTCGTTACTAAGGTAACGGGATATCGCATGTGAACTTTAAAAATTCATAGTTCATAGGTTAACAGTCATGCGTGCTTCAAAGTGGCTCAGAGGGCTACTACTACGTTTCATTCATGCCTCGACACTGACTGGCTGGTTGTAGGCTCTATTTCGGGACCTTAGTATGTAAATGAAGGGGGTAGCCTTATGTTTTTGCTCGATGAGTATGCTGTTGCTTGACAAAACATGCATTTATTTTAAAATATCACAAATCAAAACTAAAACAGTGGATGCTTTGAAACTATTGTAGGTGTTAGTCCTGTATATTGTGTACATATTGCCAAAATTTTACATTTGTATCTGTTACCATTATTTCGAAAATATTTTTTTGGTAACTATGCAAATCGGCCAGTAGAGAACGTTTGCAAGGGGAAGCAACTGGCCAGCATAGAATGAGTTAAGTAGAGTGGCACAGTGGTAACACGTTCGCCTCTTGTCAAGTGAACCCGAGTTCTAACCTGGGTACTGGGGATTGTTCCTCTCACTTTGCACTAGGCCTTACGGTCTGAATGTGGAGTATTTCGGATGAGACGAGGTCCTATGTGCCCATGCACTTAGCACACATTAAACCCAGTGGCAAGGAACAAGTTGTCATTTGGTCAAAATGTACCCCCCCCCCTCTTTCCTTCCTCACCAGTCACAAAAAATCGCATGCAATTTTTTTTTATAGTGGCGCACCTCTGGCTGCAACGCGCTGTCCAGGTGGGAGCAACCCGAATTTCACAGAGATGCCTCTGTGACTATAAAGTACCTAATACCTAATTAATACATTACATATGTGCAGGCCTGCAGCCCAAGACAGTTGTGGAGTCCCTGCGTCATTACGCAACATTACAATTCATTACATTACAGTGGAACCTCCCCTATAAGACCTTCAAAAATCATCCAATATGAGGTCTTATACGGGAGGGTCTTTAAGGGAGGGGTCTGATAAGGGAGGTAATTTTAATACTTACAAAGAAGGGCAATGTCTGAGAGAAGTAGGTCTTATGTGGGAGGGAGTCTTATAATGGAGG
Source organism: Phymorhynchus buccinoides (assembly GCA_017654935.2). Classification (NCBI taxonomy): domain Eukaryota; kingdom Metazoa; phylum Mollusca; class Gastropoda; order Neogastropoda; family Raphitomidae; genus Phymorhynchus; species Phymorhynchus buccinoides. The sequence goes on from CM065687.1 coordinate 11,905,269, forward strand.
TTCCACTGTATATATGTGCAGGCCTACAGCCGAACACAGGTCGGTCCCCCCTGGTTGTGGAGTCCCTGGGTCATTACACAACATTACATTACACATGTGCAGGCCTACAGCCCAAGACAGGTCGGTCCCCCCTGGTTGTGGAGTCCCTGGGTCATTACACAACATTACACAACACATGTGCAGGCCTGCAGCCCAAGACAGGTCGGTCCCCCCTGGTTGTGGAGTCCCTGGGTCATTACACAACATTACATTACACATGTGCAGGCCTACAGCCCAAGACAGGTCGGTCCCCCCTGGTTGTGGAGTCCCTGGGTCATTACACAACATTACACAACACATGTGCAGGCCTACAGCCCAAGACAGGTCGGTCCCCCCTGGTTGTGGAGTCCCTGGGTCATTACACAACATTACATTACACATGTGCAGGCCTACAGCCCAAGACAGGTCGGTCCCCCCTGGTTGTGGAGTCCCTGGGTCATTACACAACATTACACAACACATGTGCAGGCCTACAGCCCAAGACAGGTCGGTCCCCCCTGGTTGTGGAGTCCCTGGGTCATTACACAACATTACATTACACAAGTGCAGGCCTACAGCCGAAGACAGGTCGGTCCCCCCTGGTTGTGGAGTCCCTGGGTCATTACACAACATTACATTACACATGTGCAGGCCTACAGCCGAAGACAGGTCGGTCCCCCCTGGTTGTGGAGTCCCTGGGTCATTACACAACATTACATTACACATGTGCAGGCCTACAGCCCAAGACAGGTCGGTCCCCCCTGGTTGTGGAGTCCCTGGGTCATTACACAACATTACATTACACATGTGCAGGCCTACAGCCCAAGACAGGTCGGTCCCCCCTGGTTGTGGAGTCCCTGGGTCATTACACAACATTACATTACACATGTGCAGGCCTGCAGCCCAAGACAGGTCGGTCCCCCCTGGTTGTGGAGTCCCTGGGTCATTACACAACATTACATTACACATGTGCAGGCCTACAGCCGAAGACAGGTCGGTCCCCCCTGGTTGTGGAGTCCCTGGGTCATTACACAACATTACACAACACATGTGCAGGCCTACAGCCCAAGACAGGTCGGTCCCCCCTGGTTGTGGAGTCCCTGGGTCATTACACAACATTACATTACACATGTGCAGGCCTGCAGCCCAAGACAGGTCGGTCCCCCCTGGTTGTGGAGTCCCTGGGTCATTACACAACATTACATTACACATGTGCAGGCCTGCAGCCCAAGACAGGTCGGTCCCCCCTGGTTGTGGAGTCCCTGGGTCATTACACAACATTACATTACACATGTGCAGGCCTGCAGCCCAAGACAGGTCGGTCCCCCCTGGTTGTGGAGTCCCTGGGTCATTACACAACATTACATTACACATGTGCAGGCCTGCAGCCCAAGACAGGTCGGTCCCCCCTGGTTGTGGAGTCCCTGGGTCATTACACAACATTACACAACACATGTGCAGGCCTGCAGCCCAAGACAGGTCGGTCCCCCCTGGTTGTGGAGTCCCTGGGTCATTACACAACATTACATTACACATGTGCAGGCCTGCAGCCCAAGACAGGTCGGTCCCCCCTGGTTGTGGAGTCCCTGGGTCATTACACAACATTACATTACACATGTGCAGGCCTACAGCCCAAGACAGGTCGGTCCCCCCTGGTTGTGGAGTCCCTGGGTCATTACACAACATTACATTACACAAGTGCAGGCCTGCAGCCCAAGACAGGTCGGTCCCCCCTGGTTGTGGAGTCCCTGGGTCATTACACAACATTACATTACACATGTGCAGGCCTACAGCCCAAGACAGGTCGGTCCCCCCTGGTTGTGGAGTCCCTGGGTCATTACACAACATTACATTACACATGTGCAGGCCTGCAGCCCAAGACAGGTCGGTCCCCCCTGGTTGTGGAGTCCCTGGGTCATTACACAACATTACACAACATTACATTACACAAGTGCAGGCCTACAGCCCAAGACAGGTCGGTCCCCCCTGGTTGTGGAGTCCCTGGGTCATTACACAACATTACATTACACATGTGCAGGCCTACAGCCCAAGACAGGTCGGTCCCCCCTGGTTGTGGAGTCCCTGGGTCATTACACAACATTACACAACATTACATTACACAAGTGCAGGCCTACAGCCGAAGACAGGTCGGTCCCCCCTGGTTGTGGAGTCCCTGGGTCATTACACAACATTACATTACACAAGTGCAGGCCTACAGCCCAAGACAGGTCGGTCCCCCCTGGTTGTGGAGTCCCTGGGTCATTACACAACATTACATTACACATGTGCAGGCCTGCAGCCCAAGACAGGTCGGTCCCCCCTGGTTGTGGAGTCCCTGGGTCATTACACAACATTACATTACACATGTGCAGGCCTGCAGCCCAAGACAGGTCGGTCCCCCCTGGTTGTGGAGTCCCTGGGCCCTGTGTCTGGAATAGTGGACCCTGCCTCCCTGCCTGACCACCACATGGAGGAGGAAGAGGAGGAGGAAGAGGAGGAGGAGGAGCAGGATATGGAGGAGGAAGGCCAGGAGACCAAACAACCTAAAGTGAGTTTGCCCGTGTACATTGTCTTAGAAAAATCTGCATGTGTCAACGTTGAGTTTCCCTCCTGTACTCGCTATTTAACCCCTTGACTGCCAGAGAAAATTAAAGAAAAAAATCATTGGGCAAATCATGCCATGAAAAAGACAACTGATAGAGCCAATCTGAGATATAGATCTCTTGATTGTACAAGAGCAAAAGCCAGCATATCAGGGGTATTCCTCTTCATCTGATGACATCATCTGTGATATCATCAGGTCAGTACGTAATACGTTGGTGGCAGTCATGGGGTTAAAATATCTTTAATTTATTGTGGTGACGCTCTCGGAGGAGGACCTCACTCACGCTGGCTCCGCGACTAAGACATTGTCGTCTGTAGGGGGCTTAGTAGGTGGTGTTATACGTATGTTAGCTCAGAACAGGTTCCACTGAACTCCACCAAAGTGACTCAGCAGAAGTGCGCTGTCTCCTCGGTGGGTTGCCACCTGAAGGCCTAGCATAGATTCTCTCCTCTTGGGCTGCTGGTTTCGGATTCTAATTTTGTTTAATTATTAGCAGATTTAAAAAAAAGGCATGACAAAGAAGACGAAGAGAGGGGTAGTGACTCGTTTTCATTCATTGCCGTCCTAAAAATAGAGTAGAAGTCATTTCATTGGTTGAAAGCTATTAAGGGACTGTAGAGGAACACTTTTATACCAGTTTGGGTTGCATGGCTTTGCTGAGTTGTGAAGTGTGAATGTTTAAAAACTATGTACGCTATAGCGTACATTCGTGTTGAACGGTTGTAAAGGGAAGCAATCGGCCAGTGTTGAATGAGTTAAAGAAACAAATACTCGCGTAGTAGACCAGGCAGTGAAAGGGTTAACTCTTCTAGCCCCATTGGCGAATATATTCGCCCAAGACATCACTCTACACTCCCACCAAATGCAAAGACATTCACTGCCAAACACCCTGCCATGTGTTTCTAGAGCTTTTGTCACTGTTTCTGTCGTTAAAGCAGTGAATGCGCACATGAAATAACAGTTACTTCCCTATTGTCGGTTGAGATGCAACGGACAAGCAAAAAAATACAAAAAATACATGGCCGCTAGAAAGAGTTAATCAGACCTGGATTGACAAAGAAGGCCAATGCCTTTGAAGTATTTCTCTCCTATACATGTTGGTGTTTGCTTATTTAGAGTTATTGCCAGCCGTGAACAATGTGAGCGAAGCTGGTACTGTTTTCAGTGGATTCTGTTCCTGATTGACTGACTATCTGAGTATGTTAACACAATAACGTTTGAACAGAGGGACCTAGGGCGCTCACATTTTGCTTGTGGATAGGTACTGAGGATATTTAGGCCAGGTTAAAAAATGGTCAAAGGTCAAGGTCACTAGAGCCGAAAATGCTGCCGAACACCTGGCACGATAACGGAGGGACCTAGGACATTCACATTTTGCATGCGGGTAGATACTAAAGATATTTAGGACAAGTTCAAAAATGGTCATAGTTCAAGGTCATTGGCACCGAAAGTGCTGCTGCGCGGCTGGTGATCTAGTGTCTTAATGCTCTAGGGTTTTTTTTATGTTCATGTTTCTAACTTTTTGTCAGGCGGGTGAACTGAACCCCATCATGAGGCCAAACCTGAGGAGCCGAGGCGGGGAGGCGGCAGTGGAAGAGAAGGTGACGGTGCACCAGGCCAACAAGGAGCGCAAAAAGGCCTTCAAACAGATGAAGAAGAAGAGAAAGAGGAACGGTCAGTCCAGTGTGTGTGGCATCGTCTTCATAGTAGGAATAGCTTCAGGCTAGAGCAACATCTTCATAGTAGGAATAGCTTCAGGCTAGAGCAACATCTTCATAGTAGGAATAGCTTCAGGCTAGAGCAACATCTTCATAGTAGGAATAGCTTCAGGCTAGCAACATCGTTGTAATGCTCATTCTCTGTCAAGATCTTCTTCTGTGTTCCCAGGCCATATGGTCATAATGGGTAAGGTACATATGTGTCTGGTTTTCAGTTTTCACTGGTCTCCCCGCTGCGTACAGCACATTCTGATTTTGGAGGAGCTCAAAGGAGAAACATTATTTGGAAGATTTATTTGAAAAAAGGCAGGAGAATGGGCCAATAAGTCAGAAAGATAGTAGATGATAGAAAGCAAAGGGAAAAGGCAGAGTCAAAGAGAGTGGCAGATTAGAGGAAGTTACAAGCACAGAACTTCCAGAAGGTGGGGGGACTATTTTTATGAAAGACCCCCCCGGTATGCCCACGGGGAGCTGTCAAGATCAAGATCCTAGTGTTTATTACATACCAGGCATCAGAATAGTTTGTGGAGTCCAATCCTCTGAAAACCGCGGTAAAAATGCCACCAAGGCCCCAGACTGTTGAGGGACACCACTGAAATCAGTTCCCAGCATGACCAAAAAGGCTCAGTACAGTGAGAAATCGCTTTAAAATGATATTTAACCAAAAAAGAAACCTGAATTATAAAAAATTCAAAACCTCTGACAGTAGAAGCCAATCATCTGTCAGAAATTCTTGATCCTCTGAATCATCTGACAGTTCTGGTGCCTGCATACTCATGCTTTAAAGCTGAAGATGTGGTTGCCTGTAGGCGCTAATCTTTTTTTCCTGCACCATTTGATTGATTTATTTGCATGTCTGTCACTGGTTTGTTATGTCTTACTCTATGTCTCTATGGAAATGTCCATCAATATGGTTTCATTGAAAGATGTGTTATATAATCAATTTGAGTTTGAGTGAGCATTTTTTAAATATTTTATTGTGAATGCTCACGTGGGTGAGTGTATAAGTATGTCAGAAATGTTCCAGTGTTCATATGTAAATTTCTGGACGTGGCGCACACCTTTTTATGACTCCAGTACAGTGTTTACTTTATGATGAAATAATTTTAAGTCCTTGAATTTGTATTATTTTAAATAAGCAGGGCTCCCAATCGTCCCACAAAACAAGGTCCCAGGGACCCCTTCACTTACAGTATAGAGGGTCCCAGTGGCATAGCGAATGCTAAAAATAATTTTTCTAGTGCATCCCTGGGACCACCTGCACATTCTTTTAGAGGGTCCTGTAGAATTTTAATTGCTTCATAGACCCTCAAATGGGGGTCCCTGGAAGCCCTGATAAGTGTGAAGAAAAGATTTGTTTTGCTAGAACTACAACTTATGTTGTTGTTGCTAGAACTAGTCAATAGAATATGTGAAAACATTTTTGGGAAGAAATCGGTTAACCCGTGTTTGTAATACTGTCAAGGTTTGTTTTGCCAAGTTGTAGTGCAGAAATGAAGTATCATCACTGGTAATTTCTCTCTTTCCAGATACTGAGATACTTTTGCTGGTGCGTAATGTGTGCATCTCTTATTGCTAAGGTTTGACTAGAGCCAGTAATAGTATAATTGTCATTTTTTTCCTTTCTTCTTACAGACGCTGTTGCTGGTGTACTGAGTTCGGCGTTGGAGAACACCTTCACCTTTGGCCTGAATGATGAGGACGGCGATGAGGACGGCGATGATGTATGAAATCACAAAAATGTGCACAGAACCGGGGAACATTAAACGTCTTTCACGAACTTGTCCTGATTTGGGAGTTGTGGGTATAAGTATTTCGTCATGCTTATAGGATAAAACTGACCCAGCACCACGAAAGGGACATCAAGTGTAAAACTGACCATTCTGAGAACATTCAGAGATGAGATTTATCCGCCGAATGGCGGATTTCCGCCTTTTGGATGGCCCCAGGGGTCATTTTTTAGATCCTGTGTAAATCCGTAGATTTTTTTTTTTTTGGGGGGGTAGGTTTTTTGATGATCGGCAGGATGACTGGACGAACGATCGATGTTTCGTTCTCGATCAATCTGTTCTCAAATGGACGTTTCCGGTTTCTCATTGGGCCGACCAAGACTGCTCTCTTTGTTACCACTCTATCGTTAACTGAGACCATAAAAGCGGAAGTTGATGTTTGAGACATTTTTCCAGGAAGCGCCATCTTTTTAAGTTTCACGAGGTCGGTTTCACGAACGAAAATCACAATGTTTCGTCAACTGAAAGAAAATTAAAAAGTGTTAGCAAAGAAAATCGACTCTTCAGTGAAAAAATAAGTGGAGTTGGAAGTGGATGGAGGTCGAAGTTAGCGCTAAAGTGATGATACCCAGTTCCAAAGGCCCCGTTCATGATGATGGTCTGTGTGGTTTCCTGAAGGACATAAGATAAGGTAAGAAATAGACATTTTTTTTATAAGTCAAGGCAACTTATATTTTGATACTTTACTGTCCTGAGTGATGATTTTTTTTATTGATTAAAAGCAAAAATTATTCAGCTTCAGGGGACAAAGCCCCCTGACCCCCACCAGGGGTTCTGCCACTGGACCCCACCGGGGGCCTTCAGCGGGCCCCAGACCCCCGCCTTATTTTTCCGCCTTTTTCAGACTCTCATCTCTGAACATTATACATTTGAAAATTTCAGACAAACCTCTTTCTAATGATACAAAAAACATTCTTATTTTCTGTTCTAGAGTTATGAGCCTTTAAAGTCAGTAGGGTGAGCGCCGGCCATTTTGAGAAAACAAAAAAAAGCTGAAGAAAATGCATTGACCTACTCGTTTTAAAGCACTTAGACCATTTAGAGACCATAGTAAAGACCGTCCTTTATAAATATGAAAGATAAGATGTTAGAGAGCAAGAAATTACCCATAACTCAAAATTGACAAAAAATGAGATTTTTGACTGTCCAAGCCTGTTGTTAGAAACTAGCCCAGCGACTTAATGTCCCTTTCGTGGTGCTGGGTCACAAATGTCTTACTCGGACTTGTGCAGTTTTTTGCGATAACGGTGGCAGAACAACCCCAGAGTGTGTCTTTATCTACTATCAAAATGTTGCCACAAATGCAAAGATCCAGAGCCGTTGTTGGCATAATTTTGTAAAATAGTTCAAAGTCTTAGTGCGAGTTAAGGGCCAGCTACACTGCATATGACTTGCTTTCAATGCGATGCGATTTAGACGATGCGAGTCATGGTTCACATGAAATTCATGTATTGGGTCTACTTGGGAGTATTGTGAGCGAAAATAGCGGAATAATCTTTAGACGGGAAGTGTATTTCATGTGAATCTTGTCACAATCGCATCGCATTGAGATCGGATTGTATGTGTTGTAACAGGCCCTTAACCCTTTCACCACCAACGTCGCATTTTTGCACCATAATGGTTTAACACCTATATCGCTAAAAGGCATCCAATCGGGGTCTGGTATCCAAAGACCCTATTCTCTTAATTTTGGGAAGTAAGGATCTGTCTTAATTTAAATATGTCACAGACGAATCCCCAGTATTACAGATTTTTTCTACCCAGGTAAGTTTAATGGAATTTTTTTGCTGAAAAATGGCTGGCCGCGAAAGGGTTAAGGCTCTGGGAGATTTTCTCAAAACTGCAAAAAAAAAAGAGACCGACAGTTATCCCATAAGCATGACAAATTATCTGATGTTTTTTGTTTTTGTTTGGTGTGGTGTGCGTGTTTGTGTGTGTTTCAAGCCAGCGACAGACTATGTGACTGCCTCATGTGACTCGATCAGGTTGTGACGTTTCACCTCATTTGCATACCATCCTGCTTGATCAGTCGGGCCCAGTCAGGTGACGGGGCCGAATAGGGCGGGTTCTAAATTTCACTCATAGAGTCTGATGGCTTGTGACCTCTTCTGTGCGGGAAACAAAATTTGATCTACGTCACGACCTCATCGAGTCATATGAGGCAGTTGCATAGTCTGTCGCCCGCTTCAGAGGGGGGCACAGCTGTTCCATCTCATACAAAATCAAGCTTTTTAGTTAAAAGACTGAATCTAGAAATCTTAGATAAAAACTGAACCAAGCTTTTGTTTTTTAACATATTTGGGCTGTATGTTCTTCATTGTATTTTTAATATATTTCTTCAATCAAATTTATGGTAAAAACTTATTTTGTTGAGCAGTTTCATACAATATATTTAGTAGAAAATGTTCTTGACTAATGCACTTAGTATCGCAAAATTGCCCATGAGTAAAAATCAAACTATCCACTGAATATAAATAATTTTGTCACATACTACAACATATTCATTACTGTTATTTATGAAAAGTAACTTATGGTAAACTAAAGTTGGCTTGAAAAAACTTAAACTAAATGTTGCTCCCGAAACAGCTGTGGGGAAAGAGAGAGGGGGGCTCAGATGTGAATTGTTCTTGGGCGCTATATTTATAGACTGGTGTACCCTTTTGTGGAAATCAAAGCAAACAACAATACGGGGAAACCCTGTTGGTATCGAAATTGAACAAAGGGTGAATACTCTCTTTCTAATTAACTCCCCTCCACCAAAGTTGATTACGACACCAACCATCTAGCAGTGCATGGGTCAGAACCCCAAAGTGAGACAAACAAAGCATCATTCTCCTGTTGGTATAATTTTATTCATCCCCCAAATTCATTCATTGTAAGTTAGACGGTCATAATTACTGAGATATGTTAAAGGCTTAAAAAAAGGTAATGCTAATTAATGGTAATGCTAATAAACAAAAAAACCATGAGGAATGTCAACACACGATTTCACCCATAACTTGGGAATCCTTGTATTCAGGGGACATAACCAGTGGTACATGTGGGTGTGCCTGAAGCCTGAATTCAGGCAATTTGGTGCAGGCTCAGGCAGGGGTCTGCTTGAAAAAAGAGCTCTTCTCATGATGTTTTTGCTCTTAAATGGACGAGTACAGCAAGGGTTATGATGGAAAGTTCAGGCAAAAGGTTTGGTCACCGCATGCACCCATGCATAACACACAGACAAAACTCACAATCACTAACTGACCTTATGGTAACATCTCCACCACCACCACCCAAAAAAAGAAAGAAAAAAGGATGGACTAATGAAAACAGTCTCTGCTTTAAAAAAAAAGTTTTTTTGCTACACGGTGCTGGTCTTATTAACACGTATCGTCACCTGCATGCAAAAGAGACGTGTTTCACTTCACAGGAGGAATAGAAAACTCAACATGATAGGGAGGTTCCATTGTATGTTGTATCTGCACTGGGCAAACCATTACTCAGACATGAGATTTTTCAGAAAATTTTAAAGCCAGCAGGGCTGTTCTTGAGATAAGTGCAAATCCATTTCAGAAATGGGGAAGGGGGGTGGGTGACCCAAAAGTGGGAGTGGCTAATGGAAGTGACAGCAAAGCAATCGTGTCCCAGCTGCCACTCAAATCCACAATGTAATCCAGCATGTTCATCCAATTCAGATGAAGCCCACTTCAAACAGCCACTTCATTAAAGTTCATTTCTTGGATCAGGATCAGGATTTTTTAGGACAACCGCAGGCCTACACCGGCCCCGGGGTAACTTTTCAGGAAATTTAATTTTCCTCTGATCTCATGTCTGATTATTGTAAACACATTTCATATCAGCATGGGTGCAACTCCCCAAAATGAAAAATACTGAAAGGCTGGGGTCCAGGGACCCATGGCCCTGGCAGGGTACAGGGTCAGACGATTCAGGGGGGCAACTTAAGAGAGAGATATAACGAGATAGACAGACAGTTAAAATGATAGACAAGAGACAGTTTGAGTCTGATAAGTCTTGTAAAATTATTACATTGCATTTGTAAACTTCCAAGTTAGAACAACTAGACATAAGTTCAAAACGCCTCAAATCGTCTGGTCAATTTTGTTGTTGATGAATTAAAAAAAAGTTCAGTTTCTGGTAAAATTAAAAATACTGAAATCGGTGTAAAACTGAAGAATAGCACCCATGTACCAGTCCTCCAGAATACCAGTTGTCTCCTCTGCTATTGGGAACTGTGACTGGCGCACAGAAATGTAAAATAAAAATAAGGCATGCACATGCTACAGTAAGCAGTGAAACTGAGCCCCATATTGACATAGCTACTATTTTTGTTGCTATGGTTTTTTCCTTCCCAATGTGAAAAGAAATAAACAAGCTTTGAATTTAACTTAAGCCAGCAATGGTCAACCTAGCTTGCCAATTTGACCGCCAGGTGGCAACCAACTCAATAGGGGCTTATCTCGTGATATCTTTAGTTGGGGGTAGAGAAAGAGAGAGAGGGTGGGACTCCTCTCCCTCTCTCTCTTTATCCCAAACTAAGAATGATTAGCCCCACTCGAGCGTTATGCCACGTGGCAGTCAAAACAGCCAGCTAGGCCACTTATTGGGAGTAATGCGAGTGTAACCATTTTCCCTCAAAGCAAAAAACCAAAAAAAAAAACAATGAAAAAAAGTCAACAACAAACCACGAACGTGAGCTCCCGCATGATTATTGATGATCCCTCGCAGCATTTCATGCATAAGCATGATGAATAAAAATGATTGTTATTGCCTGAGCAAAGATTAACTTTTGATTAACCACCTGAGCAAAGTTTCCATTTACCGCAATCTGAAATGAAACTACAAGAAAGCTTTAAACTAAAAAAAACAACTAAACACCCTTCGGTTTCATCAAATCCCTGACTTTAAAGTCTTTTTACAGTAAATTTGGCAACGTTCACCTTTGGTTATTATCAAGTCCTTTCAGTTGGAAACTTTGATGAGTTGATGAGAAACGAGCAACAACGAACAATGGAAAATCATACTTGGAGAAGGGAAAAGCTCAAATGTGACCTGTCACCACAAAATGAGTCATGATGTTCCAGGGATCACTTTTGAGCTATTAACGAATAAGTATGCAGCATCGAAAGAGCTTTCCAACAAACAAACAAAATTGTTCATCGGATAATTTGTTGCAAAGTTATTCTTCTGCGTTCCCAGTGGCCATGTTTAAATCTTTAGTCCAGTCCCGATGCCGAAGTCTGCTGTCTTTTTTAGCGCCTTTGTTGGTCCCCACAGCTTCTTCTGGTGCTCCATTGCAAAGTTATGAAGTAGTATACTCCAGGAATCAGCGAAATGAGATGCAACCAGAAAGTTTCAAAATGTGTACAAAACAGATGTTTCTAATCAAAACACGTTCTTAAGGCAGAAAGGGTCGTTTTTACACTTCAATATTCTGTATGAGGCAAAATCTGGAAATTGATGATTTGACCCCCTTCCACCTAAAATTGACCCCTAGGGGGTAAGTGAGCCAGGGACTCAGTTTGTGGTGACGGGTCACAAATATAAACTATACCATGCAATACTTTAAAACAAATAAAGTGAAAAAGGTTTTATTTGTATATATGTATTTACAGAAGAAATATGAAAAAAACACCACCACTAAATGTATGAACAATCATTGAAAATATGATTAAGGCTTGAAAACTTCAAACACATTGTCACAGACTATCACCCGCATTCATTTACCACATGTACTGTATACACAACTATGCACTTGTATACATATCCAGACCATGACTATGAACAAAATATAATGCATTCATTACATAATGCAATGTGTCGCTTGCATATTGTCAAAGGCAACAATATACTTTTCTTTTTAAATCAATAAAACTCAATTGAACAAAAAACGGAAGTAAAAAAAAAAGAGTATGTTATTCTTCACATTCAAATAGGAAACAACAAAATAAACCAACCTAAAACAAACAAATTAACATAAAAACAAACTTTAAAATTACCTTCTTTTCATGCATGACATCTTTCCCACTTTTCCCCAGATTCAGACCCATGCGCTTTACGATTACACTGTAATAAAATAGTTAAAAACAAGCGCGAATTCGCAATAGTTTGTGGCACGCGGTCTATTTTTACCACTCCAATCATGAGTCACCTCCCCTGGCTTTTCAATAATTTTAATCTGTAAACCAGAATGTTATCTCTGCACCATTTCGTAACTTTTTATATCTTTTGGAAAACATTTAAAACTAAGAAGCACCGCATACTCGTCGTGTCTGTTGTAGTGTCTGTATTACGTATGTTTATTATTTTGTACGCTTTAAAATACATCATTTTAAAGAGCGGCCTCAATTTGAAGTGCAGCCTCGATTTGAAGAACAAAAAAATTCACTTGTGGCGGTTTAACCGAGGCGTGGTCACCGCTACACCTATCTGTATTAATAAAAAAATCGGGACTTTACTGGTTTAGTACTGCCTCCGGGCATTGCCTCCAGTATTGTTCCCACCATATTTGTATTTACAAATGTCCCATATGTGTCCGATTCAGACCAAGAGGACAAAAATCCCCACCAAATCGTGAAATTTAGGTAAAATGTAGGGGGTGCGCCTTATACAAGGCAAGGTGCGCCTTATAGTCCGAAAAATATGATTATAATATTCCCTGTCTGCCCCAAGGACACAACCCATTAGTTCTAACATAACAAATTTTTATGCAATAATACTGAAAACTCCAAAACAAAGCCTAACAGACATATGCCTACTCAGAGTGCATTGAACCTGTGTTCCGTCTTAACAATTATAGTGCACATTTTTATCACCTAGCCCTCGGCATTCATGAAAATAAACAAAATACATACAATAATATATAAAGGGAAAACCATCCAGCAACAAAACCTGTTAACCAAACACCACTCTCCAAAAACAGAAAATCATTTCTTCTTCGTTCGCTCAGTTTCCTGTCATATGAGTGTAGATGCGTCATGCTGCCGTTATGCGCCTAACTAAGAAATAGTTAGGCCTAGCATGTCTGACTTCGGTTGAAGAAATCTTTGTAAGAATTTGTAGGAAAAAAAAGGCAGGAGAATGGACCAGTGAGATAGAAAGATAGCAGATGGACAGTAAGCAAAGGGAAAAGGCAGAGTCAAAGAGAATGACAGAATCAGAGGAAGTTACAAGCACAGAACTTCCAGAAGGTGGGGGAACTATTTGTACAAAAGACCCCCCCCCCCCGGTATCCCCACAGGGGGAATAAAATCATTTGAATTAAAACATTCAAAATTTAGGATAGCACGCCATTCACTAACTCAATTTTACAGATTCAGGCCTCAGCAGAAAATGTAGCTGCCTTCTGTCGTTTATAATTATACCTGTAACGCATTATTGTTGATTTTATTGTGCACTTCCAACAGGTTTGAGACACACGTCAACAACTGATCAACAAAGTCGAAAACTTAGCTTTACGTCCTCCCGGCCATAGCCATATGGGACGAACAAAGTCAACACACATTTCACTTATATTGAGTTCCAATCGTGCCAAACTTGACTCATTTACATAAAGTGACTCGCGGTTGTATTGTTGAACAATGAACACCCTTTCTCAGTCTTCAGATGAAAAAACAGAACAAAAGTCACTTATGAAGCGCAAAATCAAGACGATTTAGAGCACTCCGTTTGTTACAAAAAACACAACAGTTACAGTGGAACCTCCCTTATAAGACTCCCTCCCACTTAAGACCTACTTCTGCAGATTGCCCTTCTTTGCAAGTATTAAAATTACCTCCCTTATACAAACAACTCCCTCCCATTTATATGGGTGCACCTCCACAAAATGAAAAACTGAAAGGCAGGGGTCCAGGGACCCATGGCCCCGGCAAGATACAGGTGCAGTTGGACGATTCAGGGGAGCAACTTAAGAGAGAGATAACGAGATAGATGGTTAAAATGATAAGACAGTTCGAGTCTGATAAGCCTTGTCAAATTATTACATTGCCTTTGTAAACTTCCAAGATAGAACCACCAAGTTCAAAATGCCCCAAATCGCTTGTGGTCAAATTATTATTTTTGGGGGATGAATGGAAAACCCCCAAGTTGTTTCTGGTAAAATTAAAAATACTGAAATCTGTGTAAAAATTAAAGAGTAGCACCCTTGCATTTAGGACCTCACTTTGGAGGAGAAAATGGAGTTTTACGTCCTCTTGGTCTGAATCAGACACATATGGGACATGAGGCAATGCCCGGAGGCAGTACGAAACCAGTAAAGTCCGATTTTGTATTAATACAGATAGCTGTAGCGGTGACCACGCCTCGGTTAAACCTCATCGGCTATGGCACCGCCACAAGTTGTATACACCTCACTTTGGATGATTTTTGAGGGTCTTATAAAGGAGGTTCCACTGTACAAGCACAACACAAAATAGAAGGTAGGACACGCATTGCCATGCGTTTCTTCAACCAATCCCCAAGTGAAGAAAGTTTCATATCTCCTCTCACGTTCTCTACTGTCATCTCCTCCACATCCCAAACTAGTTGTTCTTCTGCGTTCCCAGGCCATATGGCCATAACGGGTAAGGTAACGTATGTGTTCGGTTTTCAGTTTTCACTGGTCTCCCCGCTGCATTCAGCCGACACATTCTGATTTCGGAGGAGCTCAAAGGAGAAAAATTATTTGGAAGATTTTTTTGAAAAAAGGCAGAATGGGCCAATAAGTCAGAAAGATACTAGATGACAGAAAGCAAAGGGACAAGGCAACATCAAAGAGTGGCAGATTAGAGGAAGTTACAAGCAACTATTTTTATGACTCACGGAGAGGGGCAGGGTCGTCCAGCTCCCCGCATGGAGGCACGAGGCATCCACCCACTGCCCCCCCCCCCCCCCCAAACTAGTTATAAATCCAACTCAAGAAATGAGACCAAATTTCATCAAGTTTCAAACAACAGATGCGGTCTTAACCCTTTCAACACCAGCCATTTTTCAGCTAAAACTTTTCATTAAACTTACCTGCGTAGAGAAAAGATTCTGTCTGCAACATCGGGGGATTCCTCTGTGACATGCAAGAAATAGGGCCTGTCCTTACCTCCCAAAATTAAGAACATAAGGTCACTGGATACCAGACCCTCATGTGATGGTATTCAGTGACATGGGTGTTAAATTATTGTGGTGCCAAGAGGCGACAATGGCGATGAAAGAGTTTTAAAAGACTGGATATTAGGATTGTCTTGTGTTGTCCAGCTTCAGCGTTTTGAAGATTCTTACATCTCTTCATGTTGAAGAGAATTCTAAATAGTTCTTCTTCGATCGCTCATACAGTTTCCTGTCATATGAGCGCAGATGCGTCATGCTGCTGTTATGCACCTAACTAAGAAATAGCTAGGCCCAGCATGTCCGTCATCGGCTGGAAAACAGTAGTGAAAATGATTAGAGGTCAAATAAAGTTTCTCCTTGAGAGTTAATGAATAAGAGCGTATTCAGACAAGATGCCTACAAATAAAAAATATGGAAGAAATTGAGGACAAGAAAGGTACACCTTAAAGAAAAGTTTCTCCTCGAGAAGTTAAAAAAATTATTCAGATCTATAGAAAATCGAAAGTTAACGAATAAGAGCGTATTCAGACAAGATGTCTACAATAATAAAAAATATGGACAAAAATTCAGGACAAAAGGTACATCTTAAAGAAAAAAGTTTGTAATCAATGACAGAAAAAACCCTGTGATAATGACTTGTTGCACCAAGGGTGTAGTGAACACACTGTCCAGTATAAAGTTTGACCGGTGTCGCAGTAATTACCTCGGGTGTAGTGAACACACTGTCCAGTATAAAGTTTGACCGGTGTCGCAGTAATTACCTCGGGTGTAGTGAACACACTGTCCAGTATAAAGTTTGACCGGTGTCGCAGTAATTACCTCGGGTGTAGTGAACACTGTCCAGTATAAAGTTTGACCGGTGTCGCAGTAATTACCTCGGGTGTAGTGAACACACTGTCCAGTATAAAGTTTGACCGGTGTCGCAGTAATTACCTCGGGTGTAGTGAACACACTGTCCAGTATAAAGTTTGACCGGTGTCGCAGTAATTACCTCGGGTGTAGTGAACACTGTCCAGTATAAAGTTTGACCGGTGTCGCAGTAATTACCTCGGGTGTAGTGAACACACTGTCCAGTATAAAGTTTGACCGGTGTCGCAGTAATTACCTCGGGTGTAGTGAACACACTGTCCAGTATAAAGTTTGACCGGTGTCGCAGTAATTACCTCGGGTGTAGTGAACACACTGTCCAGTATAAAGTTTGACCGGTGTCGCAGTAATTACCTCGGGTGTAGTGAACACACTGTCCAGCATAAAGTTTGACCAGTGTCGCAGTAATTAACTCGTTCTGCCCTGCGCTTAACTAATCGTTGGTCAAACAGCGACTGTTGACTTTGTCCCAGGCTAGGAGAAAGGTGGCAGAGTGGTTAAAACGTTCGCCTGCCAAATGCAATGCGTGACTGCAGCGTGAGTGACCCGGGTTCGAATCCCGGCCTCGCCCCTTTCTTTCTAGTTTGACAGGAAAAAGCTAAAAGCTAATCTGACCCGTGTGCTTTACACACGAAAAATCCCACAGCAGTTGAAAGTCAGCAAGAGCAGGGAGAAATCCCGCTGCCTGGTATGGCCAAATTGATAGCTAGGTTTTCCAAGTGTGACCCCTCCTCACCCTGTGCACACACACCCACCAAAAAATTTGGGTAGGTGCTGCACTTGAGCCAACGCGCTCTCCAGGGGAGAGCAGCCCGAAATTCAAAGATAAGTCTCTGTGACTAGAACATACCAAATACCAAATAAAAATAGGAATGCATTTTGTCAAAGTTAAACATTCTGATTCAACACCCAAAGAGATATTTTTGCTTCCCCCAAATCAACAGATACAGTAATAGACAGTATACAGATAATTTTGAATCTGCACTTCAGTTTCTTTTACAAATTCAAGTTTTGAAATTTTGATGATGAATTTTGAACACATTTTCCCCCCCAAAGTAAGGATGTACCACTATCCAACCCTGGTCTCACACAATCAATTCATAAATTACACCGTTTCTTTTCACGAACACCTTTTCTTTAAATCCACAAATTTAAAATAAAAAAATCACACAAACCAACGCAGTAATGTAATGACAGACGGTGGTAAAATTGTTTTCTAACCTAAAAATCCACTGTTCTTACACTGTAACGCTTAGCACATGTATACAAAAGAAAAATTCCAATTACTGTAAAATCTCCAGCAAACACTCGCACGTTGAAAGCACCTGCCCATTCTATGTCCTTGCACTGTAACCCCCCCTCCCAAGAAAAAAAGTGTGAACGATATGGAACAGTATGCAGAAATGGTCGAAAAAGTTCAGTCTGTCGTTTGCTAGGTACCGGGCATTTTACATGAATATATACAAATTATTATGACCCACTGTCGCAAAGATAAACTGCAACACAAAGTTCCCATCAACAGATTCAATCTGGAAGTTCATTCATGTACGTGAACATTTCATATCGATTTACGTCAAGCAAAAATCAGTAATATTCAGTCAACCACATTCTGTAATATAGTTACCTCAGTTGCATGCCCTCCATTTCGGATGAATGCGTTCTTGTTTCAACACCCTCCCCCCTCCCCCCCCACACCTCATCCCATCATACAATAACAAAGTTTAATAGTACAATGATAATCAAGAACATACACACACCACAATAAGAAAATCAAAACATGGTCACACACCACTATAAGAAAAAAAAGTTTTGTTTTTTTGTCTCAACATTTCATGTTTAGAGATTACCCAGATTACAATACATACACCATACATTTCATGATTTGAAATACATACAAGGAGATCCTCCTCGCATTTCAAACAATTGACGGCAATAAATAATCATGGAATTCGAGTTCTTCTTCTTCTGCGTTCCTGGGCCATAAGGCCACAATGGGTACGTATGTGTCCGTTTTCCAGTTTTCACTGGTGTCCTCGCTGCATTCAGCCGACACATTCCGATTTCGGAGGAGCTCAAAGGAGAAAACTATATGGAAGATTTTTTTGGGAAAAAACGCAGGAGAATGGGCCAAAAAGTCAGATAGATAGTAGATGACACAAAGCAAGGAAAAGGACAGAGTCAAAGAGAGAGATTAGAGGAAGTTACAAGCACAGAACTTCCAGAAGGTGAGGGAACTATTTATATGGGAGACCCCCCGGTATCCTCACGGGGGAATTCGTGTTCAATTGATCATTCCTTTGGATGCATAATTGTTCCCAACAAAATAACAGACCCATGTAACATTTTGAAGGCAACAATGACATTAAACTCAAACCCTGCTGCTTCAAACAGCATCCTCCACTTCACACTGGCAACAACTACTGTATTTTTCGGATCATTAGGCGCTGCTGTGCATAAGCAATTTTCAAGAAAAATCTGAAAAAATTAAAGTAAAAGGCGCCCTCGTTTTGCACCTCGCAAAAGAAAGTCAAACTTTGAAGCCTATACGCGTCCTGTAAACGCTTACCGACCACCATTACTGCTGTCATAAACGAGAGTTGGCTCCCTTTCAAATCATCAAACTTCCGTTTGAGCTGCTTCCTGTTGTTGTGTTTGGACAATTCTTCACGAAAACTGATAGAATGATGTCATTTTAAGCTCTACAATGCTGCTTTTTACATCCAGTGAAGGGTTATGGCATCTGTTGGACAGTATCTCGGATGATAATAGGGATTTTGACGTGAGTATTCGTCGTATCGGCGACTCCTGACCACTTTCGATGTCTGACTCACAGTAGACTGTACTGAACACAGCAATCGTTGCCTCTTTTCTCATGATTTTGTTCACTAATAACCCCGTGGGGATTCCGGGGGGTCTTTCGTAAAAAATAGTTCCCCCACCTTCTGGGAGTTCTGTGCTTGTAACTTCCTCTAATCTGTCACTCTCTTTGACTCTGCCTTTTCCCTTTGCTTTCTATCATCTACTATTTTTCTGACTTATTGGCCCATTCTCCTGCCTTTTTTCAAAAAGTCTTCCAAATAATTTTTCTCCTTTGAGCTCCTCCGAAATCAGAATGTGTCGGCTGTATGCAGCGGGGAGACCAGTGAAAACTGAAAACCGAACACATACGTACCTTACCCATTATGGCCTGGGAACGCAGAAGAAGAAGAAGAAGTTCACTAATAGGGGCGCCCTCGTTTATTAAGAGCATAGGTCGCAATTGGAGAAAAAAATATCGCCTTATAACCCGAAAATTACGGTACTCAACTTCTCAACACAGACACATTTTCCATATATATTTTCATGTTTCTCACATATATTAGTGTACTATATCTATAAGGCAGACATATTCTCAAGAACCTCTCAACCATACATACAAGCTTTCCCACGAAACGTTAAAAACCAGACAGCAGCAGACTCTCTGTCATGTTCGGGTAAATTAAATCCTAGATAAGGGCATAAACCAACGGCGATTTCCACCCAAATTTTGCCTTTATTTTAAGTTTTAACTTATAAACCTCCCAAAATTTGAATTATTTAAGTTTCAACATTATTTCAGATCATTTTACTACTTGGGACTGGGGGTGGGTGGGGATATCACATTCAAATATCAAGCAGTCAGCATGAAGAAACAAACATTTCAAAATGTAACAGTTGCACCGTCGTCATTTTCTTTCTTTCTGTAGGAAAAGTTTCACTCCAGAGATTAAAAGGAAACACTGACTAATAAAAATCAAATGAGAGCATAGCAATCATACTTTGAGAGGATTTTCTGAATGCACACAACATGATATTGGATGCGTTTCTACACATCAAAGTTTGTGTGCATTTCTATTGTATTTGTATCATTTTTTTTTAATTGCTTGTCATTTTAATGGGCATAATTACTTTGAAATGCCTACAGAATTTTAGGAAAATATTTGGTCAAATGACCAGAATACTAAGAATGATGAACCGTAACAACACTGACATTTGAAACAATGCAAAAAATGTAGGCGGAAATCAACCGAGGAAATGTACGCCCCCCTATCACCGATTTAACCCGGAAGACTATCGTTGCACACACGGGGATCACATGATGATCTGTGGATCCGGTACAGACTCTGCTATGGATTTGTGGGGCAGGATGCGCCCTCCGTTGATGTACAACTCATCCTTCACGATCACGTCTTCTCCCAACACCGTCACGTTCTCCATGCGCACCTGGGGAGGAAAAAGAAATCGCTGTTTCACAAACTACCCCTCACTGCACCATTGATGTACAACTCATCCTTCACGATGTCTCACAAACTACCCCTCACTGCACCATTGATGTACAACTCATCCTTCACGATGTCTCACAAACTACCCCTCACTGCACCACTGATGTACAACTCATCCTTCACGATCACGTCTTCTCCCAACACCGTCACGATCTCCATGCGCACCTGGGGAGGAAAAAGAAATCACTGTCTCACAAACTACCCCTCACTGCACCATTGATGTACAACTCATCCTTCACGATCACGTCTTCTCCCAACACCGTCACGATCTCCATGCGCACCTGGGGAGGAAAAAGAAATCACTGTTTCACAAACTACCCCTCACTGCACCATTGATGTACAACTCATCCTTCACGATCACGTCTTCTCCCAACACCGTCACGATCTCCATGCGCACCTGGGGAGGAAAAAGAAATCGCTGTTTCACAAACTACCCCTCACTGCACCATTGATGTACAACTCATCCTTCACGATCACGTCTTCTCCCAACACCGTCACGATCTCCATGCGCACCTGGGGAGGAAAAAGAAATCGCTGTTTCACAAACTACCCCTCACTGCACCATTGATGTACAACTCATCCTTCACGATCACGTCTTCTCCCAACACCGTCACGATCTCCATGCGCACCTGGGGAGGAAAAAGAAATCACTGTCTCACAAACTACCCCTCACTGCACCATTGATGTACAACTCATCCTTCACGATCACGTCTTCTCCCAACACCGTCACGATCTCCATGCGCACCTGGGGAGGAAAAAGAAATCGCTGTCTCACAAACTACCCCTCACTGCACCATTGATGTACAACTCATCCTTCACGATCACGTCTTCTCCCAACACCGTCACGATCTCCATGCGCACCTGGGGAGGATAAAGAAATCGCTGTCTCACAAACTACCCCTCACTGCACCATTGATGTACAACTCATCCTTCACGATCACATCTTCTCCCAACACCGTCACGATCTCCATGCGCACCTGGGGAGGAAAAAGAAATCGCTGTCTCACAAACTACCCCTCACTGCACCACTGATGTACAACTCATCCTTCACGATCACATCTTCTCCCAACACCGTCACGATCTCCATGCGCACCTGGGGAGGAAAAAGAAATCGCTGTCTCACAAACTACCCCTCACTGCACCATTGATGTACAACTCATCCTTCACGATCACGTCTTCTCCCAACACCGTCACGTTCTCCATGAGCACCTGGGGAGGATAAAGAAATCGCTGTCTCACAAACTACCCCTCACTGCACCATCACATTCACCATCTGCACCTGAAAGATGATAAAAACACTTCTTTTTAACTCATTCGCATCGCAATGCATTTGAATAATTTTGAATGACATTGTAAAGCGCATATACAGTCGACCCACTCACGAACGGCCCTCTGATTTACGACCTCCCCTCTTTTAGACTGAAATATGAATGACGGATCTTTTTCTTCAAACTTGCCTCCTCATTTACGACTCCCCCTCTAACGCGTTTTACGACCGTAAATCTTGTTGATTTTACGACCGATGCAACACATTCTGACAATTATCAGTCGCAAAAACGCATGATATCTATCCTTCTCGGCCTCAGTTCGAGCCGACGCACAGCTGGGGTACCACTGTGGTTAGGTCAATCTCGGTAAAAACGAACCGTTCTCATGCCGAAATTGAAGAATTTAATCAGCGATATCACGATCTGACCACTAAATGTCACCACTTTTATGCACATGTGTCATCACTGAGCAGTTTATGATCAAAGTTTGAACTGAAACAGTCGCGATCGTGTCGATCTTTACGAACTCTGTGCACACGTAGGCCTAAATGCGAAGTCAATCCAAGTTGAAACTAGGTGATCGGTTACTCCATAAGTTGGAACTCAGTGAATGGTCTCACTTTACAAAAAATAAGTTGAAAAGCAGCTCCTTTCCGTTATCAAACTGATAAATCGGCGTTAGTGCGTGCACTGAAACACTCACTGAATGCAAACAACTCACGAAATCCGATAAATGAAAGCAGCTGGCGCATTAGCGTTTGCCGTGATTTCGTATTTGCGGTATGTGCGGCGCCATTTTGTCAGCCGAGTTGTATGCGCGGTAAAAGTTCCGTGTGTGCAAACTGTGACTGAAAATGAACTGCCAGAGCGTAAAATGGCAAAAATTAGGTCTGTACTGTTGTTATGTGTAGTTTGTGTGTAGTGCAACACGGGCCGTAGCACACGCTCGTTTTCGTATATTAGCTAGACCGCGGATGTTTCATTCAAGAATGACGGAGAAAGCATGTTTTGTTTTAGTGTATGCATGTGCTGTGCGTCATATACGGTGTAGTGAGTCACTGAGTGCATTGTTTTGGTCACCCCTGATTTAAGACCCCCTCTTTTACGACCGATTTTTGTCTTAAAAGAGGGTAGCTTAAAGGTATGCGCTATATAAATCATCTTAATAAATAAATAATTATTAAAAAAATCACAAATCATTCCAGCCATACACACAAACAAAACAGACATAAACAAAAAGAGAAATGAAACAAGATTACAGGTTTTTACTTCAGGTTTAGCATAGGGAAGTGGTAGATCAGCTATATATAGACTTTATAAACATACAAGAATTGTGTGTGTGTGTATGCGACACTCTGTGTGTGTGTGTGTATGCGACACTCTGTCTCTCCGTGCGAGTGTGTAAATTTTCTACAAATAAACTATCATACCCAGTTGCCAATCACACATCCCCAGCCGATAATGCAGGACTTGAGCCAGGAGTGTGTGTGTGTGTGTGTGTGTGTGTGTGTGTGTGTGTGTGTGTGTGTGTGTGTGTGTGTGTGTATGTCACACTCTGTGTGTGAGTGTGTGCATAGATTTTCTACTAATAAACTATCATACCCAGTTGCCGACGACACATTTCCAGCCGATGATGCAGGACTCGAGCCAGGAGTGTGAGCGGATGGTGGCGCCCCGCAGCACAGTGCAGCGCTTGATGCACACCCCATCCTCGATCACCACGTCAGGCCCGATCGTCACGTTGGGCCCGATGCGACAGTTGGTGCCGATCTTGGCACTGGGATCCTGGTTAATAAATAAACACACAGGGGGGGGGGGGGGGGGGGGGGGGTGGGGGGGGGGGGGGGGGGGGGGGGGGGGGGGGGGGGGGGGGGGGGGGGGGGAAAAGGGGGGACATGTAGACATGCAAACAATAGCTGAGAAAGCACTAGGGACCTTTACTCATTTGCACTGGCAATGTTCAGAATGACTGGGTTTGAAAAAAAAAAAAGTTGCTGAAGAAAAGTTGAAGACTTAGGTACCGGTATTTTCAGAAAAGATCGATCGTAAAATATCAGATTCCATAACTTATTGTTCGTCTTCTAATGGCGGAAGTAGCTTACGGAAAGAAAGAAGTCTGAACGGGCCGACCTTTCAATCCCCCTTTACCAAGAACACAAACGCAAATTCCGCTATGATTGATGGTATTCAAGAGAGGAAAAGTCAGAGCATGCTACAATTAGATTGTAAAGTTATTCTGGAAAGTTGGTAGAAAACTCTCATTGCCCTGGTCGGGCTCATTCATCCTAAACGGTTGTGCAAGGGAGAGAGAGATCAACTGTCACTTGATAATGATGGCACAAATATGGGTAAACATACCATTAACATTTCTGTCTGATTTGTGTTGTCTTTTTCCCTTCTTCTTCTTCTTCTTCTTTCTATTACTGGACTGGGCCTCACGGCGTTCACAGTCCAACTTGGTACGCGACTGACAGGCGGCGTGTGCTCTCAATGCCTAATTTAAAAAACTTGAATAATAATTTGGGATCCATCCCTAAAACTTGAGGTTAAAACTATATACACTGGTCCACTGGGAGATCAGCAGACGGAGGCCTGGTGGCTGATGTAAATGCCACCTAGGCCGGCCCTGAATGCATCGGGACAGATGGTTTCAGTCAGGCTTGTGGGGGGAGCATGTTCCACTCTCTGAGCGTTTGTGGGAAGAAAGAGTGGTAGAGGACTAGGTGGGCTGTCCTTTCTTGATAAAATCTCTGGGCTCCTTGTTTTCTTTTTTATCAAATTGTTCAGGATGTGTATCACACTTTTATAAGTGTAAGCTTCTGTGTGCGTGTGTGTGTGTGTGTGTGTGTGTGTGTGTGTGTTGTTGTTCTTCAGTTGAACGTCCTTCCACTAAAAGTGATTCAGACAAGTGTGTGTGTGTTCATGCTTGTGTACACACACAGTTGGTATGTGTGTGTGTGCATGTGTATGCGCGCAGGTGTGTATTTGTGTGCACAAGCGCATGTGTGCATGTGTGTGCGCGCATGTGTGCAGTTGTGTATTTGTGTGCGCACGCACATGTGTACTCGCATGCTCGCAAGCACGTACAAGTGTGTGTGACTCACAATCAACACATTGCCGACCACTCCAGACCCACTGTACATCATGGCAGGTTGCTTCTGTTTCAGAGAGGTCAGATACAGACACATGCCCGTCAGGAAATCCTTAGGCTGACCCACATCCATCCAGAAACCTGTGCAAACAAAACTCTGTTAATTGAAAAGAAAAGCCTGCATGATCTGAATGCTAAGTCTTTCGGATGAGACGACAAAAACCGAGATCCCGTGTGCCCATGCAAGAACTCAGTGGCAACGAAAAAGTTGTCTTTTGGTCGAATTCACCGGCCCTCCTCCCTTCCTCATCAGTCATTCACACAAAAAACACATGGGTGGGTCAGCACTAGCTGCGACGCGCTCTCCAGGTGGGAGCAACCCAAATTTCACAGAAACTCGTCTGTGAATATAAAAGAAATATCAATACCATTACGAATATATGTTACGGGTATGGATAAGAAAACAAACAACAAAACTCTCTGGGCATCAGCAAAACTGTTCAAACATTTATGAATTTACGCCCCCCCCCCCCCCCACCCCCCGATGTAGTATATCGCCATGACCTTCATCCTATTTTTTTTAGCCCCTTGACTGCCGTATGTATAACGTATCACATACTGACTTGATGACATCACAGATGATGTCATCAGATGAAGAGGAATAACTCTGATGTGCTGGTTTTTGCTCTAACACAATCAAGAGATCTATATCTCCAAACCATTTTGCCAGATCGGCTCTATCAGTTGTCTTTTTCATGGCATGATTTGCCCAATGATTTTTCCTGTACTTTTCTTTGGCAGTCAAGGGGTTAATGTTAACTGCTTGATGACTAGACCTGACCTGGTCTCGTTACAACATGCGTTTGTATTTGTACTGTTTCTAGTCGCAGACACATGTCTCTGTGCAAATTGGGTTGCTCTCACCTGGAGAGCGCGTCGCCACAATGCAGCGCCATCGTTTTCGGGGGGAAGGGGGTTGGACTCGGGAAACCTAGCTATCAATTTGGTACATACCAGGCAGCGGGATTTCTCCCTGCTCTTACTGGCTTTTAACGGCCGTGGGAGTTTTACGTATGTAAAGCTTACAGGTTAGACTGGCTTTAAGTCCCCATCTGAAGGACTCGGCGTTCAGTTCGATTTGCTCGTCGAACTGGAAAGAAAGGACGAGGCCAGGATCCGGATTCGAACCCGGGTCATTTGTGCAATGAATTGACAGGCGATTACCTTAACACATTCAAGCCGTTCCGGCCATATATGTCCGGAATTGTTAGATAGCTGTCAATTTTATGCATTTGCCTCAAGGGAAGTAAATCTGTGTGCACACCATACCTTGGTCACTTCTAAACTCGCTTCACTCCCTTAGACCACAATTTTGCCCCTGACTTTGCTTTTGTAGTGGTTCGTTGTGGGGGAACCAATCGGTGTAGAGAGTAAAGCCTATATATAAAAAAGTCTGATCTAGCACTTCCCTATGTCTAAACCTGAAGTAAAAACCTGTAATCTTCTTTCATTTCTCCTTTTGTTTATGTATGTTTTGTTTGTGTGCATGGCTGGAGTGATTTTTGATTTTTGTTAATAATTCAAAATCGTTTCAATGCGAATGAGTTAAACTTCACTGGTCTATAAAAAGAAAACCCTGCTGAGTTTCCAAGCCCTCTGCACATGATCACGAGGTCAGCATGCGATGGAAAACTACTAAGCGCATGATACCTTTTACTCCCGCTTTGGAAACAACAACCCTTTCTGGGAACTACTGTTTACTCCCGTTATGAATGTAAGAGGATTAATCTACCCTACCCACTTAAAATCTGCAGGCCAACCTACCTTGCAACTCCATAGCAAACAGGTTGGCACTTGCCGCCATATCAGGGAACACTTCTTTCTCGATAGATGTTGGCCTCAACTGTAGAAAAATAATAAAAAATTTCAACTGGAGAATAGTTATACATACTTACAGATTATATTTTTTTCATCAAACACAAACTTGATGCTATTTTAATTTTGTTATCAGCTTCCAAAAACCTTTCAAATGTCATATTTTTGAACACTCAAATTCCAAGTCAAAAACAAAATTAAAAAAAATATATTGTCAATACAGATCATATAACAATCCCCTTTCTATTAACATCAGAAGAGAGAGAGAGAAAGAGAGAAAGAGAGAAAGAGACATAAAGGGAAAGAGAAACAGAAAAAAAATCTGAGCAATAGGGTCTTTAAACCACTAGATAAAGACCCATCAGACCTGCACTCTCTCGAGCATGCGGGGAGAGAAGATGTACATTCCGGCGTTGATTTTGTTGGAGACGTATTCCTGGGGCTTCAAAGAGAGAGAGAGAAACAGACAGAGAGACATAAAGGGAAAGAGCAATGGGGTCTTTAAGGGGCTAGTTAAAGACCCAGCAGACCTGCACTCTCTTGAGCATGCGGGGTGAGAAGATGTACATTCCGGCGTTGATTTTGTTGGAGACGTACTCCTGGGGCTTCTCCACAAAGCGCTCGATCTGACCGTTCTCTGGGTGGTAGACCACCACGCCGTACTTGGAGGGCTCGTCCACTTTGGTCACCTGCGCAGTGCAATACAGGTCAGGTCAGGTCAAATAAGACGACTAGGCCTCGCGGCCTCTTAAGCGTCTTTTCTCTTTATAAATTCAGTTGGCACAGCTGCGACGGTTTTTGTAGACTATCAGTCATACTGGTATTTTAATATGAATGATTATCGCTGTGATCTATTGGTCACCACTGTAGAAAATCATTTATTGTTCAGCTCTCACTTCGCTGCTGGCCCCTGCTACAGGCTAATGTCAACCAATGACAAAAGCTGTTTGAGTTTGTCTTTTGTGTGTGTGTGTGTGTGTGTTCGGAGATTCCTCCTTGGCGGAGGTGCTGGAAGTCAAATTCTTTCAGTGGCCGCCTGAGTCGCTTAGACAAAAATCACGAAATTTCCACAATACAAGCCTTTTTTATTTACAGTTTACCAAAAGGAGTTTCGCTCACAACATAGGAAATTGGTCACCTGCGCAGTGCAATACAGGTCAGGTCAGGTCAAATAAGACGACTAGGCCTCGCAAGCGTCTTTTCTCTTTTTTTCTTTATAAATTCAGTTGGCACAGCTGTGATGGTTTTTGTAGACTATCAGTCATACTGGTATTTTAATACGAATGATTATCGCTGTGATCTATTGGTCACCACTGTAGAAAATCATTTATTGTTCAGCTCTCACTTCACTGCTGGCCCCTGCTACAGGCTAATGTCAACCAATGACAAAAGCCGTTTGAGTTTGTCTTTTTGTGTGTGTGTGTGTGTGTGTTCGGAGATTCCTCCTTGGCGGAGGTGCTGGAAGTCAAATTCTTTCAGTGGCCGCCTGAGTCGCTTAGACAAAAATCACGAAATTTCCACAATACAAGCCTCTTTTATTTACAGTTTACCAAAAGGAGTTTCGCTCACAACAAAGGAAATAGATCCAATTTGTTTTTTACTGCACTACAAAGAAAAAAAAGTTTCAACCACTCTGAGTGTCCTCCACCCACCCTGTCCAAAATGGCTTCTCTCTCCGGCAACTCCGCCAAGGAGGAATCGCCGTTTTGACGGTTTGATTTCTAGGAAACCAGAGCAAAGCGAATGTTCTGATCGTTAAAAAGGCTGTTTTTCTGGTGAGCTCAATGTGTTTCTTGCAAAAACTCATCCATCAGGGTGTCCCTTTAAAAATCATTTCTTTATTCCATTGACATAATTATACTGTGATTGCATTCATTTTCTGTACCTCCTCATTCAATTCACTTTGAATGGGCATAATTTTTTTTAATTGATTTACTGCATTGGCTTTTTTCTCCCAAATTGACTGTTCATACATGATCGACATTGCATTTCTAAACATGTCTTTCTAAATCATGGATTATTTCCCGGTCCACCAGCTGCCACACAGAAAGTTAACGGCAGAGAGAGCACACACAATGCAACATTTTAGGGTCTTTGAAGTTATGGCTAAGTGCGCATTGCTGAATCAACAAAAATTCACTGGGGGAAAAAAAAAAAAAAAAAATAATCGAAAAGAAAAAAATCAATCACTCAGGTTCCCTTTTAGCCGCCCGTGGTGCTTGTGGATGTTGATTATGTTTCTTAAAGGAAAAGTTGTAAATAATGCTGCTGTTTACTACAGCTACTACCGTATTTCACATACCTTATGTGTAGTTTTATTCATTAAACCATCAAACAACGCTCAATGAAAATGAGTAGCAATCAAGAATTAACGAGCATTATTTTCAATTCTGAAGAGTAGTAGAGATCCAAATTGAGCAGAATACTACTTGAAAAGAGTAGACTAAACAGGTCTGCATGAAGTCCATCAGCTATGGATGAGAACATTACGTTGTGTGACCGTTTTCGATTACCCCTCCACGTGGACAGCCACACTCCATCTTCAGAGGGAAAATCAATATTATTATAATCGATATTATTATTATCATCAACATTCAACATTCTGCCCCTGAAGTCGGAGTATGGCCGCCCATGTGGCGGGGCCCTTTAAAAGCAGCCATACACGTAATCTTCCCACAACAGGCCATGCGAAATGTTCACATGGCACTGGGTGTGCCCCCCGATTAAGCTGGGGAACGAAAACAACAACATCAACATTCTTACCACGATGGTTCCCTCCTTGCCGTGGTGCTTGTGAAATTTGAGCATATCCTTGAAGGGGAAGTCGCAGATGACGTCGCTGTTCAGCACAAAAAACGGCTCGTCGTCAGCGCACAGAATTTCCCTGGCTAAGGCCAGGGGGCCCGCTGCAATGTAGTGCATTAGCAATGAGGCGTCTGCAAGCACCAAAACACACACACACACACAAACGCAGCAAAGCGCAAACGCACAGAGAAAAAAAGCGCAGCACCCCAAATAACCAAAAATAGCAGTATTAAAAAAGGATGAAAAGCAGCACAAAAGCCAGTAAAGCAAGATCACCAAACAGAACAAAAAAACAAAACAGAGGAAAATCACCCCCCCAAAGATGTGGATAAATGTCACCAGAGAAGCCGAAAAAACACGCCCCCCAAAAATGCAGAATAGAATGGATTAAATTAGATCAGGAAATCAGGAAACACACACACACGCACGCACACACACACACATGACACAAGGGTTAGTAAAAACAGAAAAGGTTAGTTTGCAGGGTGACCGTGTTTACATGGGGGGAAAAGACACACAGAGAAAAACAACTCATCAATTATTATTGGCATTTATAAGCAAGGGATGTCAAAATCATGAAATGCACTAAACACCACACGCTTTCTTCCTTCTCTTGGGGTATTTCCCTCCTCTAAATAGCCTTGTATGTGATGACACTTGTACAAAAAAGGACTAAGGGAAAAGTGACCACAAAAAACAACAACAAAACGCCCCCACCTTTCTTTTTGCACACGACAGCAACATTATTTTCACCATTGCAATCCAATGATATTTTCAAATTAAAAAAGCAAACATTCACACAAACTGCTACAGCGTGACTTAGACTTAGAGCAAATGGAAAAACAACCACAATAACGGATCAAAGTTTTGATGAACACACACACACATGCACACAGACACAACACACGCACACATACAGACATACACACGCGAGCGCACACACACACACACACACACATACAGACACATTAACCTTCCCACCTGTTCCAAGGGGCACACTCTCCAGAGATATTGTGATCTTGCATCCCAACTGAAAACAGAAACCACAGGATCAACACATCAGGCAAACACGTTGATTGATGCAAAAATAATCTTTTATTATCTCTTCTAGCTTCTGTGTTCTTGGTTGTCGGTTGCATCTCAACCGACAAGAGGGGGGGTAGCTATTTTTTCCGAGTATGCATGCGTCACTTTAATGAAGAAAAACAAATCACTGGCCTAAGCTCTGAAAATAGACAAACACACAGCAGGCCACTTGGCAGTGAATGTCTTTGCATTTGGTGGGAGTGAAGTGTGATGTACTGGGTGAATACATTCGCCCATGGTGCTAGAAGAGTTAAGGTAAGCAAAATGGAAGAAAAAAAAGGCAAGTTTTAAATCCAAGTCCAATGGCGACCTGGTACAAAACTCCTCAGGCATCAATGCAAGAGAGGCAACATCAACAGTGCATCTTAACCCCTTCACCACCAATGTCGCATTTATGCACCACAATGGCTTAATTCCCAATAACTGCAGATAAATCCCCCCCCCCCGTGGGGATACCGGGGGTCTTTCGTACAAATAGTTCCCCCACCTTCTGGAAGTTCTGTACTTGTAACTTCCTCTAATCTGTCACTGTCTTTGACTCTGCCTTTTCCCTTTGCTTACTGTCATCTGCTATCGTTCTATCTTACTGGTCCATTGTCCTGCCTTTTTTCTATAAATTCTTACAAAGATTTCTTCAGCCGAAGTCGGACAAGCTGGGCCTAACTATTTCTTAGTTAGGGGCATAACGGCAGCATGACGCATCCACGCTCATGTGACAGGAAACTGTCTGAGCGAACAAAGAAGAATTTAACATTTTTAGTTCTACCCTGTTCAGTTTAACTCACTCGGAACTGGCCGAATTATTTCCCCTTGTTCTGTGGGGACTGGGCATTTGACTAGGTTTGTAAAATAATCACCAAAACCAAGTTATGAAGACTTATGCATCAATATTTTCAGAAAATATTAGCAACACTATGCACTAAACGATCGTAAAATATCAGATTCCTTACCTTCGTCGTTTGTCTCCTATTGACGAAAACAGCTTAGCTAACACATAGAAAGAAAAAAAATCTCACATTCCGATCTTTGACCCCCCTCTACAACCAAAGCTGAATGTAAAGTCTGCAATGATTGGTTGATTTCAAGAGAGGCAAGGTCAAAGCAAACTGAAAATAGGTTATGACTTCACACCGGAAAGCTGGTTACACGCCAGAAATCAAAACCTCTTGAAAACTCTTATGAGCCGGAGCCGGGCCATTCGTCCTAAACGGTTGTGCGAGCCATGAGCCGGATACGGCTCATTCGCCCTGAGTGAGTTAATAGTATTTTTTTGCTAAAAAAAAAGACTGCCAGCAAAAGGGTTAAGGATCAGCCCATGGGGATACTTAGGGGTTTTTCAGCACAAATAGTTCCACCGACTTTGGGAAGCTTTGCGCTAACAACTTCCTCTAATCTTTTACGCTACTTCTGCCCCTTTCACCCTCTTGCATACCATGATCTGAACATGGCCTAAGCACACAGAGGAATGACACTTTCATAAGATTGAACAAATAAGGCTTTTTCCAAAGAGAACACTTGAAATATATGCAAAATCTAAAAGATCTCCCTCTACATAAAAGGTGAAACATTTACTACAATAATTGAATAAAGCTAATATAATACAATCAGGGCTCCAAGGGACCCCCATTTGGGGGTCTATGAAGTACTATAATTCTAAAGGACCCTATAAAAGAATGTGAAGGGGGTCCCAGGGATGCACTATAAAAATTCTTTGTTAGCATTCACAATGTCATTGGGACCCTCCTCTAGGACCCTTTATACTGTAAGTGAGGGGGTCCCTGTAACCCCTTGTTTTGCGGGACAATTGGGAGCCCTGACAATAGCAGCACAATGCATTGCTGTCAGAATCAATACATCTCACGCCGCACTGTGAAAGAACGTTTTGAACCCTCTTAATTATTATTGGGAGCCCTGACAATAGCAGCACAATGCACTGCTGTCAGAATCAATACATCTCACGCCGCACTGTGAAATAACGTTTTGAACCCTCTTAATTATTATTGGGAGCCCTGACAATAGCAGCACAATGCACTGCTGTCAGAATCAATACATCTCACGCCGCACTGTGAAAGAACGTTTCGAACCCTCTTAATTATTATTGGGAGCCCTGACAATAGCAGCACAATGCACTGCTGTCAGAATCAATACATCTCACGCCGCACTGTGAAAGAACGTTTTGAACCCTCTTAATTATTATTGGGAGCCCTGACAATAGCAGCACAATGCACTGCTGTCAGAATCAATACATCTCACGCCGCACTGTGAAATAACGTTTTGAACCCTCTTAATTATTATTGGGAGCCCTGACAATAGCAGCACAATGCACTGCTGTCAGAATCAATACATCTCACGCCGCACTGTGAAAGAACGTTTCGAACCCTCTTAATTATTATTGGGAGCCCTGACAATAGCAGCACAATGCACTGCTGTCAGAATCAATACATCTCACGCCGCACTGTGAAAGAACGTTTCGAACCCTCTTAATTATTATTGGGAGCCCTGACAATAGCAGCACAATGCACTGCTGTCAGAATCAATACATCTCACGCCGCACTGTGAAAGAACGTTTTGAACCCTCTTAATTATTATTGGGAGCCCTGACAATAGCAGCACAATGCACTGCTGTCAGAATCAATACATCTCACGCCGCACTGTGAAAGAACGTTTCGAACCCTCTTAATTATTATTGGGAGCCCTGACAATAGCTGCACAATGCACTGCTGTCAGAATCAATACATCTCACGCAGCACTGTGAAAGAACGTTTCGAACCCTCTTAATTATTATTGGGAGCCCTGACAATAGCTGCACAATGCACTGCTGTCAGAATCAATACATCTCACGCCGCACTGTGAAATAACGTTTTGAACCCTCTTAATTATTATTGGGAGCCCTGACAATAGCTGCACAATGCACTGCTGTCAGAATCAATACATCTCACGCCGCACTGTGAAAGAACGTTTCGAACCCTCTTAATTATTATTGGGAGCCCTGACAATAGCAGCACAATGCACTGCTGTCAGAATCAATACATCTCACGCCGCACTGTGAAAGAACGTTTTGAACCCTCTTAATTATTATTGGGAGCCCTGACAATAGCAGCACAATGCACTGCTGTCAGAATCAATACATCTCACGCCGCACTGTGAAAGAACGTTTCGAACCCTCTTAATTATTATTGGGAGCCCTGACAATAGCTGCACAATGCACTGCTGTCAGAATCAATACATCTCACGCAGCACTGTGAAAGAACGTTTCGAACCCTCTTAATTATTATTGGGAGCCCTGACAATAGCAGCACAATGCACTGCTGTCAGAATCAATACATCTCACGCCGCACTGTGAAAGAACGTTTCGAACCCTCTTAATTATTATTGGGAGCCCTGACAATAGCAGCACAATGCACTGCTGTCAGAATCAATACATCTCACGCCGCACTGTGAAAGAACGTTTTGAACCCTCTTAATTATTATTTTGAGGCCAACTGACTGGAGCTAGAGATGCACACAAGCAACAATCACCCACTAACAATTAGCCAGCAGATGAAATGCTATATTCAAAATTATACATTATTACATACAAAACTAAAATTACATTTAGACAAAAATGCACAAAATCTCCCTCTTGAAATCCAACATACTGAACTTCTACTATTTTATTTTATAGATAACATCTAATTTTAGATTTTAAGATTATATTGTACAAAAAATTAGCAAGTAATATGAAAGAAAAAGCAATACCTGTTCCTCTACGTGCTTGAGTTCTTTTTCCATTTGTTCCGCACGGTAGCTGACGGCTAGCACAATCTGGTTCACTCCAGCCTACACATGCATAC
This sequence comes from Phymorhynchus buccinoides, assembly GCA_017654935.2. Taxonomy (NCBI): domain Eukaryota; kingdom Metazoa; phylum Mollusca; class Gastropoda; order Neogastropoda; family Raphitomidae; genus Phymorhynchus; species Phymorhynchus buccinoides. The sequence continues at coordinate 11,939,601 of CM065687.1, forward strand.
TGAAACTTCAGCTTAATACATACATGATTCATAACAATCTGAAAAAAATAATTATAGTGCCTAGGAGAGATATCAGAGATAGCTGCACTATTTCTATTTCAATACTAACTAAACTACCATACTTTTCGGACTATAAGGCGATACGTTTTTCGTAAAGTGAGACCCCTGCGCCTTATATAAGTCATAATATGACTAATAATATAGTAAGAAAATATAATAACAAAATCTGAATTTTATGTCAAATTTTGGGGGGGGGGGGGGGGGAGAGAGAGAGAGAGAGAGAGAGAGAGAGAGAGAGAGAGAGAGAGAGAGAGAGAGAGAGAGAGAGAGAGAGAGAGAGAGAGAAAGAGAGAGAAAGAAAGTACAGAAAGCTTAAAACTAAAGAGAGAATGTGTGCGAGAGGGTGAAAGAGGGAAGGCGGGGGGGGGGGGGGAGAGAGAGAGAGAGAGAGAGAGAGAGAGAGAGAGAGAGAGAGAGAGAGAGAGAGAGAGAGAGAGAGAGAGAGAGAGAGAGAGAACAGAAAGTACAGAAAGCTTAAAACTAAAAGAGAGAATGATGTGCGAGAGGGTGAAAGAGGGAGAGGAGAGGGGGGGGGGGAGAGAGAGAGAGAGAGAGAGAGAGAGAGAGAGAGAGAGAGAGAGAGAGAGAGAGAATTTTATTTAGAGAGAGAGAGAGAGAGAGAGAGAGAGAGAGAGAGAGAGAGAGAGAGAGAGAGAGAGAGAGAGAGAGAGAGAAGAGAAAGTACAGAAAGCTTAAAACTAAAGAGAGAATGTATGCGAGAGAGGGTGAAAGAGGGAAGGTGGGGGGGGGAGAGAGAGAGAGAGAGAGAGAGAGAGAGAGAGAGAGAGAGAGAGAGAGAGAGAAGAGAGAGAGAGAGAGAGAGAGAGAGAGAGAGAGAACGAACGAAAAAATTTTTTATTGAGGGAAAAAGAGTAAGCACACAATGGGCTTTTTTACATCTTGCCCTCAAACAAACATGCAAGAAAATCAATATATTCAACACAAAAATAATGAAGAAGCATGCAAAAAGTAATCATCGAAGAATTATCCATGAAGAAGAAAAAATAGATACAACAAAACCGTCTATCTATCCCCCCCCCCCCCCCCCCCCTCGACATTTCTCACAGAGAGGGAGAGAGAGAGAGGAGAGAGAGAGAGAGAGAGAGAGAGAGAGAGAGAGAGAGAGAGAGAGAGGAGAGAGAGAGAGAGAGAGAGAGAGAGAGAGAGAGAGAGAGAGAGAGAGAGAGAGGGAGAGAGAGAGAGAGAGAGAGAGAGAGAGATAGTCACAGTGCTAGAATAGAGAGAGAGAGATGAGAGAGAGAGAGAGAGAGAGAGAGAGAGAGAGAGAGAGGAGAGAGAGAGAGAGAGAGAGAGAGAGAGAGAGAGAGAGAGAGAGAGAGAGAGAGAGAGAGAGAGAGAGGAGAGAGAGAGAGAGAGAGAGAGAGAGAGAGAGAGAGAGAGAGAGAGAGAGAGAGGAGAGAGAGGAAACGCATGAAATAAGGTAAATACAAAACTTGTTAATAATTTAATAACAACAAAGTAGATAATATGCATACATGTCAACATATCAAAAGTGGAAACATATTTGAAACTAAGAATGGGGTTAAACAACATTGCTTGTATGTTTCAACATAAGATACTTATGGTACTCTTTTTTTAAAAAACAGTAATGCCCGAGTACACATTAAAGGAAGATGAAATAGTATTCCATAAGCAGCCACCTGAATATACAAGACTAGATTTAAAAAGGTCAACTCTTGGAAGAGGTATTTTTATTTTAAAAACATTACGGACAAGGTTAATTTCAAATTTATTTTTTAATGTTGGAGGAGCATTATCGGACATTAATCTAAACATAAAAATTGCTTTGTTGTAGTACACAAAAAGAGAGAGAGAGAGAGAGAGAGAGAGAGAGAGAGAGAGAGAGAGAGAGAGAGAGAGAGAGAGAGAGAGAGAGAGAGAGAGAGAGAGAGAGAGAGAGAGAGAATGTGAATGCAAATATTTTATTCAGTTAAGGCCTAGGGCCCTCACTGAAGAGGTGTCAAAAAATAACATACATGGTGCCATTAATAAAAAATCATATTATTAATCATGTACAAAAACAAAGCAGTAGACACTTGAAGCCTGGGTTTTTCATAGCCAAGTTCACAATAATTTTCTCATTTTGACATGCTATTTACAGATTCAAACGAAAAAGACAAGGGTTATTTTAATACTTTGCTTGGATTAGTCTCAATGCTTTCATTCTTAGATCATGCAGCATAGGACAAATGAAGGGGAAAATGTAATCCATTTTCTCTAGCTACATTACAAAGTCGACATTTCATTTAATGATCATTTGATACTTTATATCTTAACCGATGACAAAGTAAATAAAAAACACCAAATTGAAACATAGTTAATGTAGTTTTGACATATATCTATTCATTGGTATTTCAAAATATGGTTCCAAATAACATGAAGTTTTAAACAGGAGACAGACAGACCGACACAGAGAGAGAGAGAACGATACATAGATAGAGGGAGAGGGATATTGAGAGAGAGAGACAGTGAGACAGAGAGAGAGACAGACAGACAGGCACATGAGACAGAGACTTAGCTAGAGTTAACTTTGTTGGAGACAAAAGTCATATTCTTTTTAGGCAAGTGTTCAGTGATCACAATTGAACTCGTGTGTGTGTGTGTGTGTGTGTGTGTGTGTGTGTGTGTGTGTGTGTGTGTGTGTGTGTGTGTGTGTGTGTGTGTGTGTGTGTGTGTGTGCGTGCGTGCATTTAATAATTGATTTAACGCATTAATTCAATCTACTGCACATGTTCCAAAAGAAAATGTGTGTGTGTGTGTGTGTGTGTGAGTGTGTGCACATGTGTGTGTTGTGCATGTATGTGTGCATTTAATAATTGATTTAATGCATTAATTCAATCTGCTGCCCATGATAGAAAAGAAAAAATTGCCCATTTTTTTTAAAACCTTTGTATTTATTTTATTTTAACACACAATAAAAAGCTTTTGAACCTGAATGTCATAACAATGACTGAATGGCAGAATGCATGGATGCAATTGGAGAAAATCCCAAAACAGCCAAGGCAGGGGTCCAGGGGCCGCCCAGGCCCCTGGCAGGGTACAGAAGCTGAAGAAAAAGCAAAATCATACTCAATTTGAAGCTTATTCCAGGGGCGAGTTTCTCTAGATAACGGTCGCCGAGCGAATAACGCTTACGCCAAATGGGGCCTAAGAAACACTTTAGAAAGCGTTTGCGGAAGAATATTACAAGCTCTTGTCTGATTGGTCAAAATATTTTATTATTTTAAGCAAACTGTAATGGACCAATTGACAACAAGAAATGTATTCACTCCATGCTAGTCACGTGATAGTTCGCCACGAGTCAGTATCGGAGTAGTCACAAAACATTTTTGGCAAACGTTGGCGAAAGAGGTGTTTCTTAATCTTAGTACCGTTTTTGCCGATTTGCTCTCACGCTACGTAACGTAAGCCCTTGTGAAACTCGCCGGCCAGGCTTGTAAAGTGAGAATTCAACACTTTTTTCCCCTTCAACTTTGAATTTAAAAAAATATTTTTGGTCCAAATTTTGAAAAACAGGTGCCGCCTCATATCCAAGGCAAGGTTGTATCCATGTGAATGAGTAAAGCCCCGAAGAAAGAAAGAAAGAAAGAAAGAAAGAAAAACAAAGAAAGAAGCACCCGAAGGTGCTGATGGGACCCAGAGAGAGAGCCGTACCAGCCCCACCAGCACAAGAGCAGAGCCGAGCATCAACTCACATCAACCAGGGCTTCCAGCTGGTGCAGTAACATGGGCTTGTTGCCAAACTCCACCAGGGGTTTGGGTGTGCTCAGAGTCAGGGGTCTCAGCCGTGTCCCATAGCCCCCTACTAGAATCAGCGCCTTCATCCTGACGATGCTTCTGATGCACAGCAGAAAGATAGACACACACACGCACACACACACAGTGGCACACACACACACACACACGTTGCACACACACACACACACACAACACACACACACACACACACACATAATGACCATGCTTAAACACAGAGCTTCAGATTGTTAGCGGGCCCGGGTCATTGACTCATATTGATGGTGATTTGACCCCTCATTTTGTGCACCCAGGGGTCATTCGACCCATGAAGTTTGCAATAAAATGTAAGAGTAATGCCACACTGACACCTTAAGGGCCAGCCACACATCAGCTAAAATCGTACAACTGTATCAGTGTATGATACGATTCAATCACGTGATCTCGAAGCGCAAATGACATTTGTTCTTGGAGACCACGTGATCGAATCGTATCGTACAGTCGTACGATTTTAGTGGACGTGTGGCTGGCCCTTTAATTTGGAAATTGACCTGTTATTTTCTGTAACCAGGGATCATATGACCCATGAACTTTGAAAACAATCTGAAGCTCTGCTTACACACATATTGCATATTTATAATACTGTATTTTTTGGACTATAACTTTATAGTATAAGGCGATACTTTTTTCCAAGACTCAGACCCCTGCGCCTTATAATGTGACTGATGAAATAGTAAGAAACTATAGTAACAAAATCTTAAATTTGGGTAAAATTAGGGGGGTGCACCTTATAATTTAGGGGGGTAAAATTAGGGGGGTGTTCCTTTAAACACAGTTATTTGCACATGTTGTGTTTCTTTCTTTTTCAATGTTCTACTTCTAAGTTCTAATATAAGGGGTGGGGGTGGTGGTGGTAGGCAGCCCTGCTAATGTGCTATAGTCCTTTTAAAACTGAAAATGTTTTATCCCCTTCCCCTAAATTAGGGGGGTGCACCTTATGCCTTATAGTCCGAAAAATGCGGTAATACGTAGAGCCCTACCAGAACCGGGGCCTTCAGTTCATGCTACTGATTCTAATTTAACAAACAACAGAAAGATAGACAGATAGTCAGGCAGACAGACAGGGAGACACACATATCTATGCTTCTGTGCATATCTTTTAGGAGACCAGCATGGAAAAAGAGCAGTGGCTCGAAATATCTGCTAAAAATAAAAGTTCCTTTAAATACAGTTATTTGCACATGTTGTGTTTCTTTCTTTTTTAATGTTCTACTTCTAAGTTCTAATATCTATATAAATAATAGCCCTCTACCAGAATAAGGGCCTTCCTCAAGTTCCTGCTGCTACTGCCTCAGGTATGACACAGTGCCACATACACAGAGATAGACTCAGAGATAGACAGACACTGAGACAGGCAGACAGACAGAGAAACATATGTGTACATAGAATGAAACAGTGAGGCTAAGAGAAGAGAGAACGAAATTGAACAAAGGGTAAATACTCTCTTTCTAATTAACTCCCCTCAACCAAAGTTGATTACGGTATCGTTTCTTCTCCACCATAGTTGATGTGTACTGTGACTGTGTGGGTGAAGGGTCATAAAGGCGAACTTGGCACTATAAGTATAACTATAAGTTATATAACTTATAACAAAAGTGGATTTCAGGGAGAGGATGTCCTTTTTAACTGTTTCCAGGGACAAATATCCCCGGTGGGGTGGGGTGGGGGTGGTGGTGGTAGGCAGCCCTGCTAATGTGCTATAGTCCTTTTAAAACTGAAAATGTTTTATCGTGTCTCCCCCCTACCCCACATTGTCAGGACAAATGTCCTGTTGAAATCTAACACTGAGTGGAATACATCTGATTTCTGGAAGATTAACCCTTTCACTGCCAATGTCGCATTTTTTGCACCACAATGGTTTAACACCCATGTCAACAAAAGGCATCAAATCAGGGCCTGTTATCCGAAGACCCTATTTTCATAATTTTGGGAGGGAGGTAAGAATAGGCCTAACGTTATACATACATGTCAGTGTCACAGAAGATTTAGCAATATTGCAGAATTTTGTTCTCTACCCAGATAAGTTTAATGGTATTTTTTGGGCTGAAAAATGGCTGGCGGCGAAAGGGTTGAGACAGTTTGTCTCATTGGTTTGCGCACAAACTTATATAAATTATTATTGCATCATTTATCATTAATATATATTTATACAGACATGCATACATACAGTGATTCTGATTCTGATATAAGACGCTGAGCTGTCCCTCCAGACACTTATACAGCAGTGTGCATTGCAGGTAAATCAACAGAACTAAGAAATCAACAGAAAAATAAAGAAACTAAAAAAGTAGAGGTCTCCCCAGCGTTTTGTGTCTCCGGTCAGGCCAATCCGGCTACCGTAGCAACCCCCCAGGACAAACCCCGATTGGCACAGCCCCAACATACAGAAACAATTCCTTCTTCCCCCAAACCATCAGAGACTGGAACTCCCTGACCCCAGAAATCATCCAGTCCCCCACGCTCAGCTCTTTCATCTCGAGGGTGCTGAAGCAGTCTGCATAAGCACACACCGACACCCCCCCCTCCCCCTCTCCTCCACCCCCCTCTCCTCCCCTGCCCCTCTCCTCCCCTCCCCTCCCCCACTCCTCCCACCGCTTCTCCTCTCTCTTTTTTTGTTTTTTTGATTTCTTCTTCCTCGTGTGGGGCCAGGTGTTCTCGGACTAGCTGGGGGTGCCAAATGTCCCTACATGCTCTCTTATCTACCTAGGCTCTTTTTTCTTTTTTTTCTTTCCCCGTGCAGCGATTTTTCTTTGAACCCCAATATATGTCAGTTATGTGAGTGAAAAGCGCATTCAGTTGCTTTGCAAGATTATGCGCTATATAAGCATTAGTAATTATTATTATTATTATTATTATTATATTGTCGGTTACGGCAGGTGGACATCATTGGCAGAAGAAGAACCTTCATCATCACTTTTTGCTGGGGAGGGGGCGATATGTGATACACACATACATATGCACACACACAGAGTGACACATGCACAAGTTACACACAAACACACAGGCACAAAGAGATTATAGGCATGCACACATAATGAATACAATTATTACTCTGCGAGCTAAGTAATATTATATTTCTGAGTCGTGTGTGTGTGTGTGTGTGTGTGTGTGTGTGTGTGTGTGTGTGTGTGTGTGAGTGTGTGTGTGAGTGTGTGTGTGTGTGTGTGTGTGTGTGTGTGTGACTGTGAGTCACCGAGTGTCTGTGCATGCATATTTTTTATTTTATAATTATGTGGTTATAATAACTCAAAAAGAAAGGATCATGTTTGGCACATACTGATGTTGAGAGCAAGAGAGAGAGAGAGCTCTAGAGAGAGAGAGAGAGGGGGGGGGGAGGAGAGGGAGAGGATTTATAAACTTAAAAATACAGAAAAAATGTTCCAAATGCAAGTCCATGGATGATGTAATAACTGCTGTAGTACTAGTCTTAATCTACGGTTATTGTAAGCATAAAATGATAAATTGTTCCGAAAATCAAATGTTTAACTAATTTTTAACTTTTGTTTGGAATGTTTTCTTTCCGCGTTCTGAAGGCACACCCCTTCGGCTTCGCAGTGGCTTCGGAGATGAAGCGAAACATTTCGCCCAGCCCCTTTTTTTCCAGTCACCGATTCTCGCAGTATTGTCAATTTACAATTACTGATCAACGCTTTCATCATGTAAAACCCGCCTTGAAGTTGGCAGCAATACAGCCATACGATGTTTGCAGAAGGCACAATTCAAGTTATCTAACTTATGGACAGATATTATTGTCTGTTTACTCACGTGTGGCCAAATCTGTAGCAGAAATCGCGTGCACTCCAAACAAGTTTGCCACGACGCCGCAATGTGTTTACCAAAACGAGGTTTTCTTTTACTCTTCCGGCGGATGTTGAAAAAATCGTCTGCTACATGAGCACCCCCCCCCCCAGGGGGCGACATGTGATACACACACACACTGGCACACACGCCTTTTGTGACATTCTTCCAAGTTACACTTTTTACAGTCACAAAGATTTACTCTGCTCCCCCCCCACACATAATCTCAATTCTCTACTCTGCGAGCTCTCTCTATTCTCTCTCTCTCTTTCTCTACTCTCTGTGTGTGTCTCTCTCTCTCTGTGTCGTGTGTGTGTGTGTGTGTTGGGTGTGTGTGTGTGGGGGGTGTGGGTGAGGAGGGTGGATGAGTGTGTGTGTGTGAATGTGTAATTTTTATGATCCTTGAGTTTTTTCTTGCTCTGTACTTGCAATTTTTTAATTTTGTTTTTCTTCTTATGTTTCGAGGGCAAAATGTAAACAAGTCCATTGTGTGTTTACTTCTTTCCCTCAATAAATACATTTTCAAGTCTCTAGCTCTAGCAGACCGCCATTTAATTTTTTTTTTAATTTTTTTATAAAAGCGCAAATTAAATTGGCACATCATAAGCGCAGAAAATGTTGTCCTTTGCCAGCATCCCACCACGAATTCTGCTACTATTAATCTACGGTTATACTACAAGAGGAGAGAATGAGAGAGAGGGAGAAATCAAATGTTTAACTAAGAGAGAACTTTTGTTTGGAGATGTTTTCTTTCCGAGAGAGAAGGAGACCCCTTCGGCTTCGCAGAGGCTTCGAGAGATGAGAGCGAGAAGAGAGAGCCCAGCCCCTTTTTTTCCAGTCAGGAGATTCTCGCAGTACCTGTATTTAGAATTGCTGACAACGCTTTGTGTCATGTAAAACCCGCCTTGAAGTTGGCAGCAACGTGCCATACGATGTTTGCAGAAGGCACAATTCAAGTTATCTAACTTATGGACAGATATTATTGTGTGTTTACTCACGTGTGGCCAAATGTGTAGCAGAAATCGCGTGCACTCCAAACAAGTTTGCCACGACGCCGCAATGTGTTTACCAAAACGAGGTTTTCTTTTACTCTTCCGGCGGATGTTGAAAAAATCGTCTGTGCGTGAGCCCCCCCCCCGTGTCGTCCACACACACACATTGGTTGTTTCCCTGTGACTGACATTCTTGCCTCACTTTTTATGTGTGTGTGTTATGTATGTCTCTGTGTCTCTCATGTGTGTATATATCTCTCATATCTCTGTCTCTCCCTCTGTCGTCGTGTCTCTCATGCGCGCATCATTCGTCTGTTTGTGTTTCTCTCTCTCTCTCTCTGTCTGCTCTCTCTCTGTCTGTGTCTCTGTGTCTCTCTGTGTGTCTCTCTCTCTCTCTCTCTCTGTGGAATACTGTGGTGTGTGTGCGAGGTTGGGGTGGGGGGTGGGGGTGGGGGAGCGGGTGAATGGGTGTATGAATGTGTAATTTTTATGATCCTTTGTGTGTGCGTGCGCATTATTGGGTGTTTGTGTGTAGTTTTTTCTTCTGCTGTTTCGTAGGCAAAATGTAATCTCTTTCATTGTCTCACTTTCCCTCGATAATACATTATCAAGTCTCTAGCTCTAGCAACCGCCTTTAACCTTTCATTTTCTCTTTATAAACCATTCTTCTTAAATTGGCACATCATCAGCGCATAATTTTAATGTTGTCATTTGCCAGCATCCCACCACGAATTCTGCTACTATTAGGCCTGCTTTTCTAATCACTTTAGAGTGACATAGACTAGAAAATAGCGCCAGATACAGGGGGGTATAACAGAGACTGAGACAAAAGATTGAGCTGAGAGATTTCAAGAGCCCTAGATTAGAGAGAGCCAGACACACGAGAGAGTCAGAGAGAGAATCGTGGCAATACCTGTAAGATGTGCTTCGATGTCACGTGTGTCTGTTGAAAAATCGTGTCGTTTGACAAACGTGTGAGTGCATTGTGTATGTTTTTGCTTAGACATGCGTTAATGTGAATGTGGTGTGTGTGTGTGTGGTGTGTGTGTGTGTGTGTGTGTGTGTGTGTGTGTGTGCCCTTTGCGTGTGCGTGATCGTGTGCGTGTGCGTGCGTGTGTTTATGTTGTGATCGCTTCTCGTATATTGTTGGCTATGGGTGACAGTGTGTTCAGTGTATACATAAATTGTTTGTTTATATCCTGTGTTGTGTGTGTTCAGCCCGTGCGTACATGGTTTGCCGATACGCGACGTGTAAACGCGAACTTCCATGACAAGGTGTGTGTGTGTGGAAGTGAGTGTGAAATCTCTCTGTAGTGTACAACAAAACAAAGTGGATGCGTTTCAGGTGCGCGCGCGCATGTTGAAAGAACGTGTGTGCGTGTGTACGTACGTATGTGTGCGCGTGCGCGCGTGCGGTGTGTGTGTGTAGATATCTCTGCTGGTGTAGGCCTATCTCTTTCATTCTCACTTTATAATCATTATCATTCTACTTTCTTTAACCTTTCATTTTCTCTTTAAAACCATTCTTCTTAAATTGAACATCAGGCATAATTTCAATCTTCATTTAATAACATGATAGTCTATTTCAATCACTTTAGAGTGACATAGACTAGAAAATAGCGCCAATACAGTATAACAAGACTGAACAAAAATTGAGCTGGGATTTCAAGAGCCCTAATTAAGGGCCAGACACACGTACGTCAGCTAAAATCGTACGACTGTATGATACGATTCGATTACGTGATCTCGAAGCGCAAATCACATTTGTTCTTGGAGACCACGTGATCGAATCGTATCGTACAGTCGTACGATTTTAGCGGACGTGTGGCTGGCCCTTTATAAGAAGTGATCCGGGCTGACAAGGAACTAGCATCTGACGGCGGCCCAGAATTCACATCCTCAACAACGCGCCAATTCCTAAATAATTGGGGCGTACACCATCGCCTGTCCTCCGTGGCATTTCCACATAGCAACTGCCGAGCTGAAGTCGGCGTCAAGACGGTAAAACGGCTCATCATGGACAACACAAAAAAGTACGGTGAGCTAGACACTGATGCTTTCCAAAGAGCCATGCTGCAACATGATACAAGAACACACCTGACCGAGACACGAAACTCTCCCCAGCCATGTGTATCTTTGGTCATACGTGACTTTATCCCCATTCACCCTGGTAAATACCAGCCCCACAACACATGGCGGGAAGTACTGGCCTCCAGAGAAATGGCTCTGCGAAATCGGCACATGAGAGACTGGGAACGCTGGTCAGAACACACCAGACGACTACCACCCCTCGCAGTTGGGGACCATGCCCGCATCCAGAATCAAACTGGTCCTCACCCACTAAAGTGGGATAAAACTGGAGTTGTCATAGAGGTCCGGCAATTTGACCAGTATGTTGTGAAGGGTGATGGCTCAGGCAGGGTCACAATCCGTAACAGAAAATTCCTTCGGAAGTATGTCCCTGTGATCCTCCTCCCACTCACACCATCACAAGAGACATGGTATACATGCCCACTTCTCCTGTGAGAGCCACCGCCCCCAGGTGCCCCACTGGCCCCAGATCGAGTCGTGAGACGTTCAGGACGCTCCACCCGTACACCGGCTTATCTCTCAGACTATGTTCTGGAATAACTGAGTAGACTTTTGCTGGTTGATGGTTGAGCTGCATCTCTTTCCAGATTTTCTTTTTGAGTTCCCCTTGTTTTTCAGTGGTTCCCATGGGGACTTACATGATCGGGTTAACGTTTCGTTTGTTTCATTGCAGACTTGCATGATCTAGTTGACGTTTCATTTGTTTCACTGCGGAGACTTTTGTTCATTCGTTTTGATTTCTTTTGTCAGTCTTTATGATCTGTCGCCAGTGTGCTAACTTTCAAAAGCCCCACAGACTTGGGGGAGATAGATGATAATGAATATTGTTCTGTTCTGTTTCCTGTTTCAGACCGTGGTCATTGTTTGACTGAATAAATTATCAGTTGCCACAAAGAGACCTCGGAGTTCTTATTTAACCCTTTCACCGCCAATGTCGCATTTTTGCACCACAATGATTTAACACCCATGTCATTAAAATTATTGAAATCAGGGTCTATTATTCAATTATATTGTGTTCCTAAATTCGGGTAGTAGGGGAAGACGGGGTAAAAAGCGCATGGGCGGGTAAGAAGCCCACCCCAATTATCTCATGAAATAAAGAGTGCTAGACATTAACGCTCGTCTCATGGGCAAAATGAGACTGAAATTTGCTTCATTTCATGAGATAATTGGGGTGAGATTCTTACCCGCCCATGCGCTTTTTACCCCGTCTTCCCCTACAGTCTTTCCCGTCCATACTCATGTTTTGTTGTGTTTTCCCCCTACTAGTCCACTACTGTCAAGCGCAACATGATCTGGACTTGTAGTCATGAGTGCGGCTAAAGCTGGAGACAGACTATGCGACTGCCTCATATGACTCGATCAGGTCGTGACGTAGATCAAATTTTGTTTCCCGAACAGAAGAGGTCACAAGCCATCTGACTCGATCAGACTCGATCAGTGAAATTTAGAACCCGCCCTATTCGGCCCTGTCACCTGACTGGGCCCGACTGAGTCAGACTGATCGAGCAGGATGGTATGCAAATGAGGTGAAACGTCACGACGTGATCGAGTCACATGAGACAGTCACATAGTCTGTCGCCGGCTTAAGACAACTAATCCGGGATGGAAAATGCAAATGGGTCTGAACTACCGATCTGATTGGCAGCTTAGACTAATTTGCATTTTCCATCCCGGATTAGTTGTCTTAGCCGCACTCATGACTACAGGCCCAGATGTTTGAAGCAATGAAACGCTACTTAGCTTCTAATACTTATATATACGTAACATTTTTTTCTCCCTCTCTTCAATACCTTTTTTTAAATAAATATTACGAGCAAATGAAGACGTGAACCCTCCCAAAATGATTGATTGCTACAAGTTAATGATGGTTATTGATCCTCTCTCTCTCTCCTCTCTCTCTCTCTCTCTCTCTCTCTCTCTCTCTCTCTCTCTCTCTCTCTCTCTCTCTCTCTCTCTCTCTCTCTCTCTCTCTCTCTCTCTCTCTCTCTCTCTCTCTCTCTCTCTCTCTCTCTCTCTCTCTCTCTCTCTCATTGTCTGTCAGTCAGTCTCTCTCTCTCTCTAGCTTTGTTGACGCTCCAGAGATATGGGCATATGGCCTAATCATTAAGCATTCCAGTGTTCAAGTGTTCTCTCTCTCTCTCTCTCTCTCTCTCTCTCTCTCTCTCTCTCTCTCTCTCTCTCTCTCTCTCTCTCTCTCTCTCTCTCTCTCTCTCTCTCTCTCTCTCTCTCTCTCTCTCTCTCTCTCTCTCTCTCTCTCTCTCTCTCTCTCTCTCTCTCTCTCTCTGTTTTAAATGTGCATATTTCTAAGTTGATGGAATGAATTTTAATGATAATTGTTTGGTTGGCATAGTTTCGTTTCGCACGTTTGATTGATGTTCTTTCAATATTGACTGATGTATTTCTGTCATGTTGTTGCACCTAACCTGGATTTCTCTTTTGGAGATATTAAAGTGCACTTGAACTTGAACTTGCACTTGAACCTACAGTTGATGTTAGGTAAATGATGCAAAACAGAAATAAAAAGCAGTAACAATAGTTTTTAAAAGTCAAAAGAGAGTTTTCAGCAAACATTAACCGTTTTACAACTCCATATGCTTTTAAAAAACTAAAAGCTCAACTGTTTGCCGCATTTTTGTGTAGAAAAAAGATGGTGACTTATATTTCTTGTATGAAGACACACTGAAATATTATTTTCAAAAACATTTTATGTAGTAGTAGTAGTAGTTGTAGTAGTAGTAGTAGTAGTAGTAGTAGTAGTAGTAGTAGTAGTAGTAGTAGTAGTAGTAGTAGTAGTAGTAGTAGTAGTAGGTTGAGCATGTTTCTATTATGGTATTAACTGAAGGGGAGTAAAATATTTGATCGATAAGTGTATTCGGTGTAGCAGTGATTCTCAGTTGTTGCTTTGACAATAAGTTCAGTGAGATTAAAAGATTGAAATCACCCAAAAGAAGAGTTTCATGAGAAAAAGATGACGCTTCTTCCATCATTAACGTAAATCTGTCTAATCCAATCAGAGCGTTCAGAGAGAGAGAGAGAGAGAGAGAGAGAGAGAGAGAGAGAGTGCGTGTAACCTGTGTGTGTATGTGTGTGTGTGTGCGTGTGCGTGTGCGTGTGCGTATGTGTGTGTGCGTGTGCGTTTGTGTGTGAGACGCTAAATTTATGAAGTTTATTTTATGAAATACGCA